>JASAOG010000212.1:0-600000 GCA_030265305.1 Biomphalaria pfeifferi
TAAATTTAGCCATTGTCTTGTCTCTGCGTATTGTCAGTTCTCTTACTTGTGCTCTAAATAATGATTATGTATTCTACGATTTCTATTTTGCTATTGATTCAAGACATTGAAATAATGACGTCTGTCTCTCATTTATATTTGGCTAAACATACTGTGTAGATGTATTTCTAAATAGCCTTCAAACTGACCAATCGTGTTTTTTTTAATTTATTCTTTCAACGGCTGCCTTCAAATCGAATTTAAAAGAAAATAAATCCTTGAGTTATCTTGCCATACAGTTCCCAAGAAATCCAGAATGAGCATCAATAGCCTCGCGTCTTCTTGCACCAGGAGGGGAGCTGAACTTCAGGTGTTGAATGTCTGTCCCCTGGGCCACATTCGGCCTCTCACTCGCTATCCGCAACTGGTCATTAGACAAGTGTCGAGGGGCCCGGATGTAGAGCGCTGGTCCTTCTTTGCGTTCTCTGGGGGGGGGGGGGGGGAGGGGGGACCTGGCGTCCCTTGGCAGGCATGGTTTGTCTCTCTCGGGATGGGCATGATCCGTAGATGCTAAAGATACCAACTGGACTGAGCGGGTATAGTTTGATTTGGAAAACGAAGAATGCTTTGGGGAAAAAGTGGGTTCTATGGTTATTTGTTTCCCTTTAGTGTTTAAAAGTTCGGCGATGCACAAGACGTAAAGACGGTAGGGTCAATGAATGCGCACACAACAAGGAAACATCATGTAAGTGTATAGAAGTGAAACTTGTGTTCTGTTCCGAATTGAGAGAAAATAAAGAACTAAAAAACAGCACTCTTATCACGAATATGCTACCAATATATTTTTCTCCCTTTAAAAAATATCCACAATCATGATATTTGTTTATAAGACGTCCTTGGATATTGTCTTTTGTCGATGGGATGTGACCTCGTTTCTTAATGACGAACTTTGAAATATGTATCTAGTGACTAAGATCTTGTGATAGTCTTGTCACTTTTATACTTTGTGGTGACTACATGTACCCCACCCGAATCCCAATGTAAGGCATGCTTAGTATGCCCTAGAGTTCTGTTGTTGTTTGGGGCACAATGACCCGCTGTAGGGAAGAAGGCAGCGATTGGATCGCTAATCAGAAGCAATGTAGAAGTCAGTGTCAATGGAACTTGCGGCACAGCCATGCAAACAGCGGACGTCCTCCCGTCTGATTGATTGCCACCGTACGCGGACTTGATCTGAAAAATCTACGCAAACAGAGGGCAAGTGGCACATGCGTACACCCCCCTCCTCCCTACAGATTCACCCCCCTTACTCTCACAGCCGTATTCGTAGCCCCAGGTTTTTGTTTTGTCTCGCATTTTTTTTTTTGCTCTATTATTTCACGAATATTGGTTATCGACTTGTCAATCTGTCAGTACCTGGAACCAGGCGCTGGTCATTGGGGAGGCTGAGAGAGGGGTTTAGTCTAGTATAACGAAACAAATATCCACATGCCGTCCTTCCAGTGGGCACATATACGCCTTTGAGAGGACAACAGGATAAGGACATGAGGGGGTGGCCATGTTTCTGTGGAAGGTTGGTTTCTGTTTAAGTAGGGCTCAAGATATTCGGCGGGCCGTGTCGATACGCCCGACGATAAAGTTTCGCTGATGGTTGGGTCCCGTCGACTAAAGCCTGTGACATGCTAGGGGAAAAAAACGAGTAAGTATTCTGCTAAGAACTCTACGTGACTACACTATTATGAAAGTGATTCTTGCGTCATGACAGTCATAAGAGAACTCTACAAAACAAACTCACTGAGATGGAACCATGTCAATGAGGATATCGAGACCCGTTCAGCAGTGAAATCGATACTTCTATGAAAAGACTGTTTAAAAAAATAATAATTGCCGACTAATACGTTGCGTGCATTCATCACGCCTCCTCTATGACAGATATCTCTAAACACTGAAGGACATATCGCACAGGATCGAACACCGCTTTTTTAAAAATTTATCGCTGTGGTGTAAGAGCAGGCAAAGAGAATTTAATGACCAAACAGATCATCAGAGACCTGGAACAAAGGCAGCGACAGAAGACATCTGGAGGTTTGGTGACGTCTGCCACTCACCTGTGAGTGATTCGATGACACACAGAGTGCTGCGATGAGCGAGGGCGCGGCAATTAGTCTTGGCGCCCTTCATTCTGGACATCAATAATTAAAAAAAAAAATAAAACTGATTTTTTTATGTGTGTGCGCAAGAGAGATAGGAACGGTAGAGAATTGACGCCAAGCTTTCCCGCTATTTCAATGTGCTCCTCATGCACGATACTCTGGACTTTGATCTAGATCTATAGACAATATGAAACTTAGTGGACAAGCATTCCCGCTGTCTCTTGCGCACTTCACTGTTTGACCACGTGACACAAAGACTCGGGAGGAAGAGAGGGAGGGACAGAGAGAGTTCTAAAGAGTGAAAAGAGATAAAGAGAGAGAGAAAAGAAATGAGAGAGGAGACAGAGAGAGAGAGGGAGGAGAGGTAATGCATATTGAGGGGCGGACCTGGCTGATAATTGTATGAAAATTATGGACTCTAAACTTCCGCGGGAGTTTTCTGTTTAAACTGCGCCTAAATATTTGCTCACGTGGAAAACGGGGGCCTGGGACTTCATACTCCAGGTAAATGACAAGCAACCTGCCCGATGATGGATGACCCCGCCCACTAATTACACACTGAGGCCCAGGGACATTCCACCGATGTGGTCTTTTGGCTGTTGTTAATTACCCCCCTCCACCCCTCCCCTAATTCCCCCCTATTTCTCTTACCCACCTTTCTATTAAGTTTTTTTTAATAATTATTTTATTTTTTATTCATTTGTTTTTCATCTTTGCCAAATATTCTTCTTAATTGCACATAATGAGCTACAGTTAGACCACAGTGAGTGTGACTCAAGTGTTTGTAATATCATTAAAGTGTTTCACTTGATAATGTTCATTTCTTGAATAAAATCTAGACCAAATAATTATGACAGTTTTCTTTATAAATTGTTTACCCAATCGTTAAAGTACTTTTCTAGTCAAGGTGTTCCGAAACAAACAAAAAAGTTTGTTTCGACACAGCAGTAAGACAAAGCTTAGAGTATTTCACTTATCTTAGACATTACAGAACGTTACTTCAAAAAAAAAAAAAAAAAAAAAAAGATATTAAGCCCTACGCATGTCCCTAGGTCAATCTACAGTCAGGTAGACTAATGGTTAGACTTAAACTCTGCCAAGTCGTTGGTTTTCCTGGCAAATTCAGTCAACCCATTCCAATCTCTAATGACTCTAGGGAAGAAAGAGCACCTGTACGAATTTGTTCTAGCGTATGAAATAAGAAATATGCTTCTATCTTTGTGTCACGTGACTAATGAGTACAACATCTTTTCTCGTTTCTTCTTTGTTCAACGGTATCAGCAGCCACCAAGTCTGCAAATGTTCATCCCAGAGACAGACAACTTGTCAGTAGACCAGTGTTCTTGTAGTGACAGCATGTCATTGCTGTGCTTTACCTTTGCATGGTCTTAGGGGACACTATGGGGCCTACAGGAAACTGATTGTTCTTGTGAAGAGTGTATCCCATGACCACCAATGACCCCATAGCCGCTGACCTCGACATGAACTCCTCGCCAGAGAGATTCTCACACCGCTACGACCTGGTGGGTTCTATCACTCTGGAGTGTTCGTATACAAAGTTACCGTACCGGTATATAATGTTACGAGTAAGACTGAAAAAACCGACACCTTTAGACCTATAGTGAATGGAGAGTCAATGTCTCACACCAGGTTTCCGAGAAATCATTCCCTTTGGTCAAAGATCTCAATAACCTTTGGTTCCCCTTTTTCAAAGATACTCACCAAAACACCAAGTGAATTCACATTTCAATACTTTTTGTTAGTGAAAACTACAAGGAATGAGCCATTTGGATTTGATATTTGGATTCATATCTAAAACTTAATAGTTCGTAAACTATGATGATATACATTCCAAGATGGTGTTGGGATCACGGATTTTGGTCTTCACATTTAAATCTGGGATTTTGAAGACTTTTCTTTTTCACTCTTGAATGTCATCTGGTGAAAGGTCATATGGCACACGCGTTGACGACTGTCCAAAGTACTTCTTTTATTTCACCGATATTTAGACCTCTCTATAAGACCGCTCATTAGTTCCGGGCTAGCAGGTTTTTTATTCGTGAATGAACTCAGACGTCCCGGAAACTTGCAGACCATGTAGATCTGTCCACTGACAGTCTGCCTTTCATTGTGTCGTCTTCATTTCCAGTCCCTTTTACGTCCTGGGGGGAATGTGTCGTCTGCATCACGTGTGTCAAAGTGTTATGTCTGCGTTGTGTGCTTTGCTTACATTTGACTCATGCGTGTACGCTATGTTTTCCAGCCTGCCGTGTTGTAAGATCCGGGGAGGCGGAAGTCTGTCGTGTCATGGTTACACACGGAATGGTGTCAGAAGGTGTCTCAAAATGTTTCATCATTGTCTTGAAAGACGAATACGGGAGTTGGTATTGTGGTACCTAAGCTCCAGGGAAGGGGGGGTATGGTGAGAGGGAGTCAGGCGCCCTAACGACATTAGCCCCTACTTTCAGTGCCATTTGGCCACCAGCATGTTCCGCCATCCGCTATCGCCAGTGACTGAGTTCGATAATTTCATTATTCCCCGATAAAGCACAGTAACGGGCTAAAGGATGAAAGGGAGGGGGCGGGTTGACTCGGGCAATGGGATAACACGACAATGTGGGGCGGTGGGTGGGAGGTCTATTCAGAAACAAAGACATAAAGAGAGGGAAGGGAGGTAAGATACACACACACACACTCTCGGGGTGGATTTGATAAGGACCGGAAAAGAAAGAGTTTGGAGAAGTTGGGATGAGGGCGACAACGAAAAAGAAAAAAAAAAGGGGGGGGGGGGACCGGGGTACTCCGCTATTACCACTACTTTTCCTTTTGGCCGAGGTGCCGAGTGAGGGCGAAACGCCATCACCTGAATAATTCATTGTGGCCAAGATGAGTTCTGCTAAATATGAGTCGGGTTCCGGGCTAAAATGTCTCTAATCATCTGTTATGGCCGAGACAGCAGTGTAAGCGACACGAGGGGGAGGGGGGGCTGTACACGTTCTCTTCTATTCCTTTCGTCTCTCTTTTCTTTCCCCCCCCCTCCCCAATCACCGTTTGGTTCCTTTTCTTCTCTCTCTGCTCCCTAAGGTCTTCTATTCCCCGCCCTGCCCTCGTAAATGGATTTCAGAGACTTTCCTATCGATTGGCCTACATTGAAACTTAAACAGAATAAAAGGGATGTGGATAAATTATCAAACTTGATACGAATTGAAACGTCCTCCCTTCAAGCATATACAAACATAAACATACTGTATGCTGGTTTTATATCAAGCAGTTCTATTGTTTGGATGTACTGTAGATGTTACTTTTGCCTGGTGTCATTCTGTACACTATTAACATGCCAGTATTACTTGCCATTTCTGCTTAAAGATGGGTTAAAGGGGGAGGGGGGTATTCATTCCTTTTTTTTTCTCTTGGTCACCCATTCGTTCTCCTTTTGTACCAATCGTCTTCTCACTCCCAGTGCTTAGGCCACTGCTTCCAGTGCAAGCCCCGCAGCGATGTTAATTTGATTGCTGCCTAGGCAGACGACAATTACGCGCCCTGACGCCAGCATGGCCTATGAATGCAGGTTTGACGCACGAAAAGGGAATAATTGATTTGATGACGAGAGGTTTGCGTACGCAGCGGGGGGTCCCCTGCGGCCTTGCTACTGGGTGGGCCCCCCTATGCCACGCGAACAGTGAGTTCACTTTCTCAAAACCCATTTCTACTTATTCCCCCCCCTCCCTTTTTTTTTCTCTCTTCCAGTATGAACATTTTTGCGCCATTTTTAGTTCAGCCTTAGGTTTATTAACGTACTTCAACAATGATAATTGTGTACTTTATATCAGGAATGTCTAACACATGGAGAGAACAAAAGTTTTGAAATTAGGGTAACTAGTCAATAAAGAGTCCCATAGGTACCCCAACGATTCGATAGATTTTCTTCCCTACAATTCCCTTTTTTTTTTCATTAAAATTTCGCTACGTTACATAAATGAAAAAGAAAAATGTATAAAAATAAAACGATTAAATATCATTTTGTTTCGTTGCCGAAGTCACCAGGAATGTGTTTGACTTTTATAATAGCTCTACATATATTTCCCGATACTCATTTTTACATTTGCCATTTTGTTTTTTGGTCACGCTATTGACCAAATCTTTCCCAATTTCTTGTTTTACGTCGGGCCCATTGTGGTTAAAGATGTGCATTGAACTCCGCGATCCTCTCACATACTGACGCTACCACCACATAGTACCAACCTTACAGTACACCTTCCTCACCAGCCTATACAGATTGCATTTTTTTCGTATCATTTTTTTTTTTAAATTTTCACCGCACGGTAACCTTTGTGGTAACGTCCGTGTATCAATGGAAGCTTGAACTGTTTGGTATCGGTAGGGTCTGTATTGAATTCAAGTCATATCTATTAGTGAAAGAGAGAGGTGGCACTTTGGGTGGTGGTGAAAGGGGGGGGCGGTCGGGCAGGGTTTTTTAAACCTTATGGGGAGTGTCATGGAAAAAATCTTTAAAATCTGTCATCTTTTAACATTTGAACGAGAAAGGCCTCATAAATAGACACACTTTATTCAATGCACACTATGGACTGCTGTACAGTTAAAGTACTATGGACTGCTGTACACTTAAATATGAGTCAACACAAAACAAGGAATATACCCTGACGTGTACATACCCACCATTGCTTGACTTGAGTAAATCAGAACTCTTATATATTTCTTTTAGAAGAAGCTCTGTTAAAGTAATCTTTCATATTTATTTTGTATTGTGTGACTGGTAGAGTCAAAAAAAAAGTTTCCTTTTCAGACCTTGCGATCTAGAAAGATGATTTAAAGGTCATCTCTTTCTGTGGCCCACGGCTAACGGGATGTCACAACGACCAACCGCATTTACTTTGACCAGCTAGTGTCAGGTAGCTATTAGAGCTGGGTGGACTCAGAGGCGCCCAAAAATCACGAAATTAAAAATCCCTTTTTCACCAGGATTCAAACCCGGGATCTCCGGTTCGGAAAGCAAGCGCTTTACCGCACAGCCAAAAGATGCGTTGTGACATGTCGTTTATAATATGCAGTGTGACAAGACAAGACATGTGTTCTTCAAAGTTGAACTAAATAAATGATGTCAGGATGTCCAAGCATAGGTATAGCATGTGACACCGTGAGTAATGTAGACATTTAGTCAAGGCATTTCATAAATACAGTAGTTAATGTCATCGGATCTGACGTCAGAAAGGGGGAGCAATACTGGGCTAGCAACTGAGAAACTAAGAGAGAGAGAGAGAGAGAGAGAGAGAGAGAGAGAGAGAGAGAGAGAGAGAGAAGATACAAAGGGTTGTGAAAAAGTTGGCATTTGCCTTGGATCCTGCAATCTTCGGAAATGTAAAAAAAAAAAAATCAACTTTAATCAACGGTTTCTACAGGAGAAACAAAATCGTTCAACTTCAGGGGAAAAAAAAGGCTATTCAGAGGCAGCACCTGGTTCGCAAACCTCCCCTCCCCCCCCCCCCCACACACAATCGTATCCTTAACATTAGGCATGTGACTCCGATCTGGAGTTGACTCCAATCTTAAACACCGACTCATGCTAATATGAAGTACCGATCTTAATAGAATTTCTATTTGCATTCAGCTGTAGGGAAAGCCAGACAAATAAAGCTAATATTAAATAATGTTTGTTATTATATCTGCAAACTGATCAGTTGAAATACAAAGTTCTAAATAAACTTTTTGGGTTTCTTTCATTACATATAAAAATATCTTTTATTTCAGCGTAAGAAAAGGAAGAGAAAGAAAGAAAGAGAGAGAAGGGGGGGGGGGGGGATTAAAAAAATAAGTTAAATAATTATTCGCGGGTATTGGGGTGACAAAACACCGGTTGTTACGGACAAAATCGGACGTTATAGTAAAGCAAACTTTCGTCTACAACCAGAGTATGGTTAATACCATGTGGCCTATTCAGTTCTTTGTATATCGGAGCCGCTGAAATAAAAGCTACTTCCAGCAACATATTAGATTTATGAAATTTGAATAAAAGAGGCGTATTTATTATTCTGGCGAGGAAAAGGTGTAGGAAAAGGTAAGGTTAAAGGAACTGAAATCTAAACGCTCATTACGCGATTCAATGTCTTTCGGGTAGAGCAAGTATAAATCTTAAATAAATAAATACTCTCCCGCTTTTCAGACCAATGTGCCTGGCGTGTAGAGTTTGAATATTTACTTAGCTTCAGCCTGAGCCTCAATGGAAGAACTGTTTTATAATTTGAAGGGTCTCCGCTAGTTGGCGGGAAATTGAAAGAACTCATTGTCCACGCCTGACAGCTTTAAGTTGGCAGAAGCTAATATTAATACTTACCAATTTTATGGCGGCCTCTGCTCGTCACTTCTAATCGTCTGGACATACACACACACGCACGCACACACACCAGTAGAGGAACATAAAGTGGTCATTTCATGTGGTCTATAATGTATACATCGAGGAAAATAATTCATGATTGAAATCCTAATGTATGCGTTGAGAATACTCTAGCTGTAAGATTTTGTTATTTAGTAAGTTTTTTTTCTTATGGTAATAAAATCCCACTATAGCAAGGGATCTGAGCTACAACTCGACTTCAAGGTCCTCCATATTTTTAAAGAAAGTCGATAATTAAATTATTCTTCTCCTCCACAACTGCATCCTGATATGTCCTTAATTTAAGTTTAAATCTTCTTAATGTATTCGGTGGCAATGAAGAAGAAGGGGAGGGGGGTACATTTTTCAATAAATTCTATAAGCGATTTTTTAATTCTGGCTTTTATAAAGTCAATTAGTGTCTTGTCCTGGCTAAATCGTCGCAATATTGTTTTCCTGCAACCGTCTCAATGAAGAAGCCAGAGGGGGTTGAAGCGGTGGGGGACGATGACATCGCCTCAGACGGATCACTTGGTAGCATCAAGGGGCGGTAAGGCATTGTTCCTTTCTTGCACCCTTGAGAATTGTCCCCCTTCTGTCAGCGCTGCCCACATTCCGCTCTTGATAATAGAGGCATCTTTGGGGGGGGGGGGGGGGGGGGGGGGGGCTCCTTGCCCTCCCAACTCCAGCCTCATCTTATTGTCCATCGAGACAAACCCCCATCGTCCTTCGTCAAGTGTCATCATTTCTAGTACCGTCCAGAGCTTCCTCGCACCCCTCCCCCCCTTAGGGGTCGCAGGATATCATTATGCGAGGGTCTCTTTGGCCTCCACCCCAACCCCTTCATTCCCGAAAATGACCAAAATGACATCGGGGTAAAAAAAAAACTTGAATGACCAATTGACCGATCGCGAAGCGGACACTGAAGGGGCGGAGAACTATTGAAATAAAAGTTGGAGATTAGGGGAACGGAAGGAAGCAGGCGACACTCGAGGATTGGCTGCAGTGGTCAGCTCTTTTCGACCGGGCACGTGACCCCTTTATTAACGGGGACGTATAGGACACAATCTACAGTGATTATGGTCAGTCTGAAAACCTACTGGACGTACCTCGAAATTCCCCTCCCCTCATACCATATCTCCAGGGAGAGAGTTAATCACCTTTTAATAGCCTGACTAAAAAAAACTCATCAGGGCGGGGAATGTCAGTACTGCTAGGGTGCACAGGGGCGTTGCCGCACAATAGTGTCATGCTAGATAGGAAATTAAAAAAAAAAACACGCTTTCCCTAAATCCACTGTCCAGACTTATCAGAAACATTTAATTGGAAAGGATGCGAACTCGTAGTCCCCTCAGGCCTAGTACTTATGCGTTGTCTCTCAACCAGTTTCAGTTCTACTATGCAAACCCGGATTAGAGGGTCCAAGATGGCGACGGAGATTGTGCTTCAACTTGAATTTGTTCACGAATAGTTTTTTTTTCTTTTTATTATTTTGTTTTGTTTCGCTGAAACTTTGCCCCTCCTAACTTTTCTTTCTCTTAATGTAACAACCAAGTTGACTGATTGGAATCTATAATTAAAAGGAAGAGGGGGGGGGGGATAAATGGAAGGTTTTTTTTTTGTTGGGTTTCGAAGGAGGGGGACACACAAATAAAAGGTGAATAGTATTACCTCCCAGTCTTGTCTAAAACACAAGGAGCAGGGGAGTTGGCTGAGCAGAGGTGATTGAGGGCGCCGATCAGATAAAACGTCATCATCTCTACAAATTACCAATTTAAATTTTTTTTATGAACCAAACATTTTGGCGATAACAGGTTTTTCCCAAACTTTGAGCCATCGATAAATACTCTTTTTTTATACCTAAATAAATAAGACCTTTAGGCAAGAGTAAAATAAATAGAAAACTGTATTATTTAGGACATCATTTGCAGTTGCTCAAATCATCTAGGGTTAAATTTGTTTTTTGTAGATTGTGCCTTGAGGGTTAAATTAACGGTGCATACCTTTTTTTTTCTTAAGTGTTGTTTTTTTTTCGTGAATATTAATGAGGGACCTAAGCGTGAGAAAGTTATGTGGCAAAGTGTAGTGTGACATTTGGACTATATGACTCTTTATGTTGACACATCAAGTAGTTCTACAAACCAAGAAGAGTTCTACCCTTCTTCAAAGAATTTGTCTAGTCAGAGCTCTCCGGAGCTTTTTCGTATGCATACAAGAACAGTTCAGTAGATTTGCTTCTATACCATCAATTGATATTGCTGGTCTGCAGTTGGTTTTTTTTTTACCAGTAAATTTGTTGGCCCCTTTTTTTCTAACCTTTTTAATGATATATATATATATGTTCGTCATTATTTTTAACACATTTTAGTCCAATATTTGGACGAGTTCAGTTTCTATGAGGCTAACAGTGCTGGAGTTTAGTTTAAAAACAAGGAAGCGTTAATACAAACATTTAAAGACTTTATATTCCTTTCGTTTCTAGAAAAGCTCAAGCGGTGTGTATGTGTGTGTGCTGGGGGTTTGTTACATGGGGATAATGTTATATTTAAACTTGGCTTGTTGCAGGTGCTGGCCAGAGATTTTTTCTATACAACGGCCAGTCAAGTGAAATAGTTTTGTCCCCAGTTGAGCTCCCCTTTTGTTCAATGACCTTTCAACTCCTTGTCAACATTTCCTATAGTAAGGGGGGGGGGGTGATGTGTGGTCAAATCCAGTGGTCAGTGATCGCCAAAAGGAAAAGATAAACAAATATGTTTACGAACTGATCTTTTACAAACAAGGTCGTGTTTCCCAAAGGAAAAGGAAGGGGTGGTCTCTTCACTGGTGGCACCTCGCCTCTCATTGTTTATCTTCGCCCCTGATTGCTTGACGGTAAACACGTAAACTTTTGACTCGCGTCTTGAGCCACCAACAAGGCACCCTTACGCCCCTCGATCCCATAACGGGGCGCCAGTCACAATACGTAACGTTCCCTTGTATTGTTATTTTATTATACCTTGAGTCCTCTCCCCACCTCATTGTGCAGAGTCCTTCTCGCTAAGCGTGAAATGAGATAATCTTTCATAGGTGTAGCCCGTAGGGGACAATCACGGCAAGGGATGGGGCGCTCAAGTGAAGGCGTTGGCACGAGTAAACACCATAACACCTCAGCCACGGCTTGGGCGCTAGTGGCGAGTTTGCGTCCCGGGAGCAATGCCAGGTGACATTTATGGGCCAGTCTTGTACATTGCCAGTGACATTAGGCGTAGACAGGGAAAGGTAGGAGTGGGAGAGTTGGGATTTAGTTGCCATAGGGTTGCGTACACTGGGGAGTTCAATCAACGATAAGCGACACACACACACACACACACACCTCAAGTGATCTGAGCGCCCCCCCCCCCCCCCCCATCGTTTAAGGTAACAATCCGAGAAGCATTTATTTAGCATCATCAAGAAACACCCCGGAGGCACCAGAGGACCGCACTGACCACTGGATGCCATGTCAGGATTACGTAGACATGTCAATCTAAGTGTCAGCGAGGGACGACTGTCAAAAAAAAAAAAGCTAATTTCTATTTCCCTTAACGTCACATTAATTGACCACTGTGGTCATCCCATGGTCATTTTCGGTAGCATCCACCTCATCACCGAATTACCGCTAGGAAATTTAGTTTTGTAGCTGCAAGGCTTATAACCGTCTACGCCTTCTCTCTCTCTCTCTCTCTCTCTCTGTCTCTCTCTGTCTCTCTCTCTCTCAGTCCCACAATCAAAAGATGACGCAAGCTTAATGTATATCTGGTGATAAGTAAAATTTACATGTCGATAATTTCAGCTTTAGCCACTGTCCAGTGTATGACACGTGATAATTAGCAAGTTTTTACTATACTACATACGACAGACAAAGAATCGGTCGCTTCCTTTCAATCTACACTATTACTTAATTCAGCTTTTGGAATCAAAGTGTCAAACAAAATAGATTCGTGTGACGTCTCATGTTTGCGGTTTTTTTTTTGTTTTTTTTTTACATTTTTTACTTTACCTATCCCTTAGTCTGTAGGACCGTTGGGGCACCATGCAAGATTCGTGTACAGTCTTTCTCCATTACTCTCTGACTTTTGCCTTAATAGAACCTTTTTAAATAGCAGGCTCGTCTTTTCTTTTATGTTGTCTTTCCATCGCTTTGTCTGTCTACCTTTTCTTCTTTTTCCTGGTACTGTTCCCTGAAGGAAGGTCTTTGCGAGCCTAGAAGACCTTGAAATATGGCGATAGATTTTTAGCTTGTGTTTTTTTTTTTTTTTACGATAGTTAGTTGGTCCAATCGCTGCAGTAACTGTCTCTAATCTCTTGGTTTGTGATGTGGTCTTTAAATTTGATACCTAGGATCTTTCTGTAGCATTTCAATTCCATTGCTGGGATCCTCCTCTCTAGTTCTGCAGTCAGCGTCTAAGACTCACAAGTATAGGGCCTATAAGAATGTGACCATGACCAGGGTTTTTGTTGGTAACATATCTGGATCAAATTACTAGATGCGTATCCTGAGCTTACTGTCCTCTGTTACGTACCATTATAAAATAATTCATTATATGAGCAGCATTATTCACATGAATAAAGTATTATCGTATAAATGTTGACGACATCTGTTAATCTTGCCTTCTAGAAGAACATTGGTCAACAATGGCCTATTTCGAAAACACCAAGGTTTAAACATGGAAGACGCTAACATTTATTTTATGAGATTTTCATAAAATTGGAGGCTAATCCATACATATCAATTTATTGGCGTATCCGGTGTGCATTATGATAAACTACATTGTTTAAAAATCATATATTAGGGGTTTTTTTTGCACTTTTTCACAGCCACATAGAAACAAACGGAATGTCAAAGAGAAGATTACTGTAAATACATTTTAGTTAAAAAATCTCCAGTACATTGCGTCTACGATCTGATCATGGCACTTATCATGTGCTAGTATCACCAACTTATCCAGATGATAACGGACCTCATTGACATGTTTCCTGTTTTGTGCTATGCTCACGCCTGTCGTCAATTATTTCACTCTGTGTTAACTATTTTATACTATTCTGTTTAGGCACGCTTCTTCTGTTTCGGTTTTTTAAAAACTGGGCTATCAACTTTCCTTTAAAAAATGTGTTATATATATATATAACACGGTCTATAACAAACTCGCCTTGTTCTACGCGATGATCAGAGTCTATCAACGTATCAACGCTTGTATCTAGATGATCAACGTATCAACGCTTATATCAGTATACCCTCAAAGCCTTACTGCACACAGACACACTCTCTCTCTCTCTCTGTCTCTCTCTGTGTCTCTCTGTCTCTCCCTCTCTCTCCTACGCAGACATGCAAGGCACGCCAACAAAACAAAAGCCTTTGAATGATATTCATTGTTCTGAACTTGCCACCGCATGCCGAGTCCCGGGCTATAAATTAAGGAGAGAGGGAGACGATCAACAGAGGCTGGCTTCCTACTGAGTACTGATTTGAGGGGGGGGGGGGAGCTGAATGGATAAGAGGATGGAATGGGAGGGGGCATACTTATTTGTAAAAAAATAAAATAACCTCAGCGTATATTGTAACTACTGAGTTATGGAGGACATAGGGTTATACTATTGAGCAGACGTCTGGTGCACGTGCGGCCTGTCTTCCTGGAATTGTGTGAGAGAAAAAAAGTTACATGGTTAAAAAGACAACTGAGATGTATACTTTTAGTGCAAGAGTAGTTTGCCCTTTGTTATATTGGTTAGTCTCATCATTAGTCTACAATCACGAGCTACTATTGGCACTTCTCTGTCACTGCTAGGATGGAGAGACTTTCAAAGGAAACCAAATTCACTGTAGTCTCCCTTGTCCATCGAGGCATATTCTTAAAACGTGGTAAGTCTGCAGCACTACTTGATTGGTATTTAAGGCCCTGAAATGCAGGACGTGGCAACAACCTTCCAGTGTATTTATATTTAGCCTTCACATTCGTTTCCAGTCTATTTCCAGGCGTGGGATTTCATCATTTGTCATTTTAGTTTTTTTTTCAAATTAATTTATTTTAACGTAGGGGTTGCGAGATAATAGTTCTGGAAATGTTCATTAAAATGGAGGGAAATCCATTAATAGCAAGCATGTTGGAGTATCCGGTGAACAGAATACGTAAGTTTTGATGAACTGTACTTTTTTTTTTTAAAAGCATAGAGATCTAATAAGTTGTGTGCACTTTGCTGTAATAGATCATTAATAGTGAAACTGTAAACCGACAGCAGATTGGTGTGAAAATTAATATAAACCTCCAGTAGTGATTGCTGTTTATTATTATTGTTATTATTATTATTATTGTTATTATATTATGTTAGAAAGGAACGAGTAGTCATTCTCTGGCACTGCCAGGGTCGCGTTTCGTTAAAGAGAAACAAAATTCATTGTAATCCATTTATCAGTTTCCACTGAGGAATTTTCTGGTGATGTGGCAGGTCTGCAGAGGTACCGCCCTCTGACAGGAAACGAGTATCTTCCTAGGAATGCTAAGGGCCTTGTAGATATGTGTAGAGTCAGTTGTGATTATCCTCTCGGTTGATATAGCAATAGGGGTATATTGTTATTTAGCATAACTTCCGTAAACGCTTTATTTTCTTTGTTATTATTATTATTATTCAAACATCTTTAAAAACAAAAACATCATTGCCTTCTAGAGTGTTTAAACAGATAACGAAACAAATTAGAATAAGAAAATAATTATTCTATATAGCATGTCCAAAGCATTTATATCTCGGAATTGTCTCCACGTTGAGTGCTTTGTCCTTGGAAAATAGAACTAAGTTATTTGCTACCCACCCGGATCCCTTATTTGTAAACAATCGATCGAACGTGATCATGATATTGAGTTGCTTAATTGGTCTGATGACACAACACATGAATTATCTAAATGTAAACTTAACGTCATGTGACTGTATTGTTCAAACCAATCCCTGACCGTCGATTCATTCTGCCCGGAGATGTAGTTTATAAAGTTAGTCTGCAACTTTCAATTTTTTTTTTAGACGGGAAACATCGTACAGTCTTAGCGGGAAACAGAAAAAAAAAGTTCTTATGCCCCACGTTAAGCAAACTGATTTCCTCCCGCGCGCCCTCTTCAACCTGACACTCTTCTATCCATACCTGTTGTCTCCCCTGGGGCGCCATTCCAGTGGAAGGAAAAGAAATAAAAAATAGAGCAACACACAACTAAAAACAAATAAAGTAATGATGGGTCACGGCATGTTTTCGACAGGGGCGGATCAAGTGAACTCGTTGTCGCAGGCAGGGAAGGGCCGATAAAGAGTGGGGCGAGGGGTGGGGTGCTACAAAAAGCGCAAACATATTCGAGAGGGATATTTCTCCCCAAATTTATTCGATAGTTGTAACCTTTTTGTTATTCTCTATAATTTTGTTTTCCTTGTCGCCCCCTCCCCCACCCTTTCCACGTTGTTCATTTTGTTGAGATGTTAGCCCCACGGACAACTTTGTGGGTTTCTTCCCCCTCTTCCCCCTTCCTTCGCTTCTCTCGTCTGTGGTTCTAGAAGAAATCGGAATAGCCCCCGGGGTACTTGTGTCTGGGGCGTACGGGGCTTGAAGTGATTTCGAGCACCTTCAGAGCAAAACTCTTGAGCTGATCGCAGGCATACGGTCAACGAGGACTAGGCCATAATAGGGAGTGGGGGGGGGGGGGGCTATAGAAGATTCGCTGAAGGGCGCATGGAGTGAGCTGAATACAAGGGGGAAACAATTGGAAGCAAACTTTCTGCGTCTGCTGCTTTGTTTCATTACTTTTGTCTTTTTAGTTTTCTGTTTCTTCTTGTCAAATGTGTTTTGTTAATTACAATTTAGGTAAATGGAGGAGTCTGTATGGAAGAGTGGGGGTGTATGGAATAGTCTATATTGTAAAGTTACTGATATACTGATTGAAATGTTAATAAGTTACACTTATTGTAATGCTTGTATAGTAAGTATTATGAAAATACATTTAACTAGTGGTCACTGACAGTAATAAAAGAACGAGAGAGAGTTCGGTATGAACTAAATAAAATATTCAATAATCAAATTCTGTTAAAACTAATCGTTATTAATCATAGAAATACATTCAATGGGTAGCTAGTTCATGTTTTGATGCATTGATCTATTCTCCAGGTGTTTTCTCCTGCTAGTGACCATCTCTTTGGAAACGAGAAAATGGTGAGTACTGTTCTTTTGTCAGTAGGTCGGTGAGAGTGTGAGTAGGCCTGCTAGAGCTGGAAGGGGGATTAGCTGTCAGAAGTGTCGAGAAACAGTTACACACACACACACACGCAAAAATAATGTAAAAAATGGCTGCTCAAACTAATTCGATACACCGCAATTATTCGCCTTTTCTTTCAACGCATTCGTAAACACATATATAAAGGAGGCTAACATTAAACATATGTCCTCATAGTCTCGCTATTACAGTGCTAAGACATTGAGTGTCCAAGCACTGTGTCCAGGCACTGACTATTCAATCAACTTGTGTCCAGACACTGAGTGCGCGTGTCCTGACACCGCGTGTCAATTGTATTTATTGATACTTAGTTATGTGACGAAAACGATTACACCAGTGTTTATGTGACGGAAGCACTTTGACCTGTGATTAGCATATGGGCTGCTCTTGTTTAACAGACAAGATTAAGGCTAAATGATCTTTCATGAGAGTAAGACGCCTTCACTGGCTTCCCATGGCACTCTCGCCATTGTCACGGATCAGTATCTGTGGTCAGCGCACGTGACTAAATGTCCAGTAAATGTTGCTTTGATAACCCAGGCTGTGCCACGGAAACAGGAGGAGAAAAGGAATAGTGGGAGGGGCGCCCCCCCCCCCCCTTTCATGGATTGACCAACCGTTCATTGTATAAATAAAGGATGGTGGTTGGCGGTATACAAAGCCAACCCACTGGTCGAAATGGCAACAATATGTCCTTTTGACCAGCTGGGTGAGCAGCCAGTACAGTTTGATGAGGATGGGGGGGGGGGGGGGGGGGGATATAGTAGAACAAGGTTAAATGAGGATACATGAATCTAGAACAGATTATTTCAAGAGAGAGAGAGAGAGAGAGAGAGAAAGAAAGAGAGAGATTGGTGTCAGATAGGGAGATATATATACTAAATAAAGGTCAGGACAAAAATAGAAGGATGAATATATTAGTGGGTATGTACTTAATGAGTGCAATAATTGGTAATTTTAGACAAAGCCAGATTTAATTCCCTTGATGTCTTTTAAGGGTTGGCGTCCTAAGTGCGCGCTTTTTGTGCTTCAAGAAAATTCCACTGTTGTTGTTTTTTTGTTTTTTTTATGTATGAATTTACAAGTTGTATAGATACTGTATATTTTGGTGACAGGTTCTTGTAAAAAAAAAAGACGCAATTAATTTGACAACTGGAAAAGAACCACGCGTTCTCTCAACTACCACACATCTCCTGGACACTTCTAACAATTGGAGCCTCAATCTGAGCGTAGGTTCACTACGACAACAGGTCGAGTTTGTGCTTATCCTGCAGCCTCCCCCGCATCACGCTCATCGGTCATCGGCCTAGCTACGAATTCTCATTTAATCCCTTCTTTCTGGCCATTCAGCTCCATCGAATTTCTACTGAACATTTTGTTGTCGTCCGTTGGTCATACCCGTGGTCAGTTGTCCAGGAGACGGCAAAAAGGCGAACACAATTTTCATGCATGGCGTACCCAGCATTGGTCCCTGCTTTTGTGTGCGGTGCGTGCGAGCATTTGCAACGTGTGCTAGCGATGCTAATATTTTACCCTTTTCTTCCCTTTCTTTCTTACTTTTTTTTTCAATGTTCCTTACATTTTGTAGTACACAAGGTCTCTACCACGTTTTTATCAACAATATTGCATTTATTTGTAACGTTTTAATGTTAACACAGTGGTGCCTACAAGAATATAAGCGTAATTTTTAGTATGGTGGGTTTAAACTTCACAAGTTGCATGACTCATTCTTAAAACTTCTGAGGCATTTTCTAGTGCATTATCACTGATCATTCATTAATATCATATGTCCGGTTGTCCAGGGTAGCTGACCATTCTCTCTGGCAGGGAGGTCAATAATACATACACCGATAGATCCATTTATCGGCTTTCGTGACCTCGTCCAAAAACAAAATCACATTATTTTAGACTAAACTCATACACTATTTTCTTAAGTCGCAGGGTCTGTCTGTTTTAATGCAATATAATTTGATATTAGTGTACTTGAGCAAAAAAGATAATACCAGGTTACTTTTGGGAGTCTATATGATTCAGTCTATGCATCCATTTCAACTTCCAAGATGATGCTCTGTTCAAAAGCTCAACACTTCCCCAGATAGTTCTAACCGGATCGATTTCCGCCGGATTTTCATTTCCAGATTAAAATGAGACTTTCCATTGAATGCCCCGGATTGATTATTTCAGGGTCTAACAGAGAACCGGGAAAGGGGAGGGGACATTCTCACCCTGCTCTGTTCGTTCTCTTACAGCCAGCCCCCCCCCCCCCCCACACCATTTCCTCCCCCCCCCCCCCCGTTGCCCTCTACATTCTATTTGTTTGCTGCATCGGCATCTCATTATCTTTAGAGGTTTGTATAGACAGAAGTCTCGCTCCTTTTGATGAGTTCCAAACTAGTCAGATTTAACACACATCCAAAACTGACCAATAGAATTCATTAACATATTATGGGTCAAGTGGAACGATTGGTCACTATCAATATATAGGACGCAGCTCATGTTATCTTTAATTCTATTGGCTGGAAGATAAGAACAGAGCGGTTGTTGTTTTTATTTTCTTCTGGCTTGGTTTGAATGTGTGTGTGTGTGTGTTTGTTTTACACATTTTAGTATTCTTTCTGTATTCAAGATGACTACAACTGTATCTGAGTTGAGATCTTTATTTGTATGTGTGTGTGACTCCAAAACACTACTACTGTATTCCTAGGAAAGTCACCTCGCACCAACATTCATACACTTAAATCTCTCTCTTTCTCTCTAATCTAATGACTCTCCTTTCATTCTATTTAGAGATGGAAGAATGAAAGAAAAACACGAACGAATGGAAATTTGAGGGAAGTTGAGAGGGTGCGGGGTGGAGCAACCACGGGTGGTTTTAGTTTATTTTGCCAGAAAAGTAATGGTAGACCTTAGTTTGTATTATCTTTAGGTCGAAATGTAGGTAAATTTCACCCGCATCCAGGACAAGATTCACCTGTCTATGTATTTAGTGATGTTAGTTTGTTATCATTGTCTTCTCTCCGCAAGCATCTCTTTCACATGGTGAGTCTCTCTCTCTTTCTCTCTATCTCTCGCATTTCTTGCTTAATCTGTTTTTATCCACCATTTCTCTCTATTTTGCTCTCTTTTGTCTAAGTCACTTCTCTCTTTTGTCTAAGTCACTTCTCTCTTTTGTCTAAGTCACTTCTCTCTTTTGTCTAAGTCACTTCTCTCTTTTGTCTAAGTCACTTCTCTCTTTTGTCTAAGTCACTTCTCTCTTTTGTCTAAGTCACTTCTCTCTTTTGTCTAAGTCACTTCTCTCTTTTGTCTAAGTCACTTCTCTCTTTTGTCTAAGTCACTTCTCTCTTTTGTCTAAGTCACTTCTCTCTTTTGTCTAAGTCACTTCTCTCTTTTGTCTAAGTCACTTCTCTCTTTTGTCTAAGTCACTTCTCTCTTTTGTCTAAGTCACTTCTCTCTTTTGTCTAAGTCACTTCTCTCTTTTGTCTAAGTCACTTCTCTCTTTTGTCTAAGTCACTTCTCTCTTTTGTCTAAGTCACTTCTCTCTTTTGTCTAAGTCACTTCTCTCTTTTGTCTAAGTCACTTCTCTCTTTTGTCTAAGTCACTTCTCTCTTTTGTCTAAGTCACTTCTCTCTTTTGTCTAAGTCACTTCTCTCTTTTGTCTAAGTCACTTCTCTCTTTTGTCTAAGTCACTTCTCTCTTTTGTCTAAGTCACTTCTCTCTTTTGTCTAAGTCACTTCTCTCTTTTGTCTAAGTCACTTCTCTCTTTTGTCTAAGTCACTTCTCTCTTTTGTCTAAGTCACTTCTCTCTTTTGTCTAAGTCACTTCTCTCTTTTGTCTAAGTCACTTCTCTCTTTTGTCTAAGTCACTTCTCTCTTTTGTCTAAGTCACTTCTCTCTTTTGTCTAAGTCACTTCTCTCTTTTGTCTAAGTCACTTCTCTCTTTTGTCTAAGTCACTTCTCTCTTTTGTCTAAGTCACTTCTCTCTTTTGTCTAAGTCACTTCTCTCTTTTGTCTAAGTCACTTCTCTCTTTTGTCTAAGTCACTTCTCTCTTTTGTCTAAGTCACTTCTCTCTTTTGTCTAAGTCACTTCTCTCTTTTGTCTAAGTCACTTCTCTCTTTCAATCGTTCTTTCTTATTTGTTTCCAAGACAAGATTTCTCTTTGGCATTTCTCTTCTTCCACTTCTCTCTCTCTCTCTCTCTCTCTCTCTCTCTCTCTCTCTCTCTACAGCACATCCAAACACTTGATTGGTCATGCACGACACTGACACTGGATCACCAACAAAACAAGTTCACTTTGTTCTCGGTAAGATTTATTTCCTCACACTCACACATACACAATGGGCAGAGAGTGAAAGAGAGAGAGAGAGAGAGTTTTAACCATCACGATTGAGATGGGACAGTGGCGGGACTCTTGACTGTCTTTCATTTTTATTTTTTCGTCCCTTTTACATCATTTGTTTTATTTTTTCTATGTCTCGTTTTGTCTCTCTATCTCTCTCTTTGTCTCTCTCTCTCTCTTGAGAGAGACAGGGAGAGAAAGAGAGAGAGAAGAAAAGGAGAGAGGTAGAGGTGGAAGATATTAAATTCTAGTGATGTGGAGGATGCCCCCCTTCAATGGGGGGGTGGGGGGGGTGACTATAGAAAACAGCCGGTGTTGTCTTTCCCTTAAACTCAGACTTAGGTTTAAATTTCAGGGCAGCGCCCCCTCCCTCCCTCCCTTCTTCAATCTCTTTCCTCGTTCCACCCCTTCTCTCTATTGTTGTGATACAAACTTGTGCATCCATAGCCGCCAGTCTTTCTGCACCAACAGGTTCCTGAAATCTTATTGACATCAAATCTACCTTATACACCCCCTCACACACCCCCTTTTCTTTCGCACCCTGGCGTCCCTCCCCGCTCTTATTTAAATCCCTGTCTGAAACATTGCATCGCACCTTCTTCTTTAGCCTTTACCTCTAATTTCATTGGTTTCTATTTCTGTGTGGGTCCTCTCAGCCCTGTCTTCATGCAATCTGTCTGTCTGTCTCACACATGGTCTGTCCTTGTCACACCTCAAGTCTGCATGTCCCACACACACTGTGTTTCGATGTATTATTTCACATACAGAATCCAAAGTGGTTGTAAATAATTATAAACGTGTACGTTACGAGATCGATATTTTAAAACATCCATCAATTGAAAGATCTCGATTCCAGAAAGATGAACATTTGCAAGGATGCAGGAGCAGACGAAGACAGTGTTCTGGCGTCTGCACGAGTTTTTAATAATTGAGACTCAAATCACGTCAAAAAACAACAACAACAAAAAACAAAAGCATACATATCAATAATACAAATCTTAGAAAGCGAACTCCTTGAATGAAAGTACAATTGACATTTATATTTGGTCTCCACTTGATAAATGAACTATTTTATTTCTCTTGTTTCTTTTTCAGTTTTTAATTTGTTTCATTTTCTTGTTTAGTTCGACCTTCTGATTTTTATACAATTTTATGCAATTGGCTCGACATTAGATTAGAAGGATTGCGTTTTGATGGAAAAAAACAACACTGTTACATGTAGGTGTTAGCCCTGACAGCAATACTAGGCACTGTTACATGTAGGTGTTAGCCCCGACTGCAATACTAGGCACTGTTACATATAGGTGTTAGCCCTGACTGCAATACTAGGCACTGTTACATGTAGGTGTTAGCCCTGACTGCAATACTAGGCACTGTTACATGTAGGTGTTAGCCCTGACTGCAATACTAGGCACTGTTACATGTAGGTGTTAGCCCTGACTGCAATACTAGGCACTGTTACATGTAGGTGTTAGCCCTGACTGCAATACTAGACACTGTTATATGTAGGTGTTAGCCCTGACTGCAATACTAGACACTGTTACATGTAGGTGTTAGCCCTGACTGCAATACTAGGCAATGTTACATAAAGGTGAAAGCCCTGACTGCAATACTAGGCACTGTTTCATATAGGTGTTAGTCCTGACTGCAATACTAGGCACTGTTATATGTAGGTGTTAGTCGAGACTGCAATACTAGGCAATGTTACATAAAGGTGTAAGCCCTGACTGCAATACTAGGCAATGTTACATGTAGGTGTTAGCCCTGACGTCAATACTAGGCACTGTTACATATAGGTGTTAGTCCTGACTGCAATACTATTCACGTAGGAACTAGATCTAAATCAGCACGGATTTGTTGTCTCTTTTGTTTTTAGACGGACCGAATCGTCGTCACAGTAAGATGCGGGACTAGACTAAATAGGAAATAAGATGGGGGACTAGACTAAATAGGAAATAAGATGGGTGACTAGACTAAATACGAAATAAGATGGGTGACTAGACTAAATAGGAAATAAGATGGGTGACTAGACTAAATAGGAAATAAGATGGGTAACTAGACTAAATACAAATAAGATGGGTGACTAGACTAAATACGAAATAAGATGGGTGACTAGACTAAATAGGAAATAAGATGGGTAACTAGACTAAATACAAATAAGATGGGTAACTAGACTAAATACAAATAAGATGAGTAACTAGACTAAATACAAATAAGATGGGGGACTAGACTAAATAAGAAATAAGATGGGTAACTAGACTAAATACAAATAAGATTGGTAACTAGACTAAATACAAATAAGATGGGTAACTAGACTAAATACAAATAAGATGGGGGACTAGACTAAATAGGAAATAAGATGGGTGACTAGACTAAATATGAAATAAGACGGGTAACTAGATTAAATACAAATAAGATGGGGGACTAGACTAAATACGAAATAAGATGGGTTAACTAGACTAAATACAAATAAGATGGGTAACTAGACTAAATACAAAAAAGATGGGTAACTAGACTAAATACAAATAAGATGGGGGACTAGACTAAATACAAAATAAGATGGGTGACTAGACTAAATACAAATAAGATGGGTAACTAGACTAAATACAAATAAGATGGGTGACTAGACTAAATACAAATAAGATGGGTAACTAGACTAAATACGAAATAAGATGGGTAACTAGACTAAATACAAATAAGATGGGTAACTAGACTAAATACAAATAAGATGGGTGACTAGACTAAATACAAATAAGATGGGGGACTAGACTAAATGCAAATAAGATGGGGGACTAGACTAAATACAAATAAGATGGGGGACTAGACTAAATACAAATAAGATGGGGGACTAGACTAAATAGGAAATAAGATGGGGGACTAGACTAAATACAAATAAGATGGGTAACTAGACTAAATACAAATAAGATGGGTGACTAGACTAAATACAAATAAGATGGGTAACTAGACTAAATACGAAATAAGATGGGTAACTAGACTAAATACAAATAAGATGGGTAACTAGACTAAATACAAATAAGATGGGGGACTAGACTAAATACGAAATAAGATGGGTAACTAGACTAAATACAAATAAGATGGGTAACTAGACTAAATACAAATAAGATGGGTGACTAGACTAAATACAAAATAAGATGGGTGACTAGACTAAATACAAATAAGATGGGGGACTAGACTAAATACAAATAAGATGGGGGACTAGACTAAATACAAAAAAGATGGGTAACTAGACTAAATACAAATAAGATGGGGGACTAGACTAAATACAAAATAAGATGGCTGACTAGACTAAATACAAATAAGATGGGGGACTAGACTAAATACAAATAAGATGGGGGACTAGACTAAATACAAATAAGATGGGGGACTAGACTAAATACAAATAAGATGGGGGACTAGACTAAATACAAATAAGATGGGGGACTAGACTAAATACAAATAAGATGGGGGACTAGACTAAATACAAATAAGATGGGAGACTAGACTAAATACAAATAAGATGGGTAACTAGACTAAATACAAATAAGATGGGTGACTAGACTAAATACAAAAAAGATGGGTAACTAGACTAAATACAAATAAGATGGGGGACTAGACTAAATACAAATAAGATGGGGGACTAGACTAAATACAAATAAGATGGGGGACTAGACTAAATACAAATAAGATGGGTAACTAGACTAAATACAAATAAGATGGGGGACTAGACTAAATACAAATAAGATGGCGGACTAGACTAAATACAAATAAGATGGGGGACTAGACTAAATACAAATAAGATGGGTGACTAGACTAAATACAAAATAAGATGGGTGACTAGACTAAATACAAATAAGATGGGGGACTAGACTAAATACAAATAAGATGGGGGACTAGACTAAATACAAATAAGATGGGTAACTAGACTAAATACAAAATAAGATGGGGGACTAGACTAAATACAAATAAGATGGGGGACTAGACTAAATACAAATAAGATGGGGGACTAGACTAAATACAAATAAGATGGGGGACTAGACTAAATACAAAGAAGATGGGGGACTAGACTAAATACAAAATAATTGCACGTACTGTTTTAAGTGGAAATAGTCGGCTTGATGACCTTAGTGGGTGGAGGGGGGGTACAATGTGCAGGGGGAGAGGCGTGAAAAGGAACACGTGGTCATTGTTGATACTGTTTCGCTTCCTAATAACAAATAAGCGGCCTTTGTTCGAGAGTCCACTGATTTGATGTCGTACGAGAACAAAGGCCGTAAGTCCTGTTGATGCGGGATCGAGCGTATAAAATACGCAGGCGGCTTTAACAGTTTTGCCCTCACGCGGGTGTTAAATTTTACATGAATTGAACCCGTGCCTATAATCGCCAATGTTGACCACTAACGCCGTGACAAGAAATGTAGCTTTTAGTATCGATACACCAACTTAGGAATCGACTTTATTTCCTTATTGTCACCTACTTAGAAAGAAATTTTGACTTGATGAGTTCTACGACAAACTTATCCACCGATTGCAATATTCATTGTCCATGATCTTTATCTTTCCATATAACCTTAAGCTCATTAAGTGAAGAGGGGGCTTAGGTGTAGGAAGACTTCATTTAATATGTTTATTAATTCATTTTTTTTAAACTGTCTTCGTTGTGAAATGTCTGTTGGCGTATAGATAAGTCATTTAAATTTTCAGGACTCGTGATTATAGTTTTAAAAAAAAATACAAAGACCAAAGGAAAGTGTAACTGAAAGAAGATAACTGGGTCAAATGTGTCCAGACTGTATATTTAAGTAGCTGATGCTACATAAGTACTTTTGGGGAGAAGGCGGTGGTGGCGCTTGGCGCGCACAGTTATGACGGCATACTCATATTGTCCACATTTGCATATCTGATTTACCGCCTGTTTGCTTGTACGGCATCGACCTGGAACGCCCTGTCAACTGTGGTGTCCGAGACGTCCCACTTTTGTGCATGACTGATTCGCCCCCGGCTCCATTTCTTTCTCCTCCCCCCGACTTCCAGTAGTCAAAAGAAAAGAGTAGGAAGAAATAAGGGACATGTGCTTTGTATAGAGTTAGAAGTACAACCCTGTCAGTTCCACGGGCAGTGCATCAACACAGACAAGTTCTGAATACTGAAACACCTTCTTTTTTTGTGTGTATCTCTTGTAGCGATGTATGTGCTTAGTACTATTTATAGAACGTGGAAAACAAAAAACAGCAGCTCTAAACTGAAAGTGTATTCACGCAATCAGTTATTGTGGATGTTTAAACATATTTTGATAAGATGAAATATTTAACTTGGGCTGTCACTTTGCGGCATCCATAAAATGTGGCCCAGGGTCTAGACAGTTTAGTAACTCACCACCAGCCGCTCGACCTTCAGCACGATATGAATGAGCCAAGTGAGAAATTGAAAACAAAAATAAAGCTCATCCTTGCCCACCCCTCCCATTATTTGTTCTTGTTAAATCCTATGACTTGAGTTACACCCGCATCCACCTCCCACCAACACCCCTTCCAACACAAACTCAACACAAAACAGAGGCGACGTCTCCCACAAGGTCAGGGCCACCTTAAGGTTTTTTTTTTCTTCTTGTTTTAATTGCCGATCGCTACAGCTGTTACTGTGGGTATAGGAGCTTGCCTTTGACACTTTATGAGGCACGGCTATAGCCGTTTTTTTAAAGACGCCGTGTCCCAGTAAAGGGAGTGCCACGGAGGGAAAAAAAAAACTATCCCTAGGACCCCCCAAACAAAATTAATCTCTGTGTCTTCTTAGTGTCAAAGACATTTTGCTCTACTTGACACTTGGGATAGACCTTTTTTGTGACCTAGTTTTCTAGTGGACCCAAGAACGGAGATTCTGTGTGACAGGATTTCTGAGTTTTGTGTTCGCTCTGTTAGAAAATGTTTTGTCTAGTAATCTATAGCGAACAAATGTTTGGAGGTCGTCTTTTGTCACAGTCTGTGAATTAGATAAGTGATGTCCAAACTAAGGCCCGCGGTCAATGTCCGGCCGTGAGCTGCTGCTATCAGGCCAGTGATGTGCTTCTGTAGGCTCGTGAGCTGCTGCTATCAGGCCAGTGAGGGGCTTTTGTAGGCCGGTGAGGTGCTGCTTTCAGGCTCGTGAGGTGCTTCTGTAGGCCTGTGAGGTGCTGCTATCTGGTCAGTGAGGTTATGCTGTAGGCTCGTGAGGTGCTGCTTTCAGGCTCGTAAACTGCTTCTAATAGGCCCTTAGGTTGCCGTTATAAAGCCACTGAGCTGCTGCAATAAGGCTCATCGGTCCATTTAAAGGGAAAAAATGTATATGGCCTCTTGAGTAAAAGGTTGGGCACTCAGTGATTTTGCTCACCCAGTGTACACACACTATAACAACAACTAACACCTTCATGTCAGCATTAAACACAGACATATATTACATAAGCACTTAACACAGACATGTGGGATCACTAAACACAGACATGTGTGCTCTCAAACAAACACACAATCTTCCTGTACTCGTACCCATGACACACTGAGCTTCCATTAATGTGTCTATTTATGTGTGTCTGTGTGTGTGTGGTGTGTGTGTGTGTTTTAGTTAGCCCGTATTCCCTGACAATGTTTTCGAAAAGTTAAGCGGGCCGCCGAGCTAGTGTTGCCACATAAATCTTGTGGTCTCTCCTTCCCCCCTTCCAAACTACACCCCACAGCCGCCCCTCTTCCAGCAAAGCGACACACATTGGTTTTTTTTTGTCTTCATTTCTAGGAGGAAGAAATGTATGACAGAGAGAGAGAGAGATATGTCCGTCCTGTACCGAGAAAGAAGAACAAGTGAGATCTTCGATGAAAAAAAAGAACACATTCAGAGAGAGAGAAGGAAATGATTTACTAGTTAGGTCTAGTTCTAAGTAGGTCCTGTCAATGAGACAAAACCCAGGAATTAGCGACATCACAAAGGTCCTAGATCTGTATGTGTAGCTGGACTATACCACTCTGGAGGGGGGGGGGGAGCAAGGTATCTTCAGAGAGAGTGATTCAGTCGATAAAAATTTTTGTTTTATATTAATGACAGCTTGATGGGTGTTACAAAAATAAGAATGAGGGGTAATTCTTATTATTCCTAGCATTTATATTATCACGGTTGCGTCCCTTTTCTTTAAAGGCATAGACATAAATAAATATAGACTGGCCAATTAAAGAGTTTTATGAAACGAAAATGTGTATGACTTGCAATTTTGTGTACTTTATTATAAAGCATTTATGAGCAGTATAAAAGTGCTTTTTTAACTTTGATACACACCTATATATATTGTATATAAGGAGGCAGTGTAGATTTGTTTAATCTCTAAGAATGAAGATCATGCAACTTTTCATAATTCGGAAATCCGAATACAATAGATATACATGTTTTTAAGTTACATGAAGTTACTTCCTTTTTCCAGTCTATATTTATTTATGTCTATGTTTAAAGGGAAAAAAAAACTAATTTTTTTTTTAAATGTCTACCTTTCTATGCATAACTTTGTTTTAAGAAACACATCTTATATCACGAAGTAACATTTAGACTGTATTCGACCAAGCCGATAGAATTTTGAATTGCGTCATTATTAAATTCGACTTTCTCTTCACTTGTTTTTTTTTTCTTGTACCCACAGTTGTAGAAACCTCCCTAAACAAATATCAGACTGAGAGCTATTTAATAGCCCATAATTTATGATCGGCACAGATCTCGGCTTCTCCATTATTAATGATCTACTCTAACGAGCGTATGCCCGTTTGCGGAAGCCACACGCCAAGTCAAACCAAATATGCGCATATATTTTATTTGGGACGTTTTTTTATTCTCTCTTATATTTTTTTATATTATAAATCTTTCAGCACACCCATCAAATACATATATGTTTCATTCTACACACATATTAACATATATATCTACGTGGCTTTGTCTTACGGAGAATATCTGCTTTGAACGTGTTACTTTGCACAGAATATTGATTCTAACAAACGTTCTTTACTGTAGATGCAAGGGTGACATGGTGTTGCCAACTTGGAGTCGATTCTTGCTTTCACAATTCCTTGTCTCTTCTACATTCGTCCCAGTTCAAACCTTCATTCTCTCTAGTTCCTTCTCACCCAGCTGGCACCCTCTGAACCGACAACACGTAAAATACACAACTCACAAGTTTAGTTTATTATTGTACATATTTGTGTTGAAAAACCTGGCCCAAACTGTAGACTTCGTAGATTTTAGTTTCAAATTATTCAAATGACTGTTTTTGTGTTATGGGAATTTCCGCATCCTTTCATGCCATTCAGCACGGCATCAAACGAAAGAAGAGGGAGTTTCCCCGCCCCCCCCCCCTTTTTTTTAAATTAATGCTGCACACACCTCATTGAACTATTATCACTGTAAATCCTTTAACCTGATGCTTGGAAAGAAAACAGAGGAACCACACGACAAGCTTTCACAAATTTTCTAAAAGCAACGGCTTTCCCGAGACGTCGTTGGTGTAAGGAAGTTGTAGGTAATTGAAAGCCTTCAATATTTTTGTTGGGCTAGACAGCAGCAGACAATGTTTGCCTTTACCTGGTCATCTTATCGCTAGGGACGCCATTCGGTTGACATGAAGAGCGAGGCTTGTCAAATAAAAAAAAATGACGTCATTTTTTTTAAAATACATTTTTTTTGCCAGGAAGGCGTTTTTTTTTTTGTTTTTTCTTTAAATTTAAACTTTAAAATAAATTGTTATTTGTTCTTTGATTGCGTGCAAGTCTTTAGTTTTTTTCCCCCCAAAAGTTCTTTCGTCTATTTTTGTATATAACATGAATCGAAATGAAATAAACAGAGGTGAAAAGAGAAAGAAATTGAGAAAAAGAGAGAGAGAGAGAGAGACGGGCTGAGAAATAAAGAGAGAAACAAAAGAGTGATAAAAATGTGAGAGAGAGAAGGATAATGTTAAAAAAGGAGAGAAAGAGGGACGAGAGAGGAAGAGAGGGGGAAAAAGGAGACACAAAAAAAAGAGATAAAATTCTAAAGGAAAGAGAAAGAAAGAAAGGAAGAGACTTGTAGACAGAAAATAGGTGGGGGGGGGGGGAAGATACAATGAGAAAGAAAGGTAGAGAGAATGGAAACGAGAGAGGAAGAGAAAAGAAGAAATAAAATGAGAGAGAGAGAGAGAGAGAGAGTATAGTCCCTCAAAGTTTTTTTACTTACGTCTGCTAACATTTGCAAGAAAACTGTAGCTCCACCTCCACAATGCTGCTTTCTGGACACACACACACACACTTTTTTTCTTGATTATTATTTTTAATGATTTCTTCCATTGTTCCAGATCTTTCCCAGGGGCGTCTCTCGCTAGCGCTGATAGCTTTAAATGTCGCCGTGCGCTTAACACTGAGGTAGAGGAGAGTCTGGCTGTTGGGGAAGAGTTAAGAAAACATTGCAAACACACACACACACACACACACAAACACACACTTTTTATATTTCGATTATATGTGTGCAGTTCTCCTCCCCTCCTTTACCCACATTACAGTTCCACCTATTTTATCTTTAATTAGTAAGCCAGTCTTCCATTATTCCTGCCGAAAGTATTAAATTTCATTGCGTCATTAGGATGTCGGCAATTAGCATTAAAGTAGGTTTAGGGTTAGAACGGCCTTGAGAAAATGACAGGTTCAGCTGCAAGACAATGAGGAATTATGGGATGGCTAGGACACTAGGTCTACACATTCAAGCATTCAAATATGCTCTTTTTGATTTGGATGCGATCCTAAGCTCTTTAATTCAGTTCATGGTTTTGACTGTCTTCATGTCTATAGTATGATATTTTATTAGTCTTGACGGGTTTCCGACGTCTTTCCTTCTTTTACGTTTTTCTGGGTTTTTAAAAAAAATCCGTTTAATGATGCAAATATCCTCTGTCTTTCTTGTAAACATTCTTTCTTCATTTTACAATCTTGTAGTTCAGTGTTTTAATGACTCAATCCTTAAAGGTAAAAAAAAAACACACACAAAAACTTCTTGTTGATAAAACTAATCTTGAACCTCAAATCATGCTGACATGCCCCTGGATGTACACTCCATAATGTCGTAATTAAGTGTTACATATTTATGTCTTTCGAAACTAGCGTATCTGTTTATACAACAGTTGACAGAATGTGGGGTTTTCAGATAAAGGAATCGAAGTGGGCATCTTTTGCAAACGCAATGGCGACACTGTCACAATACAATGACTGTCCTGACACAATGTCTGTCCTGACACAATGTCTGTCCTGACACAATGTCGTCACTCACACAATGTCTTCACTCACATAATGTCTTCACTTACACAATGTCTTCACTCACACAATGTCTTCACTCACACTTCTTCTTTGCTCACACTCCAGTACCTTATCTGCCACCACACAGTGCGTTATCCTGCCTCACACAATGCCTTCTCTGCTCTCACACAATTTCTCTTCTGCCCTCAGACACTGCCTTCTTTGCCTCAACTCAAAGTATTGCTAAGCAAGACTTCCATGCCAGAACCACTGCATGAAACGCGTCACGTGTCCCCTACACCAGGCAGTAGTACATTTTGTACCCAGGATTAAAGTCCAACAAGAAATCTGTCACGTGACTGGTGTAGGGTTTGTTTATCGGCTGTTCCCGAGACCACTCGAGGTTTCTCTTGACAGTTGTCTTTTCCTTCTTGTCTCCTATCTCAGAGTTCCTGTATGACTCATCTCCCCTGATTGAAATCACTACTGCAATTGCAGTTTTAAGATATATCTTCTGAATCAGTCCAGTTTGTGAAATCAATAGATTTCTTTAGTTTTTATGTTCTGAAATAAATTAACATAACCCAGAAAAACGTATTCCTACATGTTTTAGATAGATAGATAGATAGATAGATAGATTAGATTAGATAGATAGATAGATAGATAGATGGATAGATAGATAAATAGATATAGATAGATAGATAGATAGATAGATAGATAGATATATAGATAGATAGATAGATAGATAGATAGATAAATAGATATAGATAGATAGATATATAGATAGATAGATAGATAGATAGATAGATAGATAGATAGATAGATAGATAGATAGATAGATAGATAGATAGATAGATAGATATAGATAGACAGACAGACAGACAGACAGACAGACGGATGCACACAGAGAGGAAGGGAGGGACAGATGGTTGGGTGTTTAACAGTTTCAGTACGTATGTTGGTATGAAGACCAGATTACACGTGTGTGCCTGAGAGAAAGAGAGAGAGAGCGAAAGTGAAATTGAAAAACAGACAGACAGAGACAGAGACACAGTAAGATGGAAGGAAACAAATCTCCAGGCTGAAATCATCGATAAACTACAAACTAGGTCAAAGATAACTGAATTTTAGCCTGGAGAGAGATTAAGACGGATCGGAGAAGAGAGTGTGTGTATATGTGTGATAGAGAGAGACAGAGAGAGACACACACACACACACACATACAGATAGAGAGAGAGACAGAAAGAGAGAGAGAGAGAGTCTAATGACTAAGCCTATTCCGAGACAAATATTTCAACACTGCTTTTCCAAGCGGACATTTTATCGCTGTAAGAATGGCCCACTTCAAGAGACTTCAGATAAGAACAAACCAAACCAAAACAAACACAAACTATTAAAACACCACACTCCTGAATCTCTCCTATTCACTTGTGGTCCGAAATCTAGCCGCTAGAAACTCTACCTTTCACACGCAGTGGCCGAGCAGCTCGCTTCTTAAGTATGAACATCACTGCGGCCCTTAGCATCTCCGAATGTTTATTTCATCCTGTATAGTCACTACAACCCAGCTTTTCATTGATTAGGGTCCACACACACACCCCTCCTTTGTAGTTCCCTCACAACGTTATGTCTACCCCAAACACACACAGACGCTCACACACTCACGTGCACTGTTTTCGTTGCTGACGCTATGGTTTTAAACCGGGTGACAGAATGGTTTCAGTATATCCTGAGCAACTTCCTCGGCTCCCCCCCCCCCCCCCCCCAACTCCCCGACATGATGAGGAAGCATGGAAAACATGGCGGCAATAAGGAAGAAGATGAATGCCCCCCCTAAAGATGAGCACCAGTTAAGAGAGGGGTTGGGGGAGGCCGCTGAGATGAGCGGAAATTTCGAACTAGATATCAAGAAATAAAAACTTGTAGGTTGAACTACCTGGTGACAGTCGATCAAGAGAGAGAGAGAGAGAGAAAAAGAGTCAGGTTAGTAACAGAGTTTCTACTAGCAAAGAAAAGAGTAGGGGAAAGAGGGGACAAAACCCCAGGCTCCCAGATATGCAAATGACTTGCAGACGCGACTGTGTCCACTTCACGGTTGGTTGGCTCAGACTCCTGCAACCTGCTCGCCTGACAGACAGCCCCGCTTCAAACAAAGAACTGGGGAAAGTTTATGGGTCACCAATGGCATGAAGCAAAGGCACCAGAAGCAAGTCATATATTTAGCGAACAATACCGCTTCGTGACACGGCTTCTAGAAAAGCGTGAAGAAAGATTACAGATATATCCTTCAACCCGAGTTCTAATGCGACAATAGGAACTGAGTTACTTCTCTTTCTTCTAACAGTAGTTCTAAGAGACTGTTCAAAGATCGAGAAACCCAGATCTAGTGGATTTTACTCATCTGTAACATTTTAAGTGTTAAATAGTGCAGAGATGAACTACGAGGTGGTTTGCACTAAAGACACAGTTTATCTTTTATTGATTGAGAATTTCAGAATCTGTTAATATAAAGTACACATTTTGTCTGTCATATTAAAGCAGTGGGGAAATAAGTTTCCGACAATTCTACCCTGGGTCTCAATACTGCAAGAAGCCATGCTCAATGGAATGTCTGCGGATTCACTTAGCATTGCGGGCAGAAGTTTTGGGACGATGCAGGCAAACAGTAGCCCATCAGGGGCTAAATTAGGCAATGATGGAATAAGATATTGAAAATTAGATCACAAAATATTGCAAATTAGGTCAAATTATATTGCAAATCAGGTCAAATTATATTGCAAATCAGGTCACAAAATATTGCAAATTAGGTCACAAAATATTGCAAATTAGGTCACAAAATATTGCAAATCAGGTCACAAAATATTGCAAATTAGGTCACAAAATATTGCAAATTAGGTCAAAATATAATGTAAATTAGGTCACAAAATATTGCAATTTAGGCCACAAAATAGTGCAAATTACGTCATAATATATTGCAAATAAGGTCATACAATTTTGCACGTTAAATCAAACAAAAAATTGCAGGTTAGGTCACAAGTAATTGCACATTGCACTTATTCCTGAGATATAATTTCATTCCATCCATTGCGCAAGACCTTGGGATCGTTGCAGCTTCGTACTTTAGCTTACTGGGCTTCGGGGCTTGTATTGCCTATCGATTTACACTGATAAACATGCAGCCGATACCGATACCGTACACCAAGAAGCGTCGATTACAAGAGTCGATTTCACATTTAAAAAAAAATAATTTTCTGTCAATAGGGTGCCATTGTTAAGTTTGGGCGCTATGGCGTGTCGTGTAAGAAAAGGTCGCTTGAAGAGAAGTGGGTAGCCTCTGTAATCAAGTACCAAGGAAGAACACCTTTTGCTCAAGGGGGTGGTTCCGTTTGGTGTAGGTAACACTTCAATAGGGTCGCCATAGTGGGAAGTGCTGGGCGTATATAATGTTGCATCGAAGGAGTGGGTGGGGAGAGGATTCAAGATAGGGAAGGGACGCCATCGTTGATCAATTCTTTGGTTCTCCCCGTGCCTGTAAGATGTGCCGATATACTGACACTTGATGGAATCAACCATTAGATCTGGACGTTTTGCGTTGTACACATTTCCACCCCCAGAAACCTTTCGATAAATGGACAGAAGTTTCTCTGTAAGGGAAATGGTCACATCTTGAATCTCATGAATATAGGGGGGTTAGGGTACATACTTTGTCCGGCGTGATAAAGTTCAAATGAACTATTCATTGTTTTAAAGGTCAATACTTAAATAGATTTTTCTTCCCTCTCTCTCACAACAGGGCTCCTGTTTTATTTCTCCCCCCACCCCCAAATAAAAAAATGTGACTGACGGATCAGACTTTACAAATCTCACCTTGTTTTCATGAATGTCGTATGGTCAACTAGATTCCCATGTGGACATCACATTAACCAGCAGCCACTGAGTCCAAAACAGGTGCCAAGTATCTAGGTCTGCTGGGGAAATACTCAACTGCCACCGGGATTCAAACACAAACCCTCGCTTCGTTTGCCAAATCTATAGCCATGAGACCACAATTTTAATTTTAAAACAACGACAAATTTAATCCTTTTCTTATTCCTCCTTATAAAAACAGACAAGAACTGACCTACGCAACTCAAAACAAGAACTGACCTATGTCCCTCAATACAAGAACTGACCTATGTCCCTCAATACGAGAACTGACCTATCTCACTCAATGTTTGTACGTTTGTAAGCCCGAGTATTGATGTTTTGTCTTGTAATTGTCAGTCTAGTGCTTGGATAACTCTTCACACAACGCTGTACAATGTCCCCGTTTCAGAATCTCAAAAAACGTCTTAAAATGTCTATTTCTGACCTAAAGATGATTGTGTTGTCTTGTCCAAATGTCAACCCGACGCACAGAAAGTGACGTGTGGGGGAACAACGTTGATCAATCTCACATTCTGTCACAGCGACAAAAACTCGTTTTTAAATTTCGTGTTTTTTTAAATAAAGGAATCTTCTACAATCAACATTCCGAAGAAAGATGCCCCCCCCCCCCTCATCCGCCCTTTTAATTGTTAACCGCCATATTCCTATTCTCGCAGAATTTTTTTAAAAAGCTAAAATTCGTTATTTGACCAAATCTAACCAGACATGCAAGATTAGCGGATGTGGGAACCTGTCTGCATTAAGACCTCATTTGCTCGGTTAATGACACGTTAATTGAATGGCAGACTTCATTTAAAAATATAAAAAAAACAACATTTTATTTTATTTTGAAGAAACTTTTCAACCAGATTAATCCTCTGGAACACATAGACTCAATAGTTAAGTCTCTTAGTTATCCATACCTGTGTCCATATCTCTATTTTGCGTTGGTGTCTGTACTTTGACCTTTGTCTCTGGTGTTTTATTTCACTTAACAGAACCATTTTTCGGTTCTCTTTTTCTAAAATCCTTTTTTCACACTTTCGTATCTCTAAAATCTCCTCGGTAGGTTTCTTCATTATCCGAGCCTCTTCTCCATCTCTCCATTCTGTGAACTTCCCCCCCCCCCCCCCTCTTTGGCTTGTCTCCGCGTGCCCCAATGTCAGCAGACGTGATTGGCAGCTTCACTATTTCATCGCGACCTGCCAAAGCCAGTTAAAATCGATGGTGAGCGCTGGGCCCAGAGTTGACAGACAAGGCACGAGCTTTCGGACTCTCAAGACAATATGGCTGGCCAAAGTCTGGAGGAGACGGGAGGAAGAGGAAAGACAGCGGAGGTTTTCTCGCCGGAATGGACTCTAGTCATAGGGGGATATATTGATTATTGATGAGGTCACGCTATAAAAATCTACAGGGGAAAGCCAAAAAAAACGAGGTGGTAGCGTTTCTCTTTTCAAATGTGAACATCATATAGAAATAAACATATGAATGTATGTTATATCAATATAAATACGTTGCTATCTAATAAAGAAAAGAAAGTGTAAGTTTTCCGTCTGTCTGTCTGACTGTCTGTAAGTAGGGCTAATTTTATTTAAAGAAATCAACACTGTTTGACCAGCTTACGAAACTTATCTTGAATATTCCTTAAATCGTTTAGGAGTCCAAATGATGAGTTAAAACTAAACTTTTAACATATGACGAGGCTCACGAAGGTTACGGTTAGGTCCCTTTGCTACCACAAGTTTGGTACAGGAAGGTGATAAATGAAAGAAAGAAAAAAAAGGCTTTGCATTGTGTACAAAGATTAATCCATACAACGCCGGGCGTGTGCTAGTTCGAAAGAAATTGTCTGTTCTGACATTAAGGATCTGTGAGAAAACAAGACAGAGAGCTCAAACAATATTGAACACTGGAATTTTAAATGCTTAATAATGCTTGATTTACATGTATGTCCACTGGGAAGCAGCAAATGGTTGATGTTAGTTTAAGTCTTAAATTAGAGTTATGACTTTGGTGCTAAACTGCGCGCATACATAAGGTGGAGTGTAGATATTACTACGGCATTCAACGTTTTGTTGAAATCAATTACAATCACAAATTATGAAATTCTCAGAAGCGAATGAAGTCGACAAGTAACCCCCTACATCCTCCTGGTCAAATCGAAAATAGAGGGTTAGTTTGAAAGGGTGTAAAAGTTTGCAATAGGAATTTATAAAAGGGGGAGGGGGTAAGAAGAGGAAGAATAGCAGAAAGTGAAAGTACCAGATATCGATCTAAATCTCGTGAAATATGAGACTTAGAAAGCAAAAATCCGAATAATGATGCAAATGTCATTCGACTTTATGGCGCTGTCAAATGTACAGGCTTGTTGTGGGTGGGGGGTGGGTGCTCGTAAGAACTGCTTGAATGTGATGGTGTATAGTAGGGAGGAGGGTACTCAGAATCTTCCTGCCGTGCTCCTCCCTCCAAACATCTCCGGTATCGCTTTTCGTCTTGACTGTTTTTCTATTCTCATTATAATTTCTATTGTTCCATTCTTTCTGAGCCCCTTTTCAATCTCTTCAGTAAGTTCTTGTGTGAGCAGTGCTGAGTAGAACGGGTCTCGGCTGTCGTCAATGGGAGGCGACAAAAGGCACTCTCTGGGCGCCCTAGCCCGCCCTCCTACATCACCACTTAGTATCTATTGAATTTGTTCTCATTTCTCTCTCTCTCTCTCCCTCTTTCACTATATGACTATAACTCCCAGTGTACCCCCCCCCCCCCCAAAAAAAAGGTGTGCTTTTATGTGTTAGTGTGTGCGTGTGTTAAATCCACCCAAGACAATAGTATTGAAAGAAAAAAAAAGTAGAGGGGGGCCACTTCCTCGTGCTATTGCAAAGTCAGTCAAGTGAGACCTGGGTGTAATGGTGTGGAAAATGTTCGGTTAACTAGCAGCTGTGGACAGCGTCAGGCGCCCCTTCCCCCCACCATCTCGTCCCCACCCTTCCATCGTTCCTTCTTCCACCCTGGAGTTGGTTTTTTTTTTGTTTTTTTTTTCGGCCCACCATCGTTTCGCTTCTGGAGAGGTCGGTCACGGCGCGCCCCCATCAGTTACCATTTTGTGTATTAGATTTGATCAGGGGATCGTAACACGGCAATATATTCCAAGAACCTAAAGCTAATCAGATTTAAAGTTACAAAATTTAAAAATAATGTTTTTTAAATTTTTTTTTAGATCAACAAAGTATGGAGTCAGATTTACGACTGTGCAGACGCAAAGGGCCTCAAAATTTTAAGGAAACCTCTACATTTCAAAATATACAATTTATAACAAAACATGCAAAAAAATATAAGAAAATAAGAGAAATGGGATTTAATTTACAAGTTCTCTATTTCTATCATAACATTCATAGCATTTTCTCTAGATTTGTTCATATTATTAAGTGATTTATGTTGAAGCTTGAAAAGGATTCCAGCCTCGACAAAAGTCTGCCGAGGACTTCCACTTAATAAAATCCGGCATTAGTAAACATGGGCAGATCTCATACTATGTCTACCTAAGACACGTCCGTGATAGACGTTATAAGATAAAGTAAATAAGCAATGACAAAGCTGGGGAAAAGGTAATATAAGAATACACGGTCAAGTGAAAGTTGCAGTTCAATGTGATGGTTTAGTTTCCTGGGTAGAAACACCTCATTTTTTTTTTTTTTGCGAGTCGAGAATTTTCGACATTTTTGTCATGACAAGAAACCAATCTTTGATCTGCCTTCTCCTTAAGGTATTAGTCACCCCCCCCCCACACACACACACACAAGCATGACGTTTGTTTGGTTTTCCATGTTTTCGAATGTTACTTCGAATCGAAGATTATTACCTCCTCGCTCAAACCTTGCCCCAAGATGGCGGTGGTGAAGTATTGAACCCTCGACACGACAGCCCAGACCGCATGCCACACAATAAGGCAGCTGTCTGTGCACTTATCACATGTAATACAGTCATTCGCCATCTTTCTACTAACTAGTTGGCTTTTTTTTTACTAGATCACTTATGATTTCATAATTTTATTTCCATATTTCATACTCGTATTTCAAAAAGTAATGCGCTGCTGATGAAGAACGAGGCTTGTGAAAGTCTACATACTTTGTGTGTGTGTGTGTGTGTTTCTTTTAGGGTTATGACCTACTCTCTTAATACGACCATAAAATCAACACCATTAACAGTTGTACCGATTTACGTCCCCTTCCCGTCTGCTTTATTACGCGCAATAAAAGAATACATGCTGTTGTTTTATACAGAGACCACCAGAGGTCAGATCTGTTGGAGAACATGAACAAAAAAAAAAAGGAGGGGGGGGGGGGTGTGGATAATCAGGTCGCAATGAAAAAAAAGTTGGGGGGGAGGGTCTATTACAACATTTCGTTAATACATTTGGTTAAAAACAAAAGGGGGTGGGATTGAGTTCTATTGCTGTTCTGTCTATGTTGGTGCATGTTCCTATTTGTCTTAGTAGGACACAGGTGGGAGCTTATGAGAGAAAAAGAAAATCTCCTCCCCCCCCCCCCCTCCATTTAAATTTTTTAAAAAATAATGTAATCTTTTTCGCACCTGATATTATTTCCTAACACTCGCGTTGCCTTGTTATTTCACATTCTCAGCCGAGGTCTAGTGTAGAGATAGGGGGGGGGGGGAGAGATAATTAAAAAAAAAACTTTATGAGGGTTAGTGAGTGTCATCTTACAGTGTTCTCCCTTGTTTGTGTGTGTGTGTTTGTTTATGTAATGTTAGAACTTGAACAAAGCTAAGAATGTTCTAGAACTACATGAACAACTTGGGTCCTATTTGATTCAGCCCCTCTCCTAAATAATGTGTGTGTGTTCCTTTGTTAGTGTAGATAACCAGGATATAGCTTCTCTGTCTGAAATGTTCGGACAATATACACATTGAACCAACATTATAAGAGAAGTCATCTAGATCATAGGGGGTGCGTTGGCTGAGTTGTTTAGCGTTTGGCTTCCGAACTTGGGGGTCCTGGGTTCGAATCTCTGTGAAGATTTGAATTTCGGAAATAGTAGGGCGGCCACGAGTCCCCCCAACTCAAACGGGTGCCTGATTTTAATTGGGGAAAGTAAAGACGGTTGATCGTTGTGCTGACCACACGACACCCTGCTCGTTAACCGTTGAGAAACAGATGACCCCAACATCATCTACCCTATAGATCTCAAGGTCTGAAAGTGGAACTTTGCTTGCTTTGCTTTGCATCTACACCTGTAGAGTGTGCCCCAGTCATGAACTTTTGCTCCGTGGGTGACTTGTTTGTTTGTTTTTTTGGTAGGATTTGTGGTAAAGTGCGTTGGTTAAATTGGGAATTATTTTCGGTTTAAATATTTGACTTAGAGTTAGGATAAGAGCAGGAACAAGGAGTATCTATTAGAGCAGTGATGCCCAAAATACGGACCGCGGGCCAAATCCGGCCCGTGACATGCTTTCATCCGGCTCGCAGAAACGTCGGCACAAAATATAGAAAATTCCCCCCCCCCCCCCCCCCCAAAAAAAATGTTCAAAATGTGTCTTTACATACGTTAGGCCCCTGACATTTCTAATATGGATTAGGCCTACTACCAAGGCATTTAATATTTGTGCGTTCATGAATAGAACTATAGAATCTACTAGGAGAAGTGAACGGATCTTTACTTTCTTGTAGAACATGATACCATTGCTAGCCAACATGTTTGTTTTTATAAAGAAAGTCTGAGGCTGTTTTTAAACAACAAGAACAATAAAATATAGAAGTTAAAAGTGTAAGGAGAACATTCAACTCTCCCAATACTTCAATGTAATAGACTAGATTCTCGGGCTTGAAATAAAATAGTTTCAAGTCAATTTCATTTAGTTTTTGTATCTTTTTCATCATGTGGCCCGCAACACTAGTGTTGGAAATTAAAATGGCCCGCAGATTGAATTAGGTTGGGCATCACTGTATTAGAGAGATGCACTTACTGCCACGCTATAGGTGTACCAAGACGTTGTGGAGTAAGCCAATACACTTGAGTGGGTACGTCTTACTAAAACCTAGATGGCTTGGCTTGTATGTGTCACTCGGAAACTAAGGTGATGTCGCCATAGACATAACCTGACCACAACTTGACCACAACCTGACCACAATTCCTTAGTGTCATGCAAATAATAAACATTCACACACTTAATTTCGCAGCATAAAGCTTCAAATAGCACACACACGTAAGGACAAAATAAACACATATACAATATAATTTTATTGGTTTGAAATGTCACATAAAGGTCCCGACAAAGTTTTAAAGGTTTGCGTTGCGTCCGTCGCAAAGTTCTCTTACAAATACATAAATAACAATCGTCAACATCTTTCTAGTGTCATTCAAGGTGTTAAATTTGACATGTCAAGGGGCGATCTTTGCAGGTATGCAAGTGGATGAACTATATATAGATATATGTTATCACAAATTTTGCATATTTATGAGTTCGAACAAATCAAAAGTATCTATCTATCTATCTATCTATCTATCTATCTATCTCTAAATAACGATATGTGTGTACGTCACTACCGTCAGGGGAGGGAACTCTTGTTCTCTGCCTCTCCTTTACATTTCTATAGTGGACAACTAACCACAAGATAACGTTGTATAAATAGTTCAAACGAAACGATCCGTTTTAGCGGCACCGAGTATCTTCTCTAGTTTGTTTTCTCATGGAATTGAGCATGGGGAGGGGGGACGGGTCACCCATGTTTTTTTTATCCCAGCGGAAATGTCTTGTTCTGGAATTGGAGTGTCCCGAAGAGAAAGCAGAGATAAAGAGAACTTGTTTTTTTCGCCGTGGTGTTGAGGGTGCCGGGTAAGAGGGTGCGCGTCGGCAACGTCAGGTGTCGTCTCATATTTCTCCCCTTTTCCTTGTCACTCTTCCACCCAGTCGGCGAGCGCTTGATATGACATTTCGGCCAATTCAGCCCAGGCTAAGAGCGCTGAGAAGGATGCGCCTGAATTGGACATCTCTCAGACAAACCTGGTTTGGTACACGTACTTGAGTCACTTCTGCTGCCCCCCCTCCTCACCAACCCTCCTCGAGATCTTTACAGTCTCGTACAAATGGTTGAGCGGAGCAAAGTGCGGAAACGACATTTAAAAAAGTAACAACTTTATCGGTAAACTCTTTCGATCTATCCAACTGTTCACAAGAAAACTAATTGAAGAACTACTTTTTGAAAACATGTAGGGGTGGGGATACAGCGGAAGTTGAATACCAAAAATACAATTGACACGCATATAGAAAAACCACGCTTTAAAACAAAGTAAAAACAGGAAAGTTTGGGACATCAGCCTTCAGCAGCTTAAGATTGGCGTAAACGAAATAGACAAACATTACGTATAATGACTAAATCTGTTTGTATACCTTCGTTTTGACATGTCAAATAGAAATGCATGTCCACAGTCAGTAAAGTTGTTTTCAACACATTTAAATTGAAGTTTTAAAAAATGAGATCTAAAACTTATGCAACTGAAAGCTTACCCACTTTTAGTCTGTTTATTGCTTTTCAAATGTTATTTTGTAATGTATTAAATACAAATCGCCTGGCACGTAAGTAAAACACGTATTGAATACACAGCAGCAGCACCAACGTTGATCATAGCAGTCATTAAGTACATTTAATATATACAAATGATTATAATACCATAAATACTAATTTGAATAATCATTTAAGTCATAAGAACCCGAAAAGTCGAAATTTTCTAAAACAAGGAAGTCGATTCCCTCACTTTCGACTTTCCTCTATTGTCTCCTCTCAAGATTTCCCCCTCCCCTATTTGTTTTTCAGAGGAGGGTGTGTTGGGGGGGGGGGGGCGGAGGAAAGCGGAAAACTACCTCATTTAATACAAATTTGGCCAAAACGGAAAGAAATCTTCTAGGGAAACGCTGTATTTATTTACTGTCAAATTCTTTTGTGATTTTCTGTTGTTTGGGTCGGCATTCATTTTGGGGTTTTTCTTCTGACATTAAATGCCACTAGATGTCATTGGCATTGTGGTTCCGGATAATGGCCGATACTTGGATCAGATATTCATCTTGTCTCCAGTCTAACCCCCCCCCTCCTGTCTCCTAGTCCCCTGGTCACAGTGTCTCCCCCTTATTCTTGCGTCCCTTCAGTTTTATCGTGTATTTGTTTGCCTGGACTCTTGTCAGAACAGGTGCTAAAAATAAATCTCTTGTGTGTGTGTGTGTGTGTGAACATTTTGATATGGTGGATGGGGGAGGTGACTGTGGGGTGTCCGTTCCAATGGGGAAGAGGGGTTTTGATGAGTGTTCTAAATGGTTCCTAAAGATTATTGGGTGCAAACATTTTTTTCTTAGCAAGACACACGTCGATTTTTTTGTTTTTGTTTTCTTTGATAAGTTTCAGATTTTCCTTTCAAAAGGATGATTATTAGGTTCTAGCCCAAACCTCCTGGAGGGGATGAAAGCCGGCTGGGTTCGATTTCTTTGATCGAAACAGTCAATCAATGAAAAGGGGGGGGGGGATACCCCCTTTCTCTTTATATCGTTCCTTTCCAACGTCCACTAGATAACATCCCCACACCCTCGCCATCTCATTGAGCACCCTCTCCACACACACACGCAACTCTTTCTCGTTATCATCTCTCAAATATTTGTGTGTGTGTGTGTGTGTTTGTTGACGCTGTCGATGCCCGCGCAATTAATCTGACAATCTTGAAATAGAGTTTAATCTCGCTTCAAACAATGAGACATTTTGACGTAATTCTAACCTTTGATGATGTCAGCAGATCGTCGCCAAGTTCGATAATTGGGCAGTCTTAGGAAACGGACAAATACTCTTTATAGAGAATAGAATTATTTTTTTAAGAGCGTCTATGGCAGGAATTCTGAAAGACGACCGACGGATCATAAGTGGTGCCTCAACAGTTCAACAGACTTAGGGATAGGTGGAGGTGAAGAAATGATAAGAACAGTGTTTGGTTAATTGGGTTGAAATCTTGTACTGTAGGGACTGACGTAGGATCTTTATTTGTTTTTACTGGAATTAGCGTTTTCATAGAAAATTTAATCATTATATTTTCTTGAATGCTATGTAATTTTTAGATATGTAATGTGTGGTGACCAAGTAGTGTAAATCGCTTGCCTAACTGAGAAAATTGAGATTGAGGATACAAGTATATATGTTGTTTTTTTATTATTTTTGTGTGTGAATTGTCTTTCCCACTGAAAAAGACTCGTTCCTGTTAGTGCCAATTACTATAAAACTATATCATCTTGTGATATTAGCAAAAGTTTTGGGTGACAACAGACATCATTGACATCTGGGATTTGCACAAGACTATTCTAACCTGTTAGTGTGGGGGTACTACAACAGATCAGTCACGTCGTAAGAAACATCTTTAGTGTCAGTAAACATATTTAGGAACAATTAAATGTATTCTCATGTTTGTTTCCCTTTGAAGCCCCTCGATCCAATGTTATAAATAACTAACGTGTAATTATTTTATTGGCTTGTTCATTGTCACGTGATGATTGCTAAATTATCTATCAGTTGATGAACTTTTATTTATTTGTTTTCCAGAGGCCACCATCACAAAGTTTAAACTTCAACCAACAAGACGACACCCAATCATCACGCTCAGGGGATACGCCCATACCAGCTAGTCATACAACACACACTAACTCATCACACAACGCTGAAAATAACAGTGAGTCAGGTAAGTCGAGGGCGTCGACTCTCTCCTTGTCTCTCTGTCACATAGTGGCGGCTCTCGAAGGGGATTTTCTGAAACTCAGTCTTCAATATCTTACAAAAAGTTTACCTTTTTTTATCTAGTCCAAGCAAAACCTCAAGTTACAAGTCAATCAAAACACTAAAACTTGAAATTTCATAAAAATCATTTGACTCTTAAAGTAGGAAATCATTTATTTTTCTTTTCTACCCTTCATACCTCTACCATAGCTCTCCCCCCCCCCCCCCCCCATCTCTCGTCTCACTTCGAGAATCCAGGTGCCTGTACTAATACCTCTTCAATTAACACTAACTATTGCTGTTCTCTGGCACTGAACTATATGTGCACTTTATAGCAAACATTCTTTTGTGACCGCCAACAGGAAATGACGTCAGCGAAAAAAGGGAAATTTGATATTTTAAGATATTCATGTAGTCATCTTCGTTTATGGAATAATTAATCTCATTAATACTACCCATTTTTTTTTTAGGTACATGCATAATGTTGGGGTTGACTTATAAAAAAATTGAAAGAGATTTTGTCCACTGATAACACTAAAGCAAAGGGGCCTATAGACAAATAGAAATACTTATGTACTGAACCACACTAACACACACACAGAAGCTATCCTCCCAGAAGGTAATATCCTCCCTATGAGGTTATCTGCAATAGTAGCTCTTCTCTTCCCCCCTCTATTCGAACCTTTTAACCTCTCGTTGGTCGTAAAAACCTCGCAGGAATGGGTTCTTGCTCCGACTATGCATCGTACCTTGGCTACTAGGGACATCAGAAAAGTGTGTCTGCATGTGTGTGTGCTTTTGTGTGTGCATGTGTGTGTGCATATGTGGCTGTGTGGAAGACTTAAGCTTCAAAAGTCTTTTCCCCCCTCTGCTCACTCGCTCTATACGCTCTATATCATTATGTAACACTATCAACGCCCTGGGCTAAATCCGCACTCAAAAACTAACCCTCAATGGCGGCCTCGGAGATTTTCCGATTCTCACATTTTGATGGCGATTTGACTGTTACCCCCGCTTACCTCCCTTCTTAACACCGTTACGCCCCATTAACTAATACTGCACTACCCCCCCCCCCCCCCCCCCCCGTGCACAGTCGATCTTCGGGAGTTTAAGGGAAGCCAGAGTTTAGGGCGGAAGGAATCAACTTGGCACGCGAAAAAGAACGAAATTGGGTGGATTCAATGCTTGTTTCTGTATCCCCCCTCCCGGCCCCTATTCTATACCAATTTCGCTCCATTCAGCAGGGGTGAGGTTGGGGGCTGACATTTTATGGCCATCTCGAGCAAGAAGTCTCTGTCGACGGCCATTTGGTCTCAAAGCACAAATATTCTGGCTATGAAAATTATAGCCCCGTGAAAAAAAAAGATCAACAACTCCTACTTTTTTTTATTCTGGAGAGACGATTTGCGTTGATGTCCCTTGAGAGTGATGCAAAGTGAAGCCAGAATGATGCCGAGATAGTAGTCACGATAAGACAAACTCACGTTCTGGATGGAGTTTGGAGTGGTGGAGTTTAGGCCTAGTGGGTCTGTTAGTTTTTTTTCACGATGATAATACAACGATAGTCGCCAACATTTTTAATGCTCAGTGTTTGGTTGAGTATCAGCTTGTTTAGCTCTGGTTAGATACATTCATGTATGTTGAATACCAAGTGACAAGAGGGACAATAAGGGTGGCTACCTTTATTATTTTTATTAGAGTTAGTTCCCTTTATTACTTGATTTAAGTCCCTGTTAACTGTTTACAATCGCCACTCTCTCTTGAGTCCTTGAGCTGACTAGTTTATTTTGAACAAAGTCTCCAGAATGTTTAATTAATACTTGTGTTGTTATGCTCTAACGGTATTACTCAAGAGGAGTGTGCCACTGTTATGGGAAGAGTGTTTGGATAATGAGCTAAGTAGACTTTATTTATTTGTTAATAATAAGTTGGTTTGTGTAAATAGTATAGTCTACCTAGTCTCTTATCCTCCCCTAGATATTTTTTGTGTGTAAAAGACACCTTTTGTTTTGATACGAGACTGTAGTGTGTCTCATGGATGATGTCATTTAATTGTCATAACATGTACTCTATTAGTGTCAGCCATCGTTTTGGTGTTGAGAGGAGACACTATTGTGTCTCTGTGATGCTGGTTCTTTGATTATCTAGAACTGAACCTGTTCTACTAGTTTGATTTGTTTCATTATTTCATTCTCTGTGGTTAGCCTTTAGTTCCAGTGATACCTTCCATGATCTTTTCTTTGGTTTCTAAATAAACTATTTTTTTGTGTTGCAACTGAAATCTCAGCATTATTACTTGTCTGTCTCAGTAATTTTGTATATCTAGAGGCTATAGTTAATAGCCTGGATAATATAATTTGGGACCACAAAGTACCACTGGACTAACTTGCCAGTATAGCCGAGGTCACTGGTCTTATGACCTATCCTGATACTAGGTCACAGCCACTACGAATGACGAAAGATATTTGCGTATTAATTAGCAGTGCAAACACTTTCTAGACTTTCATTCAAGCTGGTGACATGTATTTCTTGAAGTGAAGTGTTCTGTCTTCAGCCCTACACTGTGTATTGAAGATGATTGGGGCCTACAAATAATTAACTCACCAGAAAGTGTTTATCAGCAAAACATTTTCAATTAAGAAAAAGAAACATTTCACGCGATTTTATCGCAGCAACTAAAAAGAAGAGCGTTTTTCTGAGCTACAGAGTTTGCCGACAGAGGAAAAATCGCAAAGAAGAAAGATAAAGAGAGAGAGAGAGAGAGAGTAAAAAGATGGCGTAAATGAAAAGAATAGCCCCCGACTGGTGTTGGAAGGAGGATCTTGTTTCCTTGCTGGCGTCCTCTTGTCTTTTAGAAAACATTATTTATTTTCACGTGGAGACACTTACAAAAGCTAAAAAAAATGTTTAAATGATTACACCACCACCGACCCTCCCTTTTATTACCTACACAGGTCGAAGCAGCAAGTACAAAAAATATCTCAAAAGATGCTCTTACTTACCTTCCTCTCCCCCCCCCCCCCCCCACCGTTTTTTTTTTTGCATTATCCCCCCACCTCCTTTTTTTTCTCACTACGTGGGAGATTCCTCCCTCCCTGCCCCTGTCTTTACGTAGTTTGTTCGTCTCTTACAAGCCATTCCAATTTCAGCAATCGTATACCAGAAGTATTTCTTGTGGAGAGAAAAAAAAAGGGGGATCTCGGGTTTAGCGATGGCGTTGGGAGGGGGCGCCGAAAGGTATTTCGTATATTGTTCAACTGGAGACCGTGCCGTCACGGTCTGTAGCAATGTCTACATGTTGGGCGTTGAAGTAGGCGCCAAAACAGAAGATGAAACCGAGGCGGAGAAGGAAGAAAAAGGGGAAGTGGAACGGAGACGCCCCAGTCTGTCGTTATTTTTTTTCTCAGGGGGGAGATAAGGTTTTGTCTAGGTTTTGTCTATGTCCAAGACACTGACACGGCTAGACCTGTATTGAGATTTGTCTAAAGATGTGTATTATGACAGCAATCCGAGACAGTTAATTAGACATATATTTAGTTTCATTTGTTGAACCAAAGGTATGACATTAAACGTTCAACCTATCGCGAACAACCCTCCATCTCCTGTGAAACAAATCATGTTTAACAGCATTGTATCAATGTACTTAGCCACTAGGTAGAGTGCGCGCTATTTCAATGATTCTAAACACAGTTCAAATACAAATCAATCAATGCATTTAACTTTTTATTTATTTCATTGATTTCTCGAGAGAGTTTTGTTTTGTTCACCAAATTATTTTATGTATGGATAAAAGTAAAATCTCAATTTTGCGATGTATAGGACAGATGATGTAATGGTCATTTGCTTCCCTTAGGCCTAAGTGCAGCTTATCCTTGATATACGCCCTATATATGATCATGTAACACTTTTTGCCCCCTGTTCTATGGCTGATTTTTAACGAGGTTGTATTTTGGCTAGCCAAACGACTGGTTAAGCGCCTTTACTTTCCCCAACTAATGCCAGGTGCCCATTAGAGTTGGGTTGACTCAAGAGCGTGCTAAAAATCCCGAAATTCAAAATTAAAGTCTTCAACGAGATTCGAACCAAGATCTCTCAAATTGAAAGCTAAGCGCTTTACCACTCATCCTAACGCCCCCGCCTTGTTGTGATAGATATTGTCATTGTTTGAACCATTCTGTATAGTATATAGACACGAATGCAAGAGTTATCCCCGCTAAGGTGAATTTGTTATCATCCCCCCTCTCCCCCCAAATGTTATTATTATTGTTGGAGCCTAGCGCCAGGGCACTCGCTCCCTGACTCCCTCCAGGAGAAGACAAGCAGAACGCTCCGCTTGGATGGTTGGACGGATGGGTGGCTTTCAAATCCAACCGTTTGACACTGGAAAGAGGAAGGGGGGATGATTAGCAAGTGGAGAGATGGAGGGAACGGAGAGGGGGGGGGTTAGAGAAATTGTTACGCCTAAACTGCGCCTGTGGAGTGAACGCTCATCCCAAGTCGAAAAAGATGAGTAAAGGGGAGCGCGGAGTATAGGATGAATTGTTTTAGCCCCCAGCAGGGGCGCAGGTCTATGTAGTTTCACTCTCACCACGGGCCCCGGGAATGGAAACGAATCGAGACGGAGACGAGAAATCCAGAGCCCCCTTGGACTGTTTACAAGAGACGTCAGGTACAGTCTACTAGGCTGGCGGAATGCCCTCCCCTAACTACCACCCCTACACTACGCCACCAAGACTCAAACGTAATGTTAGCCTGAATAAAATCTTTCAACCCCCCACCCCTCTAGCTCGAGCGCCTATGTAACAATTGATGAAAAAAAAGAAAGGTATAATTCTAGATGCAGGTCTTTAGGGTCTGGAGGGACATTGGAACTAAATTCTGAGCAGGCTCGTAAACTGGTCTCTCCCTTGAGTGGTAATGATTGTTTTTTATGTATCTTATTCTACAAACTCTCCTTATTTTGGGGCGCCTATAGTTATCATTTGGCTGTACATTAGCGTTTTTTGTTGACGCTTTTTACTGTAGAGACGTTAATTAGAATAACACGGGGGTCTCTTCAACCAACAGAATGTCGACTCTAGCATTGGTCAGAGCTTAGCCTGAAGTTTACGTTTTATTTTGGTTTCTTATAGTTATAATGTTTTTTGTTTGGTGTAATGCACAAATTGTAAGACATTGCCATACGGACAAAAAGATTATTATTATTATTGTTATTATTATTTTATTATTATTATTATTATTATTATTATATTACAACTTAAGCATTGGCCATAACTCTTCTCAGCCTGAAGTTTTCGTTTTACACAAGATGATCCGAAAAAGGCATTCTCCCCCCACCCCCACATACACACACACAGTGACAACCCCCCCACCCCCACATACACAAACACAGTGACAACCCCCCACCCCCCACATACACACACACAGTGACAACCCCCACACCCACATACACACACAGTGACAACTCCCACCCCCACATACACACACAGTGACAACCCCCACATACACACTCTGTGACAACCCCCCCACATACACACACAGTGACAACCCCCCCACATACACAGTGACAACCCCCACATACACACACATACACAGTGACAACCCCCCCACACACACACAATGACACCCCCCCCCCACATACACACACAGTGACAACCCCCCACCCCCACATACACACAGTGAGAACCCCCCCCCCCCACATACACACACAGTGACAACCCCCCACATACACACACACAGTGACAACCCACCCCCACATACACACACACGGTGACAACCCCCCCCCCCCCCCCCTTCGTTTTAAAGTTCCACCTTGTTTTTTGTTTTTCATCGAAACATTATGAGAGAGTGCTAATTATAGCAATGGACAAATTCCATCAACTGGCATTGCCCTTTGTCGTCATACATTGGGAAGAAAGTTTAGTGAAATGGGCGTGGGGGGGGGGATAATTGGCTTCAGGGCGTTGGCTCCTGGGGATAAGTGTAAATAATGGATCAAAATTGCAATTATTTTCTTATTTATGTGGATTTTCCTTGATGACTTTCTGGCTCATGAATAAAAAAACAACTCCACCCCACCCTCTCTGTCTTCTCAAACACACGCACTCAGATGGCCGAATTAAAGTTAAGTCGAGACCTTGGGCAGGATTTTTCTTTTTTGTTGAGGCCCTAACACTCTTTTAAAGTGCACTTAATTAATGATAGAGTCATGACACAATGTTTGCCCACTGTCTGCTCAAGTTTCACTTACCACTTACTTTGCCCACTTTGTGCCTAATGCCTTCTCACATACTTTGCCCACTTTGTGCCTAATGCCTGCTTACATACTTTGTCCACTTGACGCCCAATGGTCAATCACTTTCAATGTCCACATTCTGATCACTTTCTGAAATCCTATTTCTTCTGTTGTGTATTGCTGTCATTTATTTAAACTGTATACTTCCATGTCTTCAATCTGTCAATCATATTTACTTTTTTTCTTTTTGTTGTTGTTCATGTTTTTCTTTGACTTTCATTCTCTCCCGCTCATTCCCACTTCTTTCCCGTTCACTCCCTCTTCTCTCCCGCTCATTCCCTCTTCTCTCCCCCTCATTCCCTCTTCTCTCCCCCTCATTCCCTCTTCTGTCCCCCTCATTTCCTCTTCTCTCCCGCTCATTCCCTCTTCTCTCCCGCTCATTCCCTCTTCTATCCCACTCATTCCCTCTTCTCTCCCGCTCATTCCCTCGTCTATCCCACTCATTCCCTCTTCTCTCCCGCTCATTCCCACTTCTCTCCCGTTCACTTCCTCTTCTCTTCCGCTCATTCCCTCTTCTCTCCCGCTTTTCCCCTCTTCTCTCCCGCTCATTCCCTCTTCTCTCCCGCTCATTCCCTCGTCTATCCCACTCATTCCCTCTTCTCTCCCGCTCATTCCCACTTCTCTCCCGTTCACTTCCTCTTCTCTTCCGCTCATTCCCTCTTCTCTCCCGCTTTTCCCCTCTTCTCTCCCGCTCATTCCCTCTTCTCTCCCCCTCATTCCCTCTTCTGTCCCCCTCATTTCCTCTTCTCTCCCGCTCACTCCCTCTTCTCTCCCGCTCATTCCCTCTTCTCTCCCACTCATTCCCCCTTCACTTCCGCTCATTCCCTCTTCTCTCCCACTCATTCCCTCTTCTCTCCCGCTTTTTCCCTCTTCTCTCCCGCTCATTCCCACTTCTTCCCCGCTCATTCCCTCTTCTCTCCCGTTTATTCCCTCTTCTCTCCCTTTCATTCCCTCTTCTGTCCCCCTCATTTCCTCTTATCTCCCGCTCATTTCCTCTTCTCTCCCGTTCATTCCCTCTTCTCTCCCATTCACTCCCTCTTCTCTTCCGTTCATTCCCTCTTCTCTCCCGCTCATTCTCTCTTCTCTCCCGCTCATTCCCTCTTCTCTCCCGCTTATTCCCTCTTCTCCCCCACTCAATCCCCCTTCACTTCCGCTCATTCCCTCTTCTCACCCGCTCATTCCCTCTTCTCTCCCACTCATTACCTCTTTTCTCCCGCTCATTCCCTCTTCTATCCCGCTCATTCCCTCTTCTCTACCGTTCATTCCCTCTTCCCTCCCGTTCACTCCTTCTTCTCTCCCGTTTATTCCTCGTCTCTCCCGCTCATTCCCTCTTCTCTCCCGCTCATTCTCTCTTCTCTCCCGCTCATTCCCTCTTCTCTCCCGCTTATTCCCTCTTCTCCCCCACTCAATCCCCCTTCACTTCCGCTCATTCCCTCTTCTCACCCGCTCATTCCCTCTTCTCTCCCACTCATTACCTCTTTTCTCCCGCTCATTCCCTCTTCTATCCCGCTCATTCCCTCTTCTCTACCGTTCATTCCCTCTTCCCTCCCGTTCACTCCTTCTTCTTTCCCGTTTATTCCTCGTCTCTCCCGCTCATTCCCTTTTCTATCCCGCTCATTCCCTCTTCTCTCCCGCTCATTCCCTCTTCTCTCCCGCTCATTCCCTCTTCTCTCCCACTTTTCCCCTCTTCTCTCCCGCTCATTCCCTCTTGTCTCCCCCTCATTCCCTCTTCTGTTCCCCTCATTTCCTCTTCTCTCCCGCTCACTCCCTCTTCTCTCCCGCTTATTCCCTCTTATCTCCCGCTTATTTCCTCTTCTCTCCCGTTCATTCCCTCTTCTCTCCCATTCACTCCCTCTTCTCTTCCGTTCATTCCCTCTTCTCTCCCGCTCATTCCCTCTTATCTCCCGCTCATTCCCTCTTCTCTCCCGCTCATTCCTCTTCTCTCCCGCTCATTCCCTCTTCTCTCCCGCTCATTCCCTCTTCTCTCCCGTTCATTCATTCTTCTCTTCCTTTCATTCCCTCTTCTCTCCCTTTCATTCCCTCTTATCTCCCGCTTTTTCTTTTTTCTCTCCCGTTCATTTCCTCTTCTCTCCCGTTCATTCCCTCTTCTCTCCCGTTCATTCCCTCTTCTCTCCCTTTCATTCCCTCTTATCTCCCGCTTTTTCCCTCTTCTCTCCCGTTCATTCCCTCTTAAGCCGATTTGACATGTTTCCCTGTTGTTCTAGGGAGAAGGAAGTATCTCCTTACAGATTACGGTCTTTTAACTGTAGTTTCATGTCTGTGTTGTAGGGATCTGCAGGGCGATAATTTTCTCATAAATTTCTGGGGGTCAGCGGGCAGAGTTTTGCAGCGAAACCAGAAGAGTTGACCCGATGGGGTACATTGGAGGAGAACGCTGAGCCCCACAGAATCGACATCATATCGTAACATTCAAGATAAATGATCAAGGCAATAAGCCGAGGAAGGAACGAGAGACTGATAGAGGGAGAATATTGTAGTCTTTAGGTTATCAGTATATGATTATGTGGGGGTGGGGCTGATTGTTGGCGGTATTGGAAGCGGGGAGTAGTTGGAACAAGAGCGGAGGAGAAAGGAGCGTTAACATAAACATGGGCAAGTCCTCCCCCTTCCCCTTACAAACAACACAACCCCATCTCCCCATTTTCTAATGCTAGGGAAAAGCCAGTTAATCCAGAAGGAATTCTTTGACTTGAAACATGAGGCGTGTGTAGCTTTGTAAATGGGGGGTGGGGGAGCGGCGCCAGGAGAAAAAAAACGGGCGAAGAAGGAGTGGGGGTGAAGGAGGAATTGGTGTGAGCAGTTAGGTAACTGTCTCCTCAGCTCATCATTTGAAGCGCACGAAAGAAACAACTACACAGATAAAGTAAAGCCTTAATGGTCGCCATTTTGTACGTATGTGGCATAGTGACTTCTGGTATTTAGTTAGCCATACAAATTTATGTCAATGACTATCTACACATTTAAAAAAAGAATGGCCCTCGAAATATTCAAATGGGTCATAACTGATTATATTTCCGGTGAAACAAGGTCCATGTATGTTTAATGTCAATCCAGTTTATAGGTATACTACCTATGTTGACGTCTGCTAGAGCTGGAGCTGTGTCTACACCGAGACACACACACGAGCGCACGTGCGTTCCAAGACGGACTTAGCGAGCACTTGCTTGACCGTTCGAGCTTCGTGAACGTACTGTGGGTTTACTTCCCGGTCATTCAACGGTTACTACCACCTCGACCCTTTCCTTAATGCGCCTCCTGGTTTCTAGTGCGTGCACAGCTTTACACTGGACAACTTGACAATGGACAACTTGACACTGGACAACTTTACACTTTTTACTTCTTTCTAGATCTGGATTACATTCTACTTCAATTTCTTTCGATTGAATCTCTCTCTCTCTCTCTCTCTCTCTCTCTCTCTCTGAGCGTGTCACACCTGCCGAAGAAGAAAAAAAAGACAATACCCCGATGACCAAAAGCCCTACGACCCCGGAATAAGCTCTCCTCCGATTCCCCACCCCTTTACACTTTCCCATCCCCCCCTCTAATCGATAACCATCACTTGAGATTACCAGCCCACGTTGAGGTCCGCTGTGGTGCTAGCCCTTACGGCGTGGTCCTTGGAAGGTACTGCATTGGCCGCAGAGAGTAAAGCTTATAATTAGTGCGTAGCTGTGTGTGTGAGGCGGCGGGGGGGGGGGGTCTAAGTGGCCGGGAGGGGGGGGGTTCTATTTGACGGAGGGAGGGGCGAACGTTAATCAGGCTCCCTGATTTTTTTTTCTTATAAATTTCGTAAACTAAACACACGAGAAAGGGTTAAGGTTAGTCGAGGATTGACTTGTTAACGATTAGCGACGTTGGTGGTCTATTTCTATTAAAAGATGACTTAAAATACCACCACCACACACACACACATCACACTCAAACACACTAACGCAATCCCCCAATAACTCATTAAGACTTAGTAGATCGCTCTGTTCACAACCTGCCTTTGTACTTTTAAATTGTAGACCTTCTTAGTTTTGTTCAGACAGTTTTTTTAGTAGATGGCTCCGATGTGTTCAGATACGTTTTGTAATAGATAGCTCCGATGTGTTCAGATAAGTTTTCTAATAGATGGCTCCGTTGTGTTCAGAAAGTTTTGAAGTAGGTCCTAGTCCTGGATCTTGGTGTATTTTGTAGTGTGGGGTCTACGCAGGTAGCTAAATCGCAATTTCTCATTTTGGTGTTTCATTCTGTTTTCTCTGCATATAAAACTTTTTATCATATTAAATATGAGATATCTACTCCGTTCTCATGAACATTTGTTATACATACACTTATATCTTGCGTAGTTAATATAGGAATAAAACGAAAAGGAACATTTTTTCCATAGGTCTTTTTAAGACGCAAATCCATGTGTCTTTGACACTTTTAATCTCACGCTGTGTCTCTCTTTCTGGAGTTAATTCTCCCAGAAGTGCAATCCTCTGCTATCCATTGTGTTCCAGGTAAAAATAAATACCCCCGTATGAACAGCCACCTCACTAGTGTGTCCCTGAATGGATAAACCTTTAACCGCCTTAGATAGGCTTTCAGCGTGAGTTGAACTCACCCCAACCCTATCTGTATTTTTTTTTTACATTCCTTCCAGCAAGGAAAGTGGAGTCACCTTCTCAACTAAGTTAATAATAATAACACTTAACGCCTTTCTGTTCTACTGGCTCCCTCTTCGCCACCACCCCTATCCTCTCGCTCTCTCCCCATCGGGACCAAAGCGCCCTCCTAATCAATATCCACGCCCTCCTCCCCCCCCCCTCCTTATTCTTAACAAGAATGAGTCTTTGCTTAAACCCAACCGTAGAGAGTCCCTGATCAAATATGCAAATTAGCCATTTGTATACCAATTAGATCACATTAGGGATTCTTTGGAGAAGAAAAAATAAAGAGACACAAAAGAAACAAAAATAGGGCCGGCTCTAAGCGACAGTGAGCACTCAAAAGGCATTTGTTCTCGCGGGGCACCGGTTAATTGTTGTGAGGGCAGCGCGCCCAAACTATCATCTTCTGGCCGTACGATGCCGGTATAACGTGTGAAAAGAGGGGGGGGGGGAGGGGGTAAAGATCTCAGACTTTAATTATTTTTTTTTTACTTAGGAGAAAAAATGGTGACCCTTTGTTTTGTAAGAATTGAATTTAAAGAGTAAAATTTAGCACAAAAAAAGATGCACAAAACTTACGAGATTTGCTGTGGAGTTCTGTTTCAACATACAACATACAACATGCAACATACAACAGACAAACTTAAAACATACAACATACAACATGCAATACACAACATCCAATGTTTGTGAGCGGGGGGTGGGGGGAGGGGGTTATCCAGAAGCTACTGAAGCATTGCTTCGCCCTCCCCTCTCCCCAAGGTGTGTCCGTAATGGCAAATTTCACTTGTGAATATGGAGAAAGAAAGAGCGTCACGTGGCCACCATTTGCCTCCTTTGTCTTCAACGAGTTAGAGATATTTCAAACCTTTCCTCTACCCTTCTAACAGCATACACTTTCTAACAGCATACTTTTTCTCAATTGCTAATCAACTAATTTCGGTAATTTAAAAATTTATGATAAAAAAAAAAAACAGTCAGTGAAATCTGGCCGTTTGGAGTGACACCAGAGAATGCTGACCATGTCCTTCAAATCTGCATTCTTTATCAAGAGGCCCGAAGAAAACACTGGTCCCAAAAACACCTTAATAGAAATAAAACTCTATGGGCAGCTCCCTGATTTGGAAACCTCTGCGCAGTTTATCATATATTGCTCTAGTCATCTGAACGCTCCAGGATCGAATGAGAACGAGGAAGCAGAAAATAAAATAGAATCTAATTATATATGTACATAACAAATGTGTATATTTATTCGCGGCGTAAGCTCAGTAGTTTCTGATACTTTCCAACGCCACCCACCTTCTCACGTATCCTTGCTCCGCCTCTTGCCCGGGCCTCTTTGGATGATCCCAACCGAGGCTTGCTTGTTGTTTCTCTCCTGTACGTGTTGGACAAGGCTGAGAAATGTCTATTTGTGCTATCTCATTGTGGAGGGAAAACGGGTGCTGGAAATTCGGAGGTGGATACGTAGTGTGTGTGTGTGTGTGTATGTGCGCGCGTGCGTTCGCGTGAAGGAATGAATGGAGAACAGATGGTACAAGGTTCTATGTAAAATGTCCCACCTGATCGATGGAGAGCGCCCTTTCTCCGCCCCACCCCCTTCCTAGTTCCGTTCACCAGTCGACCCGTTTACGCCATGTGCGCCAAGGAAGTATACCACCAGTGGTAGTAGACTGATGGACAAATCACACGACCGAAACAGACATAGTCAGAGATACACATATGGCGTATGCGTGTGGTTTCATTAATGCCAACCTCATCAGCATCCCTGCCATACTTCACCCCACACTCCCTCTCAAACATACTTGTTATGCATTGTTTAGTGTCCGTGAGCTGTCACTCCATCCACAAGAGCTCACTGGCACCACCCCATCCTCTCAACAACAGCGCCCTTCTACCCAGCTTCTACAGCTACTCCGACATTCGATTTTCTTCGAGCTCTCTGAGTACTTGAGAGATCAACTTAGTCAAAAGGACAACCTCCAGTAGCCCTGCTTGGCCTGGTTCACATCCCAGTCCTACAGACTTTCAAAACCTTTGCGAATACTGAAAGTTTCAGACCCCCCTTGCAATGTTTGCTTGCTATCACAGAGACTAACAGAATGTGGTCTTGCCCCCACCTGCTCCGCCCTTTAACCCAATAAGCGCGTGGATTCTCATCAATTATTTTTATTTCACCAAACGTATCGGTTCCCGAGAAACTGTAATCCTGCATCTACTTGTTTGTGGGATCGACCTGCCCCTCCCTGTAATCCTGCATCTACTTGTTTGTGGGATCGACCTGCTCCTCCCTGTAATCCTGCATCTACTTGCTTGTGGGATCGACCTGCCCCTCCCTGTAATCCTGCATCTACTTGTTTGTGGGATCGACCTGCCCCTCCCTGTAATCCTGCATCTACTTGCTTGTGGGATCGACCTGCCCCTCCCTGTAATCCTGCATCTACTTGTTTGTGGGATCGACCTGCCCCTCCCTGTAATCCTGCATCTACTTGCTTGTGGGATCGACCTGCCCCTCCTTTCAGAGATGCGCTGTGGCGAGAGCGCCCTCCCTTCTCTGTTGAAATAAACCCAGCGGGGCGTATAAACAAACTTTAGTGGATACGCGAATATAAGAAGGGGCAGAGGGGCACCTTTGCCTTTTTTCTTTCTTCCCGAATTTTCGGATAGACATTTGGCGTATAATTATGCAAACTTGAGAGCAAAGTGTATGTGTGCGTATGTGATTAGGATGGCCTAATTAAAATTATATCGTTAAAATGTTATTTATCGATAGATTATAAATTATAAAATCGCCTTTTAGTTTTAGCGCTTTTTTAAAAGCATATTTAAGCACTTTCTTTGCTACCAAATTTGAGATCTTTATTTTTTGAAAGAAGTGTTAACGACTTGACTTTTTGTCACATGTCCAGTAGTAATCGTAAATATGTTTTTCTGTGCAACAGCATTCTTCCAAAAACTAAATTGCCGTCCATCTCAAAGGCGTAACTCACTTTAGGACCTGGCTTTTCATATCAGATATATCTTGAGCGTTTCGTCTCCATACAAATACATCATAGCCTTCTTCATAGTCTGCAGACTTGAGATATTTTGAGAACATGCTGTTGAACATTTCAGAACCAGTTCTTTGCAAAAATGAACAATTTGTGCTGACTTAACCACATTATCTTCTGCCCTTGTTTTTCTTGTACTTTAATCATTGGCTTTTAGTCGCAGAACACACATACATCTCGTCTGATTTTGTTTGTCAATCCGAAACATATAAGTCATCAGTCTAAACAAACCCTAAACCTGCCAGACTAGAGTACACACACACGCACACCCCGGCACACACACACACACGCACACCCGGCACACAATTCTTATGTCATGACTTTGAAAGACAAAGAAACGGAAGCATGAATATTAATTCTCTTGCGGCTGCCATCAGCGCCCGGCACTACGCCACATATACGCTCAGTGCTCCATTGAGACAAATTCAAGGATACTGGAGCTATCGATTTGTTTCAGGAACGAAACCGGAAATGCAGCGTTCTGCTTCTGCTTTCTTGGAGGACGAACGTATCGTAGCTCTAGACTTGTCTCAGTAAGAGATTATATAAAACTATATCATAACATTTTCTACATAAAGCTAGCGTTGATATATAACAACAAAAGCAATATGTTTACTAGTTGACCATGTAGAGTGGACACTGTCACACATCGGTCACAAGCAGAACTATTTAAAACAAAAGGGATTGGGGGGAAAGGGAGGGCTGAACTGGAAGTGCTTATCGGATTCCATGTTTGCACAAGTTACTGATCTAGGCTAATCGCGCCCCTCGACTAGTGGACACCCACGAGAGTGGTCAATATGTAGGGGAAAGTCGATAGTTCCCCTTCCACTTCAGGACCCCTAACTCACACACAAACACCTGCATACACAGGAGGTCACGTTTGATGAGGCATGACATCGGTCAGTTTGATTTTGACCAAGTTTAGTGGTAGTGTGAGTAGATATGGGGAGCGCTCGTGTTGGTAGCGAGATGAAAACAAGATAGCAGGTAGGGCAAACTTCCACCCTCACAGTCTTAGCGCACCACATCTACACCAACAACTACACCTTCATCTCCCTCACATGTAAGCACATCCACAAGACTGCTCACTCTTTTACTACAACCTATGCGTTTCTTTGAGATTAGCTTGTAAAGAATAGAATTTATTTCTTTGGCGCAAGTCAAACCTCATCGTCAGTACAAATTTATAAACGAGCCATGAAAAAATATGCCTGCCTGGTCGTGTGGTATGCGCTTTGGACTGTCGTCTCGATAGTCCCATGTTCAAACCCTTCAAGCCGCTTCCCCCCCCCCCCCCCCCGGAAGTCTCGTGGGAAGTTCGACTAGAATGCCCTCATCATCAACTGTGTGAGAAAAATATTTGAAACATGTACAAAATGTCTGAAATCAAATAGAGCTGTAATGAGGAGCATAACTATTCAGAGTTTTAGACTTTTGAGCCACATGTTCGACAAAAGGATCTCAGCGATGTGCGCTTGTACTTGATGTTTATTGAAATGACATGCAGTACTCTGCAGAAAATTTCTTTTGACTGAAAGTTGAAAACAAGAGAAGTGGGTTCCATTTAGTGAAGGTGCCAGTTTGTCATCAATGTGTATTATGTTTGTTGCTGACTTTTCATTGGATATTTTATTGGATATTTTTTATTTTTTTGGCACATGGCACAATTAAGGCCATGTCGTGCCCTTGATGACTTTTTCAAAGCAAAGATAGGACTCCAGAGCTCATCTTCAATTACATAGGATCTGAGATTGTGCTTATCTTCAAGTACATTTCATCTGAGATTTTGCTCATCTTTGACCACGAAGAAATAGCAATTATTATGTTACATCTTTAGGCCAGGTTATTATTGTGCGTGTATGAATTAAATTGAATATCAAACATTGCAATCATCAATAATTAGCTGTTAAGACCTAATTCCACCATCGCTAAGTATGTTTTTAGAAGCTGTTATTTTTTTTTTTTACATTGCAAAAACGATAATGATTTCTGACAGACATCTTGACATGTTAAACCCCTTCAGCATCAAACCATATTGAAAACAAAATCTTATCTATCAAATGACCCATGACCACAGTCACAAAGGTCTTTGGCTCCCAGAAATGTCAAACGTTGACCATTTCGCCGTCATTACTTACGCTACGTTAGAGTGGACACGGTCACAGAATCTCACCACATAAAGGGGTGCCCCCAAAAAAAGAAATGGAAGGAGGGGCGTTTGGGTTTCCCTTTCAACTGACCGGAAGACTTCCAGTCGCTGATCTCGCTAATAGCTGGTTCTTGCACAAAAGTCGAGGGGTTCAAAACCTGGTCGTCTTAGTGTCATGGTTCTGTCCATGAGAGAGAGGGAATGGCCGTGAGAGAGCGAATGACCATGCAGCGAGAGACTAATGGGGAAATAATTATACACATTAAAAAATACACTTTTTTTTTCTGTCTTGACCGGTTTCGTTTTTCGAACCCCATCCTTTTAGTGCCACAAATATCACTCAGAAAGAAAACATGAAAGGCAGGAAAAGAGAAAGAAACAGAGAGAGAGAGAGAGAGGCAGAGAGATGAGGAGTTAGTAGCTGGACTTGCACTATTTATAAACTGTAATCCACACTATGGGGATTGGCGATTGTTTACATGTGGTCCCGTCTGTCAGCAGGGTTCGGTTCTGGGTGTGTTCGGGGGGAGAGAGAGAACTAAAGATGGCGATGATGGATTGTGGGATATGGTAATGGGAGGGCAATGTCTGAGAGGAAGAGTGTCAGAAGTGTAACTATGTGAGGGTACTTTTTTGTGTGGTGGGAGCGCGTTGACTTCACACGAGAATGAGATTTGCTTATCTATTTTGATACACAGACTAAATTATTGTTTTTGATTCATTAATAGAAATATGTGCAGATAAAGATAGATAATTTGATTGATTGATTGATTGTTTTACATTGAATTTGATTGATTTGATTGATTAAAACAAGCATTGGCAAATGCATGATATCTCTGAACAAAGTTGAAGGAATGACAGATTGAATTACAACAAACACTTGATTCCCAGGTTCCATCGATCTATTTGTCCGGTCTTGCTATATCGTCCATATCAAGATCGGAGTTAATTGGGCATCCAAACACGCGCGGACATAATTTAGCAACAAATTAACTCTCTTAATAAAATAAACAAAAGACAAGAGTGTACAATGTTTGGTGTGAGTGACACAAACCAATGTTTTTAAATTTTAGGTTCAATTCATTTTTTAAAAATTGTTTTGAATTCTCTGTTCCTACTCGAGCAACTTATTGCTAGTCAAGCACTTTAAAACCTGTTTTATAACACTTTTAAACCTATTTGTAAAGCACACTTTAATGGTTTTGCCGCGGAGCGCGGCTGTATGACATGTATGCAAATTGATCAGTCTTAAATCCTATACTAATCCTATCTAAACTCTAAATCGAAATTCCTCCTACAGTACTAACCATTAGACAAAAGCTAGTCTATGACTAAACCGTTAACCCGGGAAATTTTGAAATGTTTCCTGATGCGTTTCCACCTCGTCGATAAATGTGTTGAGAATCTAGAAGTAGACTATCTAATTTATTAATTTTTTTTTTTATTTTCTCACCGAAAAATTTGGCCAATTCAAAGGAGCGAAATTAATATTTTCATTGAGATTTTATTTTTGTCTTTAATGTAAATATGCAAAATTTAAATATCAAACCAAAAGAAGTTCCATTTATCCATATACATACTTATACTCTTAGGGCAATGCCCTACAATGGGATAAAAGAGAAAGACTAAGAATTTAATCTTAGGATTAGCATTTTCTTTGTATTAGACTTAACCGATTTCATAAAAGAAAAGCTTTGAATGAAGTTTCGGATTTTAAAAAAATCTAATTCTAAATTAATTTGTGAGGAGGAGAAATTCGTAAGCCTTCTCTTAGTTTAAATGTTAAACTGTGTGTGTGGAGAGCGTACCTCCCTGCCTAGTTTTCTATTTACGGATCCTCCCTAACGTGCATTAATTACAGTTACAGTCGATGTTGTTGTTGTTTTTTAACTTGAAAGACAAATTGTTCCTCCCTATAAAAAGAGGGTCCAAGTCTCTAACAAACTTTGATTTTCAATTAGAAGAACAACAATTTTTTTTTTTAATGGAAGACGAAAGGGATTTGTTAAAAGGAAGGGTAGAGAGAAGTCAGCCAATCTAAGCTTCCGGTCTTCCGGGCTTTACAGCAGTAATGAAGGCTTCTCTTTGATGTGTTCAGATGGTGCCGACACATGGCCTTCTCTGCTTGTAAATCTCACACAATAACATAAGTACCCCCAATCTGCCCTTGTTTATTTCAATTAACTCGGGTGTTCCCCCGTACCTCGCCACTCTACCCTCAACTCCCTCCTCCCAAAAATGCATGTGCCCTCGTGAAAACGTTGGCGTCCCATACACCGCTCTCTCTCCCTCTCCAAATACCGTTATAGACTCCCCTGTGGATGAACGTCACAATTCCCCTCCCCCTTCCCCCTTCTTTATCTAATCACAAATACATCCCCCCCCCCCCCCCCACACACACTTACACCAGTTGGTTGAGTTAACGTCTCGTCATTAGACTGGGTTAGGGTTAGGGTTAGGAATCAGAGACTGCTAAGATATAGAGGGAGAGAGACGGTTGTTGTTGTCACTATTCGAAACATACAGAAACCAATGAAACTGAGACATTTACAAAGTCCGTTAGCTGCCCGGTTGTTAACTGTTCGCTTCTTGGCTGCCAGTTTGTCTATTATGTACTTTTTAGCTGCCCGTTATCTTCCTATACAAAAAATCAACTTGAAAACGTGGAAACTATGGATTAATTTGTCCTGTGAAATTTTCGTAAAGGTCAAGAAAAATGCAAAAGACATGCACGCAACCTGCTGGACCAAAGTGACTATACACAAACATTTGGGCCACGTGGCCTTCATTAGCTTCAAACAAACGGAATGGACAATGAACACACACACACACACACACAAAAGCTTTAACGTAGGTGTCTGGTGCTGATATTGACCGATTATTGGCCAGAATGTCAGAAATAAAAATCACACAAGAAAAAGTTGAAATGACAAGACTCGTCATCCTTCAACAATTAACATTTTCATTTTCTTTGTTTTTTTCTTTGTTTGTTGTTTTTAAAATAACAAAACACAAAAGTTAAATCAAAGTAAAATGTCCATGCACTGAGGAAAGCCATGTCGATGCAAAGTTAAATGTCCATTCCAAGTAGAAAGCCATGTCGTTCCGAAGTAAAATGTCCATGCACTGAAGAAAGCCATGTCGATGCAAAGTTAAATGTCCATTCCAAGTAGAAAGCCATGTCGATGCAAAGTTACATGTCCATGCCTGTAAGAAAGCCATGTAAACAGCAGACGATGTAACTTTTGGAGATTTTCTAGGCCGCTAATAATTTTTTCTTTTCTTCTATTTTGCGATATTTTTTTCCCCTTCTTCTCGGGGGACAGGGGCGTGCTGAGTGAATGGGGGAGGGAACATTTTCTTTTTCCCCGGCTCCACGGCATCTTCCCGCTGACTCTGTGATTACCTTCGAACTTTCGAAGCCTTGCAGCTGGTCTTGTTACTATGCTCCCACTACAAGAGAGGTGAGTGGCTTAGAAGCGTGTGAGTAAATGGTCCTATTGTAAGAAACGGATATTCAATTTGGCCATTTCGTTTTCCTTTTTTTGTTCTGGAAGTATGTCAGGGGGATGGGGGCGAGTGTGTAGAATTGAGGATATTGTGGTGGGTAAGGGATGGTGCTTGTTAAGCTGTCTTGAACAAAGCCAAGAACATAGATTTCTTTTTTTTTTTTTTTTTAACATTATCATCATTACTTCAAGGGATGTTCAGATTTAGCGGGCTGGACAAACACAAACAATCCTGTTTTGGATAAGTTAGTACTTGTATAAAACAATAGATATGGCTGGTTTAGGGAGCAACATTCTGAAATGTCAATCATCACCGGGACTCGATCAGAAAACCATTGTAAACACTTTGCATGTAGAAGCAGGTCTAAGGTATGTCGCCAGAAATTCATCTTCAGCGCTTAGAGAATAAGGATACAAAACAAACAAATAAAACAAAACCTTTTAGACTATTTGATATTTCAATTTCTAAGCCTGACATCCGAATTGTTTGCTCCTGTTCCTTGTAGGCGTGTCTTCATAAAAGGAAATATGTCTACAGTGAAACAAGCAAAAATAAAAAATAAAATATATTTTTTTTTAAATACAGAAGATTTATATAAAGAAAAAAAGGCATACAATTACTGCCCAATGTCTTAATACTGCGAGACTTTTTTCCCATTTTCTATATAAAACAAAATTAAACCCTTGCCAATAATGAATCAATTAACTGGTTAAACTGTGTTCTCGCTGACAATGAATATTTATGCAAAGTTTCAACTTGATCCGAGAATGGGAAGTGGGAGAAATCATGTGTACAAAATGTGTACCAGACAGACTGTGAGTTGATATAAGCTTTTTAAAAAAAAAGTGATGGCTATATACATTTTTGGGAGGCTTAAGTTGGACCTTTAAAAAACTGAACTGTCCACTTGACTAGGATCCTGGTGCTGTATTTAAACTTCATTCATGTCGACAATTGCCTCCGAAAGATCTCGACACAAAAAGAGGAAAAGTACGTGGGTGGGGGGGGTATTGTTTACCTAACTCTCTCCCCATCATATACACTCCCACGTCTAAAGTTAAAGTATTGTGTTATGTACCTTGTTATATAAACCACACATCCAACCCCAACCCCCCAATAATCTTTAACGCCCCCCGCCACCCATTTGTCGTATGCTTGCTCTTCTCTTTCGACTTCCGTGTGACACTGACCAGAGAGCTACACTCGCCCAGCAGGTAAGCTTCCCGATGTCTTAACATCAAATAAATCGGCCTTTAACTCTGTCATCGCTCCCAAGTAGAGCTTTACAGCATTAGGGGCGCCCTTCTACACCCCTCCACCACCCCACCGCAATTCATAAATACATCTCCTTCTAAATCACAAACTTACGCCCTCCTTTTTTTTGTCTTCCTACCAGTAAAGTTACAAGGCGCGTCAATAATGGGGGCACGCTCTCAAGATGAGGGTGGGCGAGGGAGAGGATGTATGTAGAAGGGCGTCTGGACAAATGAATAAAGAAAATAAGTTTTTAGAACAGAAACCAAGCGGGTAAAACTGGAGTTACTTATCCGTCCCGAGTCCACCTATTCCTCTTTTCCTCTCCCTCTCCCTCTCTCTCTCCCTCTCTCTCTCCCTCTCTCTCTCCCTCCCTTCTGCAGACTCCCTCAGCAACATTATCAATGTCTCGTTCTAAGCCCAGCGTTACACAAACTGCAAATTAATAGGATTTTGTTTACCGCGAGATGTTCGCTTAATGAGAATTAGCCACGTTTTTTTTTCAAAGGAGGTAGAAATAGGATGAAGGTGCTGAGGAGGGAGGGGAGGAAAGGCGCTGAACAGTGGGTGGGGGGGAGTAGAGGGGAAGTAGTTTGCTACAGATGGTGAGTATCTCCCTGGGTATAAACTATCGCTGCTTTCTTGGGGAACTCTTGGAGCAGGGACTTAGGGAGTGTTGGGGGGGGGGGGGACAAAAGGAGGAATGTTAGTAGAGAAGAAACGCGAGAGAGATGGAGAGAGTGAGAGAGACAGAGAGAGTGAGACGGAGGGAGTAAAGGAGAACGTAAGTAGAAAAAAAAAGTTGTTTGCCAGTATGGTCGAATGTCGACGTGTTTGGTCTTATCTTTCTGTGATGTTTCAACTTTGGTCGAATTGCACTTTTTGAAATGAGGTTGGAAGGTACAGGGAAAGGAAAGAAACACACACATACACACACACACACGGAGCACAGTGACAGAGGTACGACATTCGGAACACAGAGACGAACGGAACACAAATTAAATTCCCCCAAAATGAACACCTGTCTAACAAATACAATGTGACTAAGTAAAAGAAAACAAAAAGATGTGATATAGCCAGGACCACCAAACGGTGTGCTACTATTTGGTCAGGAGGAAGAATATAATATTAGAAAAGAGAAGAAGAGTGTATGCGATAGGTTGAGACCTAAAAGCCAAGTAACTTTTAGACACTAGAATCATAAAGTCTTTGACTCTTCCAACTTACAGGCATCTCACCGTGTGACACAGGACCCCCATGGAACATTCTGAGATACTTGACCAAGTCCTTTAAACGACTAACTTTACAATTCTGACTAGATTTTCGAGGATGTTTCCGCTGTGATGTCCCATTTTCTACACTTTAAATAACAACTCTACTCCCCTGTGGCGCCCCCTTCCTACCTTTTTTTTTTTCTAATCTCACCTCAAACTTATCCCCTCCAAAAAAAAAAGTTCCGTATTGAAATCCCCTCATCGTCTCCATATCACGAGAACTCTTCTTCTCGCCACGAAACAAGAGTCTGGGGCGCGGTCCAATTGTTCAAGATTGCATGGCGCCATTATGTCATTTGTGGGGGATCCAATATGAAATCAAATAAAGCCCACACAGCCTCGCATTTTCAAAATTCTCTCACCCATTTCGACTCCTCTCCTTACAAACCTGCGCTCCATACCCTCTTCACAACGCCAATTCACTGCGTGTTCTCTGAAAAAAAAATAATTCCCGAGTCATTTCTTCAGAATGTTTTGTGTTGCTTCCCTAAGAGAACGGGGAAAAAAGTTTTTTTTTTTTGAAAGCGGACAAGAATTGAGCATTTTGTCGGGCTGACGGTGGCAGCGTTGCTTTTTATTCACAACGTCAAAGCAGGAGTTTCCTCCCTCCAACCTGGTCAATGGGGAGATAAGTTGCCTTTTCCTTTTGTTAGCTCTCTCGTCTGACGCTCTTAGCGACTTTCCAAATGAAATGATTCCGTCCTCTTCATGAAGATCTCCCACAACGACCTCGAGTTATCTTCTCTTATTTAGATCCGATTTAGAAAAAAATAACAGGAGTAGGATTTTTATAGTTTTTTTTTTAGTATATTTACTATATATTTTTTAGACTTAATACCAACATTTACTGCTTGATTTAATACTCTCTAGAACATTGCTACGCTCATAACTAATGAATGTATGTGCTCCTGTTATGTTATTCGCTTTCAGGTATGTGCTCAGATAAAACTAGAAGCTAAAACTGTGATGATGGTGACGGTACTGATTAAACATTCACAGCATTCTCGTTGTAACCCTTGTGGAACAAACTCCCGAATACCATGGACACAGTAACGCGAATGGACAGATTTTGAATCGTTGTTGAAAATGAATGGCGTTGACGTGAATACGATAAGGCCATGAACGCACCAACAAAGATAGAATGATAGATCGATAAGACACTGTTTGATAGATAAATAGATACATAGATACATAAATAAGTTCATAAGTCGATAAAGATACATGGATGGATAAATGGATGGATGGAAATATAGATATACGGACGGACGGACAGACAGAAAATGATGTGACTTGCATCCTTGATTAACCACGTGCATGTTCCGTCTCTAGTAACACAGTGTGTATATGGTCTGTGCCCGTGTGTGTACATGGTATGTGTGTGTGTGTGTGTTTTATTTAGTGGGCATCTCCATGCAGAGCTCCGTGTCAGTAGTGCACTCACTGGTCAAGAGCCACTGGACTCTTCTCAACGCAGCTGGCAACAGCTGTTCCCGACGCCAAGCTGAAACAATTAAAGCAAATATCCAATTACCGGTCTACTGCCACATTGCCCTGCCTACCCCTTGAAGGTCCGGCTGACGCCCCCATTTGAACCTTGCGTTCTTTTCCTCGGCAGATTGAAGTCGAGAGGTTCCAGACAGTGGAAACTTTGGGAAGTTTTTTTTTTTTTAACGTTTAAGTTTTTAATAAGTTTATGTAGAACATTACGGTATTGAAACATGTGATACATAGAGACATTACGGTATTGAAACATGTGATACATAGAGACATTACGGTATTGAAACATGTGATACATAGAGACATTACGGTATTGAAACATGTGATACATAGAGACATTACGGTATTAAAACATGTGATACATAGAGACATTACGGTATTGAAACATGTGATACATAGAGACATTACGGTATTGAAACATGTGATACATAGAGACATTACGGTATTGAAACATGTGATACATAGAGACATTACGGTATTGAAACATGTGATACATAGAGACATTACGGTATTGAAACATGTGGTGATATATAGGTACTGAAACATGTAATGATAGTGACATCATGCCTAATAAGTGTGCTTGTTATTGTATGTAATCGCTCCACAATCCTTTGTTGTTTTTTTTCAGCTTTTTATCCTTCACATATGGACTTGCAGTTTCTAATTCTCTATATCCTGGACGTCTTACTGACCACTGGTTTGACCATCCAAGATGTAAATCTGACTTGTATTACTTTACTGTATTCATTCGCCTCTACCGATATGTCTCGCGGAATGGGTGTTGCGGGGCGAATTTAGCTAACTGTGGGTAGCTGTATTTTCACACCCACATTGACACTATAATCTTGCTAACTGTGGGTAGCTGTATTTCCACACCCACATTGACACTATAATCTTGCTAACTGTGGGTAGCTGTATTTCCACACCCACATTGACACTATAATCTTGCTAACTGTGGGTAGCTGTATTTCCACACCCACATTGACACTATAATCTTGCTAACTGTGGGTAGCTGTATTTCCACACCCACATTGACACTATAATCTTGCTAACTGTGGGTAGCTGTATTTCCACACCCACATTGACACTATAATCTTGCTAACTGTGGGTAGCTGTATTTCCACACCCACATTGACACTATAATCTTGCTAACTGTGGGTAGCTGTATTTCCACACCCACATTGACACTATAATCTTGCTAACTGTGGGTAGCTGTATTTCCACACCCACATTGACACTATAATCTTGCTAACTGTGGGTAGCTGTATTTCCACACCCACATTGACACTATCATCTTGCTAACTGTGGGTAGCTGTATTTCCACACCCACATTGACACTATAATCTTGCTAACTGTGGGTAGCTGTATTTCCACACCCACATTGACACTATAATCTTGCTAACTGTGGGTAGCTGTATTTCCACACCCACATTGACACTATAATCTTGCTAGACATTTAATACATGCTTGTATTGCTTGTATTTATTGTATTTAATAGTTTCCTGTTTTAGTTCATTTCTAAGTAATAAATAATCGGCGAAATAATAATAAAGTTGATGAAGCTCCAGAAGCTGTGATGATCTTTAAGCTTAGTTGCTTTTGTTTCCCTTCCTAAGTAACGTGGTAACCCATCTCCAGTTTGACAATCTAACGATCTTAAAACTTGTAATATATTATAGGTACAAAATGAGACTTGAATAAATAATAAATAATTTTCATGAATTGTATTTTTTTGTTGTTGATGTCGCTAAAAGATCCTCAAAAGATGTTACCCCATTCAGAAACACAGGATGTGCAAGAAGAGGTCACTCTTTGTAATGTTTCTTTCAGGGCATTGGGGTGGGCATGGTGTTAGCACTGCGTCATCGCAGCATTCCAACTTGACCTCACCTCACTCAATTTTTTTCAGATGCTCCCACCCCTCTTCTTGTTACCTTGGTCTAATCATCTTCCATCTCACCTTTGACCCTATAGTTTTAATGGCACAGATTTCGGACCGCTAATTGGGAAGTCGGCATTCTCAGGGTCTACCTCTCTCTACCTTCGCTTCCCCCTGACTCCCTTACACTTGGTGTATGTGGGTTGTATTTTTTTTTCTACCTCTTTGGACTAAAAGTTTTCTCTCATCGCCCACCCCCCCCCTCCTCTAAGTCTAAGCTTATACAGAACCACTCACGCACGTACATCCGCACTTCTCACAGACGATACATCTCAAGGTATTTCAGTAGCCAACCAGCAGACGAACAGGAATAGGAGACAAGAAGAATAGCGAGGGAAAGGGAAGGGGTGGAGAATAAAGGAACAGAACTAGAAGCGAAGCAGCCGAAATGTTCTAAGAAAATAAATCCGATCCTCCAATCTGGCAACATAATTTGGTTCATTAACCCGCGGAATCTACCCCGGAGTTTATCTGGCTATGCGTTGCCTCTGTGACCTTGGCATGCAGAGGATGAACCTCCTTTTCAGCCCCAGAATTCCTCAGTGTGTTTTCGCTTCCTCTGAGATCCACCTTGTCCAATCTATCATCAGATCTGTAAGCTCCTGTGTTGTTTCGTTCGTTTATTTGTGTACATTTCCTTCTCATTCTGGGTCCAATCTCGTATCAAGGTTTTCTTTTCCGACTTCCAAGTTGTGTTTTTTTTGACGACTACATAGAGGGACGTAATTGGCTTAGCGATATTTATTGCCGTATTTTGAGTGTGTGTCTGGATAACTTAGTGTATAGATCTAGTGGATGGCTGCCTGGTCGTGTGCTATGCTCTCATGACTATCGTCACAATGTTCGCGTTTTACAATGGTCGCAGGCTCAAACTCTGCCCATCACCATTATCCTTGTGCGAGAATTTATAAGTTCATTAGTGTCCAGGCTTCTTCGGTTTTTTCCTTTTTGGGAGGAGGGAGGGGGGGAATTTCCGACTTTAACGTCACAGGCCGCTGACACAAAACCATCAACTACATGGGACACTGAAACCAGAAGTTTAGAGGGGCTGGACAGCATCCCGTCAAGCACAAAGTTCGGGCTTCGAGTCTAGCAGATTTTTAGGAATTAACAAAAAGAAACGGCCGCGTTTAATTTTGTAGACAGGGGTAATTATTTTTTTTTTATATTGCATTGTCTTCTTATTGTTTATTCTGATTAAAAAACCAACAACTAAGTTCCAAAGCTACACATTGTGCAAGTGGCTTCCCCCTTGTTTCTCCCCACATCACTTCAGCTGTAGCACTGAAGCCGTTTTAATCTGGAAGGAAACATTTTTTTTGGAAATCAAGCTGATAAAGACAAAAAAAAGCTTCAAATTGTTTGTTCTGACAAGCGCAGGAAAGAAAAGCTTTGGATAGAAAGAAAAACGAAAGAGACTAAAAAAAAAAGAAAATAAAACACGTCAGTCTAGCGAGGGCCGGAGACTGTGGCGCCAAGTCTTTTTTTTTTCACGAGATTCGTCTCGAATTGAATTTTCTAATAGGTTTCAGTGTGGAAGTTGAAAAAAAAAGTCCCATGAAGACAATTTACTCACTTCCTTGTTAACGAACGCGAAAAGAAAGAGTGCAAGTCAGAATTTGATTTTCTTCCGTTCACAGTAGTTTGATTGCATTCAATTAAACAAAACGCCCTTTAAAACATTATCAACAACCAATATTCTACATTATTTGGACCCTGGGTATTGGACCGAACAAAATTCTGAATGTCGGCTGCTTTAAAAACACCTTTAGTTCCTAATTGCTTAGAAAGATATGTTTCTTTTAACATTATTGATATAATAGCATATATAAGCTCCTTTCTTCTGTTGTTATTGTTTCGTACATTAAAGGAAAGCTCCCCTTTCAGACCTTGCGATCTATTGGGCAGATGATGCGAAGGTCTTCTGTTTATATGGCCTACGCTAACGAGGGTGCCATGTGGCCAGCACAACGACCAACCGCCTTTACTTTTCCCCAACTAATGTCAGGAACCCATTACAGCTGGGTGGACTCAATGGCGCCTGAAGATCGATGTTTCTAGTCTTATACGTACAAGCATGTACAATTTCAATATAAAATACTTACAATAATGTGTTGGCGGTGTGGGTGGGAGCCAAAAAGTCGATATATGTCTGGCAGTGGCGTACCGAGGACTTACTACAGCTCAGATTATATAAAAAAAAAAGACTTTCAAGACAAAGTCCAAGAAAAATGCAAGACAGGTACTGGGTATACAAAATGTACTATCAGATGGAGAAGACATGACGGTGAAGGTACACTAATCGGCCACGTGTGAAAATAACCAGCCCTTAGCAGGAGCGATGTATCTTTTTTTTTCCGAGCCCTCTCTGGCTGCCTTTTTCTGGAGGCGATGTTTAGCCTAGGTTGTCGTCTGCTGTTCTCGCGCTGAAAGGATACGTTGAACCAGAGAGAGAGAGAGAAAGAGAGAGGGAGAGATAGTGAAAGAGAGGGCGAATTATTTTTGTCGAACACCCCAAATACCCCTCCTCAAGACTTCATGTTTTTTCCTACCAGCTGGTTTTCCGTGACATGTACCCTTTTCCCGGAGGTCTCTCTGCGGTGTTTGGGGAAAGTAAAGGCTGGAAGTGAGGGGCGGGAAGTCGACGGCGCTTGATGAAAGATTGACAACATGAGAGGGCGGGGGGACATCTTCATGTGCACAAAAGTGGGTGCACGAGATACGGATGAAGTTGGATGGAAAAGGGGGGGGGGCATAGCTGGGTAAGGTCATAAGTAAAATGAGATGCGTGAATAAATGTATTTGCGTGAGAGCCTCGTTGTGAGATGATCGTCGCTTGATTTGTGTGTGTGTACAGCTACTCACACTCGTAGGTCTGCTGTCCACTTGTACATCGCTAGCAGGACAATGCTGGTCTGATGACCTTTTAGTCATGTTTTCTTCTAGGCCACTTTGATGTCATCGCCGGCAAGTGCTTCGGTGCAGGGTAAGGATGGGCATTCTCTTCACTTGAGCAGCAACACCTCCAATTTGGGGCGAAGTCATGTTCTCTGACAAAACATTCAGTTTAGAGTCTTAGTCTAGGACTATAATATACCTATGGTTCAGTTTAGACATGCGCATTCGTTTGTTTGACAGGTTTCGCGCTTAACTAGAAAGGAGTCAGAAAGAAATGCAACTAAAGGTCTCCACTAAGCCATGTCTTCTACTAGCTGCCAGCGATCAATTGGTATAGCCAGTACTACTTTAGTCATTGCTTAAGATTTTCTATGCCTGCATCATCTATTTCCGGTCTTCCAGCATATTAACCCCACTTGTTGATTAGCTCTGATAATAGTCTTTCCTTTCTTGTAAAAAAAAAAAAGGCGGCAATTAAAAAAAAAATAGACAAATCGTCTGCCCAGAGGGAGTCCAGTCAATAGGGCTCGTCGACTGGACGATATAATGGAACAAATAAAAAAAAAAAAACATGGCCGAAACAGTGGAAAAGTAGAAGAAATGGTTTCGTGGCGCCGAAATATCTGTCCGCCCCTTTTCCCCGCCCTCTGAGATTCTCCTATTTTTTACTTATTCTATTTATTTTCTATCTGCCCAACGAATGAAGAATATAGAGCAGGGAATAAAGCAAGGAATGATGGATTCTGGGGAAACCCCTAGATGATGTTTCGACTCTTAAAAGACACATTCCCGGGCGCGCTACTCTTCTAGTCCTTCGCAACCGTTCTCGTCTGTCGGTAATGGGGCGGACTGATGGAGGAAAGCGCCCGGGAATCAATAACCTGCTCCGAGAAGTTTAATTAGATTGAAGCTGGGCGCTGCTTCCAATTATATTTCGCCACCCTTACACCCCTTTCCACCCAATCCCCTTTCCCCCTGTTCTCCGTCCATTTTTTTCTCTTCATCTCTAGCTAAACTTTACTCTTAATTTTCTCTTTCTGCCGGGAAGATGTCGCGGATAAAACCAGAAGACGGTTTTCTGCAAGGTGTGAAGTTTGATGAAGATATAAGTCTTTCCAGTGCAACTGTATTTCTTTCATGTTCTAGCAGACACATTGAAACATTGAAATGGGGCGAACAATCAGCAGACCTTCTCTGGAAGCGTTGAATGTCACATTTAGAAAGAGCATTATGTGAGGTTTTTTTTTCTAAAAGAATGTTTTATGTTAATACATGGTCTAATTGCTTGAGTATTAACTAAATTGTTTTGTTCACTGACCCTAAGCTTTCAGTATCACATTTTTACAGTCGACCGAAATATTTCACGTCTGCCTCTTATTATATAGCCATAGTGTGTGTGTGTGTTTCTGTGTATGTGTGTATGTGTGTGTCCGTGTTTCGTTAAGTTTCAAAGTTACATTTTAAACTTGCCCAACATCTTCAAACCTGACCCTCCATCGCCATGAATTTTGCAAGCGATTGTTATGGAAGAAGACAAGATTCGAACTCGAGAATATCGTGATGATAGTCCGAAGCGCATAACACTTTTATTTCGTTTATTTGTTTGTGCTGTTATATATATATATAGTACGTATATTGATTGCTTGGTTGATTACTTTGTAGACTGACGCTAGCATCCTTCGGTCTTAGAACGGCTATGGTTCATCTCGAACAATTTTTCATGTGGCTGTGGAGTAGTATTTTGTAGAGACACTCCCATCCACATATATCGCAGGTTATGTTGGTTTTTGCTTTGGTGATAGAGGAGCCAGACATTTTTTCATTTGGCATGCTATTCTTCAGAGGCTTATGTTGCTGTGTTTTTGGTGTCTCTAGCTCTCTTGGTCACCATATCTCTCCACGTAGTGCGGCCTAGGGCTAGGCATTACCAATGGTAAATTGTTACCATTACGACATGCACCTTACCAATATCTTATAGCGTAGACCTGTCTGTTTCTGTGTTATACAATCAATTATTATTTTGTAGTGCGGTCATTCAAGAACTAAAGTCTATTAAAACAAATCACTCGTCTCTCTGAGAGGACTCCGCCATATTATCTTCCAGACATATTGATTCCGTTAAAGAGCAACTAGGCAAGGGCTGATAAGTCTTGTATCTTTTCTAATCTTAATTTTTTTTTAATAGCCGGGATATTTTTTTTTCCAATCCTTTTTACCCTGAAATCTTATTCTAAAAAATTTAAACAAAATAAAATTATGAAAATCTTGAATTATCTTCCCCTCGCGCGACATACGCACTGACAGACTCACTGAAAAAAAAAAAAGCTCTTCTACTAAGAGTAGGATTGTGTAAAATCTTCCCCTATAATCCACCCTGGTGTTGTCCCCCTCTCTCCATGTCTCCCCCTTTCTCCTTTCCCAATAAACAAACGCGCACGCGCGCACACTCACAAATCAACGTGTTTGTTAAATGTCCTTCCTTTCTCTCGTTATCCCACCCCCCTCCTCCTATTTGAACCGTCCAGTCTCTGCATGTTATTGGTGGAAATAATTAATCAGCCCCCCCCCCCCCCTTTTCCTCTCTACATCCACCGGATGAAGGACGCGGCCATCGAAGTGCAGGCCAGAATATTGCCATTGCATAGTTCAAAGAAAACACAAAATACAAATTAAAAAAAGGACAAAAACAAAAGGTGTGGGGGGGGGGGGGAGGTGTAAAGGTCAAACCTAAAAGAGTGTTAATGACTGGCACATTTATAGGACAAACATTTATAATTTTAAGTAATTTTAGAATTTTTTTTTAATGAAGCTAAATTAAAAAAAAAAAAAAAAATGTTGGCCTATTAAATGTACGTCCAGTCTAAGTTGACAATGATTTCATAGTTAAAATAAAAGTATTTATAATTTAGGCTTTTATCATTATTTTTTTTCACGTGAAATATTTTTCGGCTTTGTTGTTATTTTCTTGATATGAGGCAAGTGCCATACAGGCAAGTGGGCTAGAGATGTGGGCAATGATCAATACACGGTCAGCACTGGAGCAATTTGGCCGCCAGAATCGGCCCATTGACTCAGCCATGCATTATGCGATTAGATTGACAATACAATTTCCTTCACTCCATCCACGAACCTTCTCACATTTCCACTCCAACTCCACCCTCTTCTCCCCTCCGACAACTTCGTCCCCTCCCCAGATCGGACGCCATTTCTACCGTCCTTCCATCATATCCACGAATTCGTTGCTGCTGTTTTATTATATACATTTATAATGTTGTTTTCTCCTAAACACCAACAATTTTTGACGTGACGTTTTTTTTTTTCAACGCTAGGGGCAATCTATTTACATCTCTCTCTCTCTCTCTCTCTCTCTCTCTCTCTCTCTCTCTCTCTCTGTCTCTCTCTCTGTCTCTCTCTCTCTCTGTCTCTCTCTCTCTCTCTCTCTCTCTCTCTCTCTCTCTCTGTCTCTCTCTCTCTCTCTCTGTCTCTCTCTCTCTCTCTCTCTCTCTCTCTCTCTCTCTCTCTCTCATCCTTCTTTTTCTCTTCCTCTCTTTTTCTCTCTTACTCTTCTTTCATCCCTCCCTTTCTCTGTGTCTTTCAGCCGCAATCTTTCTTTTGCTTCCCCCTCCGCTATCTCTCTCCTCCTCCTCCTCCTACTTGCACTATTTCCCTATCTCTTTCATCCCTCCCTTTTTATTTCTAGACATCCCCCCCTCTCTTTTCTCTCTATCCTCCCTTTTCTTAAACTTGTTTTTTCTCCTTTCTCTCACACGTTCTCGTTCTCCCTTCCTCCCTATATCTGTTGCTTTCTCTCTATCTCTTTCTCTCTCTCTCTCTCTCTCTCTCTCTATATATATATATATATATATATATATATATATATATATATTTCTTTCTCTCTCTATTTCCCTCTCTCTCTTTCTCTCTCTATTTCCCTCTCTCTCTCTCTTTCTATTTCCCTCTCTTTCTCTCTCTCTTTCCCTCTCACTCTTTGTTGTGCTCCCTTCCTCCCTTTGTCTGCTACCCTCTCTCTCCTTCTCTCTCTCTCCTTCCCTCTGTATTTCACTCTCACTCTTTCTCTCTCTCATCCCATAAGACAAAGTAACCCAATCTTCACTGCTAATTAATACATTCATTTTACTTTTTCTTTTATTGTGACAATTTGAAAGAACAAAAGGAAGCCTCTACATCTCGCGCCTCATGCCTACGTGTAGTCAACACTTTCTTTCTGTTCGTTGTTGTGGTGTCATCTTCTGTTATTTGGGTTGGCCTCTAAGCACGGTCTAGCCTGTCAGCGTGAAGTCTTCATTATAGACCACCAGTAGAGCCAGCTCCATTTAGATCAGATTCATTTCTTGGATTGACATCGCGGCCAGATTGATACGTAAGGATAAAGTCAACGACTTAATGAGTTAACTACCGGCTGTCATCGTCTTGCAATGCTTTTAAGCATTACCTGTTTTATAACTATATGTATGAATTATTTATTGAAATGTAATAGCATGTTATTCAGGATTGAGTCTCAATAAAATCGATAATATAAACTTTTTAGTGTCCAAATTGTGTTGGACTTTTGTATATTGTTCCCGATATAACACCTTTGCAGTCGACTAAATGAACCAGTGCTTGCTTCTATGCCGACATTGACATTTCTTAAAAAAAAAAAGACGGTAAAAACAGATCCCTTTCCAAACAAAGTAATTAGTTTGACTTCAAAGTTAAATCGGGTTTAGGAAATAAGGCGATTGTTTAAGGAGTTTACCCGAGAGCTAAATCGCATTCTCCTTCCGACTCGCTGTCCGTAGCCTGCCTTTGTATCGATGAATGCGTTTTAAGTTAATTCCCGAACAGCGACAAGTCCAAATCAAGCCAACAATGGTGAAATCTTAGTATTATTATATTAAAACCCCATTTCCTATTTGCTTTACTTAAATAAGTCTGTAGACATTAATATCAATTGGATCAAGTCACATGTCAGCATTTGACTGAATATCAGGCCGTAATATTCAATGTTACTTGCTTTACTTTTGTCTAGGTATAAGAATGTTATCCCCCTTGTTTCGCCTCTTAAACACACCATATGTAATTAACTTTAAGAACCACAGGCTTGACTTCTTCTTAGTAAACAGTTAGTTATGAGCGTTGCTTAAGGACACACTTTTGAAAGGGGTCACAAATATTGAAAGCAAACCCTTCTTTACGCTCGTGCAAACACAAAATACGCTTGCGCGTGCGGCTATTTATTTGCCCTCCCCCCCCACCTCTCTGCCCCGCTCACTCTAGTTGTCGTCCCCGGACATCCCTCCTCGGCAACCCCCGCTCCTGCTGTCTTTCCTTTAGGATCATTTCCTGATCGCCATCGAATCAAGGCAAGCTGGAAGAAAGTTGAGGGGCGCCCTAACGTAACGCCCTGGCACGCCACTGCGATTCTTCCGGGACTGGCGCCCCAGGCACTTGGAGGGGGGGGGGGGCAGAAGTAATTCCCCCCTCTCCCAGACCCCACCACTGCACCCATTCACTGACACCCCCCCCCCCACACACGCACGCGCGCTAGTACACACTTTGACTGTCTTGGCTAACATTAGCAGGCACTGGGCCTCTTGGAACGTTGGGACATAGCAGATTGCTGCGTCCATTCATGTACACTCTCTAGGAAAGTAGACTTTGACAAAGAGATGATAAACAAAGAGAGACGAGCAGACAGAGACGAGTAGTTCCTTAAGTCGTATTTAAAAGAAGTGGTATATTGTTGTGGACGAGAATCGATTGCCTTTTATTATCCGACAATCATAGGATAAAAATTGTTTTTTCATTAAGTATTTCAGCCAGAGATAGCGACCTTTCTGTAAAAAAAAAAACCCAACTAAGCCAAATTTGAAGCCTTTAGCTGCAGACATTACGCCACTGCACCCCCCTCCCCCATCTTTACCCAATTCTGAAAGGAAATGTCTATATATAGTGTATGTGTTTATATATAATCTATATCTTTCTTTATTTTCTTTTACTATTTCGACTTTCGCCAGTATGAAAAAAATGTGTGTGTGTGTGTGTTGTGGGCGAGGCGGGAAGAGACAGATTAGTGAGAGTTTGTGAAACAAGCAACTCCAATCTCCGACTCGCAAACTCAATAAGAAGCAGCCTCTAAGACTCTCCGATACCCCCCCCCCCCCTTTTCACACATCTAACAGGCTCACCCTGTGCCACCCTTCTCCCATCGCAATACAAACTCACGCTGTATAGAGCTGTCAATCGCAGGAGACTTTGCCCTATTGGAATCTGGCCTCTTGGGCTGCTCCATCCTATTTCCAACTGTCATCTCCAGACGTTGCAGCCCCCCCCCCCCCTTATTTCCTTTTTTCCACGATCCATGGAGTCAGGCCGGCCCCCCAAATAGTCTAGAGTGTTATACACTCCTTTTTATTTGCAAGGGCTCTTTCTACCTCGACCCCCTATCACTTTTTTTTATTATGTTTCTTCATTTTTTTTCTTCAATAAAATCTGAACAAATGCCGCATTGTAAGAATTGACTACTACAAATAATTTAAATATATATAAAACACACTGTGTGAGTGTGTTATAGACACTTTGTGTACTTTATAGACAAGAAAACGTAGTATACGTGTTTATTGAGTAGTACATTTTTTTTTCATTATTTTCTCTATTACGGATTATCGCCAGTTAATTTCACTTTGAAAATAATATTGGTTACCTCCCTCTCTTCCTAGTATTATTATTATTATTATTATTATTTGATCTTCACACTTAAAGTAATCCCACGAGTTAATTTTTCGTCCCGCAGATGTTTTGTTTGAGTAATTTGTTGAAGTACAAACTCAATCTTGGAGAAGACCAGGAAAGAAGGCGCAGAAGTGTGTGGTCATTTCATATCTTCTTTGGCACCCTTGAGTAGCAAAACTCACAAACAAAAAATCTAGTTAAAGTGATGGGGACTTTTGCTAATCCTCTAGTTATAGGTGGAACCTTTGACGGATGAGACAGCTCTCCCCTTCCCCCGTTATCTTTTCATTCCCATGTGTATTTACCAACAGAGCGTCTTATTCTCTTTCAACTCACCCCTCCCTGCCTGCGCCCTCCCCCTCTCCCACAGTTCTAATTCTTCCCTATCCCTTCAGTCTTTAGTCGTAAGCTCTGACACAACAAATACACTTTTTTTCTTTTCTGTTCTTTTCATCTTTCTTCTGAATTTTTTTCTCTCCGTCAACTGGTGGCCTTAGCGCTTTCACTGGCGTCACCAGATAGAGGGACGCGAGATAGAAAGAAAGGAAAAGGGGGGAGTTAGAAGAAAGAAGGGGGACGCGCTTTAACAGTCCGGCCCAGAGCCATATCTGAGTGATTGATGGCTTGCTGGACTTCGATTGACAGTGAAGGGCTATTTGCGCCTAATGTTCATTTTCAGTCTCTTTTCCCGGACTCCACTTCTGTCCCCACCGCTACTCCCCACATTTCCCTTTTCTAGTTCTCTCTTTTTTTTCCTATCCCTTCTTGTACTTCCTCTTCTCCCCCCCCCCCCCCCCTCACCCCTTTATCTCCCTCATCCACTCTTTCCATACTGCCATCCTCTTTCTGTTCTCCGCCCCATTCCCCTCAAACGTTTTCAAAGTTGCAAAAAGTCAAAATGTCGGAATTTACAAACACACACACATATAAAACAACAAAAGAGGAAGAGAATTTTTCTTTTTTTAAATCGGAGGATGAGAGTGAAGAAATAAGTCTCGAATGTTTCCCCCCTTATTCACTCCCTGTTTCGTGTATTCCACACCCCTCCCCACTCTCACCAGCCTTCCACAATGGTCGAAGTTATCGCCAACCTTCAGAGCTCAAAGTGAATCAGTATTCGACCAATCGTTGGCAGGTCACGTGTCTTGGCGATCATGTGACATCATTACGACAAAACGAATTACATTTTAAATTGTAACAAAAAGGAAAATATTGTCTGTGTATCTGTATAAAAAAATATGGACGACAGTCTTACTTTTAGTTCCGGTGTAGGCGCGCGACGATTTCTCTTTCACCTACTCAGCCAGAGAAGTCATTATGGGATATATTGATGCAATAAAATGTAATGATAATAAAGTATTAGTTACCATGTGGCTGTAGCGTCACAGTTCAATGTTGCTATTTTTAAGTATCTTTTCTAATTATGTCCTGAATCTCCCAGTAGGAACATAGATCAAATCTCGATCATTCCACTTTACACACAAACACAACCAAGACAGTGAAGACACATACAAACACACATATTCTACACACATACACATACAGATTCAAACACTTGGATACTCTAAATATCTCTAATGCTATTACTTTCTATTAGACCCCCCCCCCCCCACACCCATTGATTCTTACTGAAAGAAACAATCCCCTGCCCTTCAGCTGTCTAGCTGGGAGGGTGTGGGGAGACGAAGGAGAATGGAGTCGGGCGCGTTCTCTCGCCGCTGCCTTTTGTCCAGGAAGGAAAGCGATGCCTTGAAAAACTGTTTGCTCAGTTTGTTCCGAGCGCTACGCCCTCGATCGGCGAGAGTCAAGTGATTCACAAAAGGAATGAGAGGGTATCGCCAAGGAAGACAAAACCCAAATTTGCGCCTATTTGAAGGAGTCAGTTTCCAGGACTCGTTCCACACACAAAAGCCTGTGCGTTTATTTAACTTTTTGGAAGAATGAAATGAAAGGGCGGAGAAAAAAAAAGAGAGAGAAGGGGGTTCTGGAGGCGTCGCTTTGTATTGTAAGAGGGAAGGAAGTTAGGGAACTAATGAGATAGCAAACAGGACGAGAAAAGAGGGGAAGTATCAGTGGGTCCGTATTGGACCCTCATCTTTACACCCGACTGCATTACACGTAATGACACAGTTGCCATTTTTGCTGCTTCAAAGTGTTGGATTAAAGTACGACTGAATCGCAGGGCAAAGAAAGAAGAAAGAGATTTTGCTGGCGCATGTGAATGATGAGTTAGCATTCGCCCCACTTTCACTCACCACACACACTCAACTTCACACACCACACTCACACAAACACACCACACACACAACTTCACACACCACACTCACACGAACACACGTTCTTCTCTTTTGTTTTATACGTTCCGTGTGTTCCTTCTGAACTAAGATGATTATATTCTAGCTGACAGCCTAGCTGACATCCCAGCTCACATCCTAGCTGACAGCCTAGCTTACATCCCAGCTCACATCCTAGATGACAGCCTAGCTGACATCCCAGCTCACATCCTAGCTTACATCCCAGCCGACATCCTAGCTGACATCCCAGCTCACATCCTAGCTCACATTCTAACTCACAATCTAGCTCACATCTTAGCTGACATCCTAGCTCACATCCTACCTCACATCCGAGCTGACATCCTAGCTCACATCCTAACTCACATCCCAGCTGACATCCTAGCTGACATCCTACCTCACATCCTAGCTGAAATCCTGACTCATATCCTATCTGACATCCCAGCTCACATCCTAGCTGACATCCTAACTCACATCCTAGCTCACATCTTAGCTGACATCCTAGCTCACATCTTAGCTGACATCCTAACTCACATCCTAGCTCACATCTTAGCTGACATCCTAGCTCACATCCTAGCTGACATCCTAACTCACATCCTAGCTCACATCTTAGCTGACATCCTAACTCACATCCTAGCTGACATCCTAACTCACATCTTAGCTGACATCCTAGCTTACATCCTAGCTCACATCCTAGCTGACATCTTAGCTGACATCCTAACTCACATCCTAGTTGAAATCCTAACTAAAATCTTAGCTGACATCCTAACTCACATCCTAGCTGACATCCTAACTCACATCCTAGCTCACATCCTAACTCACATCCTAGCTGACATCCTAACTCAGATCCTAGCTCACATAATAGCTCACATCCTAGCTAACATCCTAACACACATCTTAGCTGACATCCTAACTCACATCCTAGCTGACATCCTAACTCACATCCTAGCTGACAGCCTAACTCACATCCTAGCTGACATCCTAACTCACATCTTAGCTGACATCCTAGCTGACATCCTAACTCACACCCTAGCTCACATCTTAGCTGACATCCTAACTCACATCCTAGCTGACATCCTAGCTCACATCCTAGCTGACATCCTAGCTGACATCCTAACTCACATCCTAACTCACATCCTAGCTGACATCCTAACTCACAACCTAGCTCACATCTTAGCTGATATACTAACTCACATCCTAGCTGACATCCTAGCTGACATCCTAGCTGACATCCTAGCTGACATTCTAGCTGACATTCTAGCTGACATTCTAGCTGACATCCTAGCTGACATCCTAGCTGACATCTTAACCTACATCCTAGCTCACATCTTAGCTCACATCCTAACTCACATCCTAGCTGACATCCTAACTCACATCCTAGCTGACATCCTAACTCACATCCTAGCTCACATCTTAGCTGACATCCTAGCTCACATCCTAGCTCACATCCTAACTCACATTCTAGCGGACATCCTAACTCACAACCTAGCTCACATCTTAGCTGACATCCTAACTTACATCCTAGCTGACATCCTAGCTGACATCCTAGCTGACATCCTAGCTGACATCCTAGCTGACATCTTAACCTACATCCTAGCTCACATCCTAGCTCACATCTTAGCTGACATTCTAGCTGACATCTTAGCTGACATCCTAGCTGATATCCTAGCTGACATCCTAGCTCACATCCTAGCTGACATCCTAACTCACATCCTAGCTCACATCCTAGCTGACATCCTAGCTGACATCCTAGCTCACATCCTAGCTCACATCGTAGCTCACATCCTAGCTCACATCCTAGCTCACATTCTAGCTCACATCCTAGCTCACATTCTAGCTCACATCCTAGCTCACATTCTAGCTCACATCCTAGCGTTTGTTTTGTTTTTTCTATCTTCAGATATTTCCTATAATGCATTTGTTTTTCTTTTTAATATAATACTTCTTATGAATGGGTTACCTACCTTTTCACGTCTGTTGACATAAACCTGGGAAGTAACGGAATAGAAAAAAGTTTGTTTGTTTCTGGGGTTCATGACTCTCGTCTCCCAACAAGCATCCCATTTACAAACATCCCTTGCCAATCGGTCTCAGTAGTTCAAAAAAATAGTACAAGTATTGTCTTCTTGACTAGTTATTTAAATAACCTGTCTTATATACCCATCTGTCTGTCTGTCCGTCTGTCTGTCTGTCTTTGTCTCCCCCTCCATCTCTACTTACAAAATACAAAATGGTAAGATCAAAGATTTGGAAGGATTTGACTTCATCGGGGCCTTTTGGCTAAAGATTAAAGAAAGAGAACTCTGTTTAAATTTAATTTCAAGGGGGAGAAAAAAACGCAATTGCTTTGTTTATTTATTTAGACAGAACATCCAATGTAGAAAGGAAACGCGAGGTTGGGGCGGCGCTGTGGTGTTTCGGAAGACTCAATCTCTTGAAAGTGAGCAAAAAAAGAATGACTTAATGTTTGAAGCAGAGGCTGTGAGGCTTCGAGAAAGTTCTAACATTCTGAAGACATGTTTTTAAAGCCTCTTTGCTGAACTCGCGGATGAGAATGTCTTTGTAGTTGGAGAACCGCTGGGAAATCTCGAAACTTGTTGACAAATACGTCACACACCCCCCCCCCTTTTTTTTTTTTGGTTCTTGAACACCTTTGTCTTGTTGAAGTGAAGAGACGTCTTGAAAACGTTCACCTTAGAAATCTATTTCTTTTTAAACAGAGACCGAAAGAAAAACAGAGTCTTTTAGAAAGTCTCCAGAGTTTTTGCCTCGAAGCTGAACCTCTCCATTACTCTACTCTAGCAGGAGGCGACACTGTTATATCAACACAAGCGCATTTGCACAATAGTAAAAAAAAAAAAAAAAAAACAACTTATAATGAAGCTTTTAATTTTTAAATAAGGAATGGATTTAAAAAATAAACGTTTGGGCTGGGGGGGGGGGGGAGACAAAGGCGTTATATATTGTATAAACGTTGGTATAAATTTGGCTATTCTCTGCAGAATGTCAAATGTTGTTTATACCAGCGTCCCCTTTGAACTCTTGACAAAACTCATTCCCATTGAAACCAGAGCCATTAGGAGTCAAGATATCCTAGCTGTTTTGTTTCTTTCCCAGTTTTTATAATGCAATGGAGTTAGAATGATTGACTTTCATCAACGGGCTAGTCCTAAACGGTCAGTCCTAAACTTCATCAAATATTGAATGAATAATACATTCTTTGTCTCCATCATTATAATAATAATGTATTCCCCACCATGACACTGCATAGCATTACATTGACTAACTAAAACAAAGCTTATATCAACTCACTGTGTCTGTCTGTCTGTCTGTCTGTATGCCTGGTTAAAAGTTTGAACGTGTTATTTCTCCTACGCCTTATCTCGAATCAAGTTGAAACTTTGCACAATTATTCACTGGCGAGACAATACATGAATCAATTTTAAAAATTTGTCAAGTTATTATTAGTAATTAATTATTTTGTTTGACATCAAAAAAGGGAAATAACTTCTTCATTTATGAGTGATATAGTTGTAAGTGCGGAGTTCTTCCCCTTAAATTAAAAAAAATATATATATATTGCTTGTTTTACCCTATGTTCACATGTCTGCTCTGCAGGTGATGGCCTTGACAACAGTGTAGGTTCCGGTGAAGGCACAGCAGACGAGGATGACGAGCGGGGCTCAAAAAGAAACAAAAAACGTGGAATTTTTCCCAAAGTGGCGACAAATATTATGAGGGCGTGGTTATTTCAACATTTATCGGTAAGTAATCTCATGAGGGCGTGGTTATTTCAACATTTATGTTTATGTAATCTCTGGGGGGCGTCGTTACTTCAACATTTATCAGTAAGTAATCTCATGAGGGCGTGGTTATTTTAACATTTATCAGTAAGTAATCTCATGAGGGCGTGGTTATTTCAACATTTATGTTTATGTAATCTCATGGGGGCGTGGTTACTTCAACATTTATCGCTAAGTAATCTCATGAAGGCGTGGTTATCTCAACATTTATCTGTATGTAATCTCATGGGGGCGTGGTTATTTCATCATTTATCTATAGGTAATATCACGAGGGCGTATATTCATATTATATATATGCCGCCAAGAGAATAAGAATGTTCTTTGGTCTCTACAGAAGTCAATTGAGCATCTAGTTACGGGCAACAGGAATCCTTACAACAGATCACGTTCCGTCTAGAAGCCCGTGGTATTACGACTTGTTTTTTTTTTGTTTTTTTTTTTTGGGGGGGGGGGGGGGGGGAGAGTTCTCATCCTCTGTTTAATCCTGGTCTCTTTCCCGACCACGGGTAGATACAAAGCGACATCGGCGCACACATGACTCGGTCTCTCCCCAGTCCCCCCCCCCGCCCCGCATTAGAAAAGCTCTACGCCAGCTAATGAGAAATGCCGGACTGATTGACAGCGGCGTTTCCAGGGATGGCGATCTGGTGTTAGTTTTGGGGCTTTACAGTTAAGGCCCCGGCCAGTCCTCTTGGAGGATCAGGATGACAGCTAGGATCTGTCCATCCTTCGGATCCAGATAGACCTGCACACGTGACAAGGAGTCAGGCACGTGATTGGACTAACTTGATAACGTCATTTCTTGGAGTTCTCTCTCTCTCTCTCTCTCATTTACAACAGTAAATGCCACGCAAGTACGGGCCTACACCAATTGCAGCAGCGTTCGTCTGAAGAAGAAGAAGAAAAAAAGGCACATTTTGTTTCGGCCATTGGATCTATCAAATTTTGGGAGGAGACAGATCAATGGATTCATTTTTATCTTCCCTCTCCAGACGTTTATTTTGAAGCAGCTCTTGCTGTAAGGATGTGTTCAGCCTTACAAAATGAGGATCAGTTTCCCATCATTCCAGAGAAGGATACAAAATATAAAAACAAAAAGTCGGTGTGTGTGTAGGGGGGGGGGGGGGGGAGATTCCAGAATATTGAAGAAGAGTTAATTTTTTTTTTTAAAGTGGCGATCTGAAGGAAGTTAGTGCCCTTTCTGTGAACTGGGTGATTAAGTTTTGATTATGCCCTTACTATGGAGAGATTCGCCATTGTGTCGTTGCTTGATGCCCGCAGGATGACAGTTTTAACAAACAGGGATTCAGAGAAGGAATGGTTTTAAAACCCTAACGACAGAGGGATTTTTAAATAGGGGGGCAGGGGGGAGGATAAAATAAAGAAATGGCTAGCGCTAGTGAGAGACTCAGAGATAGATATAAAGAGAGAGCCAATAGAGAGAGACACTCAGAGATAGATATAAAGAGAGAGCCAACAGAGAGAGAGAGAGACTCAGAGATAGATATAAAGAGAGACGACTTTAAGTTCCTTATTCACGCTTGAGTAAATCTGCATGCACGCAGTGGCGGCTCCCAGTTCTGAAAGAAAGGACACTTACTATTATTGATATTAATCATAATCAATTAGATTTATCTAAGACGTGTCTAGCTTGAGCGGAGGTGTTCCACAGTTTAATTTTTTTATGACCTTGACTCCAACCTATTAATAGAACAGTTGTCGAATTAAATTAATTTTGATAATTGTTCGACTCTATAGAAACTGGACTCTTGGGATTTTGAAAATTGGTCTTGACTCTATAGAGACTGGACTCTTGGTCATCTCTTGTCTCTATGTCTCTCCATCACAAAAGTCTCTACGTTCAATGCCATTTATACCTCACAGATATTCTTTCTGTCTTTCACTGACACTCTTTATGCCTTCCTTATCTCTGTCTTTCTTTTTCTATCTCTCCCTCAGTCTCGTCTGTCTGTCTGTCTCTCTATCTCTCTCTCTTTCCGTATATCTCTTCTTTCAATGTCTCTTTCTGTCTGTCTCTTTCCTTCTCTTTCTGTCCCATTTTTTTTTAAATTTTAGCCCACTTTTTCTCCGCCTGTACAGAAAAGTCGACGCCGTCACAAACTAGTAATGGCGGACATTGTCCAAATCAACAGACTCTACTAAAAGCATTGTGTGTCCCAGAGTCGTCCGGCAAATCCTGTTAACCCGAGAGCCCGGCTCGCCATGACTGGCTTCTACTGATTGGTTCCTCCCCCCTCCCCTTTCTGCGTGTTCATCTTCCCTTCACATTTTGTCCCCTCCCCCCGTTTTTTCCCTGGCTTCTTTTTTTTTATATCTATTAATCGCAATTTGAAAATAAATACAATTTGGCCCTCCATAGTTTTGGGCGTCCAGACAAAAAGGGTAGGGCAAAATTGGAACAATTTGGACGCTGGAATAGGACTAATTTAGTTATCCTGGAATTTCGTCCTGGACGATGGTGGAAAAAGCGGGTTTATTTTTTTCCCCCATGAGAGGAAAGTTTGGCAAATTTGTGGAAGCATGGGGAAGAGTAGGAAAATGGGGGGGGGGGGTGGAGGACAAAGATGTAATCACAGCTAACAGTATTTCCTCTCCTCTGTCCTCCCGCCATTACTTCAATGGGACCTTGAGGTCATTAACGCCGAAAAAAAAAAGCATTAGGTTAGCCGAAGAGGTTGCGGTCTGCCCTGCTGGCCGGAGAAGTCCATGTGGGGACTTTTCTTGTGCAGTCAAACCAAGGATGCACATTTATAGGATAAAGATTTCAAAATGGAAACGTGGACTTTTCAAACAACTTTCTTGGGTCTTAATGTTTCCATGTACAAAGCTGTGTTGTGTGGTTTCTGTACCGTCTCGTAGTTGACAGATTTGGAGGCTGCCAATTGAGTCGCCAACAATTCCAGCATTGATGCTACACTGCAAAACTTAACGGAGAAGTGTGTACTCTCTAAACATTTTGTTTGTTTTGTTTACGAAGTGCGTGTAATAAGTCTTTGTCGTCCAACGAGGTGCTTTTGTTTTGTTTTTTCTCGCCTCATTTTGAAATCGAGGCTAGTCTAGCGGGATTTTTTTATTTTTTTTTTGGTCTCGCATTCATTTCGGCGTTAAAGAAAATATTTCTATAGTATAGACTTTGTTGGTGTAAGTCTTTGTGTGAGTGTGTGTGTGCGTGCCTGTGTGTACATGAGTATAGTGGTAATGCTGAACTAACAATACGATGTACATAACCTCTAATGTTGTTTTGTACTCTCGGTGTGTCTCATTAACATAGTGACAGAACTATAAGGTAAGCAAGCTAAAAAAATACGAGATAGAGAGAGAGAGAGACAGAGACAGAGTGAGACAGAAAGAAAGAGAGAGAGAAGAAGAAAGAGATATAGAGAAAAAAAGAGAGAAAGAAAGATTGAGAAAAAGAAGGAGAGTTAAAAAGTGAGAGAGATAAAGAAAGAGATAGAAAGAAAAATAAAGAAGAAGAAAAAGAGAGAGAGAGAGAAAAGAGACAGAGGGAACTATACTTATTCAATAAAATGAGAAAAAAGAGAGAGAGAAAACTTTACTTTTTTTATAAAATGTTATCGAGAGAGAAATAGACATCACAAACACCTGGAAGTCAGGAAGAGAAAAAAGAGATAAGAGAAAGAGAAAGTGTTTGTGTTTGTATTCATCTGACATCTCTTCTCTTTCGATTGCTCACCTTGATGCATTCACTTGTCTCTCTAGATTGGGAAGCTCATAAACTAAGTCTCTCGCATTAGCAGAGGGTTGAACAAAAAAAAAGTGAATTATAGATTAAGTAGTCGTTCTCATTTTCCTCACCTTCATCTTTCCTTTTTGGATTCCTCCGGAAACTTGATACCCCTGTCCTGCTCCTACCGTCTGAACATACACAACGTCTCCCTGCCCCCCGCTCCTCCCTCCCACGCCCATCTCATCTCAAACTTATCTTGGCATTCTCGACGTTCCAACGGGGCGCCAACAATTTCGCGAAGGCGCAACTCGAATATTCAGTTTCATAAAAGTAATTAACTTTCAAGTCGGAGAGTTATGTTTGGATGAAAAACTAATTTCCTCCTTCAGAAGTGTCTTTTCATTTGAAAAAAAAAAGTGGGGTTTGGGGGGAGGGGAACTCTTAAAAAAACATATTACGCCCCCGAACTGCTTTCAAAGTTTTACACCTCCTCTTCCCACTTTCTGTGTTCCTTCTCGCCTCATTTCATTCCTCCCAAGTAACACCCATTAAGGAGAATTTATTATTTGAATAGTAACTTCTGTCGTCAAAGAAATAAAAAGTGCACTAGAAATGACCTGGGGGGGGGGGGGGGGGCACAGATAGAAGGCGACGTCTTGAGTGATCGGTTCTTGTCGTAAAACTCCCCGGATGTCATCGGATACTACAACTTGATCGAGATCTAAATAACATTTTTGAAAATGTTTATTTGTGACTGTATAATATACGTAAACCTCTTGTGAAAGAGATGGCTTTGACTTGACAAGCTAGTAGATTTAGTGTAGTCTTCTTAGCAGGTTCCGTACACTTAGTCCGTGATGTAAACTATTTATATATTTTCTAGGACTTGTGTAAAACGAGTTGGTTACACCATCTGTGACTACCTTTCTGTTTTTAAGAAGATATTTTCTTCCAAGACATTACAACTCCTTCAAGGAATTACGTTACCCTAATGACAGTTGCCTTTCTAAATTACGAGTAAGAGCATTTGATCTGCAGAGACCAAAAACTTGTACGCTGACTATCCCGATTACATAATCACACAGATTTTAGTGGATTCTGGAACACCCACCAAAGATGATCATTTTAGAAACTGGAAATCATCTGCTGGGCAGGTAAATAAACATCTCATTGGCCTCCACTTCGTGTGATGCTCAGGTAAATAGATCTAGCTTACAGACCAATCATCACTGCTAACGACAATTAAAGCTAAATAGCAAATTATATTTTATATTCGCTAGAGTCTTGCAGACGATGTTCCAGACGATGTTCCACGTCACATTCTTTGACTACCCTCGAGCTTCGATACCAGTTCTGAAATTTATTTTTAGACGCTTTAAGTTCTTCGACTTTCCCAAAGAGTTCAAATCGCTTACATTTTTTTTCTCTTCTTGACTTCATTGCGGCGTCAACAAACTTCAAGTTGCCATGTTTAGTTTTTTCTTTTCAAGTCGTTTGAAAGTATATATACTAGGAACTCCCTGGGGTGAACACTAAGTACCGACGGGTTCTTTTTTCACCCCTCCTCCACCATTATGTCAAGCTGAATATTTAAAGAGAGCGTAAAAGTAGGTTGGGTTTTAAATACAGTGTTGTTGTTTTGTTTTTTTTACAGACTCATGAAGTCATCATAAGGTCATTAGCAACACGACAAAAGAGCTTAGGGGCCATTGTTTCTTAGGTTGTTGGGTTAATGAAAGTGCGATGTCAATAGATATAAACATACAACAGAACATGCAATTCGGTCTTTGTATTTGTTATCTTTGTTTTTTTTTTTTTTGTGTCTTTGTTGTCTTTGCATGTCTCCTTTGTATCTGCGAGATTGCCACCAATTAAGTGTTAACCTTTGATAATGTCACGCTCAATTGCACATCGCATCAAGACCATGTAATAGCAGGTTTAGGGTTAAAATGACTTAGCACGAAATTGTAAATTCACTGACAAAATTATGGATTTTTTTTTCTTCTGAATTTCGAGACTAGGAACGCGTGAAAGAAATATGTTGCAGGAGTAACCCACCAGAATGTACATTGCTCAACGTTGGTTATCCGTTGCTCCATTTGGACACGCCCTTGGAAATAAGGTTGTTAGTCTCGTTATGGAGTAGACATGATATACTTAGTCTCCGAGCCGGGTAGAGGTATAGGAGTGTGACAAGTGATTATCAACAAGACTTTTGATTTCCTTTACTGAGAAAACTGACCCCTTCTAAACAATTCATTACTTGCAAGAATAAAGAAAACCACATCAAGTGTCCTCTCTCTCTTCTCGTCTCTGTAATCTCTCATAAAGTGCACATCAAGTGTCCTCTCTCTTCTCTCGTCTCTGTAATCTCTCATAAAGTGTCCTCTCTCTTCTCGTCTCTGTAATCTCTCATAAAGTGCACATCAAGTGTTCTCTCTCTCTCTTCTCGTCTCTGTAATCTCTCATAAAGTGTCTTCTCTCTCTTCTAGTCTCTGTAATCTCTCATAAAGTGTCTTCTCTCTCTTCTAGTCTCTGTAATCTCTCATAAAGTGTCCTCTCTCTTCTCGTCTCTGTAATCTCTCATAAAGTGTCTTCTCTCTCTTCTCGTCTCTGTAATCTCTCATAAAGTGCACATCAAGTGTCCTCTCTCTTCTCTCGTCTCTGTAATCTCTCATAAAGTGCACATCAAGTGTCCTCTCTCTTCTCTCGTCTCTGTAATCTCTCATAAAGTGCACATCAAGTGTCCTCTCTCTCTTCTCGTCTCTGTAATCTCTCATAAAGTGTCCTCTCTCTCTTCTCGTCTCTATAATCTCTCATAAAGTGCACATCAAGTATCCTCTCTCTTCTCGTCTCTGTAATCTCTCATAAAGTGTCCTCTCTCTCTTCTCGTCTCTGTAATCTCTCATAAAGTGCACACCCCAATGCACCGCTACAGTCCACCTGTCGATGCCAGATTTGCACCCATGACATATAAGATGTAGATGCCGAGTTCAGGCCCTCATCAAGTAAACTCGGTATCTTAATAAACAGTAAGGCAGTAGTGTGATAAATAATTATGTAACTTCACTACCTGATAACCCGTGCAATGTTTACTGGAGCTATGGGGCGTTATAGAACTGAACCACAGGATTGGGAAGTGGGGGGGGGGGCTTTCGTGATAGACAGACAGACAGACAGACAGACAGATAGATAGATAGATAGAGAGATAGAGATAGATAATAGATAGATAGATAGATAGACAGACAGATGAATAGATAGACAGACAGATAGATAGATAGATAGACGGACAGACAGACAGACAGATAGATAGATAGACAGACAGACAGACAGATAGATAGATAGATAGATAGAGAGAGAGATAAATAATAGATAGATAGATAGATAGATAGATAGATAATAGATAGATAGATAGATAGATAGATAGATAGATAGATAGATAGATAGACAGAAAGACAGACAGATAGATAGATAGACGGACAGACAGACAGACAGATAGATAGACAGACAGACAGACAGATAGATAGATAGATAGAGAGAGAGAGAGATAGATAATAGATAGATAGATAGATAGATAGATAGATAATAGATAGATAGATAGATAGATAGATAGATAGATAGATAGATAGATAGATAGATAGACAGAAAGACAGACAGATGGATAGATAGATAGATAGATAGATAGAGAGATAGAGAGATAGATAATAGATAGATAGATAGATAGATAGATAGATAGATAGATAAGAGAGAGAAAAAAAGAATGAGAGATATAATTTTACGTTAGCACGAACCACTTCCACTCTGTTGGTCTCTCCTTCACCCTAAAGCCTTCTATATCTCGACCACTTCCAGTTGGTCTCTCCTTCACCCTAAAGCCTCTTATATCTTGACCACTTTCACTCTGTTGGTCTCTCCTTCACTCTAAAGCCTCCTATATCTTGAGCACTTCCACTCTGTTGGTCTCTCCTTCACTCTAAAGCCTCCTATATCTTGAGCACTTCCACTCTGTTGGTCTCTCCTTCACTCTAAAGCCTCCTATATCTTGACCACTTCCACTCTGTTGGTCTCTCCTTCACTCTATAGCCTCCTATATCTTGACCACTTCCAGTTGGTCTCTCCTTCACCCTAAAGCCTCTTATATCTTGACCACTTTCACTCTGTTGGTCTCTCCTTCATTCTAAAGCCTCTTTGTTCTTAGAAAAACACGTTGACTGTCTCTTGTGTCTCTGGTCTAGGGTTAAAGGTCATTCTAGCATTTGAAAACAAAAGTTAGCCAGTGATGACAGGAAATTCTAGCTGTGTACCTGTGAGTGTGTGTGTGGGAGTCTGTGTCTGTATGAGTGTGGGAGTAGAGGGGTAGCTTCGGTCCTTCCCTACTCTATTACTATTTCTATTATAAATGCTCAAACCCACCTCATTCGACGATATTTCCTCCCTGTCCCCCCACCACCACATTCCCTACACTATAATCCCCCGCTATTCCATACAAACATACCCACACACACCAGCCATTATGAGAGCTGCATATACAGACTGCATGCTTCGTTACAGCGTGCTCTTTAATCAACAAGAAAGCATGGCGGACGCCCGAGGGTAGTGAGGGAAAGGTGCGGGGGAGGGGGGCTCACGCGTTACGCCGTATCATGTTCCTCGTATTTCTCGTCAATGATTAATGCTTGCGTAAACAGACCGGTGTCTAAAATGGCTTTCTGATAGGTTACCAACTTTGATCGCTCTAGCCATTACTACCATTACAATTATTATTTTTTTCTTACATATACATTTTTTTAAAAAATCTTCGTATTTTTGTCTTTTCAAAGGCGTGTCTGTCTTTTTTTTTTTTTTTTTCACAATGGGGGGGAAATGATGTAATGACCGATGGGCATAAAATTAATTTTAATTAGTTTAAGATTTGTGTGTTCAGGTCTAGCCCAGAACTGGTTGAAGTGGACTTTAGAAAAAGAACCAACAAAACGATGAAAAACGCCGCCATCTTGTTGGTTAGACTATTGAGTATGTTCTGTAGATGTCAGTGGGTTAGGGTTAAAAAACAATTCGTCACTTTAGCAGTCTTGGACATTTTTCTAATGTCAGTCGTAGGACGTTTTCATGTTTGAATTGAAATTTTAATCTACATCTTTTAGTTCAATCTCTGCATCTACACACCCAGCACAGCCATATCCTATCCCACATCTGCATCTAAGCTGTAATACCTATACTTCACCTGGTATAATGTTAATAATACACCAACCTGCATTGTGATATCAATGAGGTTTTTTAGAACCTAAAACATAGCTTTTTAATGTCGACTTACAGAAGTCAGGGAGGCCTGAGCTCTGTGAGGATTTAGTGCTAAACCAAAGTCACCAGTAACACAGCAGCGTTCGTAACCTAGTCCTAGTGTGTTAGTGTGTAAGTGTGTTGGGTGTTAGTTCTTTCTGAAAAGTAAAGTGCGTATAATTTTGCATCGTAAATATCTTTTGTTTGTTTTTCGTATATTTTCCCTGTGACAATTAATTGACTGGAACAATAGCACGAGGTGACCTTGCTCCGCCACCTCACCCCCTCTGCTTTAACATTGATTGCTCACGAGGGGGTAGTAAAGGTTATAGTTCACGGCCGCACTAGATCATTGCTCTAAAAGGGGTACAGGATATGTGAGAATGTTGTCACTAGGCAAATGCCAGACACCCCAACAATCCACCGAGGTAGTTTTTCCTCCTTAGCAACCATTCTCGCCCCTTTCCTGCTGTTGCACAAGGATTAACCTGTTGAGACCCGCTGTCTGTCCGTCTATCTATAAATCAATCTATCTGTCTGTCTGTCCGTCTATTCATTGTACTTGATTTTGCAATGGACCATTCTTTACTGACCATACTACAAACCCTGTGTTAGTAAGATGATGTATGGACGGCATTGTGTCAATGGGCAGGTTACACATTAGTACATTGATTTGAGGGATAGCCGAGACGCCTAGAAGACTGAGCAGAGAAATAGTGGAGGTACAGTGGAACATTTTATCACAATTTTCTCTCATGGTCTCTAGTTCTCCTTTATCTTTCTTTTATTCTGTTTTTCCTTTTCTCTCTCTCTCTCTCTCAATACTTTGTCGCTTTTTGTCGATATCTTTTCTTTTTAGGGGGGGAATATTTTGTCTCTTGTTATCTCCCCTTTTGTTTCGCCCCCCCCCCCCCTTACCGTTAACTTGGTCTAATAATTATATTTAAAAAGAAACTTGTGACACTCTAACAAACAGGATAGTATTATTTGCACGTGCTGACACATGTGTAGTATTTGACAGCACACACTGAAGGATCATACACACTCTCACACGCGACGATACTGATACTAAACGTCATATTCCCCTTCTATCTTAAGTACATGTCGGTATCTGAACCGCCCTAGAAAAATTCACCAACATTCCCGAACTATCACACCCCAGCCTCACATACGCACTTGTCTGTTTTATTGGGAGGGGGGGGAGAGGCCCTAGCCATGGGATCATAGGCAGGTGGCCCAGACTAACTATCCAACAAAACAAAAAATCTCACAAAATCAATTGAAATGTTAAGGTACTTGAGTCTACCGCTTCTTATCACGTGATCTGCCTCCTGCTTGTTCCCTGGAACCTAACTCTTAGAGATCGCCACCCTGTCGGTCTACGCCCCTGCTTCGCGTATATAATAAGCATCCCCTTACAACCTTTTTTTTCGGTGACTTCTTTATGTGACGCAATCGATACACTATTAGGTCGGTACTTCCTATAGACAAGTATATCATATGTCTCTATTGCACATTGTCTTTACCATCTTTTTGTTTTCCTTATACAATGAAGAGGAGGGGGGATGTTAATTGTGTAAACATTTATTGCCATCCAAAATGTTCCCTTCTTAAGACTTCTAGAATCTTTGTACTGTTACGTCCGAGTTACTACCAAAAAAACAACAACAATTAAGTGGTTTGATAATGGTGGCTATGAACAGCAGCGAGCAGCAGATGAATCCACTTCAATGTTTAAAGAGAAATATGAAGTAAAGAAATTAGTTTTAGTCCAGACCTTTTACATATCTGTAAACACACTGATTGGTTCCTGCAGACCTGAAACAAAACAACGATATCGAATAATATACTTCTACATTGAGTGTGTCGTCACTTCTACAAGTTCAACCAAGAAAATACGTTTTTTTCTTCTTCTTCGTTCACCCCGCCCCAGTCCCACACATAATGTTCTAGTTAATAAGAAATTAAATATATTACCCTTTTAAAAGAATCCTGTTACCGGGGCAGATAACTCATTTTGTCTCGACAAGATAAGGGCGACCACCCGATATTAAAAGAAGACCGAGGATGTAGAAAAATAAAGGGGGGGGGGGCGGCGAAGCTTTCTGTCAAGCAAGAAGGCTAAAAAACTCGCTCCTACCCCCTCCCTCTCTGTCGTCCAATGAAGACAACAAATCAAGAATGTTCTTAGAGGACCCAAACAAAAAGCCTTTTAATGTCCCTATGTTCGGCTCTAACGTGATTTGGGGACAACTAACTCAACCAAAAGCCAAAAGGGTCAGCTGCTGAAGCCTATTACGGTTGTCGTTCACACACAACTGCGCCTTTGCTTACGACATTGCTGATTTTATTTGGCGTTTAGGGCCGACCTCAGGTTTATAAGTTATATTTTAACTCCATTCCTCCAAAATTACCTTGTCGAGATGAACACATTGGCCATGTTGAACAAACTGATTTATTCCATTATCAAAATAAGTCATGAAATCTGTGTTCATTTGATGGTGAATACAAGATAGTTGAGGATGATTCTTATGTCCGGATACAACTCACGCACTTTTGAGTTTGGCTATCCTATGTTCGGACGTTCGAACATTCCGGGCTCACATAGGTCTCACCAGCCTCACGAGGAGGCATAAAACCCCAGTGCAAAGCCCTCAGCCCCCTGGATGACAAAGTGGTCATCATCGAACCACGATGGACAAACTATATATATAAACATGGCGGATAAAAGGAATAGGCTAAATACTTTTTGAAAGTAATAGTAACCCTGACGTCACTCATGTAATAATTATCCAATCCAATAAATGTGTTCACCTAATGGAATCCTAAGATAATATAATTTTACGTAGCAGGGTAACGGAGTCTGCTAAGATATGCTTTACACTTATATCAATAAAATATCACCTATCGATTGTCAAACATCATCGCTCTGAATATTTACTTTTTTTTCCCTGGTACAATGCCCCCTCCCCTCTTCCACTCACTCTCCTCTCACGCCCCCCCCCACTTCATATTCACTTGCACCCTCATCTTTTCCGTACGGCACTTAATGTTCGCAGCGAAATAAATCAAGAATGTATGCACCGACAACACGCTTAAAGCCGCAAATGCGACATGGACATGCAAAAAGAGCGGACGTTACAATTGGCTGTTCTCAGAGAGAGCGTCTTCCTCCTGATCTTTGTGGTCATCCCTGGGAGTCCTTTATTAGGGTGTCCTCCTCCACACCCAACCCCCACCCCAACGTCACCCATTTGCCACACACACAAAAAAAGATACATAAACAGATGTTAGCCAGACCGCGCGTGTCCAGTAAGTTCCCCCTCGTTGTTTCTGCACCACCCCTTCCACAGCACCCCCTCACTTCCTTAACATTTCAAGTTTCTAGCGATCTCCGCCGTAGAGCCTCTTTTTTTTTTCCTTTGGGATTTTCAGGACGTGCCCAAATGAGGCCATTTGAATTCAGCCAAGCCCATTGACTTTGCATGTTGCCACGGTGACAGATGACGCATTTCCGGCCAGCCTGAGCCGCGATGAAAGGACGATGGGTTGCTGGAGCTTACGTCGGAGGTCTCAATGCGGACAGTAGAATTAAATTAATTTTTTTCTTTCTTTTTTTCCCCCCTCCTCCCCCCCCCCCCCCCCCATTTTTTTTTTGTTTGGTCATAATAACAACAACAACATAACTGAGTAATGCATGCAGATTGACGTTGCAAGATGACTATGTTTCAACATCTTATCATTTAGTGTCTGCAAAGTTAGGGTTAAAGTTAGAGATATAGTACTCTAACATGATCAAAGTCTACGAGCACATCCCGATAACTGTTCTTCAACAAACTTTTAGGATATGCACAGTCACAGTCACCTGTCGCCACTAGCAGCATTTGACATGTTGATTAAATAAGAAGTCAAATAAACCATAGCCGCTGAAGAGGGCCCTTTCCCGCCATTTTTTGATCTTCTTTAACAGCAAGCGACAGCAATCTCATTGTTCTATTTTCCTCTTACTAGATTGCAAGCACTTCCAGCATTTACAAGACCAACGATAACAAACTCCTAACACAGCTAGGCTTATTGATATGTAGATAGTTACCTTTTTTTTTTAAACCTTTTTTTTCCAGAACTTTTTTCTGTTTCCATCTTGTCAAGTGTACCAATGACACTATTATTAACTATCAATCATAAAATTGCTGCCTACTGTTTTTAAATGTCATCTCTTTTGGCGTCTGTTTGCTGTTGAAATGGTAGAATTAATACAAATACGTATTTTTACTTTATTTGTTTTCTCAAAAAAAGAAAAAAAAACAACACTTGTGTCTTGTTAATTATTGAAATGAAAAAGAAAAAAAAAAGGGGGGGGGGCACTATATTGCAGGGGCAATACAGCCGTAGCTTCTACTCTGTTTAACATATTTTAGTTATCGGAGGGGGGGGGGTATCTAAATAGAGAATAAGGCGCGTAAGTGACGCAGTAATTTCTTCTAACTGGCCACTTTTGTGGTCGACGAAACCGCAGCGTACGTGTTAAGTGAATAGTCCCACAGTTTCCTGTACCACAGCAGCGGGCAATCATGGGCTCACACCGATCACGTCCAGGGTGACCTTTTGGGCGCCTTCTCCCCCCTCCCATATCACCTCCTTGCTTTCCCAGTTAACTTTCTCTTTGCTTGGCAAGTCCAAACTTTGATGAAACTAACTTTGCATTTAGCACTTTCTAGATGTAGACAAGAGTTTACAGCATAAAAAGAGACACGGTCGACTTCGTGGTTGTTTGAGCAGTCCACATAAGAAAATAAATAAACCCAGATCTAACAGTTGTATTAGCAAACAAACCAAAAACCTGTACATTACTGCACTACTTAGTGTTGCTGTTGACACATTTCATTTGAAAAAATCCTATTCTTGTTCCCATCTATGTTTTTCTGTTCCTTCGTTCTGTGTTATTCGTACGAAAAATGTACTACTCTCAAATATATAGAAACAAATGAAACATCAAACAATTAGCCATCGTGTAGCATTAGAAAGTACAGTTGAAAAAGATACACATAGATGTAAGGGCATAGCACAGAGCACACTCACGCGCATACACACACACACACGCACAGGAAGACACAGTCGTAGAACGGGTGTCAATGTTTTGCCCTAAAGTTTAACTGCTATGAATTCCACGGCGCCCTGGGTTGCGGTTGACATTTCGTTGATTGTCCGGACATTAGTCCAACGTCCGGAAGTTTAGTGAAAGTACCTACCATGATAGCCTGGTACTTTACGTCGGAAATGAGATTTTTGTATGCATATGTATGTGTGTGTGTCTATGTGAGAGTGACCCCCCCCCCCCCTGCTGAACCAGTCCAGTTTTCTTACCAATGACATATATTTTTTTTAGAATTTTTTTTTGGGGGGGTTATTTTTGAGTAGACTAAGTGGTAAAAAGGGGGAGGGAGGGGAAGAGCATTATCACAGTGACTGACCCCTCTGTAGATTGCAAGCATCAACTTTACGTCAAATTGTTCTGTAACTCGAGGTAGTTACAGGAAATTATTGCTGCAGCCTGCTACTGGTGTGCCGTAGTCACTCGGCGCACTGGGGTCACACTGGGGTCACCTAATGTCGATAGTTATCCTTTCACTCCTTCTCTTACCAACCCCACCCCATCCCCCCTTTTTTTTTCCTAGCGTAAAATCCTAACTAGAATGGGTGAGTGAGCTGGGATGTGGTGCACCCTCTTACGTTATGTTTCCCCATATATTCTGACTTAATGGAGCCCTTCATTTCTAAAACGCCCTCGTTTTGAGGCGCCCGCCTTCCATCTCACCAGAAGAAAAAAAAATGGAAAGGGGGGGGGGGGGGCATTGCTGAATTTCCAAGTTGTGTAGATAAGTGATGTCTATTTAGACGGAATCCATGCGAATGCGGAGCCGGTATCTTATCGACAAGAGTGCTTGTAGCTGGAAGTGAGTCCGTACATTAGAACCTACTTTTGACGCTAACCGACGCCTGTTGTTACGATAGCAAAACACACACACATGTATAAATAGCTATAAATAACAATATTTCTGAAGCTGGAAGCACCCTGTGTCTAGATTTACCCCCACTCCCACGCCTGGTTCATTTTAAGTATGAATCCAAATTGAATGTGGGGGGAATTTTGTCAAACAATGGCACTTGCTCAGTCGCCTAGAATTCTTGCTCGGGTCTTGTAAACAGTCAAAGCACCTGTTCTAATAGAAAGTGTTTTTTGTATTCTCAATATTTCTTATTTATGTGATTAAAGAAATTGCGCATGTATCTGCTCTTGTAATATCTTAAATGTCTTTGACTGTAATATCTCTGGAAAGTTATGTCCAGCTTCTTAACCCCTCCCCCTTTATTCAGAGTTATCTTTTTGTTCCGTCTTTGGATTCCAGACTGTCCCAGGACTCTATTCTTATCATCTATCTTTACATCAAAAATAAAATTAGTTAGGGTGTTTTTAGACCTGAAGTCCAGTTAGTTAACGTGTATGTAATGTATTTCTTGATGTATTTCAGCATCCGTACCCTTCAGAAGAACAAAAGAAACAGCTAGCCCAGGACACTGGCTTAACTATTTTACAAGTCAACAACTGGTAAGTTTTTAATTTTGGCACCTGGACCACACACGTTCAAACACACATTCACACAAACGTTACGTCAAACCACTTATCCAAAAAACAATACTCAGACTGACCATTTGAGTAAAAATTTAACCTTTTCTCCACTCAAAAACAATCTATCTGCAGTAAAAATATTTTGTGGGGGGTTGTCCTTTCATTATTTCTATGGCTTTACATCCCAAGTGAGTTTTGACCTACAACCCCCCCCCCCCCCCCCAATTTTCCTTTCCTACCTGTGTGTTATATTCCTCCTCTGAGTCTGGAGTTTTTGAAAGGTGTGAGAAGAATTAATCCAGAAAGTTCATTCAAGTCTTTGTCTTCTTTACGGCATTTTTATATTTGTTTTGTTTTTTTATCTTTCATCGCCATCAATTTGAGACATTGTTTTCCAAATGTTCTTCAAATCATGGCTATCACAAAAAATTGTATTCAATGCATATATGGGAGCCAACATTAACCTAAAACAAGCATAGACCTAAACATTGGCATTGACCTTAACATTGGCATTGACCTAAACACTATGTCTAGAGGATGGCTTTAACTAGCAACATTCACCTTGACTTGGAACTGGTTGGTATGAATACATTAGTCCAGTGGCAGTTCTTATACAAGATACAAAGAAGCCCACTGCCATAATCTGCTTCCTCTCAACCTGCCACACATACACACGCATACTCATTTTCTCACTCACACACACACCAACCTTTTTCTTTTCTCTACTCAAGTCTTAAATTCTGTCTTTACCTACTTCTCCCCCCCCCCCCTTTTTTTAAAAAAAAAAAAGAGCTTGTAGGTTATATCACATGTATGTAGTTTTACGTCACCTAGGTTGACCCCCCCCCCCCCCCGAGTGAGATCTCCCCTCCTCCCATACCTTTCCCCCATCACTTAAGTACTAGCGTATCAGCTGTCCTGGAAATTGCCCTGAAATTGCTTCAGCTTACGCCTGGGGTTAATGATATTAGTGAGAGGCTACAGTTGGAAAGTGAACAAAAAAATGTGGGGAATTGAACCAGGAGAGTTACAGCATTGTGTTGATATCTCTGTTTTATCTCTTCTTACCACCGGTTTTATAGTTTTCTTTGCATCTGGGTTTTTTTGTTTCTCAACATCTAGGTTCCTATTTTTCTAAATATATCAATTATACTTTTCTTAACATCTAGGGTTTTTTTTTAGATCAAGGTTTTTATATCCTTTTAGAATCTAGCATTGTATTTTACTTAACATCTAGGTTTATATATATATATTTTACGTCATTGTAACAAAGTAACATTTTTGAAAAACAAATTTCATACGTTCTAGTAAATCATGATTTAGTAACAATAAATTTAATTAATTAATTTAAAAATCTATAATTTTCAATGTGCCGCGGCACGTGATCAAAAACCTGCAACACGTGACTCAGAACCTGCAACACGTGTCTCAGAACCTGCGACACTGGACTGAAAACAAATCAAAGTGTGCACAGCGCATGATTAGAAGAGCTTAGGGTTAAAATCGCATTTTTTTAAAGACGTAAACCCCAAGTCTAGTTTAGTAAGAAAACATAAACTCCTATGTGTCCATAAGGTTAACCACAACTCTGTTTTTTTCAACACGAGTTCTCACTTGCTTAGAATCCATTTCTCTCCTCCCCCCCCCCCCCCCACCCAACGCTCCTAAATCCTCACTTGTTACCTGCATAAGTACTATTTCCCCCTCCCCCCCCCTTTTTTTTTAAACACGCACACATACACACACTAATATATAGACTGATCTATCTCGTTGACTTTCAAATATCTGAGATACATCTCCACACCTCCCCCCCCCCTCCCTAGACATCTTCACTCTTTCCATCACCCTCCCCCCTCCCTAGACATCTTCACTCTTTCCACCACCCTCCCCCTCCCTTTTTGTTTTTGAGCAACTCTTCCTTCGTTTCTTCCACCCTACAGTTTCTGTTCTCTCCGTCCATCTAGTAACTTCCTTTTTTTTTTTTAAAGATGTACTCCCGACCCACATCTTCCCCCCCCCCCTCCTCTATTCTCTGTCTCCTCTTTAGCTTCCTCTTCCCCCCCCCTTTTCTCTTCTCCTTTCTTCGCCTTCCTACTCTATCGCTGCTATAATTCCTTTCTTTATTAAATGCAGACCATTAGAGAATAAGATTGGCATCCATAGTTTCCCCGTCGTGCCCCTCTTCAGTTAATCTCACAGACTCATGAGCTTCCTTCCGCGTATTTCAATTTGGACTGGGAAGACCTTTTTGGCACTGAATTATTCTATTAATTTATTCTTTTTTCCCCCTCTCTCCAACTGCGCCCCGCCTATCTTCTTCTTTTTTTTCCTTTCTTTTTTTTTTTTCTTTAAATTTTTTTTCGCTCCTGTCTTGGTTTTTCTATGTATCCTCTTGACTTTCCTCTAGATGTGTCTTTCTGTCAATTTGAATTCTTTAAATATACGTACTATTGTTTAAAGACAATGTAAATTTGTTTTATCTCAAGCTTAAAGAGAAACAAATCAACAAAGTTATCACTTTTCCCATGAATAAATTCCCATTGTCGCCAAACCGAGAGGGAAGATAGAAGTCAATAATGCTAAGAAATTAATTCCAACTTTATGTTCAACTAATAGTGTTAACAATCTTTTATTATTTCTCATAAAAAAAAGGTAAATATGAGGTTCGAATCTACGCCACCTGGTTACTAGTGCGCTGATCTATCAGTGTATCTAATCATCGAATTGTATTTTGAAATAAATGATTCCACGTTTCGTGATGTCTTCTGTATATTCTTCACCCCTTGACCATGAAGAAAGTTTGAACTAATAATAAGCATTTAAAAAAAAAAGCTTACTTGTCTTAAATGTTTGTTTGTAAAAATGTTTGACATGTTTCGGATGTTCCTTCAGAGTTGAAGATAATTACTTCCTAGTCCAAACCTCCCGCAGGACGACGGGGGATGGGAGCGGGCATGGTTTGAACCCGGGACTATCGATAAGTCCTAACGACAGTCCAGCGCGCAAACCGCACGACCAGGCAGCCATCCAACTAGACCTACACTTTATACTGAACACAACGAATGGAAAGTTACAATATTGGTATTGACGTCAAGATGTACATGTATGCAAGTATTAATTAGTGAATTATTTCACGACACTTCTCGTTCTGAAATCTGTTTTAATTTTTTTCCTTATTCTTTTCCTCACCTAAAATTCAAATGTTTTCCAGCACTTTCATCCATCCCACAAAGATTGCGTTTTTTTTTTCTTGTTTTGTCATTGTTGTCCACGTTCACGTGGAAGTGCCGCCGATGGGTTCATGCTCATTAACGTCATCTCGGAGACGCCCACGTCTTGTACATCCACCTCTGCGCTGTCGTTAAGTTCTCTTCATGATGCCTCTGCACCCAGTCTCGATGATGTCATTAAAAGTCGTTCCAAATGTCAGCCAGTTCCGGGACACGTGACCCTAACATTTTCGGCCATTACTGTCAGTTCTGATTATTCGGGGCAGTTGTCCATGTTTTTGAAAAAAAAAAGAGAGAAGAGAGAGAAGAAAGAGAGAGAGACAGGGAGTTGAGAATTAGAGAAGAGCACTTCCAGAACTTCAGGAAACGTTTCTTCTTGTCTGGCATGCACCTCCCCCCCCCCACGGTCTCATCCTTACCAGCCCCCTCCCCCACAAACACACACACAACCCATCTAAACCCATTGGTCTGCTGTACCGGTTGAACTGAGTGTGTCAGAGATGCATGTTCCATAGGAAAAGATCGAAATTGGGCAAATCTTGATGTCATTGTAAGTTGAATATGTGGTCACTTTGTAGAACTAGCCATCAGATAATAATAGCTGCAATCACTGTTTCCCGCCTTGACTTCGTGTCAAAATGGCGGCTCAGGCGTAACAATCACTCGAAATGTTTTTAGACGGTTGGAGTAACAGCTCGTTCCCATACACGTAAAATCTTTTATTGTACTCAACCTTTTACTAAACGAACAAAACTAGAGTTTTTCTCTGGACGATGATTCACGAGAGTGAAATGTGTCCAGCACAACGACTTGCCGAGTAGCTATTATAGTTGGCTCGACACTAGAATGTCCTATAAGTCTCAAAAAATCGAAATTGCAAGCTTCACGTGGATTCAGAGTTATGTCCCTTAGATTTGGAAGCCATGAGCTTTACCACTTCTGACACCAAACAAATTATTTTCATTATATCAATTAACCACATATGTGTAATCTACATTGCGGGATATGAAGCTCCACACACCGTTAGAAAATTCATCTCTTGTACACACACAAACACAATATACACACACATTTTCTCTGTTCCTTGTCTTTAGATAGGCCACCCTCTTCCACCCTTCTCCCATGCTGAGAAGACGTCTTACAGATCTGGAGACGTCACCACGAGTGGTTACAGGAGCAGAAATCTCCAGACGGAATTACTGATTCGGATTAGAGAGTTTACGGCATAATTGCCGCTCTGGAGGGTCAGAAGTGGGCATAAAACTGTTACGGGTCTGACACTCTGGCCCTTCAATACCCACCACACCCCCCTCACCCCTCCCAGGTGCAGTCACCGTTAGGGAGAAGAAAAAGGGGGGGGGGGATGAAGATGTGGTGGAGGTTTATGGACTTTCTCCGCCGTTGTCTTTAGTCCGGATCCTGCAGTTACTCTTGTTTGTTTTCTAGACTCTTTAGTTCGTAGTTTATCTCCCTTTTTATTGACTGGCTTGCCGTTTAAGAGAGTGAGGATATTTTTTTTCCTCCGAGGTTTGCAGACAGGAACAGATAACTCTTAGTGGTGGAAGTTTTGCAGTAGGAGGAGGAAATACAAGGACAATTGAACCCCCACCCCCCACTCCCCCAAATCTTGTTACAAAAAAAAAGTTCTAGAGTGCCATTTAGTCTAGTGTTATTGCATTATTAGCTACATCGCTGTACCAGGTACGGGTTGACCAAAACCTTTTTTTTTCCTTTTTATTTTATTATTAGCTGAGGGTGGGGGGGGGGTGGATATGGGGATTTACAAATCTAGGAACTAGGGTTAGGTTAAACAAAAAATGAAAATGGAGTTTACATTGCAGATTATTTATGTCAGTGACCTAGTTTAGTTAGAGCCAGGTTAGGATTGCAGACGTCACGTAAGCCACCAAAATGTGATGGCCTTTGAACTTAAAAGTAATTGTACTGGTTCTCCTTTTAGCAGCAATGAGCAACCTGGATTCAGAGGCGCAGCTACCAGAGAAGGGGGATGCTCGTGCGGAACCTTATGTCTAAGTGACCAGATTTTGATATGTTTTTTTTTGGTCTTGTTTTTCGTGGGTGAGGTAAGGTGGGAGTTGATTTAATTTTTTTTTTAAATTTTATATTCATCTCCGAACACTGAAGAGCTCATCTCCGCTTGGCTCTCTAGATCTAGATTTCACTACAAGTTCACCAAGATATATGCTGCCATTTACAGCTGTTTCTAATGAATATGTTGTACTTGTTACAACTGTGTACAGTGTATTTGTTGTATTGTGACAATGTGTACGTTAAAAAAACAACAACAAAAAGAACAAATAACTGAATGTAGACCAAATGTTCCAGTGTCGCTGTCGTTGTACGGCTGTGCACGTTTGGTCATGTCTTATTGGTCGACTTTCGACTTTCGTGTCATTTTGTCTCGGGTACAAACGTTGATAGCTCAATTTTGACTGCTGAATGTTTGGTTTGTATGTTTGTGTTTGGTAATGTTTGTGTCACGTGGAGTAGGGTTGTAGGTTTTGGAAGATTATTGGCATTCTTGTTAGTATTATGTCCAGACAGTTTACAGTCATGTAAAAAATAAATACCACAATATTTAGGTCAGAGCTAGGGGTCAGATTTATAGGGCTCCTTCTGGCTCAGGTGAGTCACTGGCTTTGGTTTCGTCTCGAGACGGAGCAGATTCTGGCGTGACTGATCAAGCCAATTCTGGAGAGGCAGACTTTGCTACAGTTCGTGCATGTATATAATATGTATCTGTCCTAGAACTAGCTGACAGGGCAGCTTTCATTTTCTTTCTCTTGGCTGATGCAGCCTCGTTTCTTTTGCATTCGGCGAAGAGTTAAGGGTCAGAGTTAGGGGTCAGATTTAAGGTTAGAGTTAGGGTTACTTCTGTGTTCTGTGGATTGACAGTCAGTGAATCCCATCTCACCACCTTCACTCAAGCCCCTTCACTATTCTACACTAACAGTTCTTACGCTTTGCGTCTTTCGACAGTGTCTCCTCATGAGATATACAGTGTGGTACACTATCGTGGGAGATAGATCTAGAACTTCATAAAAAAAAAGCGTTTAAAGAGAACAGGGAAAATAACTGTCACTTACTTCTACATGTTGGACAAATCAGTCCACGGCCCTGATTCAAACAACGATTTACCCAAAATTTAGGACACCTCCTTGGCTTTATGTCTTTGTATCATTAAAAAAAATCTAGCAGTGTGACCTTTTTTATTACACGTATTTGTTGCTACTTAATCACTGATACAGACAGAGGCGTTGTGCTTTAGCGCCAGGAATGCTGCCTCCTCTGGAGGAATCTGGCTATCGGCACACTCAAGTGTCCTCCATGCTGACCCTGGAAACAGCTTGGTTATCTCATGCTCTGTAGACTGCCCCCCCCCCCCCCCCACGGATATAAACAGGGGCGGGTCGTGAGATGGAAGACAAACAAAGAGGGGGGGGGGGGGCAAAAGAGAGATAATAAAAGTATGTAAGAAATGAGAAGAAGGAATGTGGAGATACAGTGGGCGAGAAAGAAGACTACAAAATAGAAGGGTCATGTGATGTAAAAATAGAAGCAGATAACATCATACTCAATTATATAGAGGCAGATAACATCATACTCAATTATTTAGAGGCAGATAACATCATCTCAAATATATAGAGGCAGATATCATCTCAGATATATAGAGGCAGATAACATCATCTCAAATATATAGAGGAATATAACATCATCTCAAATATATAGAGGCAGATAGCAGAAAAGGTTGATAACAAAAAAAGAGGAAAAAAAATGAAATTTTTGTTAACCTCCCTCGAATGTAACCACCTTTGTTGATAAACAACATTTTGAAAATGTTGAATCTATAGCTCGGTAGTGTGATATACAGCTAGAGATATCACACAACACGCACCTTTTTTAAACATTAAATAGTTAATCAAAGAGTTAAAGTGTTGTTGTATTATTGTTTATTGCACATAGAGTTCCGACGCTAGGTCTAGTCACTAAGTCTAGTCAGTAGTTCCAATCAATACATGTTAATAAGCAAGTCTTTGAATCAAACATTTCTGCTCATTTTTGCAAGAATTCAAATTTGGTTTAGAGTTAACTCCCTTAGAAGATTTTTTAAAAATCTTCTCGTCGTTTGAAAGTACGGCACAGTGGCGCGAAAAGCGAAAGTCTTAGCGAAGTTTTTTCCTTCAACAATTAATCTTTCGTGTTGTTTTTTTCTCCAAGATAATTTTTCTGTTTACTTTCCAAGCTCATGGCCAGGCACAGGGAAACATTAGACAGCTCATCTTAAACTTCTATTTTGACGACTTAGGCTCTTCACTTAAATATAAGGCGCCAACCAAAGACAAAAAAAAAAAATATTCCTCCGCGCCTTTCTCTCCCTGTTTCACACGGACTTAGTAATCCGCATAAATGAAAAGATGTATTCTCTTTCACTTGCCTCTTAATGCTTTCTTCCACTTTTCAAAATTTAGAATGAGTCTGGCGCCAGTTGAGTACGTTGTTTTTTTTTCTTTCGTACATTTCTGTTCTCTTTTCAAGCTTCTCTAAATATTTAAAACGGTGGATGCAAGGGAAGGTTCTGCCCCACTCTTCCTCTCTCCCAGACCAAGACTTCGCCGCTGTATCGACGCAACGCCGGCGTTAATACGCTGATGGCTTTTGCTGCTTCAGAGCGTTACGTGATCCGGCAGTCGTTTGATGGCTGACAATTTTGTATACAGGCTGATTTTTTAGCGGGTTAGGCTAAATTGTTTTTGGCGGGAAAGGATTTGAAAAAAAAAAAAGCTTTGGAAGGTTGGCAACTGTTTATGAGTTACAAGCCACACATAGACCCAACGTGATTTCTGGAAAGCGCATGTCGGCTTGCGTCATTCAGAGTAGCACCCCACAAGCATCAATCTATGTGAGTTTCAATACCTTTGTAAATATTGATCTTTGTTTCGAGTTGATGTTCTGACCTGTGCCTGCTTTGCATCAGTTCTTCAAATATCAAAAGTATTTTTTTTTAATCCTAGTAAACTATGTTTTCCTAAGAGCTATTGGACACGTTAATCTCATTAAGAGACTTCCAGATTCAGATCTGAGAACCAATAGATTTGATTCGTTTTGAAATTTCATTTTTTTAATCTATATTTTTGTTTATGATTCAATTTTTTTGACGTTCGTAAAGACTCGAAGATTATTTAAATATTAGTCCAAACTTCCTGCAGGACGTCAAAGGAGGGAAGCCGTTCGGTTTAGAATTCGGGACCATCTTGACCGTAGTCCGAATCGCAAACCACTTCACCAGACATCTCAAAATCTGAAGCGTATTATTTGTTCTGTATTTGAAAGAACTCCTACATAGCATAGTCAAGATTGTCTGAAAGTTTTTATGTACATGTAGTACGTGTGCATTTTAATCTATGAAATTCCAATTTTGAATACAAAGTTTTAAATAGTATTCTGGTTTGGCTTGTGTGAATATTAGTCGTTTAAATACTAAATGAAAAAGCTGAGACAAAGAATTAGAACTAGAAAACCACTTCCATCAAAGTACCTCCTTATAAGATCTTCCGTCATGGATCTACATTCTCGGCCATGATCTTCCAAGCCACGCTTCTATGGCTTTGTTCCCAAACAGATCTGGGAACATGTAAAAGACTTTGACATTGTGACAGATATTTGGGCAGCGTTGACACATGACGCCGAGCACGTAGACAGTGTCTACATGCAGGTTGTAAAAAAAAAATGAAACTCTCTTTTGTGTGCCAGTGTATCTGTGTGCGTGTGTTTGTGTTGCAGAAGCCAATGACGTCATCTTTTTATGACGAAGTCGCGCATGTACGGAGATTGCCATGATTTATTGCGCATGCGTTGGGTGGAGAGAGTGCTACAAAAAAAAAATTCTTCCCTTACAAATGAACCTTTAGGAGGGAGGGGTGCCATGTGGGGAGAATGAGGATAAACATTTGAACGTACTGTAATTAAGAAATTAAGGCTTTTTTTTTTAAGGGGAAAACGTAGTTTGATACAATTTCATTCTTGGTGGATTTCAGTGCACGGTAATCACACACACACATACACGCACACTCAGAAACACATTAATCGGTGCACACTATGTAGCTTGTGTCTGAGCGTGAGTAGCTAGTTCGAAACAGCATTGTTTTCTGCTCCCTACGTTCAGTGACTGTTACAACATTGTGTCATTAGATAATGACATAGAATGTCATTTGGGAATCTACACGAGTCTGAAATACTAAGCTGAAACTTACTTCTTCATCCATTAATTTTTAAACAACTATTATGATAGTAGAAATTCTTTAGTATAACAGATGGATAGATAGATAGTAAACAGTGGGAAAAATAGTGTGGCCGGGAGGGGGGTCTCTATACCGCCTCGCTAACATCAAGGGAGATAATTTTGAAGGCAATAATGTGCGCATAATAACTGCGATTCTGTTATCTGATATTTATAACAGCTCCTGCACAAACACCTGCCAAATAAGACTGACCATTTTATAGCAGTGCCCAGAGGTCAGTTCTCATTCTTATATGACCCCCATTACTTTGTCGACAAACATTTCTCCACTCTGGAATTCAGATAGACTCTCCGCCTCTTCACCCCCTTCCCAGTGAGACGGTGTTATCGGAACCCAGGCTTTACTCCTCCCCCCCCCCCCGCTTCTCTGTTCCATCTCACGGACAATCTTCCCCCCCCCCCCTTCCACCTTCTTTCTCCCCCACTAGGGCAACACTAGCAGTACATCTTCAGCAATTCTACTAAGGAAACAACCACGGGTTCTGTCCCCTTACGATGCAAGAGGAAGCGGAAATCTAAAGACTTACTTGAGGCTTGGACCCAGGGACACAATGGAACATTTGTCTGCGGTCTCCGCGTCTGCTAGGAGACGCCATCTTGCTAGTGATAACCCCACTGTTGGTTTTGGCATTTCTGGACGACTATCTTTTAAAAATTCCGTCTCTTCCGCTTCTGGAATGTACCAAGAGAAACTTGGGAGGAAAAAAAAAAAAGGATGAAACAAGAGAAAGATATTTTTAGATCACAAAATAAATATATACACATTTTTGTATTGCGTTAAAAATACTTTGCGATACAAGTAAAGCTATTTCTGTTTCTCTTTCATAGCAAAATTTGAATTGATTCTTTTTTTTTTCTTTCTGTCCTTCTTCTTCTTCTCTCTCTCTCTCTCTCTCTCGCTCTCTCTCCCTTGCTTTTGTTTTTCCAATGTCTCCTTTCTTTGTGTCACTCTCTTCGTGTCTTTTTCAAAATACCTTTTCTCTTTCTCCTCTTTGCTCTGTGTACAGATTTTGAGACACTGTTTTCTTTTTGCGCATGCGCATACAAGGATAAAGAAGTATGAGGAAACTACTCTCGAACATGGCAGTGCCATATAATGACTATTTGATTTTTATATATATATATATATTTTTTAGAACTGAATATTTATTACTATTATTACATCATTGCCCGAACGCTAGGACAGAAGGAGATGGCGGTGGTGATAGTTCGAACTCTAGACCATCGAGACTAGAGTCCAGAGCGCATACCACTCGGCCATACAGCCACCCATTTTGTAAAATAAAAATAATAATGATAATAATGCCAGTTTTTATAAGTAATCTTGTATATACGTTGGCATATTATTTTTACTGGCCAAAATAATAGAAGATTTGTAGACTAACTCGTACAAATGTTAATTACCGTTTTCTTTAGTTTTAATTATGTAATTTAATTCTAGAATGTAATTGATTTTTTTTTTCAATTATTAATAATACTTTTTTTTTAAATAGTGACATTTGAGATTTGAAGCTTTGGGATTGGGGCGGGGTTGATTCATACGAAGGCATTATGCTGGTAATTTTTAGACCCGATTTGTATCAGCAAAACGCCAGCCTGGCATAGTCTGCGCGTAGAACAATGGGTTTTGTTGTTTCTTTTTATGGCCAGGTTCTAGCGCCGCAGTAAGACCGAAGTTCACTGATCGCTATCTTGTCAATAAAAATTGAAATCCCTCGGCACGGCAGCCATTATGGCTTCGTCTGCCGAAGGTGTCGCTGGCATCGGGTTCACACGGCCAGTAGACACGTCATATTCCCCATTTGCCGTCCGGCGCGGACTAGTTAGTCACTGGGATGTGCAAGATAAAAACGTGACATGCGCGGCTAATATTGCATTGTAAGGGCGCATTCAGTTGGACTAGTGAAAGGATATTAGAGTTCACATGCACTCTTAAATTTTAGTAACAAAAAATAAAGGAAAATACAATAAACGGACGGACGGACTGACAGACAAACAAAACCAATTGTGGCTTTTTCCTTTTTTCTCTTTCTCTCTCTCTCTCTTTTCTCTCCTTTTCTCTCTCTTTCTTTTTACCTCTCTCTTTCTATCGCTCTTTCTCTCCCTTTCTCTCTCTCTCTTTCTTTCTCTTTCTCTCTCTTTCTCTCTCTCGCTCTCTCTCTCTCTCGTTCTAAGACACTCCACATGTTTTATATACGCTTACAACAGGCGTTATGTACCTAAACTCGCTACTAATGACCCACTCAACATCTATATAAAACAAAATGTCGTTGCTTCCTCATGTTTTAAAAAAAATCTTGACAGTTTTATGACTCTTGCTGTTCAGTTTTGTCTACGGAAAATTATTTTTCTAAAGTCAGCATAGTTCTCCACTTGTTCTGGAATATTCCGATTAGTTTACTCGGAACAATGGAAAAATTGCCCAAATTTGGCCTCTTGGGCGCAGAAGCTTTTATGACTAGAACGCTGAATGTCAAATGATAGGGGCGTATCTGACCAGAAATGTCAGGTTCTCATTTGTGGCAACTGTATTGGTCTGTATGCAGCCTATGTCCTCTTCCTGGAGATCTTCAGCTAATGAAGAGCTCATGAGGACCGAAGAAAAGAAAACATCACCACCACCACCACCAAGATCTGACTCTTGAACACGACTTTTAAACACTACTTTATGGAGCTCCCTTCGAAAGCCTGCATCTATCATTATAAGTCAAGCCCTCACTTGGAACCCCTAAGGAAAGAGAAAGAGAGGACGACACAGGAAAATATGGCGCCGCTATTTGAAAGTAGATGCTAAGCAAATGTGCAAGACCTGGGGACAATTCGAAAGACTCGCCCAAAGACGCCTGGAGGAAGCTGGTTAATGATCTATGCCCCAGACGGAATCACAGGCAGAGAAGCGATGATGTCTTCACCCTAACCAAAACGACTAAGCCAACTCAAAGTAAAAAAAACAACAACACAATTCTTTCTTGGTGAAGGCAAATATACATTCATAATGTCTTATTGGAAATACGTATGTCTGGTATGTTTGCTAATTCAAAGTACAATTAGTACATAACAAACGTTCTGGCAACAGTCATGTTAGTGAACGGGCAAAGAAGTGTTTGAGGATTTAAAAGTTCATTGTCGTAACTCCCTGCCCTCCTTTCGGATCCAGTACCCACCCCCCTTTAATTCCCCCTCCCCACCCCCGCCTTTATTATATGAATTTTATGGGTTCTCCTGGCTATTAAACTGTGGAACGTACGCAAGTATGTACGCTTACACTAAACAAAAAAAACAAGACAACAACAGTAGAACAATGACAGCGTCGAATGCTGGTTACGCCTTTTGTTGTTGGACTGACAGTGGGTCATTAAAATCTAGTCCATATGTCTCAACGGTTCTCAAATGATTTGGAGAGTGTGTCTAAGGAATCAAGGGAAACGTTTTCGCACTATCATTCGATTTATCATTTGGGGCCAGGATGTAAAAGAATTTTTGATACCGCACGTACGCGTGCACACACAACCAAGGAGAGACACACATGAAACTCTCCTGTCCCGGCCTGCATGTTTCACGTCACAGTAAATGACAAATGTCAAGTGCGTGTATGTAAGTATGTGCGTGTTTGTGTAGAGAAATGCTCCCCTAACCCTTTTTCACCACCTAAATAAAATACATTTACATTTTACCTTCCAAGTTGTTTTTTTTTGTTTCTCTATCCCAAAACTTGGTTCTCACCAAATTCTTTTGTGTCTTTTTATTTTTTGAACTAAAAGTTTGGACAACAGCATGACTGTTTACGTTTTTTAAACGAATGTTTTAGACTATAGTGGCGGATTTGTTTACACCTTCTTTTATAGTACATAGGTTATACTCCTACCTGGACACAATGGCAAAGCACCAGTTTAGTGAAAGAGGGAAGACTCCTTAGAATTCAGTTTTCCCACTTTAATTTTCAAATTCCCCCCCCCCCCCCAAAACCATCATTTAGCTTTGCTGCATTTTGTTCATACATGTATTTACACCCACGCATTGGCTTCCCTTCCCTTCTCTTTCTCTCTTTTTCTAGAACTATTATCAGCGCATACTTCCTACACGTGATGTCTTCTATTGGACACCAGTCAAAGCACGTCTTCATAAACTACCTAGAAAGACACACAAGACACATTTCTTAGTCCGTAGGACAAGTTCGCACAAGTGCTCTTTCTTCTTCTGATGCCATTGCCAATTGGCAGGCCTGAGATTGCCATTGGCTGGCCTGAGATTGCCATTTAAAGCGATGCCATTGCAGTCTCTAACTTGGACGTAATTATCTACTGGTTGGATGAAACTATCATTTACTCTATGCAGGCTCTCTCCGCCCTGAAAGTGCCTCGCTGCAGACACTGCGCGCGAATTTGAGCAGGTCTGTAGGTCACGTCCTGTATATATGTCCGCGAATGGTTAGGAGCGGGGAAATTTGACACTGCGTGAAATCGGATTCCTTCGCACTGAAGACAGACAATTGTCACTGGCCAGAGAATATAAAAATACGTTTAAAAATAAAAAAGGCAGGCCATCGACAGGTTATCTTTGCAGGACCTAGTCCAGCCCCCCCCCCCCACCCACTCCCTTTTTACTTTCTGGAGAGAAATTACCATCCTTTATCTGAATTCGTTAATAGTTACCTTACAAACCCTACCAACACCACCGCCTTCTCCCTTTGAACTCCAAGCACTCACACACACACGAAATGTAAGCCGTATAACTTTAAAAACAAACAGCTTTGATCTGCTTGATCTATAAAAATATAGTTCCAACATCCCTTGCGGATTGATTTACTATTGAAAGTCTATATCCTCATTTAATCCCCAAGATCTCAAGCCACAGTGCCTTTCACTGAACGAATATTTCCTTACAGCCTCAGAGACTGTTGTGACCAATGGGCAGTGACTAACGGAAGAGACTCGGACAGTTAAAGGATACGTGCGGCACCTTCGATACGGAGGTCATGGAGGTCACGATACATGTCGCAATACGGAAATGTTGGGGAGGTGTTTCATTTAAACTAAGGAGAGGGGAGAGCTTGTGTTAGGGGAGAGGGGAGAGCTTGTGTTAGGGGAGAGGGGAGAGCTTGTGTTAGGGGAGAGGAGAGAGAGCTTCTGTTAGAGGAGAGGGGAGAGCTTGTGTTAGGGGAGAAGGGAGAGCTTGTGTTAGAGTGTGTTAGGGGAGAGGGGAGAGCTTGTGTTGGCGGAGAGGGGAGAGCTTGTGTTAGGGGAGAGGAGAGAGCTTGTGTTGGCGGAGAGGGGAGAGCTTGTGTTAGGGGAGAGGGGAGAGCTTGTGTTGGCGGAGAGGGGAGAGCTTGTGTTGGCGGAGAGGGGAGAGCTTGTGTTAGGGGAGAGGGGAGAGCTTGTGTTGGCGGAGAGGGGAGAGCTTGTGTTGGCGGAGAGGGGAGAGCTTGTGTTAGGGGAGAGGGGAGAGCTTGTGTTGGCGGAGAGGGGAGAGCTTGTGCCAGGGGAGAGCTTGTGTTAGCGGAGAGGAGAGCGCTTGTGTTAGTGGAGAATAGATTGTTCTTATATGTTCCAAAAAATAGTTTCAATAATTTATTTATACTCTCAACGTGTTGATAATAAGCTGAGCTTTGCAGTTCTGTACATAACACTGGTTCTTTCATGTATGATTAGACTTCTCTAAGATCCTGCTACTCTGACAAGAATTAAATCTATAGGATTCGTGAACACAAGAGGTTTTGAGACACATTTGCAGAAACCTACGGAAAGTAATTGGAGATAATTGCAGTTCAGATTTCTATTGTATTCTTCTTCATTTTCTTTTCCCTCTCTCTCTCTCTCTCTCTCTCTGTTTTTGTCTCTCTCTCTCTCTCTCTCTCTTTATGTAAGTAAAAAAAAGATCGTCTTTAATCTTGGTACAGATTAGAAGCGACACGAAGATTGAATTTTATCGATTCCGAAGAGGAATCGATTCCCTCGCGCCAGCACCACTTGGGCGTCTCTTGTGTGTCAAGGCGCGCAGTTGTATGGAAAATTGCAACCTTTATTTTTTTTTCTTTTTAATTCGTCTAATAAATCTTAGACCTTCTTTTTTCGTGTACATTAATTATCGCATGGAATGCACGTGAATTCATGACTAGTTGTTTTAATTCATCATGTGTGTTGTTTTTTTAAATCTCATCATTATTTTGTTTTCCCTGTAATCTGCGCTGGCCGGAGGGTAGACGGCGGGTATCGGGTAACGCAGGGAGTAGGCAGACGATGTCTTTGTGTGATCAGGAAGCTGAACAAAATATTGATATTAGTTTGAAGGGAGTGTAACCTGAAACTTGGCGTAGGGCTGTTGAGATTTGTGAAAGTAATACTAACATAGTAGACTGTGTGTGTGTGCGTGCGCGCGTGTGGGTGAGGTTACTTACACAGGATCCTGTACAGTGAACAATTACTTAAAGACATGCTTGAGCGTGATTTAAGACTCTCGGGCGCAAATCAATGAAGACAGCTAATCAGACATTATGACACATTATGACGTGTGAGCTGAGACACTATTTGCTGAGTTATTGAGACACTTAGCTCCACAGATATAAAAGAAAACAATTATTCCTGTATTCTGTTTTTAGTTCTAAAAAAAAAAAGGTTAAGTTATAGTTTCAGACAATGCGGCCTATAGGGCAGATGATGTTAAGGTCATCTGTTTCTTTGGCAAAACGGTTAACAATTAGGGTGTCATGTGGCTAGCACAAATACCAACCGCCTTTACTTTCGCCAACTAAAGTCAGGTACCCATTAGAGTTAGGTGAACTCAGGGGTGCCCTAAAAATGCCGAAATTCAAATTTCTAGTCTTCACCGTGATTTGAACTCAGGACCCCAGGTTCGGAAGCCAAGAGCGTACGCACTCAGCGATCGAGCACCATTTAGTTCTTAAGTTGGGAAGAATAAAAATAAAAAAGAAAAAAGAAAGATTTTTCAAGGTTGAAACAAAACTGTAAATAATAGCCCTGGAGCAGAGGGGAATATTGACCACTTGCCCACTCCCCAGTCCAACTAAAAACTACTTCCGTCTTCACCCCTTCGCCCCCTCCGCGTGAAGAGTACTGCCTGCTGCGTCTTAAGATCAATCCGATCATTGTAATTGAATACAAAGAAATTAAAACTGGTAAAAAATAAATAAATAATGCAAAACCAGTTTACAAATCTTAATCTAAAATGTAAAACGATTCAAACCTTAAACCATCAGTTACAGTCTGGGAGGTTCAACCACATCTTTTACGTTTCTTATAAAAAGGGAAAAAAATCGAAAAGTATTTTCTGAATCCACACATGGATGTACCTCATTCTTCAAGAATGCTCCATCGCTGCACCTCCACTTACTTAAATCAGGACCTGCTCCTTTGTACACACTCAATCACACACTGAAAGACGGACATGCAGTTGTTTTTGTGTTTTCCTTTAGGGAGTAGACCTCCTCCCATGAGTTGCTAATGACTAGATGCTGCAGCGATGTAGCCAGAGGCGTCGTCCTAGTTGGTTTTCTTTTTCAGGTAATTAACAGAAAATTCCACCCCACCCCTTTATTTTTACCAACTTCACCCATTTTCATTTCAAAGTCTATTGCGTAACTACAGATTTTAAACAGCAAGGTCAAGTTCATATATCTCTATGTGTGCTTGCGCATGCGCTAATCTACGAACATGTCATGAGACAAAGCCTGAAAGGTTTCCATTTTACATTAGATCTAGTACCGTTTAATATTTGATTACCTAACCGTACAGGGCTAAAAATAATAACAATAGTATTTCCTGCAACAGAATAGTCCAGAGCGCTAAAGCGCAATAATTCGGACATTGTTCTATCTATTAATCTTATTATAACCCTGTTTTCGCAGTGCCTGGCAACTTTGGGGTCTGTTCATACAGTGATTGACTATTTATGTCTATTTGAAGGGTCGACGGCATAAACAAAATGTAACCCAATAGTTAAAAGTCTTTCTGGTGAATCTCTACCATCATTATGTGTCGCTAACTAGGCCTGTATACTAATATAAAACTCTATAATGGGTTAAAAAAAAACTTCGCTACATTTTGTTGGCCTTTTGTTCTCAAATAGTGAGTCCCCTTTATTCTTCCCCCCCCCCCCCCAATCTCAAATGAAAAGTTTCTCTTATTACACAAAATGTGTACATGCCTCATTGAGCAGGTACGCAATCCAACGCCAGCGGAACCAGACATTCGACTCCATGCTGCAACAGAACTTTGATTCAAGATTGGAGCCCAGGGGCTGATGGGAATGTTTTTGCAGTATAACACACCAACTAGCTTTCAGGCTATATATATGTACACATTTCTGTGTAGATAATAAGCTAAGGAACATCCGTTATGTTCCCTAGTAACTTTAAAAAAAAAAAATAAAGTGTTCCAATTTCCTATTGTGACAAAGGCTAAAACATGCGACTTAAAAGGTTTTTAATGAAAGCAATTAATAGTTGACAAACTCCCTAACTCCTTCCTTCTCTCTCTCTCCGTCCTGGTTATCCCCCTTTTCTCTGTCTTCATTAATCGATTTTTTATGAAAGTATTATTATATGCCAATGCGGTTTTAGTACTATGTGTATTTTTTTAAAAATGCATTAAAAAAAAATAAAAAAATTAAAATTAAAAAAGAGAAAACAAAAAAAAAACAAAAAAGAACGGAAGTGGGTCTACTTTCTCTGCGCTCTGTTTCTGTCAGGACATTAAAGTCCTTGAGTGAGGAGGTCTGCGCCGTTAAAAAACGAATGAAGTGCCCAGATTTTTTTATCTTCGCTTGAATGGTCATTCAGTTTGTCAATATGGCGGACTGGTCTCAGAGAGCTAGTTAGAACTTATCAATATTTTCTTTCAAGTGAATAACAAAAAGGGCTCACGTTTTAAGAATTTTGAAGAGTGAGATTTTTTCTATTTTAGACTCACGCTGAGCTAAATGACAAGGAGCTAGGAAATCAATTCTTCTATTCTTTCTTTCCTCTCTCTCTCTCTCTTTCTTTCACGTGTTTCACTCTTTCCGTTTCTCTTGCAATCTCTTCACTGTTCTATCAGTTTATGCTATACAAGGCTCTGACCATACCAAGAAAGACTTGGGAGTAGGTAGGCCTATTGAGGTGTAAATCAGGTCCCTCCAAGCCCGCATCCCTCTCAATGCGCGAGTTCAAAACTGCATTGGATTTTGTGTGTGTGTGTATTTCCCTAGTGAGCCACTCATCACGGCTCCACTGGTCAGTTCAATGCGGGATTAAAACGTAGCAGACTACAGTCCCTGGTGACTTCCTTTCACTGAACTTAACATAAGCGAGGAAGGTGTAGATGGGTGGCAGTGTGTGTGTGTGTGTGTATGAGAGAGTGTGCTTCTGTGTGAGTGTGTGCATTAAAACAAAACCTAATAGATCTATATTTCATTTAATTGGTTTCCTGTGTGTAGAGAGAGAGAATGCTATTGGAAAGCAGATACTTGGAGAGATAAATAAATCAGAAATTGTAGGTAGAATAGTTTTCTAAGATAGAGTCAGACAGACTTACAGAGAGATGTGTACATATAGAGAAGCATGGACGAATAGATAGATAGATAGATAGATAGATAGATAGATAGATAGATAGATAGATAGATAGATAGATAGATTTGATTGATTGATTAGGCAATGTCATGGAAAACAATACAACCAAGTTAAAAGGTCAACTACAACAGTACAAAACCAATAGTAACAGTATTAAAAATCAGAACCGGCCTGATCTATATATTATATCCCGTTTCTCTGTACAGTAGCACGCTATGAATTCAAATGTTCGTGACAGAAGCAAGAGAAGACGCCTACAAACGACTTCCGGAGAGAGAGATAAGTCTGCAGAAGTTTGCTAGTCACTGAGAGAGAGAGAGAGATACAGAAAGAGAGATTGAGAGACACACAGAGAGAGAGAGAAAGAGAGGGAGAGATAGAGTTACGGAATGAAAGTAAAAAAAGAAATGATTGTAGTAGAATCTCATTGCGCGGCCTGTTCCAGTGAAGCTGTGTTTCCTGCCTGGGGCCTTGAGTCCACTTGTCAGTTCGGGACTTCTACTTGGATGGCATCAGGAATAATTCTGAAACAGGAATTGCATCTGAAGATCTCTTCTTTATTTCCATTCTAATCTTTTGTCCTGACCTCTTGCTAGCCGCCTCCTCCCCTGTCCTACTTAGTCACTCGCTGCCCCCCCCCCCCCTTTTTTTTTCTTTCATCACAAGTGCATGAACATAATTCTACTCACATGCACACATGCACACATACACACACACACATACTCTCCTTTTAAGATGTTTATTCCGTCTCTCTTTTTTTGTTTTCTTTGTATATTTTGTAAAAACTTATTTTAAACACAGAAGTTTCGTATTTTTGCGTTCTGTCGTTAACTGGGACACAATGAAATAGATAAAGAAAGAAAGATAGGGAGCAATGGAACAGAATGACTGTCAAGTGGATGTAGGGTTGTAAAGAGAGAGAAAGAGAGATCAAGAGAGGGAGAGAAAAAAAGATAGAGAGAAAGAGTGGGAGAGATAGAGAAATAGAAAAAGAAAGAGGGAGAGAGAGAGACCAAAAGAAAATAAATTACAAAAACACACAGTAACAGAAGTATCTTTAAATGTTATACCACACAGAGAGAAAATGCACGATAAGAAAGAGAGAAAGAGAGACTTAAAGAAGAAAGAATAGAGTGTAGAAATGAAAACAAGATATAAGGAGGATGATAGAGAATAAGATGGACATCGTGAAAAGAGGCGGAGATGTACTTTTAAGCAACAATTATTCGTCTGACCCTCCACTTGTACCACTGGAAATACATTGGTTTTGTTCTCTTAGGCTTGTCCAAACCACCAAATGTCCACGAACTGCCAAGTTTGAAGCTGTGTGTAAGGGAGACTGCACGTGTTTGTGTGTGTGTGTGTTCGTGCTACTGCTTGAGTGTGTGTTTACGTCATATTGTTCCTGATCTGACCCTCTCCCCTCCCCTCGAGTTCTGAACGACTCAATGAGCTAATGACTCGTGTAATGAATTTATTAATTACCCTCGCATAAAAAGAAATGATGTATTGCCCACAGTGGACGCATGCAAAGTAATGACATTTTCCAAAAGCGGCGCCCTCTTTCTTTTCTCGACACCCCTTCCCGCTCTTCAGTCATGAGCAGCCTCGGTCCCCTTGGGACATCTTCCTCCCCCTCCCCATTCTTCTAGGCGTCCTTCTGCTTGCCCAAAAAGTAATTTTCGCGTCCTGCAAAGTTGGTAAAGGAGCTTGAGCGCCCTGCGCCCCATCACCCACAAGAAATAAGTAAATGTAATTGGGGCAGGAGGAATGAGGGCAGGCACTGGAGGGTGAAGATAACTCCGCTGAAGTGCTGGTGGCGTTGCCGATGTGGAATTAATCCTCCGCCCTAGCGCTCCAAGAAATAAACACCCTGACGAACCCATCCCTAAATGATTATAGTCATTCGCATAAGAATAGAGTGGCGTTCAATAGTTCATTTCAATCGAAACACTTATATTATATTATAATAGTTCACCCCCCCCCCCCATTTGCTAACCTCGCCCCAACCCTTAACAGTCACAATTCAAAAATTGTCCCTTTTTTTTTTTTGCAAAACATAAAGATGAACCTAATTCTTATTTTCTTTTCTAGTTTCCATAAGTCAAAACCATCTTTTAATAGTGTAAAAAAATTTATGCAAAACGAAAAAGAAAAAAAAAAATTAGTTTCTTCTCTACTGTCTTCCACTTGCCCCTCTTTATATAGCCTCTTGCTTGGCTACACTTCGCTCACTTCGTCCTGTTCTTTCTTCTAGCGAGTGGGGCAACTTTAATGGGCAGCTAATTGGGTAATTGCCCTTGTGACTGGCGCAAGTCGCTGTCATTGGAACACTCGGATCACTGTCACTCGGAGGCTCCTCGCTTAAGAGTTTTTTTCTTCTTCTTCCCGTTCTCTGCTTGTTCATGTCATGCTACGCATGTTGGCAAAGTTTTCTGCCCAGCAGGAGAGAGACATGAGTAGTGGGCTAGGAAATGGAAACAATAATTAGTCGATCAACGTATGCGTCTATAACCCACGTTTGTGTATGTGGGACCACCCTCATTGCTACCACCTTATCCCTCATTGCTACCTCCTTATTCCTTATTGCTACCTTTTTATCCTTTATTGCTACGTCATTATCCTTCATTGCTACTTCTTTATCCTTCAATGCTACATTTTTATTTTTCATTGCTACCCCCTTATCCTTCCTTCTTATCTTACAGACATCCCTCCAAGACAACACATATTGCGTCTACGCATATCCCTTGTGTTGATCGAGTCTCATGCTAAGTTGCGATTAGCTTTACTAAGCTTTAAGAACTATACATTTTTAAATCTCAAATCTACAAGGAAATCCAATAGAAAACCTAAGGTAATACTAAATATGTTTGGACTCGAGCTTTCATTTAGTTTTGTCCAACTACACTCGAACCCAATTCATTAATTCGACAATTCACAAGGCATTCACTCCTCCACCGTGACTCATATATAGCTATTCACCTATAGTCGTAGAATGTCTGCTGGTACACCAACGCCATGATAGTTGTGTCAACTAATAATCAAATACACTCATATCTTAAGTCAAGTCTACTTAAAAAGTAATTGTGTAATCGATTCTTGGGTTTTAAAGTGTATAATTTTAAAGTGGTATCGATCTATTTATGTCTCTTAAAGCTTCAAGAAGCTGTGCGATACCATCACTGAGCTTGTTAAGAAGTAAAATGTATGTGTGTGTTTTAATATGTATGTGTTTATGTTTGTGTATATGTGTGTGGATCAATGAGACTTATCTATGAACACTTAATCAGTACAGTATCGGGGTGAAAAGCTGCTAATAAGAAAGCTACAGCTACAGAAGAAGTTGGCACAGGAAACAAATAATGACCGTCGGTCATTATTTGTGTGTTATCGGATGAGGAATGCCTTTCCATATTCTGCGCCCATAATAAGGTCGTAAAGATCCGAGCCAAGACACGACGAGCGGAAAGAATGTCACATTTTTAGGTGGGAGTTTTTTGTTTTTTTTTGTTTGACTCATAACAAACTAAAACGTTGTGAGAAAGAGAGAGGAGATATACCACACTACGAATACATCACCAACACACACACACACACTTACACACACTCTCTCTCACACATACATAAGAAACTGGACAATTATGCCACCTTAACACCCCAGCTTATTAGCTGAAGCCAATGGACATATCGTAGAATCATAATCATTTTTTTTTTCGTTTCTGGAATATCTTTTATCCTCCCCCCCCCCCTCCCCCGGTATCCTCCCAATTACGTAAACACAGATGGAGGAGAGAAAGAGGGAATAAAAAAAAATGTGCGTTTTTCATGCCATTCATCATCATTGTCGTCTGCTCGATAACACTTCCCTGTCATCGCCTCTCTCATTGTTTTTATATCTTTTTTTCCTCCATTGATACCTCTCTAACAACCCCCCCCCCCCCAGCTTCCATTTATTTCCTTCGTATTTTGACTTGTTATCTCCCCCCCCCCCCCCCCAATCCCTTCTCTCTCTATCACAGTTCTCATGTCTCCAATTCTAAATCTCTCACTCCCTCCAATCTTAAGCTACTCTGTGCCTCTTTCTGAGACCCTCTCGCGCCAAATGTATTCCCACACTGAGGCATTATCCCCATCCCCCGTGTCCCTTTCCTAGTTATACCAAGATGTCATGTTTTTGGTTCAAAGCCCCCAGTGCTAAGAACGCACATCTCTGCCATCTCTCCCTCCATACATTATGCATAGAGCTCCGACTTGTAGTCTTCCCATCATTCTGAGAACTGCGTTCATGGCTTCCATAGCTGGATATTGATAGGACCTGCCACCCCTCCACAGCCCACATTCCCCCCCCCCCCCCAAAAAAAAAAAATTCCAGCAGGGGCGTATCTGGGTGTAAACAGGCACTAGTATACGATGTTGGCTAAACCATCTGACCATAGTTTCAGACTTTTATTTCACACACAACACTTTGTAGACTCCAAGGTTTAACACACAAAGTTTGAGGAAGAATTCAGGAGCTACTGAAGATTTGATCCAAGTATCGCTAGGAAATGAAGACATCCTAACTCCTCAACCACATTCCGACTCAATAGTTATTTTAGAATTATTGTCCATCTTGCAGTGTCTCTCTCTCACTCTCTCTTTCTCTGTCTCTCTCCGACATTCTCTTGTCATCTATATTCCTCAATTTCTGGATCTCTCCTCCTCTTTCTTTGTGACATTTTTTGTGTGTGTTTTTTTGCCCTCCACCGAGGCTCATCTATAATGCAGGACTTGTAACGCGGCTCATGTCATAACGAAGATTTAATACACCAGCCTTTAGAGTGAGTATCTTTATAGCGTTCACAAATACACACTCCCACACACGCATGCGCAGTCGCCGCCATTTCCAGACCGGATTTTTTTTTTGATGGACGGCAATGTAATGCTTAAAACAATGAGTCAAAAAGAGGGAGATAAAGAGATAGAGGGACGATAGAGAGAAGGAGGAGATAAAGATTATGAGGTGTTGTAGAAGTGAACAAACTGAACGCATATTTATTAAACGATTTTCAGAGCATTGACTCAAAATGGAGAAAAAAAAATGTAATGGTGTGGGGGGGTTGGTTATATGTCCTCCTTCAGTCATGAAGTGACCATGGATCATCTTATGGGGGATGAGATGAATGCCTGGGCATTAGCTGTGGTCGGAACGATGTCGCTCACACATCAGTTCCCCCTTTTCACGCAGATGATGTATTCAAAGATTTGTCAAGTGCCGATACAGTTTGGGGGCAGCGACGTCACTGGCCCTGCCATGGTTTAGTAAACTGCTGCAAACTGCCTAAGGATCGCCGGCTCCTAATTTTTCCTTAGGGTTGACTCCCGAAGCCTTTCCCATGTTTGGGTATAGCTGCAAGGCAGCAGAGAATTGAATTCGGAGATTTCCTTCTCCTTGGGTTGGTGAACTAATAACTAGCCAGTTATAACCCTGATAGGCCTCACAGAGTAACTTGACGTAATTGTGACCTTAAAAAATGCCTGAACCTATACACATAAAAAAAACAGCATCTTTTATTTTTTTATTTATTAATTTATATCTCCTACTGAAATCTACAAGAAACAGGTTGTTGTTTTTAATTTCTTAAAATCAATTCTACCGCTACGTTTAGTCCGCACTCTTTTCTACTTTCGTTATCTCCACAATCGATCGTCTCTTTTCGATTAGAAAAGAGAAAAAAAAAATGTAATGAATACAAAACTTTTTAAAGTCAATTATTGAAAAAGAACTCACAAGTGAAAATCGTTTATGTCTTTACGTATTTTATGCATAGGCGTAGGCTAGTTCAATATAGAAGGTAGGTGTGGACTATTGTACACTCATCCACTCACTCACTCCACATTCTAATGATTTTACTGAACGTCTACTGTGTCTCTGTCTTTGTCTCTCCCTCTCTTTCTCTCTTATTTTTTCTTTCGTTCTCCCATTCCCAGTGCGCTAAACTCGATCTCCCTCTTCCGTTCCCTTCCTTCCTGTCTTTCTTGGTCCGAGTTTCTGACGGAGCTGCATGGCAACACTTGTGTCAAGTCCAGGCTAGTCCGGCTCTAGTAAAATATTCAGTCAGGCAAACTGCTCTCTCAGACTGACACGAATCTGCATCTCTATCGAGACTGCTCCGAGTCCTAGTCCGAGTTTTTAAAATGTTTCCTGTCTGTTCATTCTGCGTTCCAGCACTTCAATTCAAAATGAATTTTTAAAAAGCTGAAACAGAATCGAGTGTCTTTTTTTTCTAATAAATAAACATTGATCTGTATATTGCAATAGAACACTCATAATATTGATAATAAAAAGTGTGTTAAAATTGTAGATTGCAGTCACTTTGTAATTGACCAAAAGCTCTGTAAGCAAGAGTTGCAGCAGTAGTTCAAACACTGAGGCTAAATCTTAAACTCTATTTCAACGAGTTCTGAATTTAAAGCATAAAACAACAACATTGGCGTCACAAATTCATACAGAATTAATTTTCCGACTTTGCCAAGTATTGGAGCTTTTTTTTTCTGTTATCCCCTTGAAAGCCCTCCGATGCTAAAAACGCACATAAACACTTTCTTGTACCTCCACCTGCATCCTCTCCCCACACACATTTTTGTAATGGTTACATTTGACATTGTTTTAGCGAGAGCCAAAAGATTTGCAGGCGTCAAATGTCGTATTTTGTGTGGCAGACGGACCTTGAAATGCAACATGACCGTGAATTCTCTTTATTTACATGTCTGTGTGTGTGGGGGGGGGGGGGAAACTGGGGAGGGAGGGGTGTAAAGAGAGGGGAAGTAGAAGAGAGAAGTAGAAGAGAGAAGTAGAAGAGAGAAGTAGAAGAGAGAAGTAGAAGAGGGAAGTAGAAGAGAGAAGTAGAAGAGAGAAGTAGAAGAGAGAAGAGAGAAGTAGAAGAGAGAAGTAGAAGAGAGAAGTAGAAGAGAGAAGAGAGAAGTAGAAGAGTGAAGTAGAAGAGAGAAGTAGAAGAGAGAAGAGAGAAGTAGAAGAGGGAAGTAGAAGAGAGAAGTAGAAGAGAGAAGTAGAAGAGAGAAGAGAGAAGTAGAAGAGGGAAGTAGAAGAGGGAAGTAGAAGAGAGAAGTAGAAGAGAGAAGAGGGAAGTAGAAGAGAGAAGTAGAAGAGAGAAGAGAGAAGTAGAAGAGAGAAGTAGAAGAGAGAAGAGAGAAGTAGAAGAGGGAAGTAGAAGAGAGAAGTAGAAGAGAGAAGAGAGAAGTAGAAGAGGGAAGTAGAATAGAGAAGTAGAAGAGAGAAGAGAGAAGTAGAAGAGAGAAGAGAGAAGTAGAAGAGGGAAGTAGAAGAGGGAAGTAGAAGAGAGAAGAGAGAAGTAGAAGAGGGAAGTAGAAGAGAGAAGTAGAAGAGAGAAGTAGAAGAGAGAAGAGAGAAGTAGAAGAGGGAAGTAGAAGAGGGAAGTAGAAGAGAGAAGAGAGAATTAGAAGAGGGAAGTAGAAGAGAGAAGTAGAAGAGAGAAGAGAGAAGTAGAAGAGGGAAGTAGAAGAGAGAAGAGAGAAGTAGAAGAGGGAAGTAGAAGAGAGAAGTAGAAGAGAGAAGTAGAAGAGAGAAGAGAGAAGTAGAAGAGGGAAGTAGAAGAGAGAACGAGAGAAGTAGAAGAGAGAAGTAGAAGAGAGAACGAGAGAAGTAGAAGAGAGAAGTAGAAGAGGGAAATAGAAGAGAGAAGAGAGAAGTAGAAGAGGGAAGTAGAAGAGAGAAGTAGAAGAGAGAAGTAGAAGAGAGAAGTAGAAGAGAGAAGTAGAAGAGAGAACGAGAGAAGTAGAAGAGAGAAGTAGAAGAGAGAAGAGAGAAGTAGAAGAGAAAAGTAGAAGAGAGAAGAGAGAAGCAGAAGAGAGGTCCTAGGAACATTACTCAGAAGAAGAATGGGGATTAATAAAAAAACAACTCGCTGGGGATTGGGAATCAATGGGGATGTGTTCCGATGAAGAAGGTGGACATAGAGAGGGAGGATAGTGTTTTAGCGTTTAAACACCGTAAGTAGAGGGAATACAACAAAACGTGAGGGGAGGGGAAGATAATTATTTACAAACCTAGCTCGAACACGAAACAATCAAAAGATATCTAATCAAATACTCTGAAAGACACATAGATAAAGGCGCACTCCTCATTCCATATGCTAGGACAAATTTCACAAATGCTCTTTCTTCCCTAGTGCTATTAGAGCATGGAATGGGTTGCCTGAGCCAGCCAGGAAAACCAGTGACTTGGCAGAATTTAAGTCATTGGTTAACATGCTTGACTAGAAACAGTTTGGACGTAATCATCTTCTTTTTTGAAGTAACATCTGTATTATATAAAATAAGCTATCTATAATTATCTTTCTTGACAATTAGTGTGTTTACTGAGGTCACCCCCTTTTTGTTCTATCCTACTTATTAAAGAGTCTAGGAGTGACTGTCTCAACAGCGCCTTCTGGTAGCCACCTCTCTTCCAACCCTCCTGTGTGACGTCAAGCCTGAAAGTCCTCTGGGATTCTCGCCGATGGGACACTGATTCAAGATGGCTGCCGTGATTCCATTTACCCGTTAGCGCATTCATCATATTATCCTAACCATCTTTAAGGAATTCCCGTCACAGCGTCACTTATTCCCTTCACGACTTCAATCTCTACATTAACAGCCCCCCCCCCCCTTTCCCTTATCCCGAAATTCCATTTCTTTCTCTTTATTGCATCTTCCTTCTCAACCGACCCCCCCTCCCAAACAATGTCACCCCCAAACCCTTCTTTCTCCACGTGCAGGTCACTTTCGTCAGAGTCCCGAAATGACAACGCGCCAAATTATCCCGGGCCTCACTCTCTCCAATAAGAAGGCCAGAAATTTTCTTTTGTTGATCGCAAATCTTTGAGTGTCTTGAAGACAAGGGGAAATCTTTGAGTGTCTTGAAGACAAGGGAAAATTTTCTCGAGGAGGTACGACAGGCTTTGGGGGGATTGGGGTCTCGTTACCCGTGATGACCATGGTCCGACGAGGGCGTGATGAAAATGGGTGATCGGGGGCGCCACAGATCTCATCGTGTTCACTTTGTTTTGAACTTCTGTATCGAATTGTGTGCTTCAGGTCCACTGGGCAATCGGGCGATCTTCTCACTTGTCTGGCTTTCACTGCTAAAGATGCTGAGAAGATTGACACACCAGGAACGGACTGCATGCATTTTTCTACGATTTTTTGGGGGGTTTTATCTGTTGAAGCATTTCGTAAGAGATGTCTTCGCTGAACAATTGATATGGACGTCTTGTAAGAAACATCCATTGTCTTTGGGTGTCAATTTCTGTCGTGTCAGCCACAACGTCGACCTGGTTTCTTAAAGTATTTAAAAAATGTAAAAATAGCATGCGTGAACCAGGTTCTAGGCTTTGTGTTCTAGGTTCTAGACGGGGTGATCTCAGGACTGAAGGTTTACAGGAATTAACTATTAGTCAAAAGGGACGTGTGACTTCTTCAATTTAGAAGCAGGCTTGGAGCCAGACCTTGAGGACGTATGAGACATTTTCTTTGACTTTCATACTGAGCTCTTGAGTCCAGGCAAAGTGATGATGGAAGAAGCTTTAGTCTTTAATTCTTATCGAAGACAAACGTTAAAAGTGAAAGACAAAGACCAGATAGAGAAAGTCTGCACCACGTTTCCATGTCAACCATTTTGTCTGGTTCAGCACCTCCCTCATCTTGCTCCCTTAAACTGTGGTCACGATTCCCCCACCTCCCCAAGGGTAATGTCTCTTTTGTTTTGGGAAATTCCTTCCCCTTCCCTAAACTTTTTTTTTTTTTTTTTTTTTTTCATAAACATGAGCACAATTTTGGAATAGGGAGGGATGATAGGGTGATGGCATTGTGCCGCGACTGTTCAACGCTGGTACACACAGTGGTCACAGCTGATGACCTGGAGATGATGTACGATACCCACGCTTGGTACACAAATACAAACACTTCCCCCTTCCCATTAGTGATTGATGAAACTTGTTCCACTTCACTGAGCGGTAAGCATTCATTGGACCTCCACAGCCCCCCCCCCCCCCCCAAATAATGTTACTGCTGCAAGTTTTGACTTCAACCGATTTCTACTGACGTGATCATTTTTTAAGACACAAGCTCACCATTAAATACAAAGCTATTAGATAAATATTGGGTAAAAGAGTCAAGAGAGTTTTAATGTTTTTAAACGTAATAAAGCAATGAACTTAATAGGGAGCGAGTTTTAAACGTAAAATCTCTTCACGACCTTTATTGTAAGAAAGAGACTTATAAATCATTATCTGATTCGTGTTACTTGTTCTATTATCTAATGCCACCTGGAAACTAAGAGAACTTAATAAGTGTTGCTTTTTTTGTAGAGTAATATGTTTTGAAAACTCGAAGGCTTATAGACCATGAAAATTTGATTTTCATACAAGTGTGTGTGCTGTGCATTTGTTAATAAGGGAAACAAATCGACTTCAACTTAAAGATTTATTGTCTGTCAACTCCTACAAAAGAATCTATATCGTGTTAAGAGACAGGTCTCTTCTAGTTTCCCTCTCTATTCTTATTAATATATATGTATCTATGTGCAAGCATCGAAGTAGGTCGACCTATATTTCTAAAAAACAAGTGAACACATCCACGTACTACAAGGGAACACATCCATGTTCTACAAGGGAACCGCTTCCTCCTCTCTCATCGTGACCCAACTCCTGCCACCGCGGCCATGCAGGGCTTTCCTGGCGCCCTTATTTTGTGGCGGTGATGACACCCCTGTGTGAAGGTTTTAGGGTCAGATTACTGACAGGGGCCGGCCAATACACGTACGCACACACACACGCACATACCTTGGATAGCTGGGTGGTCTGTAGATGTGCTTGCTAAACAAAACAGCAGAGAAGGAAAAACAACAGGGCATTTAGAACACACACACTCACGTTTACACACACTAAAGTAATCACCATATTAAGTGAAACTGATCTGTCTGAATATTAGGATGGTAGAATGTTAGCTGATATTAATCGTTCTCACTTTATTCTATCGTTCATACTTTTAAATATAACAAATCCTATAAATTAACTGACAACAAAATGTGGTCAAACATTCCTCACAAACGTTACTGACAGTTCTTTAGTAAATGACTTTAACAAATTGCTATGATTTATTCTTAGAACTTACCTTAAGAGAATCACGTCAGTAAGACAAGGCAGATAGGATTAACGGCGAAATCAAGGGCAGTTATAAATCGCAGGCTTCTTGCCTGCTACATTTAAATTCGGTTATCTTTCCTGATTATACCTCCGGCTATTTTTGGTGCGCCTCACACGGGTTGGTTATATTTATAGAACTGGAGATGCATGGGGAGGTACTGTTATTGAATATGATAAAGCCCTGAAAGTTTTCTAATAATGTACGAGGCCTAGATTTACATTTTATTTGATTGATAGTTTATTATGTAGAGGGATATTTTAAAATATATATGTTACGATGGTCACTCAAATATAAATACACTTAACATAAAAACAATCTCAGGTAAACACCAACAAGTTTAATCAGCCATCTTGATTACTAGAGTAGTTTCCCCTGTGCATGGACACAACTCCTCATACAATGTAACATTCCATCAACAATATCAACAGCTATTCTAAATATAATGGTAACAAAATTTGTATTGCAAGACACTGATTTATCACATGCTGATTTCTCTAGACTCTGGATTTTCAGATGCGCGATGTTGAGGCTTCGTTATTATACAATTATAGCTTGTAGCCATATGTAATTCAATGCAGTAGGGCGCCACATTTTAGCCCCATTCGGTTCAACTTAAACAAACATAACACCGTACATTTAAGTGTGGATACACCCCCCACCTCTATAACTCGTATACCCTCTTTCTCTATTTCTTCATAGTCCGAATACGCCCCCCACCCTCCTCAATCTCTCTTCAACCAACTAAATATTAACATCATAATCTCAAACGTACTACCATCGAATTGGCGTTTTTTTTTTCTTTGATGGATCGTTTTAGAGTTTGAACTTTTGCTACTACTCTCCTTCTCCTGCTGCTAGAGACATGTTCTCTCGGGAGTAGTAGCCCTCGGGGTGCCGCTCAGTTTTAGACTGTTTGGGCCCCTCCCCCCTTTCCCAAAGACCTACTATGTCATAGGTTCGACAGGTTTAAATAATATTAACTAGAAAAAAAGAAATAGCAAACATTGGTGTTCATGTGTTGTTAGCTGATAGGATACTGGTGCACTATACCCTTATATGGTATTTGTTTAGTATATCTGGTGTTTGTTTATTAGGTCGAAAGTCTTCAAACGAGAACGTTGCATTTTAAAAGCTCCAAATATTCAAACCACAAGAAACTAATAAGCACATCTTGTGACATTGTGTCACCAGCAAAGTTTATTGGCGTAGCACATAAGCTATGTGTGTCAAAGTGTGCTCGCGCGTGTGTGTTTGTGTGTGTGTGTTACCGATGAGTTAAGCACCACGGATAACAGGAGGAAAAGATTTTGGATTAATTGTTTGCCTTGTTGAGAAAACACACACAGTAGGATATCTGTCTTAGTTTTTGTGTGTGCCGGGGAGGGGCAAGAATGTTTCAGGTGCAGGATAATCAGTCAATTAGCGCTCAATCGAAAGTTGTAATTAAGACGGTCTTAATGTATGTAACAGACACAGTGCAACACAAATAAAGTTTCTGGAGGGGCCCTGCCAGTTGTTATCCCCATACCGTTTGTGTCTTTGCCTTGGGGGACAAACTTGGCTGAAGATGTCCCTGGACTTGGATGTTTTGAGTGACAAGACATATGACGTGGTTTGTCATACATGACAGCGTGTGTGTTTATTTGTGTGTAGGTGTGTCATTTTATGGAGTGATCTTACTCAACACAGTGGCAACACCTTTGCAACCCCCCCCCCCCCCCAAACTCTTCTTGAACATAGCTCCCCAGTCTCTCTACAAGTTTTATAAGCGGTATTACTTTAAAATTTAACCTTCTCACGTTTTGTGTTGTTATCGTTGCTGTTACTGATGTTGTTGCTGCTGCTGTGGTAGTTAATGCTGCTGCTATTGGTGTCGCTGTTGTTGTTACTATTGTTGTTTACTGATGTTGCTTTTCTGTGGATATTTATATAGTTGCCGCTTCTGTTGGTTTTTGCAGTTGTTATTGTTACTTATGATATTGTTGTTATTATTGACGTTGTTGCTGTGTATGTTAAAGTTGTTGTTGTAGCTGTTGTTGTTTTACAATTTCTAATACTATTTAATCTAACCATAAGCTTGATTTGTACATGCTTAACTTAAAACCTGTTTGATTCATTTCTTTTGTTCCTACTTTTAAAAATGTTCTACATGTTTGAAATTCAGATCGTTGCTTAATTAAATTGTTTCGTTGTGATGTAAACTTTTAAAACTTTTCAATTGTATATTTTCTGACCTCTTAACCTCTCACTGACGTCATATTCTTGTGACGATTTTTCGTGTTAGAAAGAAAGATGAATGAATTTCAAGAGGATGTCTGGGGCAGGGGTGGTTGAGAAGAGGTATCAGCGATAATGCATCCTGACATACAAGGGCAGACTAGTCGTTGCGATAGTCCGAAGTAATCCATCCTCTAACTGGCTGAGAGGTATCCTTCCCCCGTCTTATTCTAAACACATGGGTTAGAGAGGGGGTGGGGGCTTCTTTAGAGAGGGGCTACATGACTCTGTAGTTTTCTGCTTAATAGAATCATCTTTACCTTTTGTGATTCTTTCTCTACCAAGATTTTGAGATCCCTTCTGCCTCCCCCCCCCCCACCCCCCCCCCCAATTTTCACCACCGCATTTTTTTAAAACTCTAAATTATAATAAATACATTGATAAAAATGTCTTGTATAATGGACAAATATTTGTTTTAAAGACAGATCCATTGTCTATTAATACATTTAGCACCGGAAATAAGCGACAGATAATAAAATAACAGTATCAATTATAAAATATTAAGTGTAAGGTATACTGTGTATTCAAAGACATGGTATTACACTATTTAAGTGTTTGAAATCAACTCAATGGAACAATACTAATATCAGTACCCGGTACCGAGAAGGAAAAAGAAAAGGTTATCTATCTCTGATGGCCGAGTACGGCTAGCGCTATGATGTCTCCACTGTCCGTGCGGATAGTCAAAGACGTGGAAAAGCAGTCATAGTTTTCTACCCAACTTTCAGCTTTCTGGCGAGCACAATTTCGCATCGTCAGCTTGTAAGTTGGTCAGGTTACTTATAAGCGAATATCTTCCATCAAAATAGTAATATATATTAACGGAAATTCCCAAAAAGGTTTGAATTTTTCCGATAGAGCTAAATAACAGATAGGTGTGATAGGTCTAGTTTTTTTTTCTTTGTTTTTTTTTTTTAGAGAACATGTTATAAAATTTAGTTTGAGACTTTTGTGGTTTCTAAAAATAAAATAAAAAAAACAACAACACCAGTAGCAACAACAGCGTACCACAGCACGACCAGGGCCACGCAAAGCTAAGATACTAGCAACTACACCCTGTATAGATGTCAAGTCAGTTGGCAGATACGGCGTTTCACTGATGCACATTCTTCTTTAACTGGGGGGAACAGGGAAGGAGAAATAGGCGCCCATGCTGGGTTGATGTAAAGTGTCAAGAAAGTATCTGGAGGTAGACACAGCCATAAGAGTTTCTCACCGGGGGGAAAACTGCCTCCCCGCAGTTAAGACAAAATTAACTCATTTTTTTTTGTTTGTATCTGTGAGTGTGCGCGCGCACTGAGGTGCTAGGGAGGACCAGGGCGTAGGATGCGTCGATGAATCTCGGACTGCAGTCAGTGAGAAGGTATTAAGATGCTGCTGGGGGGGGGGGGGGGGGTGAAATGGGAGTGGCGATGCTGATATAAACTGAAGGCTATAGGGCTGATAAACTTGACATGCGAGATGGGATTACGGAAGTAAAAAAAAAGAAAAGAGTAAGTTTATATCTATTTAGAGAGAAAGACGAAAAACAAGTGGGAAAGTGTGTATGTGTGTGTGTGTGTGTAATAGTTTACGTGAAAATACGTTGAGATGTATAAATAGACTGAGAAGTACTTTCAAGTATTAGCTTTTTAGCGTTTTTGTCTCAGATATAATCTAGCCAATGATATCCTGAAGCACCCGAAAGAAGCTACGATGTGGAATTTAGCATTTCCGGAAGACATATAGATCTAGTTTATATTTAAACATTATACAAAGCCTCACTTAAATATGTCCACTGATTTCCCATTGAGTGTCCACTAATTGCTACAGATGACCACAGAGAATTTTTACTATACAAACATCCACACGCTGGACACCAAGAGCTCTACTTCGAGATCTTTACATCATACGGGTGTGGTCAATGTGGTCAAGCTGAAGGACAATCATTGCTGTTGCTGCAATGGCCCACATACTATTTATTTGCTATTTAAACAGTCAAAGTTTACAGCTATATCTAAATAAGGCTTCGTGTATGCTCTAAGCTCCGTGCTGCAGGTTAAGGAATGGAATTGTAACAGTAAGTTACATATTGTAAATTACTTTGTAAAAACTGAATAGCTGCTTTATATATTCCCATGTAATCCTACACTTTAAGCCCCTGTGTACATTTGTTGATACAGGGGCGGTGTGAAATTGTTTCAAGTCTTAGCGGGGAGCAGAAAAAAAAAGAGGTTTGAATGAATTACAGGAGAAAAAGGGGGGGGGGGGGCTATCCTGACCATAAATCACCCCGGAGTTTACGGGGGATTTTTTTTTTTTGGCCATGCTATATAGAACCTGCGCAAGGTTTACTGCCCACATCCTGAAAGCCAACATGACAGACCACAGCCTCATTGTGGTTTTCATTTCCTTTCTTTTTTTACCCGCCCACTTCCGCTTCTCACAGCCTATCTTTCCCTTAGTACAAGCCAATATTTCTTTTGACTTAAATGAACCAAAGATAAATTGAGTGTGAGACGCTAATTATTTTATGAAATTAAAAATATTTTCATAAACAGATGTCTTTCGTCAGTCAAGGGCCGCCTGTTAGCGCTGCATTACAAGCACCAATCTGTCGACTTAAGAATCGAACGATCTGTCTCATACAATCTAACCATCTACCTCACACAATCTAACCATCTATCTCATACGATCTAACCATCTACCTAACACAATCTAACCATCTATATCATACGATCTAACCATCTACCTCACACCATCTAAACATCTATCTCATACGATCTAATCACCTACCTCACACAATCTAACCATCTACCTCACACAATCTAACCATCTATCTCATACGATCTAACCATCTACCTAACACAATCTAACCATCTATATCATACGATCTAACCATCTACCTCACACCATCTAAACATCTATCTCATACGATCTAATCACCTACCTCACACAATCTAACCATCTACCTCACACAATCTAACCGTCTATCTCACACAATCTAACCATCTACCTCACACAATCTAACCGTCTATCTCACACCATCTAAACATCTACCTCACACGATCTAACCGTCTATCTCACACAATCTAACCGTCTATCTCACACAATCTAACCGTCTATCTCACATCATCTAAACATCTACCTCACACGATCTAACAATCTACCTCACACGATCTAACCACCTACCTCACACAATCTAACCATCTACCTCACACAAGTTAACCGTCTATCTCACACCATCTAAACATCTACCTCACACGATCTAACCGTCTATCTCACACCATCTAAACATCCACCTCACACGATCTAACCATCAACATCACACAATCTAACCATCTACCTCAAACAATCTAATCGTCTATCTCACACCATCTAAACATCTACCTTACACGATCTAACCACCAACCTCACACAATCTAACCATCTACCTCACACAATCTAACCATCTACCTCACATTATCTAACCATCTACCTCACACGATCTAACCATCTACCTCACACGATCTAACCACCTTCTTCTTCTTCTTCGTTCTCACTGTTATGTTGGAGTGTTCAGATGAGTAGACCAATACATGAGATGAACTGCACAGTGGTTTCCAAATCAGGGAGCTCTCCATATAGTTTCCTTTCTAGTGGGGTGATTTGGGGCCAATGTCTTATACGGGCCTCTTGGTATAGAGAGCAGTTTTGGAGGACGTGGTCTGTAATCTCTGGTGATTCTCCACATGGGCAGATTTCACTGGTTCCAATTTTGAGCTTCCGGTACATGTGTTGTCGCATTCTGTTGTGTCCGGTCCTGAGTCGAAAGATTAGACGTTGGTCTTGTCGGGATAGCTTATAGTAAGCGTCATCTTTCTTGTGATTTGGATGAGAGCTCGTCCATTTTTCATTTATTTTATTTACTATTAATTTCTTCAATTCCTCTGGATAGAGTGCAGAGTTTATTAGTGTGTTAGTTCTCCCACTCTTGGCGAGTGTGTCAGCCTTCTCATTTCCTTCTAGTTCTATATGAGCTGGTATCCATTGAATTACAGTTTTTTTGCTGTTGTTGTTGAGCTTAGTAAGTGCTGTTTTGAGGTTATTAATATATGAGGAATCAGAGTTTTGCAGGCTTTGGAGGGTTGTTTTTGCATCGGTTAGTAAGACAATCTGACTGTGTGGGAAATTATGATGATTTGCTAGGATGGTAGCAGCTAGTGCTAGTGCTTCCCTTTCTGCTCTGTGACTGTCAGAGAGCTCTCCAGTTGCAATAGATTTTTCTAGTTTTCCTCCATCTGGCCATTCGATAAGTATTCCAGCTCCTCCATTTGTGGTGGCTTTATGGGTTGAGCCATCTGTGTAAACTCTGATCCACTGATTGGTAGGATAATTGGTATGTAGAAAACAGTTCACTATTTTCTTGAGCTCTGTTGGTCTGTAATCAGATTTTCTTTTAATGCTTTCAATATCGTCCCTTATAGTAGGAAGAGGGCTTTCGTCCCAGGGTGGAGATTCATTATAGTGTATCGAGGATTCCAGGGTAATTTTTTCAAGTTGGTGTTTCTTTTTTAGGTTTAGAGATTCCTGTATGAAATTGGTCCTTTTGAGGCGTTTTTTGGTGCCAGTTTTATGGATTTTTGTTCTGAGTGGGTGCCTCTCCATGAATTCCAATTTAGTGAATTGGGAAAGGATTTTTATTTCTCTTCTTTCACCCAGAGAGATCAGGGCAGCGGTTTCCTCCATAGCTCTTATGGGTGTTGTTTTGATTGCTCCTGTCATTATCCTTAGACCAATATTTTGAACCTTGTCTATTTTTCTTAGGTTGGTTTGGGCTGCTGAGCCCCATGCTGTGGCACCATATTCCAATACAGGTCTCACGTAACTGGTATAGGTCTTTTTCAGGATGTTGTGATTTGCTCCCCAATCTGTGCCAGCTAATTTTTTCAAGAGGGATAGTCTCTGGATGCCTTTACTCTGTGTTTTATCTATTTGGCTTTTCCAGGTTAGTCTCGGGTCATAGGTGACTCCAAGGTATGTAGGGCTGTCATTTTTTTCTAACCACCAATCTAACCGTCTATCTCACACCATCTAAACATCTACCTCACACGATCTAACCATCTACCTCACACGATCTAACCATCTATCCCAAACAACGATGTGTCTGCATAAACAAGTGTCCGAAAGTCATTGTTTGTTTGTTTTCCATAGTATCAAACTGATATTTATGTTCTTGATCCTTATTCCACATTTTCAGATCCAATGAGAAAAAAAATTGATGAATACTTATTGTACATTTGAATGTTGATTTGCTGCCATGACAGAGTTCAATCTAAAACCAAATGCTTATAGACTCTAGCTAGGAATTTATCAAGATTATTCCAATGAAGTCTTATAGACTCCCCGTTTACCTGCACCCTCCTCGTTTCTTGCCCTCTTTCCGTTGAAACCCCTTTCGCTCCATAAAGTCTATGTGTAACCCATCATTTTGTGCGTATCCTAGTGGCTGAGTTAATGAGGCCATTATTGGTGTTGTTATTAAGTAGAAGTGTACATGACTATTTTGTCTGTTTGATGGTTTAATAGAACTATACTAAGTCTGCATTAGTCTGGCTGTTGTTTGTTTACTTACCTGTTGCATGTTTCAAGTTGCTACTCGATTCTCTTCAACGCACTCACCCCCCCCCCCCCAACCGGTTTTCACCAACCATGTCATTTTTATTTTTGAGTAGGTTAGACGTTTGGCGCCTAATTTGCAGACGGCTACATTTTAGCAGATCTTAGAATTCCCTCCTTTGAAAAAAAAAGAGTAGAGAGCGAAGATATATGTATTTTATGAGTAGGGCGCCCCCAGGGTTGAAAAGTAGATTAAGTGAAAGTGGCGAAAAGACAGGGCGGAATTAACGGTTGCATGGGCGGGAGGGAGGCAATGTAGTGGGTGAGTATTCAGAGTTGAAAGGTTTACGAAAACCAACCCCCCCCCCCCCCCCAAAAAAAAGAAAAAAAAAAAAAAACTAAACGCCACCCGGTTGACGCACTAAAATTTATTCATTAGAAAAAAAATCATGACTAAATTGTCATGCAACGCTCTGTGCCGTCTGTTTTTAAAGAATATTGTGGTCTTCTATTTTTTTTTTTAATGAGACTTACGCCTTACCAGGTTTATATGAGACTTATAGTATCACTCACAGGGGCCCTTACGAGATTTTTAAAGAGAAGCACGTAGGACTTTCTCTTCCATCCGAATTCGTATATGCAAACAGACGAAATTTAAAGAAAGTCCCTAAAAATAAATTGAAAATAAATTGAAATAGGAAATGAAAAAATACAAAACAATTTGAACTCTTTTTCTCTCTCTCTCTTGTCAAAGAGAAAATGAAAACATATCACGACACAATTATGAAGAAAGTCTCTCCCTCTCTTGCTCGATCACTCTTCTTTATCTCTTTTTTTCTTTTTCTCTCCATTTCTCTGCCTTACCCTCTCTCTTTCTCTTTCTTTCGCTCTCTCTCTCCAGTATATACAAAAACAAAACTAACACTAAAAAAAGAACAACATTGTTTTACAGTGACACTATTCTAAATTGAATTCTTCTGGGTTTAACTGAACTCTGCATGACGTCAGCGTCGCACTTTCAAACTTTTTAGACCTATCGGCTCATCACGCAGAATCCAGCCTCGTTTCTAAACACTCTCCTTCAAGGGAGATCCAAAATATGTTTCGTCTGTCTGCATCACAGTTTACTAGCACACCTTTTAAAAAAACAACCCCACATCCTCCGTCCATTACTGAGAGACAAAGTGGTAACTCCAAACGATCTACACACGGCAGTTAAGTCTTGGCACTTTCATTGCCCTCTGTATGGGGCTCGTTAGCCCAGAGATACCCTTCCCCGAGTCTGACTCGCTCATCGCGCACACGCTGAAGAACAAAATATCTCGGGGCCATAAAACGAAGTTAATGCCCGCCTTGCATTGGCCATTACCCTGGAGCAGTGCAAAGGTAGACTGGAGCTCCCCCGAAATGTTCGCAAACAATATCTAGAATACTAGGGAAAAGGACTGGAAGCGGGGGCAGGGGTTGTAGGCACGCCTCTGTCGAGTGATTAGTAAGTACCACATGAGAAGGTAGTAAAGATTTCTTTCATTTCTCTCGTCTGCTTCTATCAGATCCGAAGATTCCTTTTCTCCCCATCCTCCTCCCCCCACATCACTCAAATCTTTCCTGGTCGCCCGCACGTAGTAGAAATAAGAGCTTCAATATAAAGTCTGTGTCAAGAAATAAGAGCTACAATATAAAGTCTGTGTCAAGAAATAAGAGCTGCAATATAAAGTCTGTGTCAAGAAATAAGAGCTTCAATATAAAGTCTGTGTCAAGAAATAAGAGCTGCAATATAAAGTCTGTCAAGAAATAAGAGCTGCACTGTCTGTCTAGTAGACGTTGTACCAGTCTAGCTATTTAATTAGTTACTCAAGAACCAATAAAATAGCGACATTTCACACTGACTGACTGACTAACTGATTGACTGACTGACTGACAGAGAAAGAAACTGTTCTTTACCGTAGTAGCGTCAACTGAGAAAGATTTGTGTAAAAAAAAAATTGGGGTGGGGGGGGTATTTCCAACTCATGATCCTATAGCCTATAACCTATTAGCCCGACAGAAACGGAAATAGTTTCAATAATTAGGTTTGTCTTCGAGTCCGTAGATATGTCATTGGTTTTCCTGGCTGATTCAGTCAGCCCTTAACATGGTCTAATGGTACTAGAGAAGAAGGGCATTTTTTACCTTCCCTATTCTGAATCCTGAGCCAATGCACAACCCTAACCAAAGTCAGAATTTATATTAGGAAACTTTTTAACAAATCGGGTAAACCCGTTTTCACATTGTTTTATATAAATATGTCGGTTAAACGGGTAAACCCATATTCACACTGTACTTAAATTTTCGTGGCTGAATACAAATTTGTTGACAGATCTAGATCCAATCTGCGTACTTACCAGCATCAAAACTAAGAACTGCAGGCTGCGGGTCATATCTGGCTGTAATTTATAAGATAATAGTTGATATCAGTAATGAGTACATTATGCTAAAATCGTACAACACTCAAACCTAGGTTACTAGAATGAACACCCGTAGTATCAGCTTGTATTTTAACCCAAAGTATTTATTTAAAATTTTTTTTTTTAGTTTTAATAAATTTTACGAGTAAAGTTTTAGACTCTTCCTGAACTTGTCTCGCCCCAATGCCAACCTTCATCAGCGACATTAGTCGTTCCTGACAGACTCTGTGGCTGGCAGTACACGTCTGGCTGGACCCCCCATTACCTGTATAACACTTGGCAGTTATTGGCCCCGCAAGTGCCTTGAACGCGAAAGAAAGAGAGAGAGAGACAGAGAGGGAGAGAGATAGAGAGAGAGATGTGTGTTGTCCTGAAGAAGGTACCACAGTTTACGTTGCTTTTTCAGACGCGTTAAAAATGTCACAGTGGCAATTATGCGGCTCTTTTTTTTTTAATGGCTCAAATGAAATGGTAGCCACAAAGTTTGGCCCCTTCACTTTATATTTTAACACACTGACACACATAGGCCACACATCCACAGCCACACATACAAACAAACGTAGAAACTTAAAAAACAACAACAACATTGGAATGTTATTTATATGTAGTTTGTAGCCTGCAGTCTTATAAGAAGCCTGTTGTCTTATAAGCAGCATACAATCTTATTAGTAGCCTGTTGTCTTATAAGTAGCATGCAATCTGCATGAAGTCTCTATTTTAAGACGCCATTTGTATAATTAGTAGCCGACTGCCTTAAATTACAAAATATTTAGAAAAGATAACCAGCGCCCTTTCTTTCTGCCGCCCCCCCCCCCCCCCCCAAACATATATCTACTTCTTGACTTGCATACTTGTGTGCTGTCACACAGAGCGATAACACTTCATATGAAAACTAAAACGTATTCAAGCCCATCACACGCCTTCAGGATTATCACACTATAGGATAAGTAAGGCGATAACTTAAAATGTTATTTTCTCACAGCCTTATCGTATTCCTCCGCTCCTTCGTCCTCCACTCTTCATCTCGCCCTCCCTCCTGTAATGTTCTTCAGTTCAACTCACGATTCTCATTTTAACTTTATTTTAAAAAATAAAATAAAAAAGAAGTTCCCCTTCTTTTGAAAATATCTCTTAGGTCAAACTTTAATAATGAAAAAAAAATGGGGGGGAGGGATTTAAAAGAGAGTTAGCGCAAGGAGAGGAAATGGAAATGGGGACATAGGGGGGGGGGGGAGGGCACCACTGTTAATGATCTTCTCCCGCTTTCATTTACTTTGTCAATTGGAATTGATTCGTTCGTCATCCCACGGCTGTCTGCTTTTTCTCGCTACTCGTACGTCGCCTCCCCCCTTGCGATACTTATCACTGTTTCCCCATTTCACCCCCAGAAATTACTGCTCACAATTGTCAGTGGCCCGGCAGAACTCCCCAGCCCCAACCCAGAGGTGTGCGCCAATTTCCTATCAGCCACACCACTGGACGAAAAAAAAAGATCTTGGTTCTCCCGAGATGGCTCCAAAACAAACAAAAAAGATCTTGGTTCTCCTGAGATGGTTCCAAAAGAAAAAAAAAGATCTTGGTTCTCCCGAGATGGCTCCAAAACAAAAAAAATCTTGGTTCTCCCGAGATGGCTCCAAAACAAACAAAAAAAAATCTTGGTTCTCCCGAGATGGCTCCAAAAGAAAAAAAGATCTTGGTTCTCCCAAGATGGCTCAAAAAAAAAAGATCTTGGTTCTCCCGAGATGGCTCCAAAAGAAAAAAAAATCTTGGTTCTCCCGAGATGGCTCCAAAAGAAAAAAAGATCTTGGTTCTATCGAGATGGCTCCAAAACAAACAAAAATATCTTGGTTCTATCGAGATGGCTCCAAAAGAAAAAAAAGATCTTGGTTCTCACGAGATGGCTCCAAAACAAACAAAAAAGATCTTGGTTCTTCCGAGATGGCTCCAAAAGAAAAAAAGATCTTGGTTCTCCCAAGATGGCTCCAAAAAAAAAAGATCTTGGTTCTCCCGAGATGGCTCCAAAAGAAAAAAAAATCTTGGTTCTCCCGAGATGGCTCCAAAAGAAAAAAAGATCTTGGTTCTATCGAGATGGCTCCAAAACAAACAAAAAAGATCTTGGTTCTCCCGAGATGGCTCCAAAAGAAACAAAAACAGGAAGACTTTTTAATTTGTTTTGATTCGTCTCTATAGCGCGTGAGGTCAACCGGAAGTTAATATTTTAAAAATTTAAATAGATGCGGAAGTAATGCGATATTAAGGCTAAGTGGTTTACATGGTAATGGTCAAACATATACGTTCTTGGAAACTAGACAACAAGCAGACTAACTAATGAATCAAGTGAAACTGAACCACATTGTCTAGGGTGTGCGTAGAGAATGTCAGGCCTGATATGGGTTTGGGTTTTACATAGAACATTATTTAGCTTGTGAACGGAATAGGCGGCGATTGTGAAAACCAGAAAATATCCTATCCTAATGAAACAATCACTGTAATTAACCAGCATACATTTGTTCGCAAGCGTGCTCGCAACTTAAGAATCCGGTGTTGGAATCATCTGTTGCTCTTTGCCTTTTCTCTTCCTTTAAAACTAGGTTGGGAATTGAATACGAAAAATAATAAGGGAAAAAAAAGTGATGAAGAAGAAGAGGTAGAAAGAGAGAGAGGGAGGGAGAGAGAGAGAGAGAGCTGGACACGTCTGAAGCCCCATCAGATAGTCCCGGCTGTCAGTCTCTCTTCCAGGATTAGAACTAAGATTGATGACCCTCGTGCGAGCTCCAGGCGTCCACTCCTTACATTCAAGCACGGACTAGCGGCAGCAGAACGACCAACTGAGACTATAACGGACACGGGAGGGGAGGAGGAGGGAGGAGATATAAGAGTGTGAAGAGGATAGAAAGAGAAAACAAGCCGGAGCTTAGAGGATGAAAAATAACACTATCCAAACTAATGAACGCGCGACAAGTGATATTAAAAAGGGGAGAGAATCAGTATACAATTTAAAAAAAAATAATAATAAAACAAACTCTGGGTTATCGTTCTTGACAGGAAGAAGATTTAGTACAACAATAAACTGGAAAAGGAAATAGCTGCTGGGCGGTAACAATGTTGAGTTAATTCTCACCCCACCCCCTTAGTCTCAGTCTTTTCTAGGTCTTTCTAGCCAGCTACGATGTGTATTTCTCAAGCCAACATTGTACTTGGAGTCCTTAGAAACCACTGGTCATTTATTAGAACTACAGTGGTCAGTTCACTAGTTGTATAAGGACAATACTTCAAGTCCAGCATCTTTTCGGGAAACGTTGCTTTTTAGAACTACCTATAGAACAATAAATCGAGATCTAAGAGTCGAGTTCTTGGCTAAACAGTTTCAATGCAGGTTAGATCAGATTTACTTGTCTGTGTGATCAAAGCTAAGACTACTGTGTCGTGTGGCCAGCGTTTCAATCAGTGTGTCGTATGGACATTATTTAAGCCATTGTGTCATTTGGTCATCGACTAAACCATTGAGTCTTTCGGCCAACATTTAAACCATTGTGTCGCGTATACACTAATGTGTCGCTTATGCACCAATGTGCTGTGTATACGCTAATGTGTTGCGCAGCCAGAATTTCCTTTTATACACTATACTAGCCAGTTAAGAGTTTTTACGTTCTACAGAATATAGCATAGCATAGCAGTTTAGTCTTATATATAATTCGTTGAATTAGAAATTTAAAAATACTATTACATAATAGCGAAAAGTGTTCCAACATGTTGAACGAAACTTCTGGAAATTTTTTGATTATGTCCGTCTGTCCGTCACTCGGTAACGTTTGACCATTTCATAAAATTTTATAATACCGGTACGTAGAGGAAATAGGATTAATCTAAAATATTATAACCTTATTAAAATTGCAAAAAGAAAATGGCTAAAGAAACAGATTTCGATGCTGTAGACCCAGACATAACAACAAAAAATATCAGAAGTGAGAAACAGGTCAGTGTATTGAGTTTTGAGAGCATTAGTCACGGCAGATCTTTTCTGAAACCCACGGACTCCCGGAAATGGAACTGAACTTGTCTCGTCCAATCAACGGCTTGCGATTTGACATATTGGATGCATCCATGCGAGTCGTCTCGGTTTCGTAGTCTGTCTCGAGATTCCGCGAGAGTGTGTGCGTGCCTAGGAATGAGTTGGCTAGTTGTATCCCTCCCCCCCCCCCCCCACACACACTTTCTTTTCTAAGTTTTCCAATTTCTTCCTTTATTAAGACTTCTGTTCATTTTTTTCCTTCTGCTGTCTACAAATAATAATTAAAAAAAAAGCGTAAAAAACTAGATAAGTCTTAAGAGAATTATTTAGAAGGAAAATTTGAACTAAAGAAGTAGACAAAATTTGTTCCGCGGGCCACACGCATTGAACTATCTATATGAAGGATTTATCATTACAAAGTATTGCCAGTCAATTTAGTAAGTCCACAAACGACATGCCAGGCAAGAATCTTTATTATGGCAGTTAACTCTTGGATGACGTGGCCGTACCAGGGCTTTTCAAACCAATGTAGAGGTTCTCAAACTTAGTCGGTATCAAGCTATAGAGACTAAATAGACGCAGGTCAGGACTGTCAATTTTTCCGAAGACTAGGCTACATCACTTTCCACTCGAAGTTTGATTTGCAAGAACTAAAGGAGACGTGAGCATTTAATTTAATGGTTAAAAATAAATCAATCAATAGAGGTTACACTTGCAACACATTAATATCTCAACAAACCAACACATCAACAGACCATTACATCAACAGAGCAACACATCCACATACCAACACATCCACAGACCAACACACCCACAGACCAACACGTCAACAACAGACCAACACATCAACAGACCATTACATCAACAGACCAACACATCAACTGACCAACGCATCATCACACCAACACATCCACAGATCAAGACATCAACTAACCAACACAACAACAAACCAACACATCACTACATCAAGATAAACTAATTTAAAAAACTAATTTAAACAAACGAACTAAATTCTATCCCGAGACACCAAGAAACACTTGAGATTCCATCCATTACAAATATCATTTTATTTCTAAACCTCGGATACGTTTACAAAGACATGCGCTTTGAATGTACTCTTGTTCAGTTTCCACCCGCCTTCTCATAGAAAAAACAAAACAAAAAACAAGCTAATAGTCGGTAATAAACCACGCAGCTTAGGGATGGTGGAGATATCATTGATCAAATCAAACCCGTCAAAATGCAAACCTTAAAACCGGCCTTGGTGTTAATGACGTAATTATCATGTATTATATTTCACATCCTCGTCCCCCTCCTCCTCCTGCTCTACACACACACTTACACACACACACTCTTAGTTTCACCGTAAATCCGTTTTCCCCCGTTATCTATTCATCCTTACTATAGGACAAGACAGAATAGAGAGGGTTGGTGGATGGAGTTAGAGGGGTACATTGAAAGAAAAAAAAAAGGTTTGAGCTAGAAGACTACACTATTTCCTATTTATATTATTTATCTTCATTTTAATTAACTGCGCGGAAACCAGATCCAATGGGTTTGGGAAAAAAAAACAATTTTAAAGCTTTTTTTTTTTTTTTTTTTTTTTTTAAAAGAATGAAATTGGGTATGTAGCAAACAGGAATCCGAGCCGCCCTGAGATTAATGCTGACTAGCTTCCCTTAATGTCTTTTTTTTTTCTTAGGGGGTGTGGAGTAAAAAAAATACACTTACATTCGCTAGACCCCACCCCTTCCCTTTCTTTATCGTACCCCGTCTTCCTTTGCGGTTCTGTATCTCCTCTGTGCAAAATAAAAACAAAAGCAATAGACGTAACTCTTGCAAGGATTAGGTAAAAGGGGGAGAGAATCTATTCTGGCAGAGAGTTTAGATTGCAGAGATAGATACTTACTCCTCTTTCAGTCGTCTCCCTTTGTTATCCACGCGATTGTAGACTAGAGGATAGAAGAGGCAACACTAGATACAATAAAGAAAAAAAAAATGTCCAAAACATTTCTTGGTTACTAGGACAACATAATATCAATAGAGGTTTGTATCAATACGATCCATGCCACCGTTACACCATGCAATTGTGCAGCTTTCATTTTGCAAGCTCCATTGCAGCCAGGCCGAGATAAGGATCATGCTGTCCGTTAATAACATGGCAGTTATACCACATGAAAGGTGTGTCCATATCTCGTAAACTTCTTGTTCCCCTCAACTAAAATCATGGGGACTTCTTCATGACAGAGCAATCATTTAACCAAAACATTGGCAGAAAAACAATACTAAACAAAATAAGTGTAAACAAAGCAGAACTAAACCAATAATCCTCATAAAACTGTCTGAGATGGCGCGTATACATTTTTGGTAAGAGAACGCGATTTTCGAGAGTCATTTCCCATGCATCCATTCTATTTTGGCGCGATGATTCTAGCTCTATCTGTTTAGTATGGAGTTGATGATCAAATATAATCCATGACTTGGTCCAGTCACGGACCAGCGCTGAAATAGAAATGGTTTTGAAAAGTTCTTTTGCAGACGACCGCTCTGCTTGTAACGTGTCACACTGTGGCAGTTAGTGAGGTAACTCGATACGATGTCGTCTGCTAACCGGCACACTGACTATGCTGTGGTAAGCTGAAAGGTGGTGACACCGAGGAGACAGGATTTGTGGGATTTGGGTTGGCAGAAAGATGAGAAGCATAGGGCTCTGAGAGAACAGAAATGTAAAGCCATGTTCCAACTAATCTTATGTTTTATTTTCCGAAAGTTTCGACCTGAACTACACACTGGTTGTTCCGAGTTCCCTTCTAAAAGTGTGTTGTTTTTTTAAATGTCTGCAGGAAAGCGATGTATTTATATTGAATGCTGAAAACTGTCATAATTACTCTTGTGGTAGCAAGGTACCAGTGGTCCCGGGTTCAAGAATATGACAGTTGTCCCTCCTTGTGTGTTCAAGTCATCATGTATCAATACATTAACAAACAAACAAACAACAACAACAACAAATTTCAATTAATGCATGTTCCTGTGACGTAGCTGGGGTGAGGGGACCCAAAGAAAGGTCCAAAATTTTCTTTACAATAAATATTAATCCAATGCCATGTGTATTTCTTCTCCTGTTGTTATAAAATTAGTGACCATGTTTTAAAATAATAGTGTGATGACACTCAATGCTTGTAGTTCTTAAACGTGATAAACTACTTTTCAATGGTCACTGTGGGCCCCTATTAGTAATTAGCCAGGGCGCAATGAACCCCCTTCGCGCTATTGTTACTACGCCCCTGTTCTATTCAAAATAAGGCAACATTATTGGGTAGGCATGTTTATGATGTTACACATGTATTAGTACCAGTGGCGTCACTGATAAGTACATAGTGGACCTGACAACGAATGAAGAAGAAGAAAAGAAAAGCAACTTGATTCCAACACTCGAGGCCCGAGAAAACATTTTTTGTTCATTGGTTTCAGTTTTATTCTAAATGTTGACGATAGGACAATTCGTGGGCAAAGTTGAAACCTCAACCAACAATAAATTTCACGTGATAATGTGTCTGCCCCTGTGCTAATGATTGTTTAGCTTCCGGTTTGATCGAAGTTTTTTTCCAGACAGAAACTAACGCATTGGGTTTTCACATTCCCATATTTAAATGTGTAGTTTCTTCATTTATGCTCAGACCAGAAAAAAAAATAAAATAAAATAAAAATTTAATTAGCTAACGCGTGTTTCTCTATTAGTTCCTATCGTTAGTGTCAGGATGATTGCATTGAAGAGAAATTTAAAAAAAAAAAAATTCTGGCACCTTCTCTCTCCTCCCCCCCCCCCCCATGTCCTACTCTCCTCCCCAAACCCTTTTCCTGCAAAAAAACCTTCTTTGATCACCGCGTGGTTGTCCTCGGCTAAAGAAGGGAGCCAATATGTCGTGGGACACTGTAATGAGACGAGGTTCCAATCAGACGGCTCCGTCTCGTCACAATCATCCAGGGATCTGATCTTTCCTAGACCCCTTGCCCATTGATCATGTTCTGGACGATAGTCTCACACTCATACACACACGCAAATATAAAAGAAGAAAAGGGGGGGGGGGGCAGGAGGTGTCCACACGACCAAAAAATATTCTCCCTTCCTTAGCTAATTTTGTCCTTTTTTTCGCTTTCTAGATTAAATTTTTGGTCTTTTCTCACCAGGGAGGAGGGAGGGGGAAAAAAGGGGTGTGATTATTTTCCGTATTCACCGACAGAATGGAGTCACGCTTTCAGGCTGATGCACCAACGACTTTTCTTTTATTCCAGAGTGAGCCTCCCCCGCTCTTTCTCATTATCCTTCCTCTTTGCCAACCGCATCGGCCGCCTCCCTGGAGATTCAGGGCCCTTTACTCCTCTTCTAATTCCTCCAGTTTGCCATGCATTTTTTTTGGTTGTTTCCCTCATTCTCTGGTGTCAGGGCTCGCTCTGAGGACACAATTCATCACTTTGACGGTCCTTTCATTCAGACATAATAAACCCATTGCAGTCTTTAGGCGTTTGCAATCCACACCAAAAGCCCACACCCCCTCCCGCTTGGGTCCCTTTTTCTTTTCCAATCGCTATCATCCCCCCCCCCCCCCCCCCCAAATCAAGACATATCTCCGAAATTGCAAAGAGTGGGACACTATCTCTCTCTCTCTCTTTCTCTCTCTTTCTCTCTCTTTCTCTTTCTCTCTCTCTCTCTCTCTTTCTCTCTCTCTGACTTTAATTAGATTAACATGCAATATTGTAGTAGACTAGAACCATTGTAATTCAGAGTGTATAGTGAGTTTGGTGAACGACATTTACCAACTTAGTTATAAGTTATAGAATATCATACTATAGCAGGTACATAGGACGGATCTAGTAGATACTATAGCAGGTACATAGGACGGATCTAGTAGATACTATAGCAGGTACATAGGACGGATCTAGTAGATACTATAGCAGGTACATAGGACGGATCTAGTAGATACTATAGAAGGTGCATAGGACGGATCTAGTAGATACAATTATTTGTTTTCTAGAATTACGTACTGAGCATCCGCCACATGTATTTTCTGGGCCAACATTAGTTTCTTTCAGCTATTAGCCAACATTATCTTATTTCAGCTATTAGCTAACATTAGCTTATTTCAGCTATTAGCTAACATTATCTTATTTCAGCTATTAGCTAACATTAGCTTATTTCAGCTATTAGCTAACATTAGCTTTTTTCAGCTATTAGCTAACATTATCTTATTTCAGCTTTTAGCTAACATTATCCTATTTTATCTATTTCTGGACTATGTCTGAAGTTTTCTTGAGCGTTCTTTGTACTAATGTTTTATTGTATAAGCGTTGTTTAACACGAATATTTATAAAATTCCTTACCTTCTTGTCAGATACGCCCCTGATTTTAAGCAAAACATAACACTCAAACAATTCAAGCACACACACACATTTTTGTGGTCTTGTTATGTATTCATTATCATGACTATTGTCACTAATTCTTTGTTCCCTCCACTTTCAGGTTTATCAACGCTCGGAGGCGAATAGTGCAGCCCATGATTGACCAGTCCAACAGGGCCGGACCTGGAGCTCACGCAGCCTATAACCCGGACGCTGCCAGCATGGGCTACTTTGACAATCAGCACATGCAAATGGGCGCCCACAGCGACTACATTTTCAAAGATCGATGGGGTAATTCAATGTTTCTTCTTCTCACAGAAATGGGTTCATTCGTGGGATTTGTACACCTTTACCTAGTTTGTATTTTTGACACTATAATACAGTAATAGCAGAGAGAAAGAGAGGGAAGAGGGGGGAGGTAAAAAAATAAAGAGGGAAGAGAAAAAGAGGAAGAGTGGGAGGAGAAACTGAGATAGAGAGAAAGAGAGAGTGAGGGTGAGAAAGAATTGGAATGTAAAGAAATAAAGATTTATTGTGTTTGTTGTGATTGTCTGTCCTCAGTATATTAACAAAGTGTTTCTCTTTATTTTTTGTCCAGCCCTTCAAGGTGGCCATGATCTCTACGACCCAATGAAAGCCGGTTACTCTCATCTGGACACTTCCCAAAGATACGACATGTTGGGCATGCAAGGGATGCACCGGTCCGACATGTACCCGCCCCCCGCCTCATCATACGCTCAGATGGCCCAGTTCTCGCCTCCCGTTCACTCGCAGGCCATGCTTATACCTGGCCATCCCCATCACATGATGATGGGCCACGGGAACCCGGGCATGGCCCACCATGGCATGGCCTCGGCACAAAGCCCGCCCCTGCACATGGAAGGGATGGGTGGTCACATACAAGATATTCACGCTGGATAATGAGGGTCTGCCTAGACCTTTGCAGACGATAGTAGACGCCATTTTGTTCCTGACTCATACTTTGAAACAAAACAAACAAAAAAAAATTCGCCATTTTGATAACCAAAAATTATGAAATTATTTCTCCATGATGATACATTATATTCCTTTAGTGAATGAAGTTATTTTTTTTTTCCCCGCTCATTTCGTGATGCGAAGGCGGGCATTTGTTTATGAAATATTGTGTCTTCTGCTCAACCCAAATATTCTGGAAGATGTTACGATGAAACGGCATTATGTAATACTTTCAAAGTCACGCCTGCCAACTACTCGGCCCCATTTGAATGGGTCTTTTGAACCGTATTTACCAGCGGAGGTATCACAAGCGTGACCCAGTCCATGAAGATTCAGCTTTATTTATATCACATTAAAATCGAGATGATTTTTAGCTCTTCAGACGATTACTCTACTTTAAAACAGATTGAATAATCTACGTGATGGCGTCATCAAAATAAGGTTACTTTTAGAATCTGGTTCTCGATATTGGTCCAGTTCGCTGTGTCTAAACAATCAGATAATTGCATAAAGTGATTTAGTGTGTATGTCTTGAAGTCTCGTGTAACGATTCAGATTATTTTCATATTCTAATGGTATAAGTACCATACAATGACGTTGAAGTGGAGAACAACCATCCACAGCAGAATGTGCTGGTCTCTTGACCCGGAAGAAGTAACCGCTGCCACCTAAGGAAAAATTACTCACTTTTTCATGTCAACTCCATGACCTCCCCTCACGCGGTCATTTATGGGTCATATTGTCCCATTTAAATGTGTGAGTTGGTTTCTCTATTTAAGAAGGAAAGAAATTGACATTGCCCATTCGACAAATGGATTATTAATTGATTATCGATTATCTTGGATGTACTGACTAATGCTTAAAATTATAATAGTTACTATAATAGCAAACATGAGACTATATTCATTGCCACTTCATATTGCCTGGCTTCTCAAACAAAGATAAAAACCTTCTCACTTACAGAAAGTGTGATTTCTACAAAGTGACACCTCTAAGATGAAATTTTACACATTTCAAACTTCCGACACAATGTTTTGAACGTTGAAAATTTCATTTAAAAAAAAAAAAAGAAGCAAGTAATCTATTTAAAAAGCAAAGAGGAAGTCACGATTTCAAAACATTTGTTTTCCTTGACTGAGTCTATTTATAGTTTTTAACTTGTTAAGAAAATGACACTGAACACTTTAAGATATATTAGAATGCATGTCATAACAAAGTGGTTCGCTGTACAATTTACATAACGGATGCGACCAATGGTTTAAAGACAGACAATATCTCACATTAGTTTTGTGACTCCATAGTGGCCATAGTGTAGACTAAATTCAGTTCGTTGAGTACATTAGTAGCCATGCGTTTTGTTCCTGGTTTTCAACTTAATGAATAATGTCTATGTTTAAAAGATGGCTCGAATGTGTGTGCTCATTATTGACACTGAAAAGACACGCCTCCCAAAAAAAAAAGAGTCATATAAAAGAATATTTTTAAAAAAACACGAATTGGTTGATTATTCATGGAGTCAGCATGAGTATAGTCTTAAGTGGTAGGGACCTCATATGTAAATGACCCCTCGTTTTGTATATTATATGTTTTTTTAACGTATATAATTTGTTGACACCAAAAGACGAGAGATACAAAAAACTAGTCAAAAATGTATATTTTTTTTTATAGAAGATCTATGGATGATTTTCTCTGTTAGATTAGGCATTGTATCGGGTTAAAGTTATAATTTTCGCAATACGACAATAAGACCAAAGCTGAAATAAAGACTTATTTTAAAGAAATATTAGTCGCTTTTTAATTATTTTTTGTGTCTAACTTAAACAGATCAATACTTTAAAATACAATTAATGCCTCAAAAAAAAAAAAAAAAAAAAAAGAAAATATATATATAAACAATAAACAATAAAGAACATATTTCAGCTCTATCTAGAACTTTAAATTATCTAATACTATTTTATTTCAATGTAATTTTTGAAAAAGTAACATGTCTTAATTTCTAGCCAACAATAAGCTTTCTTAAGGACAATATTAGTTCTTTCACTGGTAAAATTATTACATTTATTTTTTAAGACATGATAATTTTGAGAAAAGTAATTACTTTCTATTAAACAACAAGAAAATATCAACAAAATAATGATGCCAACTTACCTTAAAACACCTAATTATTATAATTGTTTTAATTTTTTAAAAATTATACCAAAGAAGTCAATTATGTTCCACATATGTTACTTTACTACGATAACTTTATATTATAGGCAGTTAAAAGTACACTGTTAATTAATAATTAATGAATAACAAATGAGTTAAAATAACAACATTAATAAACTAAAGCTAAATTTATTTATTTTTGCTGAAATTACATTAATGACGTGTAGGCTACCATACACTTTTAGTGAATGTGTAAATTTTTTTTGTAAAGCTATTACTAAACGAAAAAATAAAATATATATAACAATGCATTCCAGACTTCTTGTTTCTTGAACTGATCAGGCTTAAAAATATATATTTATCAAACATTAATTATGAAAAATGTACGGCACTTCAACTGTGTCAGAAATTAACTTTACCAAAGAGTGTGCATGTACAAATGTTTACTTTTAAACTAGATCTATGTTACAATGATTTCTTTTGTCCGACAATGTTGTCAAAGCTATTGTAACATGAAAGTTAATATCTATAATTATATATCTATAATTAAATTGGAGTAACTGGATTACCTATTATCGATATATTTAACTAAATTGTAAATTAAAATAGTAAAAGATTTTTACAAATTGAAAAAAAAATTAGTTTATAAGGTTATCGAATTGTATGGCGTTTGACACAGCTCACTTTTCCACACATTTGACCGAGTTTTGTCACTGTCAGACTAACGTAGGGGGTCAACCATCTTATCTAAAGCATGACTAGAAATATCTATTTTTAAATAGAGAAGAATATAAGTACGTTAGGCTTCCAGGCAATGAGGAATTGTTGATCTTTTTAAACGTTAAAGCTGCAGTGTATGTTTAGACCTTAGGTGTATCTTTACGCTATAGACCTTAGGTGTATCTTTACGCTATAGACCTTAGGTGTATCTTTACGCTATAGACCTTAGGTTTATCTTTACGCTATAGACCTTAGGTTTATCTTTACGCTATAGACCTTAGGTGTATCTTTACGCTATAGACCTTAGGTGTATCTTTACGCTATAGACCTTAGGTGTATCTTTACACTATAGACCTTAGGTGTATCTTTACGCTATAGACCTTAGGTGTATCTTTACGCTGTGTCTAGGCGCTTGCGTTGTTGGGATGAACAGAATGACTGGTCAGTGTTTCAAGCCTGTCCTCCTGAGCTCAGTTACAATATATATAAACTCTATATTTAAATCGCTTGTGTATAGAAGGCTCAAGAGTCAATGTAAATTCAAACCGTCAAGATCTGACCCCGATTCTCTCACCCCCATCAAGATTTATCTGGCTCTGCTGAGCTCATAGTAGTTCTCACTTTTTTCCCTTTAGACCCCCCCCCCCCTTTTTTTAATGACATTTTTTTTTCAGTTTCCATTTTTTTTTAAAAATATTTTGCTTTGCATTCGACTTCTATAAATATGTGTACATAGATTTATATGTATTACAATGAAGAAAAAAAAGCGTGTTATACTATAATTATATTAATTATTAATTATCATCATGATGACTTATAAATATGACTATAAAATACTTATGAAGGTACCAAAGATTATGTCATTATTCTATTCTCATTATGTATGTATATGCGTGATATACAGTCCGTTTAGCACCTTTCATGTTCATGTTTTGATTGTTTATATTGACTATTTTTAGCCCGTTATCTTTTCGGTTTTGTTTTTTAATGCATGTATCGGCAAGAAAAACAACAACATAAAAACAAAATTCTACTTTGTTTTAATGATAACTTTCAGAAATATAAATATATTTATATCGAGGGCGTTAGACAGACAAATACAATTGATTCTGTTGGTCATTATTTACTATTATCTGTATGTGTAAGCGAGGTTGTGTCAATGTGTCATTTCCAGATGTGTTAATTATATTCAAGACGTTATATACTCCTACAGTCAAATCTCGTTCTGACGATTTTCACGAGGTAGAGATAGCTTTTTTTTTTCTTTCTATAACCAGAGTTTAAAATAAGCTATAGTCGCTTAATTCGAATAATAGAGAGATAGATCCCGAGTCTAGGCCCAAATTTAGACTTAAACCTATTAAAGCATTTCGTTGGATATCTTAATGAAATATATGCATTTACATAAACATGACTTATTTTAAAACTGATATTACTAGCCATAAAAAAAAAATTAACTCTTTGAAGTAAGCGGAATCGTGCTGCATCCAGAAATAGCATTTCATTTTAAAACAAATTAATCATTCTAGAAGAAGTATTTTAAAGTTAACCACTGAAGTTACAGCCATCGCGATTGTAAGATAGGGTTAAAAGTAAACTCCCAAATGGCAACTCGTTGCCATTAAAATTTTAATATTACATCAAATTGTAGACTTTCAGTGGTTCAGAATATATTTTTTAACTTCAATATTTAATGGCAATTTAATATACCGGCTGGTAAAAGTATCAAATATACAATTTACCAGCGTCCAAATTCTTGATTTGAATGTAACGAGCTTTGACTGTGGTTCGTGTTTTGTTCATTCAGTGTCGTAGTCATACGTCAAAGTTTTATATGTGCAAATAGCGACCTATATGCTTGTTTCATTTTTTTTTCTTTTTATATTTTTTTTTTAATTTCATTTGGTTGAGGTGCTAATGAATAAAATATATAAAAAAAAAACATTAAGAAATCTTTTTGTTCCTGAATTTATTCAATAAATTATGAAATTTAAATGACAATTTTGATAATCTCTTCTGGAATGAAAATTTTTGTTTCGTATTTTTCCAAAATAAATATGTATATAGATGAATTGAATTATTTAGGCTACATAGTTTCCTGTTCTAATGAAAACTATAAGCCTGATTTCTATGTTTTTAACTAATGGGAAGATTAAAACAAAGGGGTGGGGGGAAAGTAGGTCTGTTACAAATGAAAGAATCAGGCTGGAATGGGTTAACTAGTTTAGCATTTTGAAGCCCTATTCTTGTAGTATTGTCTTTGAAAAGTTTCAGTACAAAAGTGAACACTTATCACTGATCGCAAACTAGCAGCAGTGTACATAGCTGTGTTTGTTTCTTTGTTTGTCATTGTTTGTATGCCAGGACAGAAGTTGTAACCAAAAATGTGAAATAAAATGGATAGGAAAAATGTTGTCATAAAGGTTTGACGGTTGATTGTTTTATAATATTATGAAGCTATTATTATCATTATAATAATAATAATAATTATTATTATTTCCAATGTTTTGAAAAGATTTGATGGATGATGTAATGTCCACCAGTGTCATTCTTCTAATTCTGACTTTTGATTGACTGTTTAAAAAAACCTTAGTGTTCTAATATTTGGGTGTATGGAATTTTTTTGTTTCATAATGAGTTCTAAAATTAAATCAACAATAAAAATACAAGAAACATGTTGACACGTGTTTAGTCTGTTTTCAATTATTTTTTTTATTTTTTTGGCAATCGATTGACATCTGCCAGATTTTTGAACGTTTCTGCTTTGCGTTGTTATTTCCCCTTATTTTCTGTTTGAGTAAATCTTTGATTCAAGTCCAATAAAAGACATACTATTACATGGACACACCTCTTCACGTGTTTTGCCTCTCGTTTGTCTCTCGTCTTATGGCATAGTCTGTTACAGAGACCTACAAGTAAGAAGTAACACATACAAGTGTGTGCTTTTTTTTTAAAGACAGGTGTTCTTTACACAGCTGACCAACCTTTGGAAGAGCGATCATTTTTCTATTATTAACTAATGAAAAAATTAGGAACATTTTTTTCCTTACCCGCCCCTATTCCCCCTACCCAATCAAAAGAAAAAAAAACTTCTGGTTAAGCGAATGTAGAAATCTACTCAGTGTCTATAAAACTCTAAATGATAGGCGTACAGAGCCAGACTTTTCAAAGATGGTGCGCAAAACGAACGCCTATTTCTTGATTTCAAAGCTTCTATCAACTGTCTGTCTGTCTAGTAAAATGTTTGTACACGTTATTTCTCCCACACACAATCTCGGATTACGTTGAAAATTAAAAAAAAACAACATTTTATTTTATCTAACAAAACAGGAATTTTAAAAAAATACCATTTAGTCGAATAAAGGAAATAACGTCTACATTATTGAGACATGACTACTTTAGGGAATACCCGCTGACGTATGTGTGTACAAGATGCCTAATGTCTTGAGCTTCAAACCAAATTTAATTATCAGATCACAATATTTAAAAAAAACATCAAAATAGTCAAATCAGAGTTTCCCCATTGTGGCTAATAAGTTAGTAATTCTTTACTCAAAGATATACGTATATTTTCAAATTTCTAGGGAAATTGTTAGAGTCGTTTTCGAGATCCGTGTCCACCCACCCATGAAGAGTTTGCAAGCTGAAAAGTCTGGCCAACGAGGTACTACATGATAGATCTATGCAGTTTGACATCGAAAAGTACAATGGACGTTAAGGAATTCTTCACCCTAATGAAAGCATGGAATCTTCAGTTTGAAGGAATCCAATGTTCTCCTGACCCCAAAGGAAACAAAAGATCTTCATTTTTAAGAATCTAAGTACAATTTCCATATTCCCGATCCATACATAACAAAATGAAGCCGAAATTTCTTGTCAATCATTCTATTTTTTTTAAATTTATGACTTCTTAGAAAAATGTGAAATATTATGTCTGACAGTCTGACAGCTCAACATCGTATGTGATTGTTAGATCTAGAGGGAAGTCAAATCCACACGGGAAAATTTCAGAGCGTGTTTTCACTATTTCCACTGGAGATCTACGGATTTATTTTTATACTAGTCATTTTTAACATGAGAGTCTTGATTTAAAGCTAGCCATTGAGTTCTAGCGGAACCTTCATTTTTATTCACTAAGAAAAAAATCCGACATCATAATATTTTAGACCATTCAAAGTTCTGATGCAACGGATACTTTTTTCTTTTCTGAAACCGAAAAATCACTTTAAATCACCTATGCACGCAGTTTTTTAACAACAAAAAAAAACATTAAAAAACACCCACTTTTACAACGTTTCACTATTAATAGAAACAAACCCGGAAGGCTCCTTAGTAGGCGAGATAACAATTGACCATATTTTAAACACATTTTTGCAATCTGTTTTAGATTTTTTGTCAAAAATTCTTTTTTTTTTACATTTGTATTGCTCAGTTAAGTCAGGTCGTTTATACTAACTACTACATTTACATTTATTTTAAGAGAAAAAAATCTATTTAGTATAAGTTAGACATAGTTTAAAACAACAATTAATAAGTAGTTTTTCATATTATCGCGTGACCTGCGGAGCTGTCCAATCGCAATAGAATACTGAACTAAAGGAAATTTTTTTTTCTTCAGGAATCAGAGATTGACCCTTTACAAAACAATTAGAGCAATTATATATTCATCATAAGACACTAGTTAGGCCAGGCTCACATCTAACTTCACATTCTGTTTCACTTTTCCTTTCTCTGTGAACCGCTTGGGCACACACACAAGATCCGTCAACCTTCTTTCTCCATACTTCTCTGTCATTTGTCTTTGATAGAATTTCATTATGATGTTATTTCTGAAAATAATTAAACCTGCCTGGGTGGACCACATCGGGGGCCGATTTTGAGTTTGTGTTTCCACACTAACTGTCTTTGTAACCTTGTTATTTATTGGCACTTTAATTATATGAGCATCTAGATCTAGAATGCTGATTTAGAACTCTGTGATCTAGATCTAGAATCTAGATGTAATCTGTATTTTATTTACGTAACAATATAAGCAAAGCTTTGATAGGGCCTTTAAATAGAGACTTAGAACACGATGCACAAAATATTCATAAACATGATCTTTATTGATTCTTGTGTTGACTGGTACAGGAAATAGTTGTCCAAATTTTCAGATTGATCCGAGATTGGGTGAGGGAGAAACAATATGTACAAACGTTTGGCCAGACAGACAGGCAGGCAGAGTGAGTTGATATTAGTGTTGTAACAAATGAGTACGTTTTCATTACATACAGAGGTGTGTTCAGTACAAAATGTAGTTAAGGCTGGCAGAAGAATGTTGCCTTCTAGAAAAACACATAGTTTCCTTTTAGTTTCAATCATTTAACTATATCAAAGGCTGAAACCAATTGTAAAAGTTTAAGACTAAAAAAGATAAAAGTAATAAAAAATAAAAAATAAAATAAAATTTGAAACAACGCTTACATAATACTATAAATTGTTAGGCACTTAGTTTATATTTTAGTTAGGTAGAGACGCACCGTAGTAGACGTCTATTGAACGGGACTAATGACGTTGTGTTAGTTGGGTTGGAGGCTTCGTAGTGACAGACAATCAGTTCGCGATAGGATTCTAAGGGTAAAGACGTGTTTTATTGACAGAGACTTAGACTGTGGCCTTTTCATGGATTAAATAGCATCTTAATTGTTCATCAGTGTTTCGGACTCATCTCTCTACTTGTTTAATCGATGCTGTCCGTCTGTGTTGTTAGTTAATTACACTGGAATACACCCGAACAAGAAACTCATACATTTGCACAGTAATCTGTCATAATCTGACAAGCATTAACAGTTGGTTGCAAGACAGACAGGCATCCATCACAAAATGTATCAAGAATAACGACGTTGTGTGTGTCTATGTGTTTAGTTTGAGTTAAAGGCCCTTCAGTTGCTGACTATATGCAGATCACCACAACTGTTGGAATAAAACAGTTTTACAAGTAACGACATGATTTTATTCACTATATTTTACTTTTATTAATCTACACTAGTAAAATACTCTTTAAAAGTAGCAAAGAACTTCATAAGAAATGAATAAGAACAGACCCAGATATGAAGTTTTTGTATCTTTCTCAATGACTTTCCACCGAGGATGGGTTGTGGGAACTGACCTGAAAACACTACAGAGGTAATAGAAATGAAAACAATCTATAAATATCATCAATGTCCTTCATCGTTTAATATTGACTTCTGGAAATCTACGTCTTAGGCAATCATCTATAAATAGCTAGTTTATCGGTGTATCTGGTGTACGACATAAAGGAAGTTTTGCTAAGCTAAGTATTTTAGAAGGTATAGGATCACTTTTGTGCACTTTTTGAATTTCTAAACTCTTCTACAAGTACACAAAATGCTATGCAGGAAGTATTAGATAATTAGTGGAGCTACTTAAAACGTTTTTAGAAACGACTAGCCAACAAACGATGAGGCTCACTAGATACTCTTCAAATGTTATGTTGGTATCTTTCTATTTAGCATCCTTGGCATGGCTTACATAGTCAAACTCTCTCCCAATCTTTCCCTTTCATTTTGTTTCCTTATTTCGCCATCATGTTTCTTCATACCGCCAGCTCTCTATTTCTATATCGCTGTATTTTGTTGCTTAAAGTTTGTAAATCGGATCTTATACATTAAATTGTAAACAAAGAAAAGGAGGCGTGGAGTGGTGCAGCGCTAGGCTTCCGAACCGAGGGGGTCCCGGACTCCCGGGTTCAAATCAGTCTCTGAAGACTTGGATTTTTTTTTATTTCGGGATTTTGAAGACGCCTCTGAGTCCACCCAACTCTAATGGGTGCCTGACTAGAGTTAGGGAAAGTAAAGACGTTTGGTCGTTGTGCTGGCCACATGACATCCTCGTAAGCCGTCAGCCATAGAAACATAATCTTTAGATCATCTGCCCTATAGATTGCATTGCCTGAAAGGGGGAACCTTACTTCACTGTAAACAAAGAGCAGATTATTCTGTTGATCATAACTCCTAAATATCGCCAATCAAAACATGACCATGTAAGAGATATATAAAAATATTATGAATCGAGAGAATGTAGGGGGAGACAAATTAGAATTGCGGGAGAGAGAGTGAAAGAAAGATTTAAACCAAAGGGCCGTGACACAGCTAATGAGATAGTATAGCCATTGAGACGGAGCTGGAATTCTAATTAAACAGCGCCCCTGGTACAGATCACTTTACCTCGTGAGACAGGAAGTGTGATGAGCAGCGCATCACGTGACCCGATCACAGGATACTGTCCAACACTGACCATCTATCTTCCTCTGGTCACACAGGAACCAACTCAATGAAATCTTGTGGTTTCCACAACTGAGCCATAATGAACTCAAACGTGCCACGGTCATTATAAAAATAATACATGTATTAGTAACAAATGACCACTTTGAATCATAACATATGCCCAGACTTACCAATCTGTCAATCAACCGAATTGTGATACATTAAAAGAGGAACACGCACAATTATCATGATCTTATCGCGACGCAGCCATTAAAGTTCCATAAGATGGAGAAGAGTGCTAGTAAGACTTGGACAGCGATGTCACAATGAAAAACAAACCCAACGCAAATGAGTTAAATATTGAAAACTAGTCGACCCATGCGTAGCATACGCCGTTATTTTGCAGGGCCGGCCGGCACTTTCAAAGGACCCGCGCTAATTTTAGGTGTAAATTATTAAATTAAACATTTTATAACTTATAACAGAATTCCCGCAGCCTTCTGTCAATTTAACAGGAGCTCCTTGAAATCTCCTGATATTGCAAAATATCCGAAAAAGTCATGAAAATTATAAATATCTTTTGAAAACTAAAAAAAAAAAAATTTTTCTGAAATATAGAGACAAAAAATTTTCATTTTGGGTTGTCATTCAAAATGGAAAACGCCAATCCTACGCGCGATGAAAAAAAAAACGGCATTATGCAATACCCCTAATTGCGGAATCTGGTGAAAGAAGCTTCTCGCGCCTCAGACTAATGAAGAATTACTTGAGGTAATAATTCTCGAAGATAGATTGAAACATTTGGTAATTCTTGCTATTGAGCGTGATCTATGTAGGAAACAGAATTTTTATGATATACTGTATGTTTCGCTACACGCAAGGCTCGTAAAGTAATTCTGTAGGTAGTAAAAAATGAATAAAATGCAAAGACGAATTTATTTTCTAATACAAATTCTTAATTTTCACTTATTTTCCGTATCCCTAATCAAACTTGGCCCCAGCAAATCCGTTTCGCATAAAGCCCAACAACGGACCTGCTATTTAGTGACAGGTGAATACAATGTAGATTACTTGTTCTCCCCTCCCCTCTTTTTTGTCGCCGCTAAAGTTACGCGGGGTAACTCTAGTTCGACTTGCAGAAATAAAGAGTGATCTTTCCATGACTTCTAGGTCACGATGGTTACGTCAGGCCCTGCTTTTTAGTGACGGGTGAATACTACTTGTTCCCCCCCCCCCTCTCTTTTTTCGCCGTTAAAGTTAAGTGGTGTAACTCTAGTCTGACATGCAGAAATTAAAGAGTGACCTTTCCTTTACTTCTTGTCCAAACTCTAGAGCCATGAAGAGAATTATATATATATAGATAGATAATCAACCAACGGCGTAAGATACGCCGCTATTTTGCAGGGCCGACCATAGGCCAATGCAACCTGTGCGACGCAGTGGGCCCCACACTTTCATAGGACCCGCGCTAATTCTAGGTGTAAATTATTAAATTTAACCATTTTTTAACTTATAACAGATTTCCTGCGGCCGTCTGATTTACCAGGAGCTCTGAAAATCTCCTGAAATTGCAGAAATATACGAAAAAAAAACGGAAATCTCCGGAAATTGTTAAAAAAAACTTTTGAAAAATTTTACAAATCTCATGAAATATATAGACAAAAATTGTCATTTTGGGGTCTCATTCAATATTAAAAACGCCAATCCTGCTGGCGATATATAAAAAACGGCATTATGCATTACCCATAATTGTGTAATGGCGAAACAAGCTTCTCGCTCCTAACCCTAAGCCTAACCAAAGTTTTCAATGTTTGGCTTATAAGGTATTTTCTTTCCTCCAAATATGTAAATAAACTATCCCATTCCTTGGAAAATCGTTAGAGCTGTTTTTTTTTAAATACACGTCCGCTCAGTTTCCAGCCTCTCCAGCTATTTGATTCTGGAACCCATGAAAAACTTTGCAAGCTTATAGGAGGAATAATTAAGCTTAGATGGTTTGGTAACTGACAAGATACAACGGTCTTTCTTAAGAAAAAAAAATCCTTCATGGCACAGTACCAGGTGGTAGAGTACGATGAAGACAGGTTAGAAGAAATATGGGTCTTTAATTTCAATAATGTATTGTTCCTAAAAGAGTCACACTAATGAAACTAAAATCTCAAGTTATTCATAAACCAGACGATAATTATGGCATGAGCGTAAGAGCGCCTAGCCAGGAAAGCACACTTAGTCACTTCCGGTCCGTGAGATGTCATCATGAAACATCATCGGCAGACACCAGACGATGACAGTGCCCATCAGTGAAACTTTGTTTCCCTTCCCCTCCCAGATTCCCGCCATTTTACTTGCACGTGCAAAGTAGCCTGTTAATTAGATATAGGCCTACCTTATTACATATACGTTGAAACAAAAAGAAGAGGCCTTCGTAAGGGTATGGGTGGATATCGTGAATTGAGACTTTAGAATGAGAAAGACCTCAAAATATCCAAATTTACAATAATATAGATCTAGAGTTTTAAAATGTTTTTTCTCCTTTCTTAATTCTGCTTTTCCCTTCCCACAACTTAAAAAAAATGAATTCTTTTTGGATCTGAGACTCAAGTACATCACCAAGAGGACGTCGAATCAGTGTGCTATGGAATGAAATAGACTGCACTTTTCTGAGAAAAACAAATTTACTGCCTGAATAATCCCTAAATATAAGAACACATTCTGAAAACAAATTAAGGACAAGCTTTGTTTTCCTGTTATTTTTTTTTTCCATTTCCAGCAAAGCTGTTTTCTGTTTCCGGCCGGAGAAAAACTCAGAGAAAACAAATAAAATACACGATTTTTTTTTATTTGTCAGAAAAATGGAATGAGCGCATAACTAGTTGTGAATTATACTGAAAACTGAACATGTTAAGGGTTATGATTTTGGTGCTTAGCTAATTATATTATGGATATAAGAAATCTCTCAGCCTCATTTGCGACATGTTGTGACGTTTAGTCAATTGATTAAATTTTGTGGTCACACGAGAAAACCTCTGAGTTAATGACAGTTGTTATTTGGTCTCGCTAGAAAGCGGAAGAGTTTACTACATGTGTTCATGTGGTCTCGTGGTGTAGTCGCTGAGGAGATACAACTGTATTCGCATTACTCCTTGAGAAGAACCCAATCACATTGCTGCTACACGTCAAAACAATATGTGTTCAAGAAACCACAGTCACACAACCCAAAAAAAAAAGGTGTGACCCGGGGGGGGGGGGTTAAACTCATAACCCCCTTTGTTGGAATTTGGTGACTGTGTAGTTTTACTTGAGTTTTTATTGAAGAGGTTTTTGTGTTTGTTTTTTTACCTCAACCCCCATTCGACAATGAGGCGATGGTTGGACACTCCTTCACTACAAATAATTAAAACAACTTCACAAAATCACACACACACTCCATGCATGTGGTTGGTAAGATGTCATTTCGCTGATGGTTAATATTTCACATTTCTGATACCAATAAGTTAATACTCGGTCGTTGGTTTGTAACCGAAAGCAAATGGTAGAATGAAACCAATGTTAGATTGTTCATGTAACTGTTTGGGTCTCAGGACTGCAGAGTCGAACCATTTCTCCTGTCAGTGGAAGCAGTTCCGCTGGACACAATATTTGAGACACGCAGTAGACCGTTTGATCGTCTTATGAGCTGAGCCGAAGGCTCTTCGACCTCAAAGTTTGAAAAAAAAACCCTGTGGGAACACAGTTCTGTTTGAGAGAGACCCGAGTCAATGCCTATGTAAAGCATTGCTATTTCCGATGCCTTTGGCCCCCGACGCATGCTTGGCTGCACATGGCCGAAGGCCGAGGACACCGGGAGCCTCCGCCATTTTCCTTCATTATACCAAGCTAACCGCCATTTATGTAACGGTCCCTTGAGGGACAGCGCATGGATGTGTGACAGGTTTGTGGGGACTCTTTTGCAACCCCGCCCGTGCAATGAGTGGACTCTCGTCTACCCGTGGGCATCCCCACGGGAGTTATGTTTCGCCATTCATTTAGCCTAGCTACCCCCTCAAGTAGCCGTTTCCACCCGGGTGCCACGGTGAGGCAGAACAGCGTACCCGGGACGCAGTAGACCAGAAGTTGGACTGGTTGTCAGAACCATGTCATTGGAAATAAAATATATTTATATAGAGCAGATATGCTTAATGACGTTACATTTAAATACAGCCACTAAATGTTACTAGGGGAGTTTTTTAGAAAATGTAGAAAATGTAGTTCCCAAACAGCTTTTAATTATAAAAAAAAGGTTTCTAAATTGCATGTTTTTAATAATAAATTAAATATAAACCTTTTTTAAAACAGAAAAGACTCATTCTAAAGGAGGCGAATTTGGAACCCTCTAAGTATTATAATCGGAAGATACTGCAGTATATGCATCTTAGAAATGCATCTATTAATAAGGGCATATTATTATTAACTCATTGTGTGAAGAAACATCTAGTTACCAACCCTAACCCATTCTATAGCTTAACCAATCTAAAGAATTTGTATCCATGCACTTTGAAGGGCCTGTCCTATTGTTGGCTTATCAGATTTCATATCAATATTAAACTTTCTAAAACATTGAACGTTGCAGAAAGAATTGGCTTAGAAGACAAACATTGTTTTATGCTGGAGAAAAATAATGTGTGTGTTTGCGTGTGTACATTGTTTTATAATAATATCGTAATAATAATAACAACAACAAAATATTGTTTCACAATCGCACATAGCAAACCGTGGAGGACCATAACCACGCGTATGGTTCTTTCTGGGTAACGGTGCAACAGATGGGTCTGAGCAAGGAAGGCCTTCTTCCATCCTCCTCACGTTCATATATGTTCAGTTTGAACAAGTCGAGTACAATCATCCGCATACAGATGCACTGTGACGATCATGTTTTTATGTTTAGTATTGAACTGTAGGCGCCGTAGTTTGAAAATACTGCCGTCTGAGAGGAACATGATGCCTTTATGCCTTCTTTAAACAATGATGAGATTGTAACTCATGAAATAAGAAAATATACATCCTTGCTTTACCTTCCTGTCAATAGAGAAATGAGATGTTAGCTCATCCAATGTCAATTTATCATTGTATCCCTCTTAAAGCTGCTTTAGAATTGAAAGCAACATTGGAGGGCCTCCGAGATGATACACACTTCTCCACAAGCCATTGAGACACATTAAATCGAAAGCCTTAGTAAAAATAGACAAAGCCATCGTTCTCTGCATTTTCCTTATATTTGTCGCATGCCAAAACATCACGTCATATCTACCTCTAGTTAAAAACGACATTGGCTTTCAGATCTATTCATCTATCTTCATCTATTGTAGAGTTGCCGTTGAAGGAGAATTCTGATCAGAACTTTTCCTGCAAACTGATAGAAGCGTAGTTGGAGCAGTCAGACTTGTCTCCTTATTGTGCTTAGGGATATATTGACCACATCACAAAGAAAATGTGGAATGACACATTCTTAGAAAATGGTGTGAAAAGCTCGGTGAGTCTTCCCGCTAGGGCGAAATTGTTTCATTTTGAAGACTGCTGCTGAAAGACCATCGGAGCTTTGCGTTTTAGAGCAGTCTCCTACGAGTTATCGGGTACCACGTTAAACTTTTGTTGCAGAATATATGGCTTCAAGATGAACTTATAGTAGCTAGTAGTGAGTGGATGCGCCTTGCAAGTTAATAAATTGGAACTATCGGAAGCTTCTAAGAGCGCACTGGTCTAATCTAATAGGCCATAGATAGACAGATCGGAGCGACGGAAAACGTGCATGTGTCCAGCGTCCGTTTGTCAGGATAGCTCTATATACACCATATCTATTGTTTCATTCATTGACTTTAGTCAGCTGACATCTACACTTAGTTTTGTAATAACCCAATACCATAGGTGTCCCGTGACCAGCACAACGACCAAACGTCTTTACGTATGACAGTTCACCTTGAAAGTTAGTTGGGTGACCTACATAAGTAATGTCTTCATCCGCCTTGAAACTCGACACCTCCATTATCGACCACGCCCTCCTTTGAGAGTTGACTTAGTATCTCTTTCCATTCACTTTTAAATCTCTCTTTCTATCGTTTCTCTTTTCTCTCCCTTATCTTTTTTCTCCCAGTCTTTTTCTCTCCATTCACTTATTATTAATGGTTTTATTTACATTCAGAGAAAACAAAAACAATAAAAAAAATGGGACGAGCAGGAAACAAACGCCACAACCAGCTTACAGTGTAATCAGGACAGTCCCTTACACAATGTAATCAGGACAGTCCCTTACACAATGTAATCAGGACAGTCCCTTACACAATGTGATCAGGGCAGTCCTTTACACAATGTAATCAGGGCAGTCCCTTACACAATGTGATCAAGGCAGTCCCTTACACAATGTGATTAGGCTGTCCAAGTTGTTGGTATACAGACTCGAGCTGAAATCATGGGTTGACTTTCTGAATGTAAAAGTCTATGGTAATATCAAGTTTAGTACAACCTTTGGATTGAACATTTTAGATATTTTTCAACATCGGCTTGGTGCAATTATTTTTTCCTTTTTGGCTTCACCCCACTGTGGCCCCTACTTGCCATGGTAGCTTCGCCACAGACTGCGGGCCCTTAATGGTCGTGGGCCCGAGTTCGCGCCATGGATGCTACGCTAGTGGTTGTAACTCATCAGTCACTATATTTCAATGTTCCAATTCATCATACACTTTTATGACTTTGTTTATGCATATTCTGTTTCGCTTCTTTTTCTATTTTAAGACCTGTGTTGAACATTTTTAGAATCTCTTCATTTTTCTTGGGTCCTATTACCATAATTATGTTGTAGGGAATCCGTGGGGCGGGCGAGGTGAATGAGTTAATTCCTTCTATCTGGTGTCATCCCCTGACTAAGTCGCTATGGCAGGACTTTAGAATGACGGCCTCTCTAAACTTGTCAACCTGCTAAAACATACAATTCATTACTGTCATGGGGCGGCTTCTCGAGCTGTCAGGTTTGAACATGCCTATGTTGTTTAGAGCTAAGAAAAAATACTCAGACATATATGTGTGTTCGTCGATGTGAGAATATGGGTAGTTATTATAACAGGAGCTTAGGGGGGGGGGAGAGTATAGTAATGTATATGCCCTTTAGTCATTCTTATTTATTCTTTCTGTACCCCCCCCCCCCCTTTTCCTTGGATAAACTCTGTCCTTATCAATTGACTATGGTTACAAAATTGGTCACTTTTCTTTATTTAATTTTTTAGCCTACCTATTTTTTAGCGGCCCCCGAAAGGGGAAAAGACTGGGAAATGACTGTCCGTCTGTCCGTCCGTTCCGTTTAGATCTCGTAAACTAGAAAAGATATTGAAAATCCGACATCACAATATTTAGACCATTCAAAGTTCTGATGCAACGGCTACTTTTTTTTTTCTGAAAGCGAAAAATCTAATTTTCAAAATCAGTTATGCAAGCAGTTTTTTTTAGAGAGAAAAAGCTAATTAGTATGCATTATAAGATCAACCTAATTTAAAACGAATAGTAATATTATAAACTTCATTTTTCTGAACTGTTTTTTTAGTGCGGAATATTTTTTTTTCTTTTTTTTTTTGAGGATTAGAATAAGAGAGTGAGCCTTTTCAAAACAAATAGATAAATTATAAGACATCAGTTAGGCCAGGGGAGGCGCGGTGGCTGAGCGGTAAAGCGCTTGGCTTCCGAACCGGGGGTTCCGGGTTCGAATCCTGGTGAATACTGGGATTTTCAACTTTGGAATCTTTGGGCGCCTCTGAGTCCACTCAGCTCTAATGGGTACCTGACATTAGTTTGGGAAAAGTAAAGGCGGTTGGTCGTTGTGCTGGCTACATGACACCCTCGTTAACCGTAGGTGACAAAAACAGATGAACTTTACATCATCTACCCTATAGACCACAAGGTCTGAAAGGGGAACTAGTTAGGCCAGGTTCACATCTAACTTTACATTCACTTTCACCTATCCTTTTATCTGCGGGACTGTTGGGGCACATTCTTTCTTTCTCCATTCTTATCTCTCATTTGTATTTGATATAATTTCATTTGAATGTTCTTTCTGAAAATATTGAAGCCTGCCTGAGTGGACCACTTTGGGGGCCGATTTTGAGTTTGTGTTTCCACACAAACTGTCTTTTGTAACCTTGTTTTATTTGTTTTAGATGTTCTTTATCTCTCCTTATAATGCTCTCTCTTTGTAGTTTTCTTTCTCTCCCTCTCTCTTTCTCTGTATCTCTTTCTTTCTCTCTCTCTCTCACACACACTTTCTCTATCTTTCTCTCTCTTTCTCTCTTTTTCCTCTCTCTTTCTCTTTTTTTTCTCTTTCTCTCTCTTTCTCAAACTCGACCCCTCGATTAGCTAATCTTACCAATGATAGACCATACCCTCCTTTATAGTTTACTAACTTAGTTTCTCTTTCCATTCTCTTTTCTCTCTCACTCTCCCTCCCTCCCTCTCTCTCTCTAACTTGAACGTCTCCATGTAATTCTAATTTTCTTTTATCCTCTCCTACCTCCTCCTTGGCTGCCTGGTCGTGTGATATGAAATTTGGACTGTCGTTCAATGGTCACGATGGTCCAGAGTTCAAAACCTGCCAGCTGCCATCCGCCACCATTCTGCTGGAGGTTTGGGATGGGATGTAATTATCTTCAAATCTAAAACTCGTAAAACATATTAATAGTTAAAAACCTGATCTATGAGTATGTATAACTCTCATTTCTCTCCATTCTTTTTCTCTCCCTAATTCTTTCTCTCCCTAATTCCTTTTTGCCCTAGTTCTTTCTCTCCATAAATCTTTCTCTCCATAAATCTTTCTCTCCATAAATCTTTCTCTCCATAAATCTTTTTCTCCCTAATTCTTTCTCTCCCTAATTCTTTCTCTCCATAAATCTTTCTCTCCCTAATTCTTTCTCTCCATAAATCTTTCTCTCCATAAATCTTTCTCTCCATAAATCTTTCTCTCCATAATTCTTTCTCTCCATAATTCTTTCTCTCCATAATTCTTTCTCTCCATAAATCTTTCTCTCCCTTCTTCTTTCTCTGCCTCTCACCATCTTTCTCTATCTTCAAACTTCTTGCTAAAAGAAACACGAAGCCTGTATGGAGGACTACACCCACAGGTAAGAAAGGACCCCCCCCCCCATCTCTCCCCCACACACATTCTCACCACATCCTCAACATTAGCGGGAGCTATAAATTAGGAGCAGTGCGTCGTGCCTTTCTTGATGAATGTTGACATCTTGATGGCGAAGTGAAAAGGCCATCCTGAATACAACGTAAGCATGTTTCAGTTTCTAGGCCAAGTCTCCAGGCCAGGGATTCCCAAAGGCTTCCTAGCGGTGGGGCTGTGCATGAGCGTGTATACCTGTTTATATGGGGGTATGACCTTGTAACAATCGTATGTTTCTACTCTAAGATTGTACAAACTATGCCTAATGAATGTGATTCGAACTTCTTAGATTTCCTATCTGCTTATCTATGCTTCTAGTAGTTATAAGATAAATATATGAGAAACAACAGTTATAATGGGAAATGGGAATAGTACTCTTTAGTCGTAATGTTTACATTTAGCCTCAATATAATATCTAATGACTCTCAAACAATCACAGTTACTCTTTCCGGTGTAGCCGTATCAACACCACGAGACTGTGGTTTCACCTTTCCAGCACGAGAATAAAGTGATTTCTGCTTTTGATTTTTTATGAATTCATAGTGCCTAATGAATTCATGATTTGTAATGATGTCCTGTTGATTTCAGAGTCAAACTTTCTTTCTATCTATCTATCTATCTATCTATCTATCTATCTATCTATCTATCTATCTATCTATCTATCTATCTATCTATCTATCTATCTATCTATCTATCTCTATCTCTATCTCTATCTATCTATCTATCTATCTATCTATCTATCTATCTATCTATCTTTCTGTCTGTCTGTCTATTTATCTATCAGCAACTATTTAACACCGTTAAAGAATGAATAAATGGTCCCAGACATAAACCAAGAGGTTAGATTAGTGTTTAGTTGTTTAGTTCGCATGGTTTGCTTAAGTGCTTCTCGAGGCTTCTGTCGTAGTTAGATCTACTTTCTCTTTTAAATTAGACTAAGTCTCTTTTTGAGGGGGAGCTTCTGATTCGCAAATTGGTCTGACCTCTTCATTTATTTCATTAATATGACGTCTGTCAGTCCAGACAGGAAGTAGCTGCTTAGTAGAGAACTTAAAAAGTGGGAAATCATTTAGTGGACTCTTTGTGTCTGTAAGTCTTGAACTCCCTTCCTGCAATTACATCTCCATCACTGACCCAAGTGCGTGAGAACTCGTACCTATGTGATGTCAACAGGTCAATATCTTTTTTTTTTTTCGTAAAGTTTTATGTTTATGAAGTTTCCATGAGATTGATCTTCCTGCTCAATCTCCAGAACACAGGCCCACGCTATATGTATAATTTTTATGAATATAAATTTTATGATGTTTCTCATGGTAGATCTGTCATTTGCTGCAGATATTAAACTTAATAAGAAATTGTTGTACTTTACTTTTCAGTAGGAAGCAGACGCGCACATAAAATTGAAATATAAGTATTCAGGAGTTCAACATACTTAATTTTGCGCAGAATATAGACGATGGTCAAATCTGAGTTTCATAGCACTAGCAATTTCTGAAATCTAAACATTGCAGTCAGAGTTTCATAGCGATAGTGATTTCTGAAATCTAAACATTGCAGTCAGAGTTTCATAGCGCAAGTAATTTCTAAAATCTAAACATTGCAGTCAGAGTTTCATAGCGATAGTAATTTAAAAAATCTAAACATTGCAGTCAGAGTTTCATAGCGCTAGTGATTTCTAAAATCTAAACATTGCATTCAGAGTTTCATAGCGCTTCAGTGTTTCATTGCGATAGTTATTTCTGAAATCTAAACATTGCAGTCAGAGTTTCATAGCGCTTCAGTGCTTCATTGCGATAGTAATTTCAAAAATCTAAACATTGCAGTAAGAATTTCATAGCGCTTCAGCGTTACATTGCAATAGTAATTTCTGAAATCTAAACATTGCAGTCAGAGTTTCATAGCGCTAGTAATTTCTAAAATGTAAACATTGCAGTCAGGACTTCATAGCGCTAGTAATTTCTGAAATCTAAACATTGCAGTCAGGATTTCATAGCGCTAGTAATTTCTGAAATCTAAACATCGCAGTCAGGATTTCATAGCGCTAGTAATTTCTGAAATCTAAACATTGCAGTTAGAGGTACATAGTGATGGGAACTAAGCTAAATTTTAATAACAACTTTATCACTTATCACTAATTTGAACTAAACTAAAAGCATGATTAATTGAGCTTCGACAACTTTTTTTTCTGGAGGGGTGGGGGGATAGGTAAGCATTAGCAAAATATCTCAGGTGGGGAGGTAAACATTAGCAAAATATCTCACGGGGGGGAGGTAAACATTAGCAAAATATCTCAGGGAGGGGGGAGGTAAACATTAGCAAAATACCTCGGGGGGGGGGGGGGAGTAAACATTAGCAAAATACCTCGGGGGGAGGGAGGTAAACATTAGCAAAATATCTCACAGGGAGGTAAACATTAGCAAAATACCTCAGGGGGAAGGTAAACATTAGCTAAATCTCAAGGGGGGGGGGGGGAAACATTAGCAAAAAATCTCAGGGGGGGGGGGGAGCTAAATATTAGCAAAATACCTCAGGGGGGGAGGTAAACATTAGCAAAATATCTCAGGGATGGGGGGGGGGGGGGGTTTCTGGTAGAAGGTTTCCGTGCTGCCCTATGCGCTCAGCAAATACAACTCTGCTCTAATAAGGACTCGAACTCCAGCCTCCTACTCAGGTGACTAAGCCGTAAGAAAACTTCATTTAAGTTTGTGTCATTGTAACTTTTGTATCAGTATAAAGTTGTATCAGTATAAAGTTGTATCAGAATAAAGTTGTATCAGTAGAAAGTTGTATCAGTATAAAATTGTATCAGTGTAAAGTTGTATCAGTATAACATTGTATCAGTGTAAAGTTGTATCAGTATAAAATTGTATCAAAGTAAAGTTGTATTAGTATAAAGTTGTATTAGTACAAATTTGTATCAATATAAAGTTGTAACAGTATACAGTTGTATTAGTATAAAGTTGTAGCAGCATAAAGTTGTATCAGTATAAATATTTTATCAGTAGAATATTGAATCACTACTACTATCACAAACTTTGAATTGAACTTTTTAGATTGTAATTTAAAAAATGGATAATCCTCAGCTCTAATTATACTAATTTGGCTTTAATTATATTTTTGTTTGTTAATCTAAAAGTTGTTTACTTTAAAGTTAAATTTTGCTCATCACAGGACGTACCACCGACAACGAGCAGATGGACGATGAAACATATTCAGTACATAAACGAGCGTTTTTTTTTTTCATTTCATAATGCACACTCTCTTGAAATTTTACGGTCAATGGGGAGTAACCGCGATATAAAACAGTGAATTAAACGCACAAAGTGCACTCCTTTTTAGTTTGCTCTATTTAGATTTTTTTCCCCCAAAAGTACCTCACAATCTTGTTATAAGGTATAGTCAGGGTCGGCCTGGCTTAAAAAACCGGCACGGGAAATTTGGTCAATGCGGCGGCTCACTTCATCATTAGTTTCATATACATTTTTTCAATTATTTAATATTAATACTTATTTTTAATTGAATTTAATATTTATATATTTTTCTTTATTATTCCATATATATATAATTGATAGTAATAATAATAATAATAATGAAAATTTTAAAGTTCAAAAACACTACTTTAAGTTGTAAGAATGTTTTTATTTATTACATGTTCAAATTCGTAATTATGCAAAATAACATTAAACAGTTAAATAACTCCTAGTTTTAACAACCTAAACATAAGAAACACTAGAGTCTAAAATTACAAGTCATTATTAACTAGTATAACAGCTTTTTCATCGTTTCACTAGTCGATGCTAAAACATCAATGGTTTCATTGTTATTGATTCTTGGAAGAAGGTCCTTCTCACAAGACATCAGCATGAATGATTGTAAAGTTGACTGGCTCAGCAAATTTCTTAATCTGTTCAAAATGTATTTCAATTTTGAAAACGACCTCTCACAAGCAACTTGTGATGAGGATGATGTCAAAACCAATTTGTAAGCCAGATACAAATGTGAATAAACAAGAGACTCTGCAAATTAAACATCTGGAGATCAAAATAACAACAAACAATAGGCCTACATTTGTTTGCAAGATGTGCATTTATTTCTGTGGTTGTTGCCTGGTAGTTCTACTGATTCAGGCTGTTGAATGTTGTCTGAGACAGAGTCTGATACTTCCGTTTCAAAGATCAAATTATATTCATCTTCAAGAGTTGTTTGAAAATTTTCCCATTTCCTTGCAAAATCCAAATTCAGTTTGAAGCTGATCTTTTGTTACAGTATCATCAATTTTTTTGAGCAACCCACTCAGGTGCTGCAGTGCATCAATGGCCATTCTTTTCAGAATTTCTGCTAAATTTCTTGGATCTAAACAAGATAAATCAGCGTAAAGACTACCATGCTCAGAGAATCTCTGTTTTAAACTATTAATTACTTGATCCATAACCATGCTGTGAACATTTACACGGAATTTATCTTTCTCACTTTCAAGTGGTTGGTTGGCTATAATTCTTTTTTCTTTCAAACCTGCACTGCAATGTCGAGCTTTCTTTTTTCTAGTTCACTGTCTGCAAATGTTGAGACATTTGTAGCTGCTTGGAAAATAGAATCAAAATTTCTATCTACTTTGCTTAATTCATTGATACTGTCTTGAACCATCTTATAGGCTCGAAGTATATCCATTCCAGTTGTTTGCAAATATTCAGATAATGGCGTTGTGTGTTCAAATATTTTCAGATATAATTGTGCCGTTAGAATAAATTCAAAACTTGTCAATGAATCAAACAGAGCTTTTGCTCTGTATCGGATATCATTATTAAATTTGTTTGATATAGAAATATCATAAAATGTTTGTAGCATGTCAATGTACAAAAAATCGATAACTTGTGTTTCTTGATTGCCATGATTGGAATGTTTGATGAAGAAGTTTCGAAATATTTTAGTAAGAGCTCTGTCTTTTGCCCACCAACGGGTTTCAGCAATTACAGATATGTATTTCAATTTGCTAAATTCACGCCAAACATAAAGTAAGAGATATGATTGCTGAAGAAAGACTGCACATGTGTTTAAAACCCCAAATAAAGTAACAACTTCAAATTTAAGACATGGGCATAACACCTTACATGAATCTGGCCTGGAGAAACTGTATTTAACCAGGCATTGAATCCATTGTATTGACCTTGCATTTTAGACGCACCATAGGTGGAATTGCCAATACATTTACTTACATCAATGCCTAACTTTTCAAAGACACAACAAACCAAATCACACATTCCTTTTCCAGCCGTTGATGTGCAATTGACTATAGCTATTACACGTTCGTGTACAGTATCCGTTACATATCGGATCGCAATAGAACACCGATCCTGCAAATTAATATCTTGTGTGGTATCAATTTGAACGCTAAACATAGCGGCTCCTCTAATCTCTTCGACAATCATGTTTGTTAAAGATGTTGATATAGCATCAATTACTTTATTAACAGTTGTTTTAAAAATATAATAACTTTCTTTTGGCAGTTGGCAGCTGCCGGCCCACCGGGAATTTTCCGGTGTCCCGGCGGCCCAGTCCAAGCCTGTGCTACTAAGAAAAATTTTAATAAGCTGTTTTTGATACAAAACAAATTATTGGCAACTTCCCTCTCCTCGTATTACTTGGCGACACACCTTCATGGAGGACCTCAGAACAGTGGACACCAGGTGGGAGGAGGCTTCAGACATTGTCAATGACAGATCTTTATGGAGACAGCTTGCCACCCAGTGCGCCGAACGGCGCGGTAAGACCTAAGTCTAAGTCATTAATTAGCTAACTGGTTATTTTGTTTATTAATTCTAGTTTCGTCAGGTGCAAGAAAAAATCGTGCAAAATTTGATCTGAAATTGAGTGAAGAAGAACTAGTATCAGCTAGCCATCACTAGTGTCAGCTAGCCATCAGAAATGAGTGGACTCAGAGACGTCCTAAAAATCCCCAAATTAATAAAATCACCGAGATTCGAACCCGAGACACCGCGGCTTGGAAGCCACTCAGCCACCACGCACGCCCCCCCCCCCCCCCCCCCCAGATATGTCATTGCTTACGTTGTTGTCCCCCCCCCCCCTTCCCCCTTTATAAAACGTAACATATCTATCATTTTGGTTCTCTCTTAACTTCTGTAACGCAATCATCCAGTTTAAAACTAGAGCAACATTGATTGACATTATGTTTTCAAAGTTGTATTTATTTATTGATTGATTGATTTAAGTTGAAACTGAAACTTATAATACTTTTTCTGTCTTTGAAACGGAGCTGACCTCACGACCTACAGTCTCTTGTTTCAGGTGCTACCCAATTGCTATTGAGAGACACATGGGCGTCACCCCAACCTCAACTCTTTTGTTTTGACATCGCCCTTGACTTTCATGGTGGTGACTGTAGTTGGTTTAACACGATGGTTTAAGTAGGCTAAGTGTTGGCCAGTGACGCTCAGCTGAGGAGTACAAGAACAACATGACAACAAATAATCCAGTGGACTATAAAAACTAGTTCCAGAACTTGAACTTAATTGTGAAGTGCCTCTGAGAGTTAGGGTCAAACAGACCTAGTAGGCCTACCTACGCTTGCGAATTCAAACCAAGTTGAAAAACAGATTTTTACTCTGTAGTGTGAGGTTGGCCTGAAGACTTTTTGTAAATGACTTCTGTAGCTTAGCATCAGAAACTAAAGAATGGTAACGTCATTATTATCATGTGACACGTTTTGAAGCGTGGTCACAAGAAGATAGTAAACATATACTTAAGTCACCTATGAACCTTGAACTCTCATGGATAATTAATTTCTTTACCTGGCGGTACAAATCATGTACAGTGCTCGTCATTGAGTCCATACTTTGACAGTATTTTATACTTATCTCTATGACAGTATCTTGTACTTATCTCTATGACAGTATCTTTTACTTATCTCTATGACAGTATCTTGTACTTATCTTTCAAAAAGAACCTTTTCCTTTCTTTGATACAATATCTCACTGTAACAATATCTTGTACTTATCTCTGTGACAGTATCTTGTATTTCTCTCTATGGCAGTATCTTATACTTATCTTGTAGACTGTACATTTACCTTTATTTCTGTAACAACACCTTCTACTTATCATTGAATTAATTGAAATAGTCATTTCGACTTATCTTTGAGGCAGTATTTAGTAATCATCGTTTAGACAGTACCTTATACTTGTTTTTTAGACAGTACCCTGTATGTATTTGTTTTTGAAACAGTACTTTAAGATAGTACCTGCACTTATCTTTGAGAAAATACATTTCACTTATCTTTGGGACAGTACCTTGTACTCATCTTTCAGAACTTCGATGCCCAGTTTGAACGGAATACCTCTGGAGAATGGCAATGAGGTGTCGTCAAAGGTTAGTTGATGTGACCTGGCGCTAGCATCGCTGCACTTGTAGTCTAAGGTAACAATGTTTTTCTCGAAGTCTACCTGGACACTCAGCGCAACGTCGCCCTGTTTGTTCACTAGATACACGCAGAACCTAAAGATAGAACAGACACAAATGTAGCTCCGACACATCACACAACCCATCACACAACCCATCACACAACCCATCACACAACCCATCTTACAACCCATCACACAACCTATCACACAATCCATCACACAACCCATCACACAACCCATCACACAACCCATCACACAACCCATCTTACAACCCATTACACAACCCATCACACAACCTATCACACAACCCATCACACAACCCATCACTCAATCCGCCAGTTACAATCAGTCACCAATCACCAGTCCACTCAACCACAATTCAACAAATACTCAACCATTTTGCAGATGTAACTCAATCAATCAAAATCAATCTAACCTATTACTCAACCCTCCTATCAAAACATCACCCATCACTCGACTCCCCTTCCAAAACATCACTCACCCATCAGTCTTCTCCCCCAATCCATCTCTTACCCATCACTCAGCACACTAATCATCAATAGCTGTGTATTTTTAGATGACTTTTAAAGGTCTAAAAACTGTTATAAACTCCAATGATCTTTTCATATTGTCTCATAAACTTTCAAATAAGTCCTTGTGTTTGGTGCTGACAACATTTAGATAGAAGACACAAGAAGAAGATTACGGTTGAACAATTAGTGCATGCATTAGAAAGATGGTGACGTTTTGTTAGCATCGAACATTTGCTTCTAAGTTCAGACTCTACTCTCTTCATGTTCATGATCTAATACCCACAAAGACTTCATTCTACTTTAACTATTTTAAAATGGTGGTTGGGGGGGGGGGGGGGGGCTAGCAATATGTTCTACAAGGCCGTGTTAGAATAACAGTGATAGAATAGTCTTTAAATAAATGTGTTTTCTAATCAACAAAATATATTCCTCAGTTTCCAATAAGAGTAAAAAAAGAGTCAGAACGAGAACAAGGTTCAAACCAAAACTCTTCTCTTACTCGGCACTTACTCCTCGGCATCTCTCTCCGGTGTTCCAATGTAACTCACTTTCTGGCCAACTTCCAAGGCTGCAGGAATTTCAAACTCCGCCAATTGTTCACATTTAGCATCCTGCAGCAGAGGTACACATGTGTACTGACAAGCAAAATATACAACTCGATTTTAGACAGTGGCGGAGCAACCGTGACGGGAAGGGGTTCATTGCGGCCGAGCCTAGGACTAACCCACAGAGCTTATTGAAAGAATGATGACTATTAGTTTTAAAGAAGACGTTTCAACATTAATGGTGACGACTGTGACACCACTGCTGACACACCAGTGCTGACGCCAATGCTGACGCCAATGCTGACACTACTTCAGACACTACTGCTAACAAGAAGCTGAAACCGAATCGTAAAAGCTGGTACAAACAACGAAAAGTCTTTTTGTTAATATATTCAAGATGATCCGATTTGCTTTTGTCGTCTGAGCCTTCAAGTTTTTTTTTTGTTTGGGAAGGGGGGGGGGGGATCGGGGGACTTCCCATGTTTGAACTCTGACCCATAGGTACGTTTCTACGCCGCTGAATCTAGATCCACTTGTTTTACTCTATTGCCTGCGTTCAAAATGCCGACATGATCGTCACTGTCATTATTATTACTATTATTATTATTATTCTTACAGCTTTTACCTACTACTACTATTATTATTATTATTACAGCTTTTACCTATAACTACTACTACAATATTTATTATCGAAAGAAATGCGAATATAACTTTACATTATACATCTACAACTTACAAGATAACAATACCGATCAGCAAGGGAAACTTATTTATTAACTGACCTTTTGTAAACATCCTTGACTTGCAATCTTCACACATAAGGTCATATTTATCGATGATCCTATTAGAATTCGCTTTAAAAAAATACGTTGCGATTTTGTTTGCGTTTATTTGTAAATAGAATCGAAATAGTCAATACACTTTCGACCGACGGGATGATCGTCTGTACAAGTTCTTTGGGCCACACCACTCCTGGGATTATAAAAACAAGCAAATATATTTTAAATACTTTAAAAAAAAATAAAGCTTATACAAAGTGTAGTTGTATCTATCTATCTATCTATCTATCTATCTATCTATCTATCTATCTATCTATCTATCTATCTATCTATTTAATCTATCTATCTATCTATCTATCTATCTATCTATCTATCTATCTATCTATCTATCTATCTATCTGTCTGTCTGTCTGTCTGTCTGTCTATCTATCTATCTATCTGTCTGTCTGTCTGTCTGTCTGTCTGTCTGTCTATCTATCTATCTATCTATCTATCTATCTATCTATCTATCTATCTATCTAATCTATCTATCTATCTATCTATCTATCTCTGTCTGTCTATCTATCTATCTGTCTATCTATCTGTCTGTCTGTCTATCTGTCTGTCTATCTATCTATCTATCTATCTATCGGTCTATATGTCTGTCTGTCTGTTTGTCTATCTATCTATCTATCTATATTTACAATTCGTTGGAAATCCAAATTCACGTAATGAATGCTTATTAAAAGCTAAAACGTTTAGTACTGTAAACAAACTATTTTCGGAGATTACAGAGACAGCAGTTTCCTCACGAAGTCAAGGGGTTTGTTGGGGCGCTGTTAGCTCCCCCAGGGCGTTTCGTTCTGAGCTTCGGAAATTCATTCTCCTGGCGTCTATAACACATTTTATTCCTCATTGTAAGAAGAGCGCATGTCGAAGTTTACATTTAAAACGAATGGCACGCGGATTAATGAGTAAATTAAGGGCACTGGCCAATCTTGTTATGCGAGTGACATTCGAGGTACATTTAGTGCCAGTTCGTCTATAATAGAGGTGTGACCATCGTTAAGTAGGTTGTCTTATAGCGGGCATTTGTTTTTTTGTGACGAAAAAGTCGTCAATATAACGACCGTAACGACGTATTGTTATTTCCTTTATAACCCTATAACCCTATAACCCTAACCAAACCAAATCATGCAACACGCTGTCCTCCTTTAAAGAAAGCGTCTTTTATGCTCTGGTCTTAGTAGTTAAAGGACGCAAATTCAGTCTTATAATTTATAACAAATTGATATTTACATTCTACTATAGTAGAACTATAGTACTGAACCCAGTTCTTAGATAACTTAACTCTACTTAGTCATTGGTCTGGTGTAATCAGGAACACACGTTCCCTACATAAGACCTAATGGAACTAGCATATGACTAAGAAATGATTATTTTTATCTTATATAATGCAGACGTTACTTCAAAAACGATGTTTACGTCCTACGTGTAACTCAGTGTTTACTGTAAGCTACTTTAATTTCTGTCTTCTATCCTGGACAGTCTCTGATTAATATGCTCGACTAGATTGACATATAGATGTAGTCTAGATCTAAATTATATTTTTATATAGGCCTACGTAGGATGTTAGTAGCTTCTTCTTTTTCGTTCTTGACGACTCTACCTGTTTTTATCTCTGTGTTCTGTATTTTATAGAATTATTGAACTAGATCAAGTTTAATTAAGTTGTGATTTCTACAATGTTACTTTTTTTTTCAGGAAAATGTTTTGAAGAATAAAAAAAACCTTTCTAGATCTAGGTCTATCTTAGACTAGCTTACGTTTAAACCTTCCTTTTGTGAGTATCTAAGTGATGTTTTTATTTTGTTTTGCTATTTTCAGACACAAAATTTATTTTTTAATGAGCATTTATAAACATAGAAATATATATGTCAGTGTGCATTGAGATTTTTAAAAAAATGTATCTGTTACCAAATAAACTTTTAAAAGTTCATGTTCTTGAAAATTTGCTTTTTTATAACCAGCGTCAAAGATCCACTGGCGGATCCAGGGGAGGGGCAATTGGGGCGATCGCCCCCCCCCCTCTCGACCGACCCCCCCACCCTCCCAGGTTGGGGGTGGACGAATTTTAGTATAGGATTCACACAATTTGTGAATTTTAGTATAGGATTCACACAATTTGTATACGAATTTATTACTTATGTTAATAATATATGCTTATTATTTATATTTCAACCTATTTTTAGATTATTTCGCCCCCCCCCCCCCAAGGCATTTTTGCCGATTTAATGGGGTCGGAAGGTGGCGATGGCATCAATCCCGCCCCCCACCCATAAACTTTCAAGTGGGGGGGGGGGGTCCAATAAATGTGTAGAAATCACAGCTTCCTAAGAGAATCAATTAAATATCTCTAGGATTCAAACGTGTTATTGCTGTTTTAACCGATCTTTAGATGATGTCGTTCTCCTGTTTACCGATTGGGTGGAGGGGGGGGGGGCGAATACATCTACTGCCATTCCCACCTAAACTCTTTGAGTGTGTGTGTGTGTGGGGGGTCCTACTTTTATGGTTAAATCATAGTTTGTGAACAAAATTAGTTGAACATCTATATAATATAAGCTACGTATTGATATGTGAACCCATTTGTATATTATGTCGCACACACTCTAATCTTAAATTTTATCATTAGTAAATATCAAATGAAAAAGGATTGTACCAGGTGGGAGGGGCGATACATGCAATCGCCTTCTGCCCATCGGACAAACCAATATTTTTCCTTTTTGAAGTATAGTTAAAAAATTACAAAATTATGAGAAAAATCTGTCACTAATATACTTTAAATGTGCTATAAATTAAATTATATCGAGTCGCAAAACCACTATTCTTTAATGCCAAATGCAATCATTAACGGAAATTATAAAAAGGAGCGAGGATTAATCGTTTTCATTCTACCGTCCCTCCCCTTTCCAAACGAAAACATGTTTTAAAACAAAATAGTCAAATATGGCGACAAAGTTTATGTAATTTCACATAAATTTATCATAATTTTTTAAAGAAAGACTTTGCTATGGAAAGAGTAACGATTGAGATGAGCTCTGAACCCAAATATTCTTTTCCTAGTTGCCATTTTCCAACCGTTACTCAATCTGCTATTTTTCTAGTTAAATAAATTTGGCTCTTTAGCACATAATTTATGCTTCAATCCTAAAAATGCAAATAAATTTAGAGCAGAGTCTAATAGGTCCATTAAATTGCATCTCCCACTTCCGAAATTTTTTGTTAGAGCTTTGAATTAATAGTTCTGTAACAAAACAAAGTTTCAAACAGGCCTATTTAACAAAATGTTTCACTTACAAATGAGCTTTTTTAAAAAAATATTATTCTAATTTTTTTTTTTCGTCGGCGATCTTTAAAGCCTAAATCTAAATATGTGGGGTAACTTCAAATTGTTTTATTTGCAATGTTGTAAGGGCCTTTCTAATTCATATTAGAATATTTTTTCAAGTAAAACATTATTGAAAAGGTCATTTTTTAATAGAATGAATAAAAAACTGTAGATGACAGGAGAATGCGTTTCAGCAGTGAAAAAATTCAAGAAAACGCTTTTGACGTCGGGGCTTCGCCCAGATCCCCACTGATAAATAATGAACTTTAGATGACAGGAGAATGCGTTTTAGCAGTGAAAAATGCAAGAAAACGCTTTTGGCGTCGGGGCTTCGCCCCGTACCCCGCTGATAAATAATGAGCTTTAAATGTCAGGAGTGAAGTGAAGAATGCAAAAAAACAATTTTGGGGTCGGGGCTTCGCCCCAAACCCCACTAAGAAGCCTTACAGCGCTACCCTAGACCCCCCAAACTATCAAGAGAAAGGGCTTAAGATGTCTGGGTTTTTTTTCTTCGCAGAAAGTTGAGAAACACTGCTTTTTTCATTTCCCATTTATATATATATATATATATATATACATACACACACACACATATATATATATATATGCTGTACTCGCGTTTATGCATAGGGTTATGGTTTACTGCGCGTTAGGGTTAGGGTTTGGAAAAAAAATTGCCCCCCTCCACTCCAAAGTTCTGGATCCGCTAGTGACGTCATATCCGCTGACTTTCCAGTACTAATTGAAATCAATACAAAACAAACAATGATGGTCTCTATGCATTGGTATAGGTGTCTATGCTACAACCACAGACTTATATAGTATACTAGACTGGAAATCGGACATAAATTCTTATCCGCGACTGATCGATATATAAATTTTTATATACGTAAACTCTTTTTTATGCGCTAAGAGGAGTCGCTCCAATAAATCTTAGAAAAGTAATGATCTTTAGTTTTCAAAGTTTAGAAATAATGCAAAATCATTTCTCGGATATTCACGCAAATATATGGAACAAAGCCATTTCCTGTTTGTTTCCATTGAGATAATGTTTAAAAATCCTAGATCGAAATAATTCATTTAAATAGATTTATTACCTAGATCTTTCTAGATTATGTATCTAAAATTTGCAAAATATTAATTATGAGACAAGAGTATTCTTATTTTTGATGTTCAATTACTAGATCTAGATCTAAAAATTAAATTATATGTTACATAGGTTAGGGTTGAAAAAAATAACTTTGCTTATTTTAACTACTTTACAAAACAACGCCTTGATCCAACTTTCTAAAAAATTTTCACATTTTTTGTAGTGTTTAAAAGTCTACATGTCCAGTCTAGATATAGTATATATAAGTCTTTATGAAAGACTTTTTTTTTTTGTTTCTTTTACATGTTTTGCATGTTCCTTCAGAAGTGAAAATTCTTACATCCTAGCTGTCTCTAGAATAAATGACTTTTATAGGATGGAGTTGACGTTTCTAGTGTCTGTTGCATGTGTTGTGCCGATGGCGTTACTGAGCCTTGGCGACTGAAACTACTTACATGTGTTTTATAATGACATGGAGAATAAAGTCAAGGCCGCGGGATACACTTTTAACTCCAAAAATAAATCTTCTTCCGAGGTCAGACGTACACGGCAGTAACAAAACCTAAACCGACAACCTGCAGACAACAGTTATGTCAGTGCTAGATCATGGATGTGACAGACTATGTTGATCAAATACGCATTCGTCTTGAGGGGAATCGCGGTGGGCAGGGCTTGAAAGCGGAGCCATCGAGATAACACTCTAGATTGCATACTAGAATGCAATGGCACTGTTCTACAAAAGGTATTATGCAATCTCTGTTTAAAGTCAAGCCGACAATGTGAATAAGCGAAACGTTGATTTTTAAACCAGTAGGCCTATGTGCAGCGTTTCAAGAACTTTTTACTAACAACAAAAGCTATCTCGACTACACTAATAAAATGTTTCCAAGTATCTTCTCTTATATAAATTGCAGACGTTGCATCAAAAAAAGAAAATAATTATGTCCTACTCATTTCATGTGTCAATCTGGGCATGCATGTTAATCAATGACTTAAACTCCTTGGTTTTCTAATGGCACTAGGAAAAGGAAGAAAGAAAACTTGTACGAATTGGTTCTAGCTTATGGAATAATAAATGTGCATTTATCTTTGTCTTTCTGAGACTGATTATTTTATTAGGTTTATTTTTCGTATTTGTAAATTATGATTCCGCTTTTTACGTAGCCTATCATTCTTAGTTCACTTTTAATTCTTCTGTCCTGAAGTGCCTCTAAATTTAGAGATTCTACTGGTTGTGTTTCTGTAATCGTGAATATCCGTTTGTTATAAATCTCACTGCTCTATTTGCATGTGTTCTATTATTTTATGTTTACTTGAGATGAGGGCGTCCCAAACCAAGGTTAAATAGCATTGTTTTCTTATTTTTGATTTGTTACAATTTCTTTCAATAAACTCATACGCCTATTATGTAAAGGTCCAATCTCATATGTACGCATTTCTAGAGTTATAACTAACCAGTTTACAATACACTAAATGAGTTACCATAGTCGATTCTAATATTATTATTTTATTTTTTATATCTTAATAATTCAAATACTCCAGGAAGTGATGTTGTAGGTTTATAACAAAAAACCAAGGGCTTACATTAGATCGCCAAAGCCCTAAGGTTGATGGTAGAACCTTCAGTCTTTTTATTTGCTCACTATTATTAAAACAGAATTTAAAAAATAGGGGAGCAAACTAAAATATTTGTTTCAAAATATAAAAAATTATTTATTGCGTCCCTTTAACTGCCCAACGCCTCGTAACAACCATGGCATAATGGACAAGAGTACTTGCCCCTGGTATTGGGTTTCTACATTATACAGATAGATTAAAAAAGAAAGCGCTGATACCATTGAGCTATCTTCTAATATATAAAGCACAAGGTAAGGAATATGTATATATGTATATATGTATGTATGTATGTATGTTTCGCATAGAAATCAAAACCGTTTGACCGATCTTGATAAAACTTGGCATAAATGTTCCTTAGGTCATGGCAGAGACCGTAGTGTCCTTTAATGTCCTACCACCACCGGGGGTCCCTAAAAATAAAAGAAACTACTTAAATTTATCTCTATTAAAAAGCAAAACGTTTAGAGTTAGACAAATCGGGTAAACCCGGCCCGCAGGCCGCGGGTCATGTTCGTATAGTATTTAATAAACAACAATTGATACGTAGCTGGACCCAAGTGTTGTCTATAACTTCAAGTTTTTATTTCATGCTTTACAAGTACTCAACGTGACCACCACCAGCGGCACAGAGCGGCACCTTCGACATAGGGGTCACGAAGGTCACGCACAGAGAACATCAAGCCGACTACCGTGTAAAAATTCCTACCTAACGCACTGCAGAATGTCCCCGTCCAATTGTGTTGATTGCATCTGTTGTTCAATATTTCATGTCCTTGATATTTACTGGCAACAGTGGAACAAATACTTGGTCTTTAACATTTCTCCCTATCCCCCCCCCCCCCCACAGGAAAATGTCGCTGCACTGTGAAAATGGCATTTTGTTTTCACAAACTCAAGCAGACCAAAACGCCTTCCGCAGACCAAGTCGTTAGTTTGAGGGTAAAAAAACCACATGATTTTCTTACAAATACAAATTAACTCTCCTGTATCAAATGAAACCTATAATTCAATTTGACCTTAGACTTTTCTTTTTAATAGAATGAACAGTGCGCTTTGATTGCACAAAACTTAGTTATCGGACCGTCCAACCACTTTTAGCGGCCCCCGAAAGAAAAATAGACGCTATTAGTTTTGTGTGTTCTGTCTGTCCGTCCATCCGTCCGCCCGTTTGTCCGTCCCGTTTAGATCTCGTAAAAAGATATTGATATTTTAGACCTTTCAAAGTTTTGATGAAGCGGCTACTTTTTCATTTTCTGAAAGCGAAAAATTCAATTTTTAAAATCAACGATGCCAGTCGTTTTTTTCATACAAATACACCTTTTTTTTACAACTATTAATAGTAACAAGCATTGGAGATTATTTAGTAAGGGAGATGACTATTTATTACATTTCTAACACATTTATGCAAACGGTTTTATATTTTTTAATAAAAAAAATTTGTTTTCACAATTTTAATAAAAGAAAATTTCACAATTGTATTGCTAAGTTCAATAAGTTCTGTCATACTAACTACTACATTTACAAAAGAAATGTTTACTTTTTTTTAAAGAGAAAAATCTATTTAGTATGCATATAATTGTAACATAATTTAGAACAACACATGAACTGCGGCTCTGCGGTATATCCATGAAACACTGAACTAAGGGATTTCTTTCATTGAGGCTTTCAATAAGTGATTGACCCTTAACAAAACAAATAGATCAATTAGATAATCATTATATAACGCAGACGACGAAAAGAAAATCTAAATCGACCACCTGCGGACAATGGTATGCTTGCCCTGGATGTGGCAAAATATGTAGGTCACAGCTAGGGCTGCGCAGCCACGGGAAATACTGTAATCCTCACTAATCTTCGGACTTGAAGACAAGTCTTATATATAACATCAGCTAGACCAGGTTCACATCTAACTTAACCTTCACTTTCACCTATCCCTTGGTATGCTTGGCACCACACAGGATCTGCCAACCTTCTTTCTCCATTCTTCTCTGTCATTTGCCTTTGATAGAATTTCATTATAATATTCTTCTGACTATATTGAAACCTGCCTTTTTACTAGCCTGGGTGGACCACTTCAGGGGCCGATTTTGAGTTTGTGTTCCCACACAAACTGTCTTTTTAAAACCTTGTTAACTTTTTGAAGCGCTCTTTTTACTACGACTTAAAGGCCTTTTGAAGCTCAGAACACATCAGAACATTTGGCACTCCAGCTTACATGTAAACGGAGCTTACATCACTACAAAACATTATTTTCGAAACAAAAAAGGACTAACTTTATTCAACATCTATTTCTTAAATTTGTATTCTAAACATAGTTTAAATATAAAAGAAAATGGGTTATTTTTTTTCTTTTTTTCTTTGTCATTTCCTGGTGTCATGTGGGGGGGGGGGGGGGGGCGGAAGAAATCTGGTGGGCTGCAGAGTTTGGTCACAGACCTGTCACGAGAATGTCATTTACAATTCATTCCACTGCTTCCATCTAAGTAATGAAGCTTTTCTACTTGCCCTGATAACCTCAGAGCGGATCAATGAATTCGTTAAGTGTTTGACTGTTTTAAGTGTTTTACCACATCTAGTTCAATTTAAAATATTTTTTCGTAAAATTATTTGTTTTTAAAAATCTGATCATTAAAGAATAGTTCCATAACTTTTTTTTCCAGTTAATATTTTACCTGAAAATGAGTGGTGACTGTTAAACGCTTAATAATTTTACATTATTTTGACAATTCTTGAGTTGGCCAAGCGGGCGCATGCAAAGTGGTAGTGGCCCGCATGCGGCTCACAAACCCTATGTTTGACATGCCTGTGTTAAACGGTGATAGCCTTCTAGAATCGGCAGGTATTTTGAAACCAAAAATGTACGTTAAGAGCTTACATGGTAATTTGTATCATAAAGATTCTAAATAATATTGAGAAACAAGTCCTAGTTTATGCCAACTTATTTGGATTTTGAAGAGACAATAAAATCTTCGATCGCGGGGCCCCCATTCAGGCGCGGGGCCTGGGGCGGTTGCCTCACTTGCCACCCCCCTAAGGCCGCTACTAAACATTTCAATGCGGACAAAATAGGTCACATCTTGGGCAGTTTGTCACGTGATATCAGGGCCGGAATTAAGTGTGGAGGCCCCTACATTTTTCCGAAAGCTTTAATAAAATCAACTTATTAATAAAAAAAAAAAGACTAATATCCGAAAGAAAGAGAGTACTTGTAAATAAAATTTGATTTTCCTTTCACTAAAATAAAAAATATTCTAATAGGCCTACACATATTTTAGTAACAATAAATGAATTTTTTTTAGGCTTTACGCAAGGGTAGCTAATCCAGGGTATCTTACAAGTTTACCAGAAGTGGACACTATTTAAAACTAGGACAGTGTTGCCAACTGTACGAGTTTAAAACCCCGTACCAGGGAGCTTTGAGCTTAAAACCCCCCTACCAGGGGTTTTAGCAGTTAAATCCCCCTCTTCTATAAGACAAAACCAAAAAAAAAATATGCAAACGACAATCCCAAAATTCCAAAAGCACAGTTAAGGAAGATTTTGATTTTAAAACCCCCTCCAAAATATACGATAAACCCCCTCTTCAATATAAAAAAAGCAATTTACACACTCAAAATTTTGAAGGGGTTTTGAGTTTAACCCCCCCCCCCTTCTTCAGTAGTGTTTGAAGCTAAAAAAAAAACTCTTCAATATAAAAAAAAAGCTAATTGCGCACTCAAAATGTTATGAGCTTAGCTAAATGGGTTTTGACTCAGTTTTGAGTTTAAACCCCCCTTCAGCGGGGTTTGAAGGTAAAAAATACCTCTTTAATATCAAAAACAAAGTTAATTATATACTCAAAATTCTATGAATGTAGTCAAAGGGGTTTTGAGTTTAAATTCCCCTCCAGCGGATTTTGAAGCTAAAAAATGCCTTTTCAATATAAAAAAAGCATATTACACACTTTAATATCTATGAGCGTAGCTAAAGGGGTTTTGGGTTTAAACTTCTCTTCAGAGAGGTTTGATGCTAAAAAATACCTCTTCAATATAAAAAAAGCAAATTACACACTAAAATTATTTGAGCGTAGCCAAGCCAATTTGGGGTTTTGAGTTTAAACCCCACTACTCCTGATGGTTTTAAGTTTAAATTCCCCTTACAGAGCGTTTTGAGGTGGAGACCTCTATCTTCAATATTATTCTAAAGCAAACTAGAGTTACCAAATTCGATGACAGTAGCTAAATGGGGTTCTGAATTAAAAAAAAAAACTCGAGAGATTTTTTTAGTTTAATCCCCCAGCAGATGATTTTGACAATAAAACTTCCCTTTTCGATATAAAATCTAAAGCAAAGTACAATCACTTCCAAGAGCATATTCAAGAGACATTACACATTTCTACCAGTGGCGTGCTCCATTAATAAAGTGCATTGAATAGTAATCTGCGAAATTGTAAAAACACTAAATGTGGCTCAACAAAGATGGGTAAGACAGACTTTAGGAGTCAGTTATAGAGATCGGGTCTAAATCAAGGAAATCCTATGCCGAACTGGAAGTCGACCCCTTAGTAAGATTGTGACACAGCGTCGCATGAGAATTGCGGGACATGTTCTCCGACAAAAATGAATCACGCATAATAAGAGTTGCGATGACATCCTATTCAGTACAACTTGGCGCCACACATTCGTGGAGGTCCTCAGAGCAGGTGGGAAGAAGCTTCAGACATTACCAGTGACAGATTTTTGTAGAAACAGCTTGATGGTAAATACGCTGAACGGCACGGAGGGTCTAAGTCAGTAAGAATAGCACATTAGGTTTTTGAAATAAAAGTTTTTAATAGGAAAATGCACTGTAGATACCTCAGAATATGCATTTTGTTGGCTTTCAATACCATAAATAGTGCTTCCAGCGCTCCCCCAGATCCCCTTGCTAGCAAGGGCGCGGAATCTACAATTTTCCCACTAACTCCAGGAAGAATATATTCTAGGGCACAATAAACATCTTCCGAAAGAATGTAGGGTCAGAATGTAATAAAAATTATGTACACACACGCACACAGATACATATATATAAATATATTTTTTGCGGTGGGGGGGGGGGAGAGAAAAAAAAATCCCCCCCCCCCAAAAAAAAAATCTTGGCTACGCCCATGATGTAATATATTCCGCTTAATTTTATTTATAGACATCATGGCAAATGTTATATAGATAATATGCACTGCAAGCATAAAGTATAAAATTCAATCTATAAAACAGTATTGGGAGATCTTCCTATAGAAGTTATAAATGACCAGCAATAATGAGTAAATAACCTAGTTATCTCTTTAGAATGCTACCAAGTAAATTAAGAGGAAGATATAACAAGAAGTCAAAAATAGCATACTGTAGAGAGAGGTAGCTAGATAACTTAATCATCATCTATCAAGCCAAAAGCTCTGAGGAAGCTGTGACGGTGTTCAAAGCAAAAGTTTTCCACTTCTCTAAATTTGAAGATGTCTAGATCAGTGGATCAAAAGATTCAGGTTGTACAATCAGCTTTTAGGTCTGGAAATTCCAAGCAACCAGACTTGTAAAAAATTGTACCCTGCCCACAGTCATTTCCTGCTGCTGCGTCATGTGTTGAGCTAGGACATAAAAGGAACAACCTAAACTTTGAAAACTAAACAAGTAGACTACAACAAAAGAAGTTTAATCATTTTATTGTCACAGATATAAATGTATTATAATGCTGTGAGGTATACAGCAGATCCATTAAATATAAAGAGTTCTAAAGCAGATCCATTAAATATAAGTTCATCAGTCTGTGATCATAAACAGAGGTTACATTAAAAAATAAAATAATGCTGTACAATATTGAACAGACATAAATATCATTTGATTTTTTTTGAAACAGTCTATATATATATATTCTTTTCATGTTAATACAATCAAAAAATTGTTCAAACTTTTACCAACAGTGATAATCAAATGACTAGACAATTTACAGCTCAGGGAAAAAAAACAAAAAAAACTAATACTAAACAAAGTAAATAAATTTCAGTAGAAAAAAAATATTTAAAAAATGAAAATGATTTCAAATAATATCACAGTTTGTTTTTTTCAGTTGATCCAAGGTCAAAAATCAAATGAAAATGAGATCTACACCAACATAATTTTAAAATGTTTGGACTAGACAGATATCACTTGTAGTGTTTGACAATGTCATCAAGATCAAGTATAAAAGTCAAACTAAAATTTCTGTGGGTGTCACAGAGTCAATAATTGAATCTATATTAAAATTCTAATGGGACATAACTTGTATCAAATGATGTTCAGTTATGTTGTAAACAATTGAGTCATTGTTAAATAATTTAATTGTTTTATTTCTTTGATAGACATTGTAATATCATTTTAGCAAAAGCATTTTAACAGATGAATCATTCTTATAGAATTGCCATTTCATATACAATATTTTTTTTAAAGATTATGGGCATTTTTAGAAGTCAAAACAATGGCATGTTATAAGCCCTGGAATATAATATTTGATACAGTTATATTTGCCACTGTATAGATTTGATGCCAAACACCTTAAAATAGACTGGGGATTTGTTATGACTGTGACAATACAACAATGACTAGAACAAAAAATGATATAATCAAAAGTATTTAGCATTTAGTAACAGCAATGACTAGCTAAAATTTAAAAGCATTTTCAATATTTGATTGAACTCATTAACTACAAATATCTATCAATAGCCATTAAATAGGGTGCCTTATTTATAGGACTACTAATATTGTGAATAGGCTACCATCTACAATATTCAAATAGTAAACCATTTGGCCTACATAGTAAAATAAAACAACTAGCTACAGGTCAGCCAGGTACAATCTGGACTCTATTGGAAGCGGACATGTGTCAGCTTGACATCCCCAGTAACAATTAAATGATTGATTTCATTGATTGGCTGGAGTCTGTGATTGAACTCAATAAAATGAGCATTGTTGACTGCAATCTGAAAACATGAGAAGACATAAAAAAGGATATAGTAGATCTATATAGGTATTAGTTTAAAGCAGTATGAAGAGTACCCTCTTTTGTTAGATAACCAAAATTTAAAAATTAATAAGATAAAAAGAAATACTTTTGTAACTAAGTTATGCACAACAAGGATGTATCTATAAAATATGTTGTGTATGATATAGTAAGAAGCCAGCCACTCATTCCACAAGCAGGAATACCTCAACATGTTTACATTTATTACACAATGGCACCTTGTTGCTGGAAACACTCTCAGCTCAAACAAGAAGTTGTTCAACCAAAATATATTTCAGTTGTAAATGTCTCTGAACCCTAAGAGATATTCAAACCTAAGCACCTGGGGCAAGCAATTAACACTGGTAGAATGCTCAAGCTGATGAAGGCTCAATGATGTGATATGATATTTGATTATTTTACTATAGTATATGAATTTTAATCTTTAAGTCTGGGTCTGATAAGAAATTGGTGAACAGAAGGAGAAAAGGAAGACAATGAGAATGACTATTGAACTAAACAAGGATAAATATGTTTATATTTTGATATTTATTTATGACATTTAATTCTTACATAAACATGTTTAGTTTTACACTAGAAGAGAAGATAAAAAAAAACAACAACAGGGAAGGCTGCCTTGACCTTCACTAGACTCAGGTCAAGAGTTTGGGGAAACCAGAAGCTCACTACAGTGACTAAAATGAAAGTCTACAAGGCCTGCGTTATGAGTATGCTACTGTTTGGCAGTGAATTGTGGACCACCTTTACAAAGCAAGAGAGAAAACTAAACTCGTTCTATTTGCAATGTCTCCAAAGGATCTTGAAAATAACATGGAAAGAAAGAGTGTGCAATACTGAGATCCTTGCGCGAATAGGTATTCCCAGCATCTTTACAGTCCTAAGAAAACTCTGCCTGCGCTGGCTTGGACATTTTCACCAGATAGAGGATAATCACATCCCGAAAGTCATTTTCTATGGACAACTTGCGACTGGCTCAAGAAAAACTGGTCACTCCACCCCCGTGAAAAGGACATAATAAAACAGAACCTCAAATCAGTGAACATCAATATTGACTATTGGGAAGACATAGATCTAGATTGCACTAGATGGAGAAAGACAGTGACCAAGAAAGCTATGGACAGCAAAAAAACATGGGCCTCAGCTCTGGAAGAAAAGCATACCATGCAAACAATGGCCAGCTCCTCTACCACCAAAGCAAAAGCCACCTTAACCTGCAAGATCTGAGGTCGGGAGTGTCTGTCCAAAACAGGGCTCTGCAGCCATGTGAATAAGTGTGTAACTGCTCTATGACTGAATAAGGCCAACCATACACAAGTACATCATATCTGGTCCTAATGGTGTTACATTATTTCTAGCAGGATAAATATTTTTGGTGTTCAAACACATATTTTATGGACCAGAATAGATTTATGAAAAAGAATTGAGTTACCACTATACTATATGCAATAATATAAGCAATGACTGATGCCCACAAGTATAGCATTCTTACCTTGAAACAATTTGGCTCAACCAAAATCATTAAATCAAAATTTGTGTTAGGAGCAAATGGAAAAACTGGAGTTGTCTTTTCTTCTGGTCCCCATGATCCACCTTTCTTGTGTGTTCTCACAACAATATTTTGGTCAGAGCCATAGGCTAGACGCACATCAAAATGTAGTCCATAGTCATGGTTCTCAGAACTCCCAGTGGTCAGGTTGATGGAGAATCTGTTAAGTAAGACATTGTGCTGGCGTAAACATTTTATAGGTATATTTATAGGCTGCTACAAAATCCATATTGTATTGCAACTTATTTTTTTGTGTGAAATTACTTGCTTTGAAAAGATGGGGTTACTTTCATGGAGTAACTTTAGATAGCCCTGATGGTGACTTATTTTCTTTTAAAATAATATCAATTATGTTAAATTATACAATACAATAAAAAAAGTTATAAACTAGTTTAACTCTATCCCTTTGAAGATTTTTGTTTGTCCCATAAAACTTAATGTTTTTATTAAAATAATTCACACTGAAAGAGTTTAAATGTCTGAGCAAACAAGATTTGATAATGTTATGATCAGTAGAGTAACCTAAGGAGTCTTGGTGTGGGCAGCATTGATTAACATTGACCTCAGGGGATCAATGGCAACTCCCTCAGTGGCATATTTGTTATTAAAATGTTAAAAATAAAAACAATTAGTATTTTTTTGCTTATGTAATTAGATATTCATCAAAAAGGATGATTATTTTAATTCCTAGAAGACAAAATTTGAGTAACAGATTTCCCAAAAGAAATAATATAATATTTTTAAAAAATCTCTTTTTTTTTTTATTTATAAGCATTATTTTAAACTTGCTTGGAAAAACAAAACAAAAAAAAAAAGCAAATCAGAATCAGGAACCAACCTTTGTGCATTAGCATTGGGTACTCCACTGATGTAGATCATTTTGCCTGGATGAAGACCACCCGGTATAGCAGTAGTGAAGGGCACAGCCTGTAGATTCAAAAATGTTCAACAAATATAAATAAATTAATGAACAACAACAAATACTATTTAACATTTTTAGTATTGAAAACTGAGAGATTTCCTTCCTTTTTTTTGTTTAGTTATAATTTGTATGTTTTGTTTTTTAAAATAAAAAAAATTGTATTTCATTAATAAAATTTGTTATAAAAAATGATAATTATGTTTTACAAAAAAAAATAAAAAATAATGAATAGAAATATCAATTTTACTTATTTTCTTTTTAAAGATAGTTGGATATTTTGTATTTTAAAATAAAATTTTAATTGTCTTAAACTAAATCCATCTTTATTTTTATTTGTTGCTTAAATTATTAGAAGTAAAAGTGTCAACTCTTACTCACAGGATTGATAATAGGTGCTCCTATCTGTGGGGGCTAGAGATACAAAGACATTAGACATGCATTTAATATATTTCAATCAGATTAATTATTTAGCAGATAACAAATAGCAACAAACAATAGCAACAACAAATAGCAACAAACAATAACAACAACAAATAGCAATGCTGATTGAAAAATAAAAGCCTTATTAACTGAGCTTATAAAAGCATTCCTTTGCCTATACATACAATAAAAAAAGCAAACTAAAAGTTTTGGTTTCTATACCATTAGATCATCTATGTTGTTTTCACTTGAAATCACTTAAACTTTAGTCTTTGCAAAATGTATTTGTTAGTACAGACTTCATTACTGCAAGTTTCTTGTACAAGAGAAAAATGTGCATAGGTCAGATAAGTTAAAATAAAGAGGCCCAGTATGTATGTCTTCAGTTGTAAAGGGTTAATTTTTCTTACTAATGATGTCTCTTATGATCATCTTTAGATGAAAAATTAATCCTCATTTTTTTCTCATGTTGCACCACCTGTGTTCCAAGCATGACCCTCCAATATTACTTGATGTCAAAAATTCCATATCACATTATTTGAGGGCTCCCATCTTAGTTTATAATCTATAGCCAGTAATAATCAATAAAATGCTAGACAATATTGTCCACTCTCAATTTTAGCAGTGGGAATTTTTTTTTTATGAAGTGTATAAGAATTTTCTTTTTTCAGTTCTGGTCAGTACCTATTGTCTCTTTATTATCAATATGTCAAGCTGCATTTATCAATCAGATCTTGAATTGGCAGAGAAGGTTATAAGTTTGGATTGCTTGATGTTTACAACTCAAACAGCTAACTAGATTTTGAACTGGGCTCCTTAATGTAGTAGCCATACATTCTCCCTTGCATAATGCCAAGGCTATAAACAACAGCTAATTATCTTTTGAAGAACTTAGCAATGCATCTCTATAATATTATCTGAACTTAACTTACTAGTACAGGATAAGCTGTGTAGGGTGCAAACTGTTGACATACAATATGGAAAAAAATAATTAGTTCTGTTGCAATTAAAATAAATGTTACAATTATTTGATACATACATAAAACATCATAACCATTATTATTACCATTAATATTACATTTCTTATAATATTTTTTTTTGTTTTTTCATTTCATTGATAATAGAATTATTGTTATTAAAATAGAATATAAAATAAAACTTACTTGTGGAATTTGATAGTTGAAATTTGGCTGAAAATTAAAAAATGACAACAATAAATTAAGAATCTAATATTTCTAATCATTAACTAGTTTACCTAAAATGTTTCATTACAATATATTTTGCCAGTTTCCAATGTATTCCCCAATTTTTCTTATTAACTATAAAACAGCCAATTTAAAGATGCAATTATTATGACTTAATAATTTCATTTTTGAAGGCATGTCTAAAGCTTTAAAAATATAATCTATATATATAATTCTCTTCATGGCTCAAGAGCTCGGACACCAAGTAATGGAAAGATCACTCTTTTATTTCTGCAAGTCGATGGATTTAATTTTAGAGGCAAAAAAAAGGGGGGGGGAGAACAAGTAGTATTCACCCGTCACTAATTAGCAGGGCTGGACTTAATCATTTTGACCCAGAAGTCATGGAAAAAGAACAAGTAATGTACTCTGTATTCACCTGTCACTAAATAGCAGAGCCAGACTTAACCATTGTGGGGCCTAATGCGAAACGGATTTTGCAGGGCCCAGTTCGGGTACGGATATGGATAATAAGTGAAAATTAAGAGTTTGTATTAGAAAATATATGCGTCTTTGCATTTTATTCATTCTTTACTATGCACAGAATTAGGCTACTACACGAGCCTTGCTTGTGGCGAAGTCATACAGTATATCATAAGAATTCTGTTTCCTACATAGATCACACTGAATAGCAGGAATTACCAAATGTTTCAATCTATCTATCTATGAGAATTGTTGACCTCAAGTAATTCTTCATTAGTTTGAGGCGTGAGAAGCTTCTTTCACTAGATTCTTAAATAACGGATATTGATTAATTTCGCTTTTTTTTATTGCACGTAGGATTGCTGTTCTCCATATTGAATGACACTCCAAAATGAAATTTTTTTGTCTATATATTTCAGGAGATTTGTATGAGTTTTCAAAAGATTTTAATAATTTCTGGATATTTTTAGGACTTTTTCGTATATTTTGTAATTTCAGGAGATTTCCAGGAGGTCCTGGTAAATCTTCATGAAGCCCCGGGAAATCTGTTATAAGTTCTAAAAAATTTTAATATAATAATTTATACACCTAGAATTAGCGCGTTTCGGTCGCATAGGTTGCAGTGACCTAAGGCTGGCTCTGCAAAATAGCACGTATGCTACGCCGCCGGTCGACTAGTATAAAAATAAATGAGAAAAGGTTATTTAAATAGATAAAATAGAATTAAGAATTATTTTCTTTTATGTTCATTATTCATAACTATTCTTGTCTAATGATTATAGAATAAAAATTTATTGAAACATACAAACTATGGAAAAGATTTATTATTTATTAGCAAACGAACGGAAGAAAATTAATGACTTGTCCTCAAGATTGAACAAAAATTATGCTACACTGATTAAAGCAATGTTTAGATTAAAATAAATTAGTATGATACTTGATTTATTGTATGTACATTGTTGTGCTACAAAATAGATTTGGCATAAAAAAATTAGCATTTGTTTATGTTTTAATGATGTGATAGTAAAAACACAAACTAGAAATAAGGATAACATAAAAGAAGTTGATAAATTAGCATCTCAGGATTCAATCAAGTTTTTCCATTGAGTACTTTTGGACTTAATTATTTTAGTATAGTGACAGCGACAACAGCAGACGGATTCCTTTTATTACTACATTAAATGTTCTGAATTATCATCACTCTTTATCAACACATTTTGTTGGATTCTGCCTGTTTTTTACTTGTATATGTTCATTGAAATTACCTCTGTGTTAGTGAACACTCTACACAAGACACAGCGAAAAGGTTCCCAACAATTGGTGACCCTAATTAGCTTACATGGCTTGCCATGTCACCTGCTTGGAAGTTGCCAGTCAAAGGCCTAGACTGCAGCTAGACTTTGATTTGTTAGCCAAGATGTACAGCCATTAAGCCTTGAATTTGAAGCAGGTAACAAAATAATCTTCTAGGCTCTTGTACGGAGAAGTACAGTATCTAATCTTCTTATCTTATATAATACAGACATTACTTCAAAAAAGAAGATGATTACGTCCTATGCGTCATGCACTCAGTCATGCAGATTAACCAATGTCTTAAATTCTGCCAAGTCTATGATTTTCCTGGCTAGCTCAGGCAACCCATTCCATGCTCTAATAGTACTAGGGAAGAATGAGTATTTGTACAAATTTGTCCTAACATATGGGATGAGGAATGTGCCTTTATATTTGTGTCTTTCTGAATATTTTATTAGATTTTGTTTTTGTATTTGAAGATTATGGTTCAGTATTTAAGTATAATTGCTACTTTACTTTTGAGTCTTCTGTCCTGAAGGCTTTCTAAATTTAGTGATTTTACTAAAGGTGTTACTTGAGTCAAATGTGAATATTCATATGTTATGAATCTCACTGCTCTATTTTTGTCTGTTCCAGTTTCTTAACGTTTTCTTGAGTTGAGGGGTTCCAAACAGAGGATGCATATTCTATTATTGGCCTAACCAAGGTTAAATAACATTTTAGTTATATGTTCTTATTTGATTTATAGAAATTTCTTTAAATAAACCCTAATGCTTTCTTTGATTTTTTGAGGCTCAGTATTGAAACAGCTGCCTAATAATTTGTTCAAGGAAAAGAGAATTACCATCCTGTCGCAATCATTTTGTGATAGAAAAACAAACATTGAAGGTCACCTGTACAAAATCAAGATTGACCGTTAAGATCAGCCTGAAGGACTTTGCTTTTGCTATGAAAAAGTCTAACCTAGCACCTACTTCACATAAGTTTGTATAGTGTAATACTACTATACTGTGTTGAGAAAAAGTGAAATCTGCACTACATATTATATAAGAGCAGGGCAGTTAGTTACTTGACCACAGTATCCGAGCATACATACCCCACTTTGAGCTTTGCTGCTAGGACAGACAGTAGTGAGGAAAGTGCTTAGGCTCCAAACTGACCAGAAAATTGTTGCCAATTAGAAAGCAGATAAGTGTAGTACTTTTTGCTAGAATATGTAGATTATGTAGGATTCTAACTAGTGGCCACTTGTGGACCATTGCTACATTATTGCTGCCAGGTTGAATTGTGATTGATCGGGAGGGGGGGGGTATCCTTAAATTCAGGTATACTCTAGCAAGAAGCCCTTATATAGTTAGCGTTAGCCTAGTAAACTCTTTACAAAGGACACAGAGAAATGGTTCCCAGCAGCATGAAATAAATTTATTTATGGTATTTAACATATTTATATATCTATATTAATAAATGGTAAGTAAAAGAGTCTGGCATGCAAATTGTTGCATTAGGTTATTTTATACAATGTATTATAAAATAAAACTTACAGGAGGTGGCTGAAAGGCTGTCTAATATTTTTTAGAAGACAAAAAAATATATTTAATTTAAACTTATGTAAACACAAAAATTAAAAAGATTTAACTATATTAATTTATTTTTTATTGTATAAAAACATGCAAACAATACATTGGTTATCAACTTGAAAGTAACTGTTTTTCTATTTTAAATATACACTATCGTACCGCAGGGACTATATGGTGGCAATATAATATATATATATATATACTGGTAGATCAATACCCTCAAAGATATTTACTTTTCAATTCAGGGTGTAATAAAAGGCAAGATCTATTAAAAAAGAAATTAACATTTTAGTGCTTGTTAAAACCAGAACTTTTACAATTTGATGACCATTGCATAATAATCATTGATAACATTCTTAGACTGTCTAATATTACTACAATGCTCATTAAAATGTTATCATGTTAATATTTATTAGCCATACCATTTTATGCATGACCCACATTTTTCAATCAGTAACAATTTCAACAAATTTATTGTTGAACAAAAGAATGCTACAGTACATACCAATTGTCCATTAGTAAACTGTATAAAGTGGACAGCAATTTCCCCAGAGAGAAACAAGTGATTCACTCTCTCAACAGGTAATCGATGGTTGAAAGTGCTCACTTGGGCATTGTTATATAAAATCTGGAAATAAAAAATAGCATAAAAAGCATTTAAAAATGAATGAATCTAAGTTTAACAAGTAACACAAGAACAAATTTGTTTTTTTTAAAAGACCATTTCTCCTTTAAGAAGCTGATGATTATTTGTAAGAGCAATTTTTGTCATTCACTAAGAGCAAAAAGGGGACTATGTTTGTTATAAATTTCAAAACCAAAGAAATCATAATTGATTTTCATAGTGAAAAGAAGGAAAATGATATTATTTTCTGTAGCTGGAAAGAGTATTTAAATAGTGCAAACTTTTAAATACCTTGGTACTCTTTTAGACAACAAATTTAATTTTACAATATTTTAAGTTTTAAGATCACTGCGTATTACAATCTGAACATTAAAAATAAAAATAAGCTTCATAGAATCCTAAATGCTGCTGGTAAAGTCATTGAATGTTTGAGACAAAAATCAATAAAAAAAGATAAACAGATTCTAGAAAAAAAAATCACCCATAAGTCAGGATTTTGCGATTTTACCATCACAAAAGAAATACAAGACTCCGATAGCTAAGACAAACAGACACAAAAACTCTTTTGTTCCCCTGGCAATCAAATCATTAAATAGAAACAATATGATAAACTTTTCACATGCAATTTATGAGAGAGTCTGGTGTGAATGTACATTTTGTTTTTTTATATTTATACTGTTTTGATAGGTGTAATGCACAAATTGGAAGACACATTTCCTTACAGACAAAAAAGATTATTATTATTATTATTATTATTATAAATTAATGAAATATCTTTACCCCCCCTCCTCCACCTTTCCTAAATCCAAATTTAAATTATTTTCTATTTATACTTTCAAAAAAATTATAATAGTAAAACCTAAGTTTTCCCTGTGAAGCCAACAGACTCATAATTCTTTTCTCAATTTCTAGAAAAATCCTTACAGTTGTTTTTGAGATTCATGTCCAGGTTCTGACTCCATTAAAAATTTGAAAGCGGATATAGAGGAATTGTAAAAATAAAATCACTGATCATAAAATGCATGTTTAATTTTTTTTAAGTGATTTAAAAATCAGTTAATTAAAACTTATACTTGTGAATGGAGTGTTTTCGTATATTTTCTTAAATACATATTTACTGTACACAATGAATGTGTAAAATGGTATAATAAACTTGCACATCATTCAATAATAACAAACATAGTAATGAAATTTATTAAGATATGCTACAAGTTATTTAATTTGAATTTAAAAAATATTTTTTTAACATCAAAATCAAGTTTCTGAAAAACTTTTTGCATTATAAATTTTTAAAAGTTAATGAAAAAAAATTATTGCACTTCTGAAAGATAAATATGTTTAGAAATTTACACAGTAAAACTGAAAACAATTTTTAAGATAAAGTCAGAAAAGCTAAATGGATTTTATAACCAATATGATGATATATATATATATTTATATATATATATATAGTTATATATGTATATATATATATATATATATATATATATATATATATATATATATATATATATTGTATGCTCTAAAATCCTGTTAACTTTTTGTTGTTTTTTTAAAATAAAGTTAGCCATAACCGAAACCTACATAAAAAAAATCTACCTGATAATTTTGTTGGGTAACTTTGATGCGGAATTCAAAATTTTGATCTTTGCTGCAGGGCAGTGTGGCATCAATTTCTTCTTTTCCCCATTTCCCTCCTTGTTTATCATTCTTGACAACTTTATTTTGATCAAATCTTGGGTTGTAATGTAGAGCAACATCTTGGTCCAAGTTAGGGCCAGAGCACAGATTGATGCTGAAACTAAAATTAAAAAAAAAACTTCATAACACTGTATTACTGTCGATAATATTATAAAAAATCGACACTCTATCTAGCATGTTTGACTTCTGGTATATTTCAAAATAATTCAAACAATTCAGGTTAATCGGGCCACCATTTATTCAGATAGAATTCTTAATTTCTGAAACAAATCCTATTATACTATTGAATCTGGTTAATCTAACAGCCGGTAATTATGACCATAATGTTTGCAGTAAGATGTGGTCTGATTAATTGGATTTGACTGCAATATGTTGAATCTAGTCTTATTTTCACTTTTGCATTAACATTTATTGTGTATGTGTCTTAGAATGCTAGGACTATGAATTCATTTTAAATAGGGCTATCGTTTGTCTCTTAAAGAATCAATGGCATTTTTTTTAGTATATTTTTCCTAACTTTATAAATACCATTAAATCCTTCTCCTTCTCCATTTAATTGGAAAGTTGAGTAAATTTAACAAATTCTAACCAACCACTTTGGAAATTTAAACTACTGTAGCCTAATTAGGCCTACTCACTGCATGTTAAAAAATTGAATCTTACAATGGGTATTTACCTTTTAACATTAGGTAAAGTTTTACCCACAACAAGAATATCAGTTCCTGGTAGAATAGGTGGCAGCTGGGCTGAATAGGGAATTGTTATCTGAAGAACATATATATCAAATGTTTACATTGCATGATACTGCCTAATTTTATATGATATTTATTGAATTGGTAATAATGAATAAAATAAAACAAATGCTATAATAATATTATAAGTAACCTTACTTGATAAGTTTCGTACAATCCAGGACCTCTTTGTTCTAGAACTGAAACAAAAAAAAAGATTTTTTTCTCACTGGTTCTAACTAATAAACATTTTTATATCATGGTCAGCAAACGCATTATACACCAGGCTAGCCTTAGCAGGAGCGATTATTTTCCTCTTAATATAGAATGATTGATAATTTTTTTTTTTAATTGAACATTTTTTATACCCCACGCCAACTCCTTACTCCCCCTCCACCCCACTCTCCCGAAAATAAAATCTGGTTAAGTGAAAGTATAATACTACTTAAGAGTATTTAAAATTTAAATGATAGAGACACAGACTTAGAAGACGGTTCTCAGAATGAATGTCCATTTCTTTATTTAACTCTTTAATCATGAATAGTGAGAATAGCCTCTGATGAATGTATTCATGTTATAGAATATCACTTCAGACCAACTTAATTTTCACATTAATATGTACCAAAAAATCATAATCAACTAGTTGTTTTTTTTTTCTTAAAAATATACATAAACTGTCAAATTTCTAGGAAAATCATTATAGCAGTTTTCAAGATCCATTCCCACCAAGGTTTCACTCATGAATTTGTAAGCTGAATAGAGGAATTATAAAAATGCTATTCAAGTCACTATTTCGCACAGAAAAAAAACCTTCTGGGTACGCAACAAGTGAGTGGATGCGATTCTCAAAAACGTTTCTAACGTAATCATTTGCAAAAATGTTTTTGTTAAACTAAAAAGGAAAACAGAGTCGGGGTCGTTGGTTGTTAGTCAGTAGTTAGGTTTATTAGGTTATCAGTCATTGCTCATTATTCATTAGTAATTGTTTAACTTTTGACAAATTTTGTCAGTCGCGCTAGCATAGTACCTGTATGATTTATGCAAAAGATTTTTGTTTGAAGTAAATTTTGTTCACATTTGGATTGTTCATTTTAATTGCTTAAGTTTGAAGATATTAACGTCTAATCGAATTAATGACATCACGGACTTTCCTTAGTGTCTTACTAAATTGGCTCCTCCGAGTCTGTAGGTGTTACGTTACTTTGAGAGATACTATTCACGTAATAATATGAAAAACACAACAATCAAATAAAAACAATCACAATAGTAGGCTATGTATAATTATAATAGTTATATATGCTTTATGAATTGTACATTTATTTAAACGTAACTACCTGCAGATGCCATGTGACTGTTTAGCTTGGTCAGCACAGATTGAACCAATACCTAAGAATGAGATGCCAAATTTCGGTACACACAGTGTTTTCACACAGCCAAGGATGAGTAGTGATGGGAGAATGTCAGATCACACCACTGTTTGGTACTCCACCTACGCCTCTCTCTCTCTCTCTCTCTCTCTCTCTCTCTCTCTCTCTCTCCCTGTTTATGTTTCTGTGTACTTAGGTTACCTGCAAGGTAAATATTGAAGGCTGAGTAAATGGTTTCAACTTTTGACCCATTCACACCTATTCAACATAAAGAGAAAAATTATAATGAGACTTTTTTTTTGTTCTAATATTCGAGCTGACAGAAGTGAAGTGAACACTGGTGTTAGAGTTTTACATGACAGAAGTGAAGTGAACACTGGTGTTAGAGATTTACATGACAGAAGTGAAGTGAACACTGGTGTTAGAGATTTACATGACAGAAGTGAAGTGAACACTGGTGTTAGAGATTTACATGACAGAGAAGACAAAAGCTCAAAACATCTCACAAAGGTAGACTACATGGCAGAGAGATATGAGAGAAGGGGCACGACACACTGGCCAGACCTCACAAAGGTAGACTACATGGCAGAGAGATATGAGAGAGGGACACGACACACTGGCCAGACTTCACAAAGGTAGACTACATGGCAGAGATATGAGAGAAGGGGCACGACACACTGGCCAGACTTCACAAAGGTAGACTACATGGCAGAGATATGAGAGAAGGGGCACGACACACTGGCCAGACCTCAATAGGTAGACTACATGGCAGAGATATGAGAGAAGGGGCACGACACACTAGCCAGACCTCACAAAGGTAGACTACATCGCAGAGATATGAGAGAAGGGACACGACACACTGGCCAGACTTCACAAAGGTAGACTACATGGCAGAGATATGAGAGAAGGGGCACGACACACTGGCCAGACTTCACAAAGGTAGGCTACATGGCAGAGATATGAGAGAAGGGGCACGACACACTAGCCAGACCTCACAAAGGTAGACTGCATGGCAGATATATGAGAGAAGGGGCACGACACACTGGCCAGACCTCAATAGGTAGACTACATGGCAGAGATATGAGAGAAAGGGCACGACACACTGGCCAGACCTCACAAAGGTAGACTGCATGGCAGATATATGAGAGAAGGGGCACGACACACTGGCCAGACCTCAATAGGTAGACTACATGGCAGAGATATGAGAGAAAGGGCACGACACACTGGCCAGACCTCACAAAGGTAGACTGCATGGCAGAGATATGAGAGAAAGGGCACGACACACTGGCCAGACCTCACAAAGGTAGACTGCATGGCAGATATATGAGAGAAGGGGCACGACACACTGGCCAGACCTCAATAGGTAGACTACATGGCAGAGATATGAGAGAAAGGGCACGACACACTGGCCAGACCTCACAAAGGTAGACTGCATGGCAGAGATATGAGAGAAAGGGCACGACACACTGGCCAGACCTCACAAAGGTAGACTGCATGGCAGATATATGAGAGAAGGGGCACGACACACTGGCCAGACCTCAATAGGTAGACTACATGGCAGAGATATGAGAGAAAGGGCACGACACACTGGCCAGACCTCACAAAGGTAGACTACATGGCAGAGAGATATGAGAGAAGGGACACGACACACTGACCAGACCTGTTTAATTATTCACTTTTATTTAAAATCTGTTTTTAAGGCTTCTTCCATAGGCCTATATCACATATAAAAAATTTCTAGTCTCGGTGTTTGTAGGCCTAGGCATAAAACACTGTAATTTAATCATACAGTTTTCGTGAACATTCGTGGAACGGGAAATGTAAAAAGGAGGGGGGGGGGGGAGACTGTGTATTAAGAGGCAATGAGGCGGAGCAAACGTAATATAGTCTTCTTGTTGACGTAATTTAGCTACACACCAACAAATATATTCATGCATTCTGTTAGGCCGAGAGTCATTGAAAGATGTTTAAAAATACTTTTACATATTTGATTTCGCAAGACCTTCATTTAGGGAACAGTACCAGGAAAAAGAAGAAAAGTGTTGGTAAGACAACATAAAAGAATGGACGCGCCTTTCAATTCAAAGCAAAAGACAGAGGAATGAAGAAAGACTGTAGACAGATCACGTGTGTTGACTTAACTGTTGAACATACTAAGAGCAAGGTGAAGATAAAGAAGATATTTGATTTTAAATGCGTTTAATACATGTAATTGTCTGGTCACTAGCAGAAGTAGAGGCTTACCGGACAACTGCACGAACAGAAGTAGAGGGTTACCAGAAAACTGCACGAACAGAAGTAGAGAGTTACTAGACAACTGCACGTATAGAAGTAGAAGGTTACCAGACAACTGCACGTACAGAAGTAGAGGGTTACCAAACAGCTTCACGCACAAAAGTAGAGAGTTACCAGACAACTGCATGTATAAAAGTAGAGGGTTACCAGACAACTGCACGTATAGAAGTAGAGGGTTACCAGACAACTGCACGCATAGAAGTAGAGGGTTACCAGACAACTGCACGTATAGAAGTAGAGGGTTACCAGACAACTGCACGTATAGAAGTAGAGGGTTACCAGACAACTGCACGTATAGAAGTAGAGGGTTACCAGACAACTGCACGTATAGAAGTAGAGGGTTACCAGACAACTGCACGTATAGAAGTAGAGAGTTACCAGGCCACTGCACGTATAGAAGTAGTTACCAGGCCACTGCACGTATAGAAGTAGAATGTTACCAGACAAAATAAAAAGATTATGTCTTTTGTCCACTGAGAGTTGATCAGCGAAAACGTTTTTTAATCGTTAAAATTTGCATACACAAAAAAATAAATAAATGATAGTAACAGAATACGAAAAGCTCCGAGTTAAAAGCTGTAGTAAAACATAAATGTTCATGAAGACTGTTGTAGACAAAACAAACTTGTCATCTTTGAGTGCTTCAACTAGATGATGGGAAAGATTGAAGTCCATAGATTGATATAATGGAATCACAGTAAATAGCAGAGTGAAAGCCGGACATTTTAACATAACGACGTCTGTCGAACGGAGAACACCACCCCCAAATTGAAGATATGTATTAGCTTTGCCGGATAACCCAATAGTTGTAGAGCAAACTTGATAATGTGTCATTTCTTCCACCTGAGACCTCAAACAATCATTTTATTACAATTCCTCTGTTCAGGTCGCACATTCATGGATCTAGGATCCTGGGTTATTAGGGTTCTCAAAAACAGCTCTAACGATTTTCCAAGAAATTCAACAGTTGATGTATATCGTTAAGAAAAGAATGACTAGCTCCTTGGCCACACAGGGAAAACTCTATTTTGACTGATTTTTCAAATTTAAATTTGAATAAAGGACAAAATAATCTTTATCTTAAACAAATTATGCGTCTAAGGGTATTTCCGCATGTAGGCCATATTCCATAGACTTATATATACTACTCTAGACTGGACATGGAGATTTTTAAGTCCTACAAAAAATGTGAAAATTTTTTAGAAAGTTGGATCGAGGCGTTGTTTTGTAAAGTATTTAAAAGAAGTAAAGTTGTTTTTTTCAACCCTAACCTATGTAACATATAATTTAATTTCTAGATCTAGATCTAGTAATTGAACATCAAAAATAAGAGTACTCTTGTCTCATAATTATTATTTTGCAATTTTTAGATACATAACCTAGAAAGATATAGGTAATCAATCTATTTAAATGTACATAAGATGATTTAAATTTATTTAAATCAACATGGATTATTTCGATCTAGGGTTTTTGAAACATTATCTCAATGGAAACAAACAGGAAATGGCTTTGTTTCATATATTTGTGTGAATATCCGAGAAAGATTTTGCATTATTTCTAAACTTTGAAAACTAAAGATCATTACTTTTCTAAGACAGAAAAGATTGATTGGGGTGACTCACCTTAGAGCTGAGAAAAGAGTTTACGTACATAAAAATCTATATATGTATGTACATACACTATATATATACAGGACTGCCAACTGTGCGCACCACGCCTATATTATTCAATTAAATAAGTCCCGTACACCGAAGTGTCCTTGGTTGCAGGGTAGTGTTAGTAGAATGACTTCCGGTGAAATAGTTTACTATATAAAGAAACCATTACTAAAGATAAACACTACGTTCAAATTATTTCTTAGTCATAATTTTGGTAACAGTGCTATATATAGCCAGATTTTTATAAGAACAAAATCTGTTTACCAACTTCAAAAAAAAGAGCATTTACATAGATAGTGTTCTAGCTAGTTTATATATATAATTAAAAACCCATTAAGTACTTTTTTTCAAAAACAAATTATAGTAGTGTGTATGGTCGTATCCTATATATAGATATAGTTTATAGCCATGCTATCTTTAAAAAATTATTTAAAAAATAAGTATAGAATCTATATGTAAATAAAAGTTGGTAAAGATGTGAGTGTGTAGGCTCAGGGACTCAATATTGTTTTGTTTTTTTTTTAGACTGACTCACTCACAGACTTAACTTCTATCACCCATTATAATGTACCTAGGTAATAAATGACACTCTCAAAACTGTATTGATTCTTTCATTAATCGCTTATTTAACTCATATTAATAGCATACAATGTAAAAAGAAATTATCAAATGTGATGAAAAGAGAAATATATTATCCAAGCTGGCATCATCATTCAAACATCGTGAATGTTGTAAAATAAGTTTATACCGGAAGTACCTCGACTCACATTTTGGAGTTGAACGAAACTTATGCTTTGTTACCCTTAGTGTTGGCAGTCCTGTTTATATATAGCATGGGCGTAGCCGGGGGGGGGGGGGTTGAACCCCGAAATGAAATCCCCCCCGCAGTGAGGGGGGAGACGGGATTTAGTGACTAATTTTATGCTTTGATTTTGTTTATTTTAGGTGAGATTTTAATACTAAACCATCACTTGCCCCAGCGCAGCCAAGAGGTTTTGAGTTTAAAACCCCCTACCAGGGGTTTTTGTAGTTAAATCCCCCTCTTCTATAAAACTAAACCAAAAAATGCAAGCGACAATCCATAAATTCCAATAGCACAGTAAAGGAAGATTTTGATTTTAAACCCCCTCCAAAATTTACGATAAACCCCCTCTTCAATATAAAAAAAAAGCAAATTATGCACTCAAAATGTTATGAGCGTAGCTAAATGGGTTTTGACTCAGTTTTAAGTTTAAACTCCTCTCCAGTGAAGTTTGAAGCTAAAAATACATCTTCATTTTTAAAAAAAAGCAAATTACACACTCTACAATCTAAGAGCGTAGAAAAGGGGTTTTGAGTTTAAATCCCCCAGCCAGCGGGTTGGAAGATAAAAAATACATCTTCAATGTTAAAAAAAGCAAATTACGCACTCAAAATGCTATGAGCGTTGCCAAAAGGGGTTTTGAGTTTAAATCCCTCTTCAGAAGGGTTTGATGATAAAAAATACCTCTTCAATATAAAACAAGATTACAAAGAGAGTTTGTGTTACCATACAAACTCATTGCAGAGGCGGCCCCCGTGGGAGACGGATCCCTGTCGGATCGCATATTCGCTGGTCGACGAGCAGGGTATGAAACCGAGACCGTAGAGATAATCAGTCCTGCGCGCTAACCGCACGACCAGATATTGCTCTTAATCTAATGACAAACTAGTTACAAACTAATAGCCTATTATTGATAATATACCTACACATTACGGAATGATAACTACCGGATATGTACAATATGTCAGAAGAGCGATTTTAGATAATCTTTTGGTATTGAGCATTTTCATTTAAATGAAACTAGAATGAGCATGTAGATTTATCTAAATTAAACTACTAATTTAGCACTCTCAATATCTATATCTACTAAATCTAGATCTAAAATATATATTTGAAATAATGTAGATGTAATTTAGATAAGATTTATATAAAAAAAAAACACTAGATAATCAATTAATAGACTAATTGCAATATGAAATATTAAAATAGTAGATTAGATTTAGTATTTTATAACATTGCAATATTGACATATTGACAATCTAGACTTTAGAAATAAAAATCTACACTTTAAGCCTAGAAATTAAAATTATAGATCTTGATCTAGTCTAAATCATGGCTGTCTGGTAGTGCGGTTTGCGCGCTGGACTGTCGTTTGGATTCATCGATGGTCCCAGGTTCAAACCCTGCCCTCTCCCATCCCCCGTTGTTTGGTTTGGACTACAACTCTGAAGGAACATCCGAAACATATAAAACAACAAACATTCTAAACTAGACCAAGAAATTCTAGATCTAGATTCTATAATGATTTTAATTAGAACTTAAATCTAGATCTAGTTTTAAAAATTTAGCTCTAGTGTAAAAATAAATCTAGATCTAGTGTAAAAAATCTAGATTAGATCTAAATCTAGGTATTATGTCTTTTTTAAAATGCGAGTCACATTACGAGGTTTAATAAACATTACTACACCGAGTTGTTTTAGCATTTAAAGAATTTATTCCATATGGCGTCAAAGGAAAAAAATTCACTACGTCATACAACCTAGTTAGACTAAAAAATATCATGTATACGAGCAGCTTCTCGAGGGATCATAGACATTGGTGCACCGAGTTTGTTCTTTTAGCATTTCATTTCATAGGCAAGTTAGACTTTATATATATATATATATATATATATATATATATATATATATATATATATATATATATATATATATATATATATATATATATATATATATATATATATATATATAAGGATTAAAGACCCTTTTTTATTTTGTTTTGTCTGTCAGTCTGTCTGTCCGTCATGTTAATTGCGAGAAGAAAAAAAAGACTAAAAGCTATTAAAAATCTGATTAAAATCTAATTTCCCTTCCGAAACATCGCATTAGTTTTAAGTTTCTATAATAGATTGTTCCGGATGTTTATATATTTAAAGTGAGAGAAAATAGGAATTCCAGATTAATCAAATGCCGTAAATTAAATTTGTGGGATGGTCTGTTATGAAAATTAGATGTACCATAGCCTTATGGAGATTTTTTCAAACCATACTTGGTGTTAGGAAGTTGTTTTCCTTAAAAATCGGAGCATAATATTAACGATAATTAGATTTTATAACGTTTTAGCTAGAAAGTTAAATGTAGTGTAAGAGAGATATGCGATTTTACATAAATAGAGTAAAACTATTTTTCATAAAAAATCCGGAACAACCAATTTTCGTAAATGAGAAAATTATGTGTTTTATTTATTAGAAGAGGGATTTTAAACATTTATTAGCGTTATTAGATTTTTCATATAAAATTCGGATCATTTTTGGCGACGATTTGTAAGAAAATTAAGGTAATGTAGGTCGATTTCTTTTTCGAAACAAAATCCGGAACATTCTTTACCGATTAAACAACTTTTATTTATGTTTCGGCAAGAAAATTAACTGTAAAATAAGTCTAAAAAGTGATTTTCAATAATCGTTTCTAGTAAATTACTTTCTTTTTTTAAATTCCTGAATAACCTATTGTCGATATTTAAAAAAAAATTATTTGACATAAATTTGTTTTATGTTAAAAATTCGGAACAATTGATATTGATAAATAAACTATAGTGACGTAGTGTCAAAGAATATAAGTGTAATATTAGTCAATTATGCGATTTCAAACCATCATTTGACATAATTTATTTTTTATAAAACAATATCCGGAACAAATTTATAGTTAATGAAATATAAATCAATATATATTTTTTTATTTAGCATTTATATGCTATTTACATTCAAAAAAACCGGAACAATATATTAAAGATCATGTGTTTCTTGCAATGTTTAAGCATGGAAATAAAATCTAAAAGTTAGAAGAGCCTCTAGTGTTATTTGTTAATCTAATCGTGATGGACAGACCGACCATCAGACAAAACGCACAAAAATAATCTTCTTTTATTTGGATGGGGGCACTAAACAAAAAATAAATCAAATCTGATTTTTTAAAATAGTACAAGTAATTGGTTTAGCACTGCGCCATATTACGACGTTACGTTTTACGTTTTTAATTGGTGTATTTTTTTTTGAAAAAATCGCTTGCATAATTAATTTTATAAATTAAACGGTTTGCTTTTAGAAAACCAAAAGTAGCCGTTGCACCTAAACTTTTCAAGCCGCATTTAATGATGAAATAATATTTTTCATATCTCTTCTAGTTTTCGAGATCTGAGTGTAACAGACGGACAGACAGACAGTCGGACAGACGGACATTTTGCACAAACCTAATAGCGACTTTTTCCCCTTACGAGGGCCGCTAAAAAGCAAATTACACACTAAAATTATTTGAGCGTAGCCACACCAATTGGGGGTTTTGAGTTTAAACTCCTCTCCTTCGGATGGATTTGGGTTTAAAATCCCCCCTAAATGGGGTTTTGAATTAAAAAACAACTACAACTAGATCTAAGTCCTGAGATTTTTTAGTTTAAACCCCCCAACAGATGATTTTGACGATAAAACTTCCCTTTTCGATATAAAATCTAAAGCAAACTACAGTCACCTAATTCCAAGAGCGTATTCAAGAGAAGTTACACATTTCTACCAATGGCGGGGCTCCATTAATAAAGTGCAGTGAATAGTCATCTGCCGAAATTGAAAAACACTAAATGTGGCTCAACAAAGATGGCTAAGACAGATTTTAGGAGTCAATTATAGAGATCGGGTCTAAATCAAGGAAATCCTATGCCGAACTGGGAGTCGACCACTTAATAAGATTGTGACAGAGCGTCGCATGAGGTTTGGGGGACATGCTCTCCGACAAAATGAATTATGCATAATAAAAGTTGCTCTGACATCCTAGTACACACATTCATGGAGGTTCTCAGAGCAGGTGGGAAGAGGCTTCAGACATTACCAGTGGTAGATTTTTTTTGGAAACAGCTTGACGGCAAATGCGCCGAACGACGCGGGAGGGTCTAAGTCAGCAAGAATAGCACGCTAGATTTTTGAAATAAGACTTTTTAATAGCAGGAAAATGCACTGTAGATACCTAAGAATATGCATTTTGTTGGCTTTCAATACCAGAAATAGTGCTTGGCGGCGGGGCGGAGGCTGGGGGAGCTCCTAGCGCTCCCCCAGACCTCCTTGCTAGCAATGGTTGTGAGTCAACAATTTTTCCACTAACTACAGGAAGAACAATACACACACACACACACATATATACATACAAATATTTTTTCGCGGGGGAGGGGAGAAAAAAATCCCCCCCCCCTAAACCTCCCACGAAAAAAAATCCTGGCTACGCCCATGATATATAGTCTATGGTATGTATATCTCTGTGAATCGATCAGTCGCGGATAAGAATTTATTTCCGCTTTCCAGTCTAGATATAATATATAAGTCTTTGCCCTATTTATTGAAGAGTTTAATAAATTATGTTCAGTAATATTTTAAACACCATCTTCTAAGTCTTGCTAATTCTTTTAATATTATAAAGTCTAGTAACATTTATACATTCTATTAACCAGGAGTATTTCTCGGGGGAGCGAATGGGGAGGGGTAAAAAAATATTCCTTTTTTATGTCTAACATTCATTAGTTACTAAGAGTAAAATAATCGCTCTATATCAGTGGTCTTCAATAGGGGTGCTATCGCCCCCTGGAGGGTGTGGGGGGGGGGGGGTTCGAGATTTTGGGTGGCGCTGGGAGCCAATTGAGTTCAGAAGACACATTTTAAAAAAAATTCTTACGCTTTTGCTGTAATCGGAGGGTATCTAATGTCTTTAGATCTTGCGCGCATAAACGTTTTTGATTTGATAAACATACAAACAATCTTGGTAATACGCCTTTTAGATTATAGTTTATTTTATCTACATATGTTAAATTATTGATATGTAATGTTAATTGAAAAAAAACATTAAAGCTAGCATTCAAATAGAATAAGTTAACCTTTTTTTTTAAACAAAAAACATTGACAAAGTGTTGTTACGTAAACTCACTTGTGTGTAACGGGGTATCACTAGATAAAAAGTAAGTTCTACTTTGAATGACGGCATTTTCAGATGAGGTTATGAAACCAAGTCCATTTCACGAACATATAGCAATCTTCAAAATAATTTAAGAATATTCAATTATACTATTAAAATAATATTAAAAACAAAACGACAAAGCAGGATATGTTTTTGTGGCCTCTTAAAAAAATGTATAGCTTTTTTATTTATAGTATTTTTAAACATATGTTACACTAAAAGACTTTTTCCCTTTAATGATGAAATATTTCAACATTGTCTAGTTATGTAACTTATGACGACATAGGAAACCATCAGTGGTTGGACAGTACAATGGCTTCATACGTAATATAGAATAAAGAACAGATCTATTCACTATTCACATTGTGAGTTATGATACACAGGCAACATCTTTAAAAGTTTAGCCCGCAATTTCATTTCTATTTTAATTTAATTATAAAATTTGTAAATAAAATATGCATGCGGCGTCGGCACGAGACAGCTGGAGGTCACTCACGAAGGCCGCGGGATACACATTTGAGACCAAAGGAAAATCCGAGGACAAATGCAGACGGCGAAAAGAAAATCTAAATCAGCCACCTGCGGACAATGGTTATGCTTGCCCTGGGCGTGGCAAAATATGCAGGTCACAGCTTGGGCTGCGCAGCCACGGGAAATACTGTATTCCTCATTAATCTTCGGACTCGAAGACAAGCCTTATTATTATTATGCCGAAAATAATCTCATCTTTCAACAGTTTTATGAAACAAATGATGAAAAAGGTGTTAGACTCTTGTTGTAAACTGAAGTTCGCTGGATTTCAAAAGGGGTTTGTAATTGTTCGTTTTGTTAAGCTCTTAAATACAATTTTACTTTTTTTTTTTTGAGAAACAGAAAGATTCAACGGTTGGCGATGACTTAAAGCTGGCTAAAAAAAATTAAATTGTTTGACAAGGAAGGCATCTCACACAGATGAATGAAACGAACCTCCAACTGCTAGGCAAGAGACTTTCATTGATTAGATCATTTTTTTTCAAAATGGCGCTGCACTGTGGCGACATTCAATTTGTGCTTTCATTATTCATTATTATTTCTTTCCTGGATGTATATTGAATGTTCTTTTGTAATTAGTTTTGCAGATGAAGACTTCTGTTTTCAAGGTGGGCTCCACAATGAGTATTTACATTACACGTTTTACTAGATCTAGATTTGTTCAACTTTGGTTATTTGGTTAGAAATAAAAGAAGAAGAATTTGTTTAAAGAGACCACTTCAAATCTGGAAGAATGGGTCGACGCAGTGACAAATTACATTAAATTCTGTGAAAACATGTGTATCAGTATTAAGAGCATCAAGGTATACCCCAACAATAAACAATAAACAATGGGTCACTGCAAAAATAAAACGGGAAATAATCAAAAAGAAAAGAGCATATATGAGTTACGATTTTGCTTTTCCATCAACATACATGATTAACCTAGATTTAGTACGTAACAAACTTAATGAATAAGTAAAGAAATAGACTGGATGTAGCCACTAGAGGAGACCTTCGCCTTGCTTTGACTAATTCAAAGCTTGGAATTTCTAATGTTGTCGGACTGCAGGAGGCACAAGGTTCCCATTAACTTAATTTCATTTTGTAGAGAATTCAGCAATAATAAGTTTATATTAAAAATAAAACTAAATTTACTATTAAATCTAAAAACAGTAGGCCCTAATATTCAAAAATTTAAAAGGGGGACTATTCTTAGGATTTGAAAGAAAGTCATGACAATGAGATTAATTTTTGTGTGTAATCACTGCAAATAAATTGACATAATTTTTGTATAATGATATTATTGGCTGTTTTTGCCTTCAATTCCAAAAATTAAGGCTGAGTGCAGTGTTTCCCATAACTACACAAACCCAGTTGCGACCTGCATATTTTCCCGAATTTCGTGCAGACAAGCCGTTTTCTGCTGGCGGTCTATTGAAGTTTCCTTTCCGTATTTTGCGCCTGTCTTCAATAATGGCTTTTCTTTAAGTCTCAAATGTTTGTCTTGCAGCTTTTGTGAGAGCTCTCCAACTGTTTCTCTCAGAGATCATCTGCTGCGCGAGAATTTTGCCAGGTACTTACCTCTATGCCAGTGAGGGCGAAGTGGCTCCTGAATGGATTTTTATAGCGCTTACGGTGGCACCTCTGTAACTCCGTCCTACTCTAAGCTCGCCAAAGAAGATCGCCTTTGGCATGCGGCGGTCTCCCATGCGGGATAAGTGTTATTGACAGCATAAAAATTAATAAATAGATGACATTTTGTTCAAATTTGCCTTCTCATTCTTCTTTATGAGTGTTTTTTAGAGGGGGGCACTGGTGAATTTTTTACAAGAAAAAATACGAAAAGAGTGCGGTAGGCCAAAAAAAGGCTGAAGACCACTGCTCTATATGACATATAAAGGGGGACAAAACTAGACAAATCGGACAGAAAGGCAACTACCAGCACAGATAGTGCTGTGGACCACTCACTGGCGGATCCAGGGGGGGGGGGGGGTAGGGGCGATCGCCCCCCCCCCCTCTCGGCCGACCGAAGGCGGGGGGCGGACGAATTTTAGTATAGAATTAAACACAATTTGTAAACGAATTTATTACTTATGTTAATAATATATACTAATTATTTATACTTCAACTTTTTTTTAGATTATTTCGCCCCTCCCCGATAGTATGTAGGCTGATTTGGTGGGGTCGGGAGGGGGGGATGACATCAATCCCCCCCCCCTTTCCATAAACTTTCGAGTGGGGGGGGGCGGTCCAATTTATTTATGAAAATCAAAACAATATCAATTAAATATCTATATAATTAAAACTTGTTATTGGTGTTTAAAGTAATCATTATATTATGTCGTTCCCCTGCGAGCCGATTTGGGGGGGGGGGGGCGAATACTTCTACTGCCCTTCCCACCTAAATGGGGGGGTGGGCGATCCTACTTTTATGGAGAAATCATAGTTTGTGAACAAAATAAGTTGAATATCTATATAATATAAGCTACATATTGATATGTGAACCCATTGTATATTATGTCGCACACACACTCTAATATCAAAATTTATCATTAGTAAATATAAAATGAAAAAGGGTTGTACCAGGTGGGAGAGGCGATTCATGCAATCGCCTTCCGCCCATCGGACAAAACAAATCTTTTTTTTTGTTTTATAGTTAAGATATTATAATTTTTTTTAAAAATCTGTCAGCAATATTATTTATATATGCTATAAATTAAATTCTTATATCGAGTCGCCCCACCCCTATTCTTTAATGCCGAATGCAATCATTAGTAAATATTATAAAAAGGAGCGAGGATTTATCATTTTCACTCTACCGCCCCTCTTTTTCCAGACGAAAACACGATGTTTCAAAACAGAAAAGTTAAATATGGGGACAGAGTTTATGTATTTTCATCATTTTTAGCTATTAGTTTTGTGAGAAATGTCTGTCCGTCTGTCCCGTTTAGATCTCGTAAACTAGAAAAGATATTGAAAATCCGACATCACAATATTTTAGACTATTCAAAGTTCTGATGCAACGGCTACTTTTTTTTCTGAAAGCGAAAAATCTAATTTTTAAAATCAGTTGTGCAAGCAGTTTTTAAAAGAGAAAAAGCTAATTAGTATGCATTATAAATTAGACCTAAATTAAAACGAATAGTAATCTTGTAAACGTCATTTTCGTTTACAATTATTTCGGTACCGCATATCTGTCAACTATATATATTTTGAGCATTCGAATAAGAGATTGAGCCTTTTCAAAACAATTACACCAATTACAAGACTTCAGTTAGGCCAGGAGAGGCGCGGTAAAGCGCTTGGCTTCCGAACCGGGGGCCCCAAGTTCGAATCCTGGTGAAGACTGGGATTTTTAACTTCAGAATCCCTAGGCGCCTCTGAGTCCACCCAGCTCCAATTGGTACCTGATATTAGTTGGGGAAAAGTAAAGGCGGTTGGTCGTTGTGCTGGCTACATGACACCCTCGTTAACCGTTGGTCACAAAAACAGATGAACTTTACATCATCTGCCCTATAGACCATAAGGTCTGAAAGGGGAACTAGTTAGGCCAGGTTCACATCTAACTTTGCATTCACTTGCACTTATCCTTTGATCTACTGTAGCATAACAAGATCTGTCAACCTTCTTTCTCCATTCTTATCTCTCATTTGTCTTTGATATAATTACATTGGGATGTTCTTTCTGAAAATATTGAAGCCTGCCTGGGTGGACCACTTCGGGGCCGATTTTGAGTTTGTGTTTCCACACAAACTGTCTTTGTAATCTTGTTTATCATAATTTTTTAACGAAAGGCTTTGCTTTGGAAAATTTAGAATTCATACCAAATTTCTTAGTAGAAGAGTAACGATTGAGATGAGTTCTGAACCCAAATATTCTTTTCCAATCCGCCTTTTTCAAACCTTTACTCAATCTACAATTTTTCTAGTTAAGTTTGGGACTATAGCTCACAATTTATGCTTGAATCCTAAAAATGCAAAAAAAAATAATAATTTAGAGTAGAATCTAATTGGCCCACTTCATTTCTCCTCCCACTTCAGAAATTTTTTGTTAGAGCTTTAGATTATAGTTCTGTAACAAATAAAGTTACAAACATGCCTATTGAAATAAATGTATAACATACAAATGAGCTTTTTTAAATATAAATATTATTTTTCGACGGCGATCCTCAAAGCCTTAACTAAATATGTGGGGTATCGTCTGATCGTTTTATTTGCAATGTAGTAAAGGCCTATACATTCATATTACAATATTTTTGAAGTAAAACATTTTTCAAAGGTTCCTTTTTAATAGGATGAATAATGAGCTGTAGATGTCATGGAAATGCGTTTCTGAAGTGAAGAATGCAAGAAAACGCTTTTGGAGTCGGGACTTCGCCTCGAACACCACTGATTACTAATGAGCTGTAGATGTCATGGAAATGCGTTTCTGTAGTGGAGAATGTAAGAAAACGCTTTTGGCGTCTGGGCTTTGCCCCGAACCCCAATGAGGAGGCTTACAGTGCTCCCCCAGAACCCCAAGCTATCAAGAGAAAGGCCTCAGCATGACTGTATATATATATATATATATATATATGCTGTACGCGTTAGGGTTTACTGGGCGTTAGGGTTAGGGTTTGGAAAAAAATCGCCCCCACCCCACTCCGAAGTTCTGGATCCGCTAGTGGGACCACTCTAGAGCAGGACAAGACACATAGAAAGTCTCTTGTCATCCAGTGCACCCAAACTCGTTCCCGGACGTCTTGACCAAATCTTGCTTCCGGAAAAGGATGGGCTTTAAGGCGAGAGAGTGAGTTCGACGTGCTCCTCACTTAAATCAAAATTCCAGCGCAAGTCACTAGTCATTCCCCCCCCCCCCCCCCCCATACGCAAAGCCCTCAGCCCTCTGGATGACAAAAGTGGTCATCATCGAACCACGATGGACGAAAACTATATAGATATATATATATTCTATGGCATTTTACGTCTCGAGAGACGATATTTTCCCTTTGCCCCCCGTGTGACTAAAGAGGCCAATCCTTGATACACAGCTGCGGTCGCTGGTTGGGCATATGTGATCATCAGACGACGTAGGTCTTTCACCTTCTTTCTGCTTCTGTTCTGTATGACATCTGCAATCCGAGACCCTTCCTTTATGCTCTCTCTCCATGTGGATCTATCCAGTGCTACTTTTTCCCAGCTGCTAGTGTCGATTTTGAAGAGCTTCTTGTCGCGTTTGCATAGATCCGTATACCGTAAAAGTGGGCGACCAGAAGCTTTCCTGCCTTCTATTAGATCGCCATACAGAATGTCTTGTGGAAGTCGACCTACTGGCATTCTACGAACGTGGCCTAGCCAGCCAAGGCGTCTACTGCTGATAACAGCGGATGACATCCTGCTCTTCGTAGCACTTCCTCATTGGCTATTTTATCTTGCCACCTTATTTTAAAGATCCGCCTTAGAGATCGGAGGTGGAAGACATTCAGCTTTTTTTCCTGCCATGAGCAGGTTGACCATGTTTCACATCCGTATAGCAAACTGCTCATCACACAGGTCCGGTAGACTAAGGCTTTAGTATTGATAGTCAGCAATGTGTTGTCCCAGACTCTTTTCTGCGACCGTGACATGGTGGCCATGCTTCGGCTATATATATATATCTATATATGTGTGTGTGTATAGAGGGGGAATCGTATTTTCTTTTTAAAAGTTTTATGTATATTTTTCTTGTTTATATTACCGATGCTAATCACTCTCTCTCTCTGTCACCCTCTTTCTCACTCTCATTCTCCTCTCTCTTTTTCTTTCCCTCTTTCTCCCTACTCTCTTTTTCAGTACTATCTCTCTCTCTCTTTCGCTTACTTTATCCCTCTCTCTCTCTCACTCTCTCTTACTCGCCTCTCTCACTCACTGTTTTTTACTTTCCCTTTCTTTACACCTCCAATGTTATAAAACGTCATTACGTGTGTGAGTGCATGAACAATCTTTTTATTATAAGACCAAGAAACTTCGCTGTGATTTTTTATTTTGTAAAGAATCTGAATACTAATGTAGCATTTTTTTTAAAAGACATAAAAAAGACACAAATAAAATTGCAAAACAACAAAATCTAGCTCTTCGTGTCTGTTTTATCTAGCTAATTGTCAATGTTGTTGTGGAAATTGAACATGGCAACAGCTTCCTCGTTGACCCGCGTTGTTTCCTCTCATCATCAATGACACATCGCGCCAACATGACAGAAACCAACTTCGTTCTTTTAACTCCAGCTTTATGTTCAAAGTGAAGTATGCCGACTGACCGGGTCTTAGAGTTTCTTTTTTCTACTGTGTTCCCACGCAGACATCTCACAGTAGCGTCACCCTATGTCAAATATCGCTAAAGTTGTTAAAATCAGTGAAATAGAAATGATAACATATCAGGTTAATAGCATATGTTCTTCTTCTTCTAGCCAGCTTTTTGCTGCTGAGCAGTAAGTTGGACCCAGAGAGTTCTTTGCTATTTTTGCTTGTTTTTCTATTTCTCTATGTCATTACTTTATTAGGATGGTCATCCCCCAAACCCAATAGCTACTAATGCTGTCCTATTGCGCCTTAACTTAAGAGGTTTAATATTGGAGTCTATTTCACAGGTTGCTGTGGGAGTAGTTCTCATACCACCACTGATTAGGCGCAAGGCTTGGTTAGACTCACAGCTAATATATATTGAAGAAAATCCAACATAGCTAGATGTAAAATTAGACCAAAGACTTCTCTAAAACAGATATAAAAGAAAAGGCATCACAAAGACTTAACATAGTAAAACACCTAGCAGGAACATCCTGGGGAGCCGAAAAGAAAACATTAAGATAGTTGTAGACTAGATACTTCAGATCTGTCATGGATAAATAGAAATGATTACATATCATTTTTAGTAGCATGTCTAGGCCTACAAGTAAAGTTATGTTACTAAATCGTAGATTTTAAAACGCCAAGTGGCATGTGATGTAACCAATGATGTTATCTAATATTGCATAACATCCTTCTTTGATACAGTCTGTATCTGTTGTTAGCATATTGTCTAGATCTACACACAGATATTTTTTAAAAATATATCCACAGTGCTTGGCCTATTATAGAATAACAGTTCATCTACTTACCGTAATAATCCAAAGCAGTAAGTCATAGACAATAAAAACGAAGAAGCCAACCAAATTAAAATCCAATACTGACAAATCTTTTACTAATACCTTCTTACTTGATAGAAGGATGATAGAATCAATTAAAACACAGATACTTTGGTTATATTTGTATCATTATGGGGGGGGGGGGGGGGGAATCCATTTATAAACGAGATTGTCAGCAGATCTGAAAACATACTTAGAATCTAGGTATTTCAAATAAGAAAACTCAGATCTGATCAATTCCTTTCGCCCCCCCCCCCTCCCCCCCCCCCCCGTTGTTTAAATCTTTGCAAGAGATGGGGTTTTTTTTTTCAGACATCAGTAGACAGTGAAACAAGAGAGACATTGTTTAAAAAAATATTTTAAAAATATATCACCATCAACTTGAAGTTTCATCAAATTTCTGACAAAGGCTACTCAAAATATTCTATCTGGTACCACTGGTCATCAAATGCACGAATACCCACAGACCTAGTGGAAAAAATCTATTGATCAAAACACTGATAATTATCACATAAATTATAACTGTCTCGTTTTGGTTGCTGGCCCTGTCCCAGATTTTGTTTTTCTCCGGTCAACATGGAATTCTACGCCCCTAAAAAAAAAGAACGGATCGTTTAACTTGTAGCCATATGAGTAGGGCCTACGCACTCGCTTTTTTTTTTTTAAAGAAAAATCGCATAAAAATCGCCACAGACATAGTGCAGTCACGGCTTAACGTCATTTATTTTCTGACTCTGAACATGCGTTTCATTATTTCATTCATTCTTTCTGAATTGTTTTAAAAACTAGGCCTATTATCTGTTCTTATCCTCAAGTACTTTGTTTCAGTAGCCTATTAAAATAAGCCATGATCATGATGCCAATTCGCTTGATAATTGGTTTGGTGTCAAAGGTGTGTCTGTACAATCACGTAGCCGCCTCTGTGCGAAATTACAAATAGCGTTGCTGAATTTTAATGCTAGAGGCACTACAGCTTTTCTTTCTTCTATTAATAGTAACTTTCAGCTGTGCGGCTTAGCCTTAGAAAACGAATCTATTTTTAGCAGATCCAATATGGGAAAACCCCTAGGGTTTCTGTACTCTCTCTACACATCAGAATGTCAGTCTGATAAAGGTGAAACCATGGAATTAGTTTAGTTCCATTGTGCAGCAGCTACCTTTGGTTTCATGAAAGCGAGCCCTTTGATTTTTTAATTGAGTATTCATACAGTCATACATACTGTAATAACTTATGGGAGGCAACTCAACGAGATATTGGTGTTTATTTATATGGAGATATGACAAAAATATAAGAAATCTGCCTTGAGCATAGCATATTCATTTAGATTCTAGACTTGGGTGGAAATCGTTCTCTTCAGAAAAGGGAGATCTTGTGCTGACCAAATAGCTACACTTGGTATAATTGTAGAACAATGTGTCGAATGGCAATCTCCTCTGTATGCAACTTTTGTCGACTTTGAAAAAGCTTTTGATAGTGTCGACAGAGAATCTATCTGGACTGTAATGAGACATTATGGGATCCCCAATAAAATAATAACCATAATCAAGAACCTTTATGATGGTTTCACCTGCCAAGTAACCCACTGTGGCAAGCTGTCAGAGGAATTTCCAGTCACAACAGGAGTCAAACAAGGATGTCTTCTTTCACTACTCCTGTTCCTTATAGTATTGGATTAGGTCACAAAAAAAGCCTACTTTAACGCAGGGAAAGGAATCCAATGGACTCTCACACAAAAGCTGGAAGATCTGGAATTCGCTGATGACATAGCCCTATTATCACACCGACTACAGGATATGCAAGAAAAGGTCACAGCTTTAAGCGAAGTAGGAAAAAGAGTAGGCCTCAAAATAAACCACCAAAAAACTAAAGTACTTAAAGTAAACAATGAACAAATTGGAGACATAGTACAGGATTCTCAGACAATAGACCAAGTAGAAAATTTTATATACCTTGGGAGTGTAGTCAGTATATCAGGTGGAACAGATGAAGACACTAAACGCCGTATAAATCTAGCGCGTCAGACATTTACACAGCTAAAACCAACCTGGAAATCTCCTTACATCTCAAACAAGACTAAACTAAGAATCTTTAACTCTAATGTCAAGGCTGTCCTACTGTATGGTTCTGAAACATGGAGAACAACTGAAGCCACAACAAAAAAAAAGTACAGACCTTCATCAACAGATGCCTGAGAGATATCCTAAAAATACACTGGTATGACAAAGTAGAAAACACCAAACTGTGGGAGATGAGTGGACAGAAAAATATAGAAGTGCAGATCTTAGAGAGGAAGTGGAGATGGATTGGTCACACCCTTAGAAAAGATACCAACAACAGAGCTAGACATGCATTAGAATGGAACCCCCAGGGAACAAGACGTAGAGGAAGACCAAAAAGAACATGGCGACGCAGTGTACTCTAAGAAGCAGAGAAGAGCTGGGAAACCATTAAAAAACTAGCAAGAGACCGTGGAGAGTGGCGTGTTTTTGTCGAGGCCCTATGTCCCATGAGGAACTCAAAGGAGTGATGATGATGATGACAAAAACATAAGACATCTGCCTTGAGCATAGCATCTTCATTTAGATTCTAGACGTGGGTGGAAATCGTTCTCTCTCTAATGTCAACATCCTTCCTAGTCTAGTCACTAATAGTGCGCACCTTCTGCACTATCTTGGATGGCGGTGGGCATGGCGGAGTTATAACAATATGCATAGATAAATAAACCATTTTCAGACAAGAATTAATATAAAAAATAACTAATTAGTAAAATACAGATAATTCACTATCTCTTTTGGTATCGAACAAGGGAAAATCGTAGTGGTGGTATAAGTTGAATTAGTTCCATTGAGGAGGCTTGAGCCCTGTGTGAAAAAATTGTTTTTTTATGCATTTAAAAATCGATTACGGTAACATTTATCGGCGTAGCAAGAAGTGAGGGGGATTGAAGTTCAAATCCCCCCAAAATGAAATGAGATTACCCCCTGCCCCCTTTTCCATAAAACAAAAAATAATGCAAACGACAATCACCTGATCCTATGAGCGTAGCCAAGTGGAGTTTTGAGTTAAAAAAAAAATAATTCCAGAGGGCTTTAAGTTAAACCCCCCTCCAGAGGGTTTTGAGTTTAAAGCACCCTTCCAGCGGTATTTGAAGCTAAAAGCCATCTTTTCAAAATAAAATTAAAGCAAAGTACAGTCACAAAATTCTATGAGGGTTTTGAGTTTAACCCGCCCTTGAGGGCTTTTAGTGTCAATAAAACATGGAAAATAGGACGAGGCTATAGAAACAATATATAACTATACAATCTTCCATGTTCATAAACTTACCACTAGCAGAGTGGTTACCGTGTTGGCTTGAGAAGCCTGAAAAGACTTTGAGTGCTTTTGTATTGTTAGTCCCGATCAATTACAAATGAAATCACATGACTGGTCCAAACTCAAAACTTAATATACGCTTTTTAAGAAAGTATTTTTAAATAGGTTTTTTTTATTTTACAACTATTTTGTCAAACGTCTATCGTGTCTTTTAATTGAAAGATTTTTCTATGTGAGTATCATTGCTTGTTGTCCTGTAACTTGAGTTTCAAAGAAGTTGATTTTGTAACATCTCATAGATTGACGTGGAAGAATGACTTACCATGACCATCCATAGTGCTCCAGTCTTTCCTTGTGTCTAACTGTTCATCTGATCCACTATTGCCAGAGTCTGTAGTCACAATGCGCTCATGTAGTTATGGTGTCTTCTTTCTACTGACCAGAATTTGTCAAATATTAGATTACATAAAATGGGGCTGGATCTTCTTTATATAGTCGACGATATCGTAAGAATGCCAAAAGAATGTTGTTTTTTTCTAGTTTCAACCTAAATACATAAAACAAATACACGTTTCCTTCTTGGTGGAGTGAAACAACACAAAGAAGAAGAAGAAAAAAATATTTTTTAAGCAGTGATAAAGTTTATTAAAAAAATATCCATTTTAATCAGTGTCGATATAAAAAGAATGTAGTGATTATCAAACACTACATTTTTGTGTCACTAAAGTAAAATTTTATATATAACTTACATCAAACAGTGAACACGAAAAGGGGATCAATTGACTAATTTCTAACTAAAAAATAAGATTCTAAGTATGATAAAACTAACAATGTAGATTTTAAACTACACTAAAATTAGGTCACCATTGCTTCCTTAGGATCTAATTATTACTACAAGTAGAATGTGGAATGTAATTGGATCTCTATAAAGAATTTATTACATCCTCGAGTTGTATTAGTCACAAGTATAAAAGCATTTATTGAGCTAATTAAATGGTTTGAATTATACTGTTAAGATTTATACATTAGCCATTATAAAATACTAGGAATTATTTCAAGCAATAATTCCTTCCCATGACAGGCTTCCAGAACTCTGTTCCAATGGTTGAAATTATTTCTCACATTATGCTCTTTATTTTTTCTGAAGACAAAAAAGTTAATGTACATTAATGATACGTGTATAAATATAATGAACTGATGCATAAATGTGCATGAAATACCCAGAGTCTATTGGCGTCATCGCTAATTTTATGAAAATGTTGCAAACTTTTTTTTTGTCCCATTTATTGAAACGCCCAAAATTTGTATCTGAAATCTTTTGATCAGCTAGTGCTGACATAATGAATTATAAACAAAACAAATTAATTCGAGAGCGAATGCCCCAATCTGATTGTTGCATTATTGAAAGACTTACCGCTTTAAGCTTAATGAGACTGACTGAAATATCCCCATGCAGGTAAAGATGAGTGACCTTATCCAAAGGTAAGCGGTGGTTGTAATGTATGGCTGGACCTTTGCTTACCTCCACCTGTAAGAGTTTGATATATAAGAACAAGTCAAAGACAGAAGTGGAATAAGTTTGTCTGTTTGTTTTGTAAAGGTTTAACATGTTTCGGGCGTTTCCTTCCGAATTAAAGATAATATAATTCCTAGACAAAACCTCCCGCAGGACGACGGGGATGGCAGCGGGAACGGTATGGACCCGGGACCATCTAGTCGACCGAACCACGGTCCAACGGACATACCGCACGATCACCCTATTGTTCCTAAAGTGCAAAGCGCTCAGATTTAAAAATCACTTCTAGTGGTAGTACTTTTACGTGGGCCTCGACTTTGGAACATACTCAGTCAAAATGCTTTCGTTATGTCAAATCTGTGTCGAAGCTGACACTTGAACTCCCACAATTCCTATATTTTCATAACAAAAGGTGTATACCACATCCAATGCAGGATCGACTAAGTGGATATTTGTGGGTCTGTCCAGTAAACAGAAATGTAGTAGTAGCTGGTTGTGGGTGGTCGAAATAATGGTCCTTCAAGTAAAAGCTGCTCTTCAACTATTATAATGTCATGGACTGAAGGTCTATTGCTGTTCTGAGGGCTTCAATATCTTATACATATTAATTGAATAGCTAACATTATAAGTCCCGCATTTCTTATCTGTGCGTGTATCATACTAGGGACTCTAGGGTATAAATAAGTCCTCACATAGTAGAATCACATTAGGTTAGGGATGAAAGCTACCAGCAAAATATTATAGTAAAACAAGGTTCGACCAAGACACTTAATTAGTCCCATCGCACTTCTGTTTGTCAAAGTAACTATGGCTGCCTAGTTGTCTGCTATCGTCTCACTTCTGTTTTTCAAAGTAACTATGGCTGCCTAGTTGTCTGGTATAGTCTTACTTCTGTTTGTCAAAGTAACATTGGCTGCCTAGTTGTCTGCTATAGTCTCACTTCTGTTTGTCAAAGTAACTATGGCTGCCTAGTTGTCTGGTATAGTCTCACTTCTGTTTGTCAAAGTAACTATGGCTGCCTAGTTGTCTGCTATAGTCTCTCTTCTGTTTGTCAAAGTAACTATGGCTGCCTAGTTGTCTGCTATAGTTCCACTTCTGTTTGTCAAAGTAACTATGGCTGCCTAGTTGTCTGCTATAGTCTTACTTCTGTTTGTCAAAGTAGCTATGGCTTCCTAGTTGTCTGCTATAGTCTCACTTCTGTTTGTCAAAGTAACTATGGCTGCCTAGTTGTCTGCTATAGTCTCACTTCTGTTTGTCAAAGTAACTATGGCTGCCTAGTTGTCTGCTATAGTCTCACTTCTGTTTGTCAAAGTAACTATGGCTGCCTAGTTGTCTGCTATAGTCTCACTTCTGTTTGTCAAAGTAACTATGGCTGCCTAGTTGTCTGCTATAGTCTCACTTCTGTTTGTCAAAGTAACTATGGCTGCCTAGTTGTCTGCTATAGTCTCACTTCTGTTTGTCAAAGTAACTATGGCTGCCTAGTTGTCTGCTATAGTCTCACTTCTGTTTGTCAAAGTAGCTATGGCTTCCTAGTTGTCTGCTATAGTCTCACTTCTGTTTGTCAAAGTAACTATGGCTGCCTAGTTGTCTGCTATAGTCTCACTTCTGTTTGTCAAAGTAACTATGGCTGCCTAGTTGTCTGCTATAGTCTCACTTCTGTTTGTCAAAGTAACTATGGCTGCCTAGTTGTCTGCTATCGTCTCACTTCTGTTTTTCAAAGTAACTATGGCTGCCTAGTTGTCTGCTATAGTCTTACTTCTGTTTGTCAAAGTAACTATGGCTGCCTAGTTGTCTGCTATAGTCCCACTTCTGTTAAGTCAATGAAACAAGTAGAGTAAATCAATGAAGCAAGTACCATAAGTCAATTAAATAGTTGTTGCCATACCTCATAGCCATTGTTTGTCAGTTTGATTTTCAGTTTAAAAGGTTTGTCGTGTCCGAATGGTACATCATTGCTGATTTCTTCAGCTCCCCAACCTCCATTGTGTTTAGTGTTGCTGACAACTCTGTTCATTTCTAGTCTGGGGTTGTAGTGGAAGGCTATGTCATGGTCCAGATTGTGGCCAGCACAAAAATTGACTGAAAACCTGCAAAAGTCAAGTATATTGAAGGGTAATCCTTTCAAACTTTGCAATCTATAGGGCAGATGATGTAAAGATAATCTGCTTCTGCGTTAAACAGGGTGTTACGTGGCCAACACAACGACTAACTTCTTTTACTTTTCGCCAACTAAAATAAGTTTGAACATGTTATTTCTCCCACACCCATTCTCGGATCAAGTTGAAACTTTGCACAATTATTCATTGGCATTAGCAAGATATGAATCAATAAAAAATTAACCAATTAGTCAATTAATAAATGGTAATTAATTATTTTGTTTGATACCAACAAGGGAAATTAATCCTTCAGTATTCACATATATGAATATGTAGGGTTTTGTCCCCTTAGATAAGTTTACACGTTATTTCACCCATACCCTTTCTTGGATAAAGTTGAACATTTAAAAACGACTATTTATTGTACCTAACTAAACTTGAAGCAATAAAAAAAATAATCAATTAGTCCATAAGTTTAAATGTTAATTAATTGTTTTTGTTTTACATTGACAAAAGGTAAAACTTCTACATTATTGACATACATTGTTGTTAAGTGTGGAGTGCTTTCCCTTTTGATTTTTTTACTGTGTTGTTTTAAATTGAGCCCAGGAACACGTTGAGGTAAAGATAGGTAGTTTCTAGAGAGCTATAAGTATAGAGATAGTGTAGAAAGTTGGAACAATAGATATATATATATTTATATACACTATAAGAAATAATGGACGAAAAACTGGTTAATTTATATTTTAAAAAAAACAACAACGCTATTTAAGAAGAAGAAGACACAAACTTCTATAACTGTAGAGGTAATGAAAGTAAGTATAAATAAAAAAAAAACTAGTCACCCTTTAGCATTGGGCAAAGTTTTGCCCTCAATTAGAATCTTTGTCCCTGAATGAAGAGTAGGCAATGAAATACTGCAAGGAACTGGTGTCTGTGAGAAGAGAAAGTGGCCGTCATCAAAGTACAAACAAAAAAAGAATATAAACCATTTTAATAGCTCTAAACATACATTCGAAATACAGTTTGAGTGTGGGTTATTTTATTGGAAGGTCAAGTGCATGTTAAGGCTCTTCCACTATGCAGAATACAACCAATGAAATAAACAGGAAGTAACTCGCAAACCAATTCAGTAACACCTGGAAAGGCCGAAACAATCAATATAGGTAGTCGACGCTAGTGTTGAAACAATAAACACTTTTAATACTCAAGAAAGGAACCGTCGAATGTCCTCGATTACTAGCCGGCTATAGAATTCTTATTCCTACTGTGATACGAAAAGTGTCTTCATAAAAGCGTCTCCTAGAGTGTTCCTACTTTTTAAAGTTATATTACGTCATCGTCGCTAAGTAAAAACTTTTCCCCTATTCCCGAAACAAATAACTAATTCCTAATCGTGTCATAACATGTAACAAGATTGAAAACAAATGCACAAAAGTCACGACCAATGGTGGATCTATTTCTGGACTTCAAAGGACATTACAGAAGACTGAAATTGTATTGGGCACCTCTGCACATGGGGACAAAGCCATAAATGTATGGGTAAGTACAGCCGCTTGAAGGTTTCGGCCGATAATAATGTTATAAAAAACAAAACTAGTATAATACACATTGTTGTTTTTTTCGCTACAGTAAACTAGTAAACTATATACTATACATTCCCTCCTTCCCCACCGCCGTCCCCAGGAAATAAAACTTGTAATAATTTTGCGAACTTTGATCGTTCGGCTTGTGCTGGGGACATGTCATCTCTGTGGTCGTGGGTTCGAACCTTGCCTTCCGCAATCGTCCGCCATCATGTGGGAAGTTTGGGCTAGGATGTAGTAATTTTCAATTTTGAGGGAACATCAAAAACAAATAAAACATAAAGTATGAAAAGTCCAATTCCAACATGAGAGCATCTCATTGTCATGCTTACCCAACCCCCTAAAATATAGGAGTGGTGTACGAAACGTAGAGGGTAACATACATATCAGGTTTTTTTTTATGTCTTCTTTTAAAAAATAAAATAAAATGAACATATATGGTTTAAACATTTTGCGCCAAACGTCCCGCGCCAATGCGACCGTAGCGCCAAAATGGCTACGACAAAATGTCATGCTTCGGCGTGCACAATACGGAAATATTTACAAGCAAAGAATTTGAATAAACTATTTATACAAGATTGTGTACTTCCCATCACTATAGAATCAAAGTTCTAAGCTCTTTTCGTTTGCAACACAAAATAAGTTTAATTTTGTGGGGGCAATTAACAGAGATCTTCCAGAATGGAATCTTTCCGAATTTGTTCTTTTCGTCTTTTCTCAAAATCTCTTTCTCTCTCTCTTCTTCTTTAAATTTTCTTGTGTCTTTCTTTAGATTCCATTATATCGCCATCACATTTCTTCATATCGTTTTCTCTTTCTTTTCTCTTCTCCTAAATTGTATTGATTAAAGAATGTTTAAGGGTTCTTCAAATTAAAGTGCAAACAAGGAAAACGTAACTGTCATTAACTTTTATTGTTAAAATACTCAGTACGGAAATTAAACAAGAAAAAAAATACAGAAAAATAGCTCATACTAAGCGTATCAATTAATTTTGGACAGTCATATAATGAAATGTGTAATAGATCTAGACTAACAATAAAAATCATTTATAAAATTTTAAAAAAGGGGTTAGGGTTAGGCCTCATTTCGAACTAGCGTCTCAAGCCAACACGGTAACCACTCTGCTAGTGAAGAGCCCATGAACATGGCAGATTGTATAGTTATCTATTGTTTCTATAGTATCATTCTATTTTTCATTTTGTGTTCACAAAGACTTAAACGACCATCTATAAAGGGGAATAATTCCGCGTATACCACCATTAAGTCAAGTACCAATTCTTTCCCTTGACTGAGATACCAAACAAAATAATTAATTACCAATAATCAATGAAATAATCGGTTAAATTTTTTTTATTGATTCTTGTGTTTTCAGGAAAAAAAATTGCTCAAAATTTAATTTCTTGATCCGAGATTGGGTGTTGTGAGAAATAACGTGTTCAAACTTTTGATCTGACAGACAGACAGACAGACAGAGCGAATTGATATAAGCTTTGTAAAGAAAAAAAACCGAAATGAATTTTGTTAACACGCTTTATTTCAAAGATGTAACTAGCACAAAGAGAAAGAACGCACACACATTTTTTTTAGAATAAAAAGTTTTAAATTTGCATAATAATAGATTCGTTTCTCTGTCCCCTTGTATGAAGACAAAATGTACAGAGCGATGGTGTCAATGAAAAGTACACAAAGACTGTAAACACATCTTACAAACAAGTTTTTTTTCTACAGCCGAGATTATTTTCACTGCACTTGGTAAGAAATACAAATGAAGGGAGATGTCGCGCAGGTCTGGACTTTGCCGGTAGCATGCAGGTGACAGAATTAAAAATCCGCTAAAGGACTTGATGAGCATGCCGACGAAGTCAAGAGTTTTTGTTTACCAAGAAAACTTTAGATCTTTGCACCGGTGGCTCCCTACTTTCTCTTGGACACGCCGACCTTTTACAGAAATAACCAAACGAGTGGTCTGCGAACACAGGCTGAGAACCACTAGGAATAATCACACGCACAGATGCCCGCGCACATTGTGTTGTGGAGACTCGGCTAATGTGTACTTAAGCTAGTCTTCAAATTCTATCATTGTGTAAAAGTATGTCACATTGTATGTGATACAGTGTAAGTCTGTAAGAGGTTCAGTATATTGGCTGATATGCTATAGTGTAAGTCTGTAAGAGGTTCAGTATAATGGCTGATATGATATACGAACACAACATTTATACTTACCCCATGGTGCTCATAATGACCTTCACCTTTCTTTTCTAAAGCTGCGAAGGTTGAGAAAAAAAACTTTATTATATTTTTGTTATTACATATAATAAAGTTCAGTTTAAAACCTAATTAACTTAGCTAAGGCAGTAAAGCCTCTCTACATCTGAAGCCAACTTAGTTGAGTATGCATAGCCTCTTTTTTTAAGAACTAAATTAGCTGAGGATGTAAGGCTTCTCTATTTTAGGAGTAAATTTGGCTGATGATATAAAGACTCTCTTTTTCTAGAGCCAACTTAGCTGAAGATTAAACTCTATATTTTAGGAGCCAAAGTAGCTGAGGATATGAAGCCTCTCTAATTCGAGAGCCGAAACTGATGACCAGGTTTTCATATGTAACTAGAATCTACTTAACACCACTGTCTGCTGCCCTAAATACAAAATCATAATAGCTCCGTAGACTCTCAGTTTGAGGACTAGCTTGACCATTAACTACCACGCCCTATTTTATGTATCACTCTAACAGTCAGTACAAAAAAAAAATCAATATTTAAGTTGAAAGTGTAGAACTACGGTATATCTTTTTATATATATATATATAAATTACAGACATTTATTTTTTTAAAAAAAGATAATTAAGCCTAACATGTACCCATGTGTTAATCTAGTCTAACGTGTTAATTAGTGACTTAAACTTTGCCAAGTCATTGGTTTTCCTGGCTGATTCAGGCAACCTTTTCCAGGCTCTAATGGCATTAATTAAGGAATAGATGAAAGGCTTCTCTCTCCCACTTTTCATCAAATTGAAATTTTGAGGCAATGGTTCATAGTCAATGACAATAAATGAATCAATCAAAAAATTAACCAATTAGTTTATCAATTAGTACAAATAAATTAATCTTGTTTAATATAGCAGAAAGGGAGCTAAAAATTTCAAAATCACACAGGTTTCATTAAAAGAGCCATACTATCATTTTATCTTTCACACTGGAAGTAGCCAAAGGTCTAGCCTAGATAAGCCTCTACGTGTGCATTGGAAATACATAGACACAATAATAGCAACGGACAGAATGAAGCCAAGTATTGACTCTCTACGCTACTGACAAAAACAAATGTACTGTTAAACTGCTGATAAAGCTGAGACCTACATAACATAGAAACGAATAGCAAGTCATTACTTACACACTGAGGCCATTGCTTTGTAGAGCTACGCCTGTGCTAAGATACGTCCAAACAGCAGAAAGAAACGCAACACTCTGGAACGTGAAATTGAAAAGAGTTTATATCCTGGTAGTCTCGTTGACACTTTTTTGTGTAGGTACAGTCTGGGTTTTATTTCTTGTTTTTTGATCGATCCAGTGTGACTAATAGAATGTGGTGGGAGGGAAAGATAAGAGCTAGAAGTAGGAGGGGGGAATTTTTATATACGGAATCTTCTTAAATTGTAAATCACTGGGCTGTACTCGTATCATCATCCCCACCCCCTTCACCTTTTCAAATTTAGTTTTGTACACCCACGTATATATATATTATCTAGCAGCTTGTCAAGCGCAGTTTCAAGCAAACCAAACATTCTAAGAGTTATGGTTGAGCTTAAACTTTGGGCCCATTTTAGACATTATAGTAACAGGTTTTATTTGCTAGATCTAGATCTAGACTAGTAGATTTAGTCGTGTTTTAAGAATGAGAGAGAGAGAGAGAGAGAGAGAGAGAGAGAGCAACTGAACCAGCCGGTTCTATTTATCAATCCTGGCTTAGTAACACACAAGAGAGTAAGAGAGAGCCAGTATCGATTAGACTACCTACCTGTTAGAAATGGTAAAGCCCGAGGTCCTAAGTTGTTGAGTGATCGAACCTTGAAGCATAAAGTCTCCTATGAAAAGAACGTTTCCCCAACATATAGTTTTGATTGCTATAAACTAGTGATGCCCTACCTACATCCTGCGGGCCATATCTAGCCTATGACGGAGATACTATCCAGCCATTGGAAACTTCAGCTCACGGATGCTGACCTAGACACGCGTGTCGGAAATTTAAATATCGTAATGTTGAAAGCGCTTAAGCCTCACTGACCTATATGCTAATGAATTGTAGTAACTTTTACGTAGGCCTACTGGGACGTAAGCAATTGTTGATAGAAAACACACACGAGTGAAATGACGAATTAATTTTAGAAAGCACACAATCCTCTGGATCATGGGCGTAGACGGGGGGGGGGGGGGAAGTGTTCTTGAAGTTCACTACCCCCCGGAAAAAAATCCTGCTACACCCATGCTCTGGATTTTTTTAGATTTTAAATGCACTTTTCTTTCCGGGGACCGTAATGGCCGTAATGGCCGAGAGGCTAAAAATCTTCCCAGCCTCTAAAGGTTCGAACACCGTTAAGACAAGGAGTGTCCAACGTTTGATTCTCATGAATACTAGGATGTCAGTCTACAGTATTTGTGCTGACCACATGACATCCTTTTTAACTGACGGTCATCTACCCCAAGGTTTGAAAAAAAAGTGAAATATAATTTCTTTTCATGATAAAAGTTTGTTGTTTTAACCAATCATAAACAATGTATAATAATAATAATAATCTTTATTGTCCGTATGGAAATTTATCTTACAATTTGTGCATTACACCAAACAAAAAACATTATAACTATAAGAAACCAAAGTGTACATTCACACCAGACTCACTCATAATTTACATGTGACAAAGTTTATACCAGATTGTTCTTATTTAATGATTTGATTGCCAGGGGAACAAAAGAGTCTTTGTGTCTGTCTTTGCTATCGGTGTCTTGTATCTCTTTTGTGATGCTAAAATCACAAAATCCTGACACAAAGGGTTTTCGAGGATCTTGTTAGCTTTTTTATAGAGGTTTGTCTCAAACAACTGCCCAAATAGGGTTTATTTTTTGCCAATGATTTTACCAGCATGACTTAACTAAGTACTCCACGCCGCTCATTTCTTTTTAGCCAAGTCCTTTACAACAAGCGTCCTTAGAAAAATGGAAAATATGGACAATAATAACTAAATTTTATTATTTCTATTGTTATACTAGCCTTCGCCCTTTGATTATATTTTGTTTCTTTTGTCATAAGCCCAGCCTTTTTTAGCGCCCCCCGAAAGGGGAAAGACGCTATTAGTTTTGTGTGGCCTGCCTGTCCGTCCGTCCCATTTAGATCTCAAAACTAGAAGAGAAAATGAAAATCGGACATCATGATATTTTAGATCTTTCAAAGTTCTGATGCAACGGCTACTTTTTTTCTTTTCCGAAAGTGAACCATCTAATTTTTAAAAATATATATGCAAGCAGATTTTTCAAAAAAATTACACCTTTATTCAATGAAAAATTTTAGGGGAAGTAAGTCTAATTAATAAGTTCACAAGCTTCTTCATTAATAAATCAAGCTTCATTCATAGATTCGCGCATAGGTACAAAAAAAAAAGCATCTAAGGTCACGATTAAAAAAGTATTAATGAATCATTATAAAATAGATTTTCCATTTATTAAGTAACTCATTGAATAGAATATACTGATTCAAATGTTGTTTTTAAAAAGAATTTTAATACGAACTTTGTTTCAATTGTATGTTTTAAAAAAAAAACTACTTTATACCGCACAGTTTCCACACATCCTCATTAGGCTATACACTTGACAACAATCTAAATTGCAATAAATAGAGGCCAGATCTACATAGATCTATATTTATAATACGAGTACTAGTCTTGATATAGTAGATTCTATATCAAGATTCTATATCTAGATCTAGACTTAGATACTGAGATCTATTTCTAGATCTAGACTTAGAGACAGATCTTGAATCTAGATTTATATCTAAAACTAGGTCTAGATCTAGCTAGATCAATGTCTAGTAATTGTAGCTTAAAGTAATTCAAGATTATTTTTTTTCGTGTTGTCAATGTATCTAATTTTGTTAGAAGAATAAATCTTTTTTAGTTTCTCTTTATTACATGTAACATGTTATTAATTTTGAGTGTATGGATAAGGTTAATAATTATTTTTTTTTTAAATATAAGTGTACGCTAAATGAATATGTGGAGATGCTGTGGCTGAGGGGTAAAGCACTTGGAACTTGAAGTCCCGTGATCAAATCCTGGTGAAGACTCTAGGTGGACAACTTCGGGGGCCGATTTTGAGTTTGTGTTTTACACAAACTGTTTTTGTATTCATGTTTTATTTAAAACAATAATAATAAAAGTGCCAAAAATAAATGCTCCACATTCCTAGGTCAGTAACTTTAAGTATCGATTACCTCGAATTGAATCGACCCTTAAATTTGAGAATCACTTCTCTCCCCATCCTTAGCTCTCTGCCTTACTAAATAAACTTATTTACACTGAACAGTCATCTGCTTTTCGGTTCTTATTGGATTTATGATATTCTGGGGCCTGGTCTCCCCACCCCTCCAACTTTTTTTTCTTACTACATCCTGAACATCGTAATGCTCAGAAAATAGTTTTTTAGTAACCACCCCCCCCAACCCCCTTTTTCTTTGCCCTTTTAATATCAACTGACCTTATTTTATTAACACCCTTTTGGACTGTGTAATGTAGCCCTATTCTGGTTCGTGTGACGATTAATTGGAACATTCACTTCAGCCTGTGAATTCTATATCCCATACCCCTCCCACACACACACAGACACACACTTGAATTTTAGTCTTTCTTACGTCTAATTGGCACTGCCTTATACAGATCTCATCCCGTTCCATATTCTTTTTGACCGTGAATTAGTATTTTACTTATTAGCCCTACAATACGCTTTAGAAAAACGTCTTTACAAACAAAATACGAAAGTACTCTTCGGCTTTTCAACACTTTATCGAAGTTTGTTTTTTTCGTGCCTCCGCTGCGGGAAAGAGGAAACTGTGCCTCATATTCTGTTGGACTGCCCCAGACTTGCTGATCTCCGTCTCGACAGGTCTGGGAAACCCAAAATTCTCGACCTGCATGGCGACATTTATGCACTACGCAAGACAGCAGGGTTTCTGTCCAGGGCTTTTGCAAGAGAGGATTTGAGCCTCTCAAGCCCTCACTCTAATGGAGTCTAATGATAATGATGATGATGATCGAAGTATTTTAAAGACTCTATGATGTGCTTTTAGGCCGGAGACCTTTTTGGATCCTGTCCGTTGAACACTCATTTAATATTTTGATAGAACCCCCCCCCCACACACACACACACACACTTCCAGCCGAATTTAAACGCTCTCCTAACACAATTTTAGGTCATGAATTGTTGCCCAATAATTTCAACCTCCCACACACGCAGACAAATACTTTTGACGTGAGAATTCTAGTTGCTATTTTCTCACTCCTTTCCCCTTATCGTCAACACCCTTAAACATAATAATACACACAATTATTGACTTTTCATCGGCTTCTTAATCAATAATAAAGTATTTCATTAGCCATGCATAAGCTTAATTTAACTTAAAAGGAACTCATGATCGCTTGGTATAGAAAATATCTGCGGACACATAGAGTATTATGAAACACTTGAGGATCACTGGAGATCCAAAGGCGGTAACAAACATGGCATCAAGAGTTTGATCTTGAAAAAGAATGTAAAAATAACATAACACACAGCAATATTCTTCTCGTCAATTATGAATATAAAATATAAATCTTGACACACTTATAAGGACGACCTCGCGGGATATAGCTCAGGGTCCCTTTGAGATGAAGGTTTGAGGTGATCGCTCCATTCGCCAAACCCGAGCTCTGCTACTGTAAATTTTTTTTTTCTGTAAAATGAATTTAATAGAATTTCAAAACTTTAACAATGAGGTAATCATTATTTATTATTTATGACCACGTGACTACAATGAAAAGTAAAATAAAGGCTTTTAAACCAAACAAACAAAAAATGTAAACTATTTGATCTCCGCTAACAAAGTCAGAAAATGTTACTTCCTTATTAAAAGAGTTGAATTATTCTCTTTCTCTTTCACTTTAATCTTTATGTTGAATAGTGTTGATTTTTTCATAATATATCACTCTTTAATATGTTTTCGGCTTATCAAGAAGTTCTTGTTCAAACTCATAAACTAGGAGCTTTCCTACGTACTGGAGTATGAATCAGTGCCTGCAATGTGTGAGGGTGGCAAGGTTGGAGGACCGGTCTGGGCGGCTCTTATCTGGTGGCGGAATTTTGGACTGATTTTTTTTTTTTTGGTTTGTTTGCTCTAAATAAAATGATCAAGAAGTAGTTAAAGAATCTGAAACATTTAATTAGAGAGAAGTTTGCACTATTCAAACTTAACTTCTACATTTAGAATTGCCTAATACACTGTCTTAAAGGGCACCACTTCAGGAAGAAACATTTCAAAGAGCAGCATCAAATCCTGTACACTTAGGCTAAACAAGAACATTGAAGTGAAAGTTAACAAGAACATTACAAAGAGTTTCAAATAAATTTTCTACTTTTTACAAAGCGTATATCAACTCACTCTGTCTTTCTGCCTGTATGGTAAAGTCAAGTACAATTTCTTTACTTTGTTTGAGATACCAAACAAAATAAGTAATTATATTTTTATTGATTCTTGTGTTGTCAGGTGCAAAATTTCAGCTTGATCTGAGATTGGGGGCGAGAGAAATAACGTGCATGCTACACACTTCTGACCAGACAGAGCCAGTTAATATGAGCTTTGTAATAATCGCTGTAAATTAGACACTACACTTCGTAAGGTTTTACTAAGCTTTGAGTCTACGATGTTATATATATATATAAGAGAGAGAGAGAGAGAGAGAGAGAGAGAGAGAGAGAGAGAATGATTCTATAACACTTCACTCACTAAACAAGAAACGTTTCAGTCACGAGGTTTCATTCCAAACAACATCGAATTATGTAAATTACGTACAAAGAATACAGAATGCAAATGTTTGCCAATAAACGAAAGAGTGGCATACAGCAACTAAAACGGGGCAGACTGAGTATTCATAGCGGCCCCTGGCATTACCATACAATCAGGCCCACAGCTTGATTGCATAGGATATGGATAAAACGCATATATGGAAACGTGCTATTCTATCATGTATGTTGTGTTTCTACATGTGAATAGACTTTGAGGCTGTGACAACTTGAAATAGACCTCATTCACCAATCGTAAACAAACAACATTTTGCCACGTGGTTCTCTATCTCTTCTATACAAATTACGCAATCCATAAAGGATGTCACGTGATACGTAATTTTCATTGTTTTATCAATATTATTACGTGGCTAAATGTTGTTTGTTTATGATTGGCGAATAGGGTCCATTGGTACAAAAAAACAACAACTTCAGTTTAATCATAATCTTAATTAGTTTCTTACATTATTTTGATATAATTAAAAAAAAGTAAAACTAAACACTTGATGGCTACCTAGCTATGATGGCTACCTACTCGGGATGACTGCCTAGTCTGGATGGCTGCCTAGTTGTGATGGCTACCTAGTCATGATGGCTGCCTAGTTGTGATGGCTACCTAGTCATGATGGCTACCTATTCATGATGGCTACCTAGTCATGATGGCTGCCTAGTTGTGATGGCTACCTAGTCAAGATGGCTGATTAGTCATGATGGCTGCCTAGTTGTGATGGCTACCTAGTCAAGATGGCTGCCTAGTCACGATGGCTACCTAGTCGTGTGTTATGAGCTCTGGAGTATCGTCTCGATGGTCCCTCTCCCATCCCCCTACGTCTTGCTGGAGGTTTGGACTAAAAAGTAAACTATCTTCAACTCTGAAGCAACATCCGAAACATGTACAACATTTTACAAACAAACATATTAAAAACACTAAATATCAGGGCCGGACTTAAGCATTGTGGGGCCATATGCGATACGGATTTCGCGGGGTCAAGTTTTGGTAGGGAAGCGGACAATAAGTGAAATTAAAGAGTTTGTATTAGAAAATAATTCGTCTATGCATTTTATTCATTCTTTTACTACGTACAGAATTACTTTACGAGCCTTGCGTGTAGCAAAGTCATACAGTATATCAGTTAGTTTGAGGCGCGAGAAGCTTCTATCACCTGGTTACACAATTACGGCTAATGCATAATACCGTTTTTATTTATCGCGCGTTGGATTGGCGTTTTTCCATATTGAATGACACCCCAAAATGACAACTTTTGTCTATATATTTCCGTATATTTTAAGGACTCTTCGTATATTTTGCAATTTAGGGAGTTTGATGGCTACCTAGCTATGATGGCTACCTAGTCGGGATGACTGCCTAGTCTGGATGGCTGCCTAGTTGTGATGGCTACCTAGTCATGATGGCTGCCTAGAAAATAATTCGTCTATGCATTTTATTCATTCTTTTACTACGTACAGAATTACTTTACGAGCCTTGCGTGTAGCAAAGTCATACAGTATATCAGTTAGTTTGAGGCGCGAGAAGCTTCTATCACCTGGTTACACAATTAAGGCTAATGCATAATGCCGTTTTTATTTATCGCGCGTTGGATTGGCGTTTTTCCATATTGAATGACACCCCAAAATGACAACTTTTGTCTATATATTTCCGTATATTTTAAGGACTCTTCGTATATTTTGCAATTTAGGGAGTTTTCCTGGAGCTCTTGGTAAATCGACAGGGGGCCGCGGGAAATGTTTTAAGTTTTAAAATGGTTTTATTTAATAATTTATACACCTTGAGTTAGCGCGGTCCTATGAAAGTGCGGATCCTTTTGGTCGCATAGGTTGCAGTGGCCTAAAACCGGTCATGTAGAATAGAGGCGTATGCTACGACGCCGGTCGACTAGTATAAACATATTTCGTAAAAGATAAGGTGATGCTAATAACGTTTATAGGACTTACTGACATTTAAATGTGGCCCCCCCCCCCCCCATTAGGCAGCCCACCGTTACTTCTTATATTGCTACAATGTTACAAGGTTACCAGTCGTCCGGCAAGAGCAGGGGTTGTTCTCCTTTTTGTATAACATCTTTTATAAACGGTTTGGTGAGGGTCAATCACTGTCATTCAAAGCGGCTCAAAAACAGTCGAAAGGGATATTACAAAATGGGAGTTTAACATCCAAGTGTTTACTACGTTGCCTCCCTTTGTTTAATGGACATATTTCAATGAGATTGACTTTACTAACGCAGGCCTCCCTCAACACACACCGTTCTTTCTATTATTTATTTACTCTTACACTCTTCTCTATTTGTGTTTGTCTCTGTAGCAGTCTCTGTGATTTTGTCTCTCTCTCTCTCTCTCTCTCTTCATGTGCCTCCTTCCCAAAGTGTAGCATTGTAGATGTTTGTTTGTTTGTTTGTAAAATGTTTTACATGTTTCCGATGTTCCTTCAGAGGTGAAAATAATTTACTTCCAACTCCAAGCATCCCGCAGGAAGACGGGGGATGGGAGAGGGCAGAGTTTGAATCCTGGACTATCGATAAGTCCGAACGCAGTCCAGCGCGCAAACCGCAGGACCTGGCAGCTATCCTGTATCTGGAACGACATTTTTGAGTGGCCAATCAAATCGTTAAATCTCGATTCGCCTCGTTATATACTGTTCCACTGTAAGGTGAAAGATGTTTTATACACCATGATGTCCTAAACACTTATATATCCCTTCTACATATAGATCTCGAGTGTTCACTCTTTTATATATAAGCTATTAGTAATTGTCAAAAGAGTTCTAACAGAAGGTGATAATGGCAGGTCCAGACAAAGAAACTTGGCTGATTTTTAACACTCATCCTGTAATAGGCCAAAGCATCAATTGTTAATGAACGAGTCTTGTTGTTGTTTTAATAAAAGAAAAATGTTTCTAGTAAATCTAAAAACAAATGTAGTTTTATGACTTATAGCATAGAAACAAACAAACGAAATTTCTAAATCAATTTTTCCTTTTTTAGCAACCTCCCAAAGGGGAAAAGCAGCTAGAAGTTTTTGCTTTGTCTGTCCATCCGTCCGTCTGTCATACTTATTTGTCAGAAATTAGAAAAGATATTTAAACTTAAATATCATGAAATTTAAATGTTACAAAGGTCTTATGGAATCGTAATGGAATGGATACTAGTTTATTTTCTAGATCAAACCGTTTAATTTTTAAAAGTTACCAGACCATAGTTTTTGTTCATAAAAATACACCATTTTTACTACTTTACACTACTAATAGTGACAAATGAAAACTAATGGAGACCATAATAACAATGAGATGATTTTACTGTATTTGTTTGAAATATTTATGCTAATGGTTTTGTCATTGTCTAAAGAAAAGTTTTACATATATATATACTATCCTGGCATTACCCGTGGCCTGCGGGTCTAAGTTTGTGTTTACTAATGTAGTGGATTGGATTTAGATGTATGTTAAACTTAGCTAATGATCCTTTCAAGTTTGTTCTCTTTCGCTACGAAAATGGGTTTACCCGAAGCCGATACATTCATATCTATTAAAAACGAAAAGAGCAATAGCTTTGTTAAATGAATGGGATTATAAAGTGAACAATTAAACGAAATAATTTTTAGTACTCGATTCATGAATGAATATAGATCTAGATTTTAGGCCTATCTCAACTCGGCTTCACAACTTTCGTAAACGAATGTAGTCTCTAAAAAATGCTTTAGAAAACCAAATTTGAATGTTTATTTGATCAAAATATGAAAGGAATGGACTATAATTAGTATGTTCATGTGTTAAAGTATAAAACTATCTGCACGAAGAGAAGTTTTATCATCTTAGAGTTGAATTAGAGTTTTAGATCTAGGGATGGGACTATAATGTAAACAATTAAACGAATTAATTTTTAGTACGCGATTCATTACGGTATTGCCTAATGAAATAATGTTCGTCAGGAAATCTGTAGTCACAGATATAAGGGACTAATTTGTGTAAAAAAATGTTTTGAAACAAAATTGAAGGTTTATTTTATTATATAATGAAATCAATGGGCCTTCTTTTGTATTTTCGTGTGTCAAAGTAAAAAACTATCTGCGCAAAGTGTAGTTATTAAAATTAAATCTAAATCCTTTCGATCTTTTCTCATGTCAACATTGTAAACATGGCCTAGTGACCTAATAAAGCACTACAGGAAGACATGTCTTGAAGCTAGGCTTTATTGAACAAGAATGACAAAACAGTTCACAATAACACAGTACGCACACACACACACAAGCTGACCTGGACACCATGACATTTTGACACACTAGAACAGATCAGTTCACAACACACAACAGGAAACATAAATACACAACATTTACCCCCCGTTTAGTTTCTTTTCGCTCTACTTCTGAGATTATACGAGTGCTGTAAGGGCGTATCTCTTGCAGGTGAATTTTGTCCATTTTCAATAATATTTTCTTCTGCTCTTAAAGCAGGTGGAACCATGTTCTCTACAGAAGTCTCTATGTCACCCCTAGAAGCCACTGAGTGTTGGGAGACACCCGAAGTCTCAGTGTTACCAGGAGCCAGTTGATGTTGAAAGACCTCAGAAGATGTTTCAAAGTCTCTTGGAGCGAAATCATGTACTACGGTCTCTGAAGATGAGTCGCCTCTCGGAGCCAAATGGTGTAGTGAGACAGTTTCTTCCCGTCCATTTGGAAGACGTATGCGGGCATAGTTCTGGTTAGCTTCAATAAGCTCCACTTTATCTACCAGCGGATCATATTTGCTTTGCCTTGCATGTCTTATCAGGACAGGCCCCGGAACAGATAGCCAGGTCGGCAGAGAGACACCACAGGCAGACCTTCTTTTATAGACATATTGTCTTTCGTGAGGCGTCATGTTTGTAGCAGTGCATAGTAGAGATTTAATTGAATGGAGAGCGTCGTTTAGGGCTAGCTCCATTGTGTATTAGATAGTCCTCTTGACCTGACGACAAGAAGAATTGACTTCCAGAGAGTCGAGTTCAGTTTTTCAACTTGCCCGTTTCCTTTGGCATTGTATGCTGTGGTTCTGCTTGTTACTATGCCTTTCCTCTGAAGAAAGATCGTAGCTCATCAGACATGAAGGCTAATCCCCGGTCGGAATGTAAATACGAGGGCGTGCCGAAAATGCTGAATAGGTTTGTGAAGCATCTAATTACTGTTTGAGTAGACATGTCAGGACATGCACATGCAAAAGGAAACCTTGAGTACTCATCAATAATTGTCAATAAATATTTATTTTTAGTGGTAAAAGGGAGTGGTCCCTTAAAGTCAACGCTAAGTCTCTCAAATGGTGATGTGGCTTTTACTAAGCTGCCGGCAGATGGTTGATAAAAACGAGGTTTTATCTCTGCACAGATGGGGCAATTGTTTACTACAGTTCTTATTTCTTCTGCATACGGAAGGTTCTTTGACAGGACGAAATGGAGCATTCGCACTATGCCAGGATGACAAAGAGTGTTGTGAAGTTCTTTCAAAGACCTAGAGGTGGTTGTACTTGCACAGAATCCACGAGAAAGAGCATCGGCGGCCATGTTGTCAGCCCCCGGCCGGTAACACCCATCCAAACTGTACATTGATAGTTCTATTCTCCACCTCTGAATTTTGTCGTTTTTTATTTGACCGTGATGGCGAGAGTTTAGCATGAGGACCTTTGATCTGTGGTCAGTTTGAAGTGCGACCCTAATAGAAAATGTCTCCATTTCTTGATTGATTCCACAATAGCCATTGCTTCTTTCTCTACGGAGGATTGACGTCTCTCGCTAAGAGATAGTGTTCTGGAGAAGAAGGCAACTGGTCTTTTGTTCTGGAATAATGTAGCGGATATAGCGATATAGAATGCATCTGTTTCAACCTCCAACAGCGTTTTGTGGTCTACATTAGTGACAACAGCCATTTCAAGTTCTTTTTTTAACGCTTGAAATGTATCTTTGACTCTCTCAGGGAGTGGGAAAGTTCTGTTGTGTACCAAAGGATGGATCTTATCTGAGAAATGTCCTATCCAGTTGGCATAGTAGGAGAATAGACCAACAGCTCGCCTTTGTGCATTTAGGTTCTCGGGTGGAAGAAGTTGACGCAAGGGCAGTAGTCTGTCGGGGTCTGGATTCATCTCATTATGGCAGACTTCATAACCTAGTAATCTTATTCATGAGGATGCGTATGCACACTTTTCCTCATTAAGAGTTAGGTCCATATTTTTTTATAGCCCCAAGAAATTTATACAGATTTTTATCATGCTCTTCTCTGGCCTTACCACAAATGGTGATGTTATCAATATAAGCATATGTACCCTCCAGTGACTATTGTTCTATGATCTTGTCGATTGTCCGTTGAAAACATGCTACCCCGTTAATTACTCGAAAGGGTATCCTACAGAATTGGTATAATTTCCCTCCAGCTTCAAAGGCAGTATAAGGGCGATCAGTCTTCCATAGAGGGATCTGATGGTATGCGTTGCGAAGATCAAGGGTGCTAAATATTTCATATTTAGCTATTTGAGAGACCATATCATCAATGCGAGGTAAGGGATAAGCATCCCGAAGTGTGAAACGATTAACAGTTTGGCTGTAGTCCACTACCATTCTTCGTTTGTGTCGTTCGTTAGTTGTTATTAAGACTTGAGCCCGCCATGGAGATGACGAGGGCTCAATGATGCCATCTTTTAAGAGTCTCTCAACTTCTGAATTGATGAATAGAGTGTCGTTTGCAGAATATCGTCTGGATTTTGTGGCGATAGGTCGACACTCTTTAAGCATATTTTGGAAAAGAGGAGCGGGTTCGACATTAGCAGCTTTCATTCCATTTAACACCATTGTTGGTTTAGGCCCCTGAAAAGTGATCTGTACACTCTCATGTTGTTTAAGGAAGTCATGGCCTAAAATAACATCCTCACAGAGGTTGTCAAGTATGTGTAGCTTGAAGTCTTTATAAGTGGAGCCTTTACTCTTAATGTCAGCATTAACATGGCCTCGAGTATAACCAGTTAGGTTCGTGTTGGCCATAAATATGTGTTTTGATGAGTGAAAAGTTTTGAATCTATACTTTCTGACAGCCGATGCAGAAATGTAACTGTCCGAACTACGTGTATCGATGAGGGCGTCAAGGGTAATGTTGTTAACTTGTATCTTCATTACAGCACGAGATAGAGAAAACGAAGAGGCGGCTGTTATTGTATACGCCGCTGAATCAGAGTTATGTCTGTAAACTGTAGAAAGTTTTGATTTGCATACCTTTTTGTAGTGTCCCTTTTTACCGCATTTATTGCAGGTTGCATCTTTAGCGGGGCATTTGCTACGAGAGTGGATAGCACCTCCACAAAAGTAGCACTTGCCTTGAGCTGCAGCTCTGGTACCGGATGTTGAATCAATCGTGTCTTCTACAGCAGTGCAAAGTGGCAATTCCAACGTAGTGGCTTGTTGTGAGTTACATGTCACAGAATGTTTCTGTGCCATCTCAAGAGATCTAGCTACCTCCAGTGACTTTGCGAGGTCCAGAGATGAGTACTCTAAAAGTCTCTGCCTAATCTCTGGTGATGACATGCCACTAATGAATGCGTGTCTGATGGCCTCGTTCTGGTTTTCGAGGGCAGTAACTGCTCTGAAATGGCAGTCTTTAGCTAGCAATCTCAATTTTTTAATATACCTGTCAACACTCTGTCCTGTTTCCAGTTTACAATTGGATAGGAGATAGCGAGCATAAACCTCATTGGTTTGTTTGACATAGAGTCCGTTTAGTGTGTTTACAGCAGATTCAAAGTCAGTACAGTTAGATATCAATTCGTACACAGTATGTGAGATAAAGTTACATAGTAGATCGAACTTCTCACCTTCTGATACAGCTAGTTTTAATGCGAATTTTTCAAATGTGTGAAGCCAGTGCTTCCAGATCTTTTGAGCGTCCGGATCATTAGGATCCACCACCAATCTTTCAGGTCTTAGAAAACGATCCATACCTAAGGTTAGAAGCACAATTAATCCACAGGATTCTTGTTCAATAAATTGTAGTGACCTAATAAAACACTACAGGAAGACATGTCTTGAAGCTAGGCTTTATTGAACAAGAATGACAAAACAGTTCACAATAACACAGTACACACACACACACAAGCTGACCTGGACACCATGACATTTTGACACACTAGAACAGATCAGTTCACAACACACAACAGGAAACATAAATACACAACAATCCATAAAATACTAGAGCTGTAATAGAGTCTGACAACTTTATTTTTTTTTAGGGTCTTAAGTTTGTTTTAGGGCTACAATACATACACTACGGTCTAAGTTGGTACCCAAGAAACATTCCTGCCAAGTTTTGTCAAGATTGGTCAAGCGGTTTTGATGTCTATAAGTCGCATACATACACCTCACATTCTACTTTATATTATAGATATGAATATTAACAATGTTATAATAATAATATTAACAAATCTCCGTATCCTGTGGTATTACGAAGTTAATCGGTTGTGGTTGTTGATAGTTTGTAGATTCTGATATTCTTGCTGAAAATATTGAAACCTGCCTTTTTTTAAACTGTTTGAGTGGACCGCTTTGGGGGAGGGAGGGTGCGATGTTGAGTTGTAACCTTGTTTAAATTTATTTTAAAGTTGAGATCTTTTACAAACACGAGAAATGAAATAAAGAAACAATAAAAACCAACAGTCGCCTAATTCAATAACATTGAACTCAAATGTAAATCACAGCTTCCAACCAGCAGACGCTACTTGCAGCGAATTCAAACCAGCAGACGCTACTTGCAGCAAATTCTTAAAAACTCGATTTTCAACTCTTAGTATATTGTGGAGTGAAATTCTTATTTTTGATTACTAATACAAAACATTGGGGGGGGGGGGGGTTGTATCAAACCTTTCTTCTGGTCGGAGTTGGCACGTGGGCCCTAGTTTGTCCATCATTGCTATACAGCTTATGTCTGGAAAGTTTCACACTAGAAAGAAATCGCGGTAGTCTGCCCTTTGTTTACAAGTTTTGTTTTTTTTTTGGTTAAAATCCTTCTTTCAGAGTACTGCTGAAAATGTTTACTTAAAATCTTTGCTAAAAATACTTTTTAAAATGTTTATTATCAATGTTTACTAAAAATGACAATATTTTATATTTTAAAAAAATGCGTACTAAAGCTTACCGTTTATATGTGCTAGTTTTCATCCTGAAAATAATACAATTTAAAACAGGTTAAAATAAAACCAATCTACACACATTCATGTGCTGGCAGTAAAAGTTAATTGACGAATCAATATGTAGTTCTTACATGTATGTCAAACACAATGGAGCTGTTAGTTTATGAGATCTTAAAGTAATAGACGACAGACAGACAGCATAAACAACAGAGCTTTTTGTTTTTGGGCTAGCCTATAATTTAAAAAAATGAAATGTCCCCAGCAAAATGAGAAATGAACGTAGATGGTGTCAATAGGTAAGATAGGTCAAGTAAGTGTGCTATGTTTCCCAGGTGAAGTCTGTGTCAAAGCTCATCACTAGACTGAGTGTGTGCTTCACATCCAGTTCAAGCTTACCTGTTGTCAAGTTTCAAACGTCTTTCTCCCAAGTCATCCATTAGAATTGTAAATTAAGCAGGGCTACTTCGTTATTCAAATAGAATGTTGTTATTTTTATAGGAAAGAGAAAGAGAGGGGGGGGGGGAGAGAGAGAGAACATTTACACTGATCATAACAATGATTAAAGAAGAAGAGGCCGACAGAGAAAGCGATGGGAAGACAACATCTATGAATGGACGGGCCTGACAGTGAATGAAATTCTATCCAAGGCAAAAGACAGAGAGGAATGGAGAAAGTTGATTAACAGATCTTCTGTGGTGCTCTAACGGTTCAACAGAGAAAAGGACAGGTGAAAGTAATTATTAGTCTTCTCAACACACTAGCGGATCCAGAACTTTGGAGTGGGGGGGGGCGATTTTTTTTTCCAAACCCTAACCCTAACTCCCAGTAAACCCTATGCATAAACGCGAGTACAGCATATATATATGTATCCCACCTGGTACAATTCTTTTTCATTTTATATTTACTAATGATAAAATTTGAGATTAGAGTGTGTGTGCGACAAAATATACAAATAGATTCATATATCAATACGTAGCTTATATTCTATAGATATTCAACTAATTTTGTTCACAAACTATGGTTTCCCCATAAAAGTAGGACCGCCCCCCCACACACACTCAAAGGATTTAGGTGGGAATGGCAGTAGATGTATTCGCCACCCCCCTTCCACCCAATCGGTAAACAGGGGAACGACATAATATAAAGATCGGTTAAAACAGCAATAACACGTTTTAATCATATAGATATTTAATTGATTCTCTTAGGAAGCTGTGATTTCTACAAATTTATTGGACCCCCCCCCTACTTGAAAGTTTATGGGTGGGGGCGGGATTGATGCCATCGCCCCCTCCCGATCCCACTAATTCTGCAAAAATGCCTTAGGGAGGGGGCGAAATAATCTAAAAATAGGTTGAAATATAAATAATTAGCATATATTATTAACATAAGTAATAAATTCGTATACAAATTGTGTGAATCCTATACTAAAATTCGTCCCCCCCCCTGGATCCGCCAGTGGGCTCAACAGCGTTAATTGTTCAGTGTGTTAAAAGTCACAGAAACAGTTGTCCATCTAAATCTTGACTTCAGTGGACATTGTGGTTGTTGATAAAAACTCACCACCATTTTTGCATCCATTAGGAGGAGATAGTAAGAAAGCCACTATATATAGAATATGATGAAATATTCCTGCTACGTCATTTACTACTTACCGATTCTGGGTCAAGTAATTGAACTCTGTTGACTCTAATATCACCTGTTAAGTACAGATGACTGACCATCTGAACTGGTATTCTGTGCTTAAAGAACTGCACGATAGTGTTGTCAACAGACACCTGGAATGGACAACAACAAACAAGAAAGACATGTACAAAATACCTTTCAAAACCAACAAAAAGCTGATACGAAGTGTCATTGTATCACTTAGTTTGGATCAGTCATGTCATTCAATGTGTAATAGATCTAAACTAACAATAATAAATCTGTGCGACTAATAATATTTTGACGAATTGTTTTTGTTTAGCGCTATTTCGTGCTTTTAGCTTTCTCACTACACTATCATCTTATCACTTATCTGGAAAAAGGGGGGGGGGGGAGAAAGAAAGGGATATCTGGGTAAAGTTTTACCGTAATTTATTTTTAAAAGCATTTGGAAAAAAAAAAATAGAAGGTGGGAACTATCTGAATTCAAACTCGTGAGTCACGCTACCTCGGGCAGATGTACTAACCACTCTGCTAGCGAGGGGCTTATGACCTGAGAAGATTGTATATTTAGATATTGTCTGTCTCAATTTGAGGAGTGGCGACCTATAAAGGGGACTAATTCAGTCAAGTACTATTTATTTCCTTTGTTCGAGATTCCAAACATAATAATTAATTACCATTAGTTTATTAACTAATTGGTAATTTTTTTTATATTGATTTTTGTGTTGTCAAGTAAAAGAAACAATTGTGCAAATTTCAGCTTGATCCAAGATTGGGTGTCTCAGAAATAACGTGTACAAACAAAGACAGACAGACAGAGGAAGTTGATATAAGCCTTCTATAGCATAAAGTATCCTTTACTATCGGTGCTCCCCTACATATGTTGTCCCATGTGTAAGTATGTCATTGGCTGCGCTGGGTTCCTCGACAGAGAGTTGTCGTCCAATTCAAAACTTGTAGTGTCAGCAGTCTGGACTCAGCAGTTGAATAATCAGATTAAATAAACATTGACAACCTTATTCTGTTAGACCCGTTTCTTGTATTTCTCTGACTTATTATTAAGAGCTGGTTTGATGGCATAGACCCGTCAGATATATTAGTGTTGTAAAAATGAATTGGCTTATACAAAAAAACAACGTTCCAACATCTAGCTTTTGCACTGTGTTTGGCCTCCTTCAGTCGTAGAACGACTATTGTTCATATTGGCGTGGAGCCCTATTTTGGAGAGACACTCCAGTCCCGTCCACAACTATCGCAGGTTAAGGTGGAATTCGCTTTGGTGGTAGAGGAGCTGGCCATTTTTCGTTTGGCACGCTTTTCTTCCAGAGCTGAAGCCCGTATTTTTTTCACTGTCTTAACATTTGATTTGTGCATGTATTTCAATTTTTTAAATGTTTTCCTTAAAGTTCTATCATATCGCTACTTACCACTACATTTCGCCAAATTACTTTGCCTTCTTTTTCTATGTTGTTGTATTTTTAATGCTTAAACTTTAACAGTGTAAACTATAAATCTAAATGTAAACAAAAAAAGCAGGTAATTGTGATTAACTTGAAAATCAACGCCCATCACAAACACAATAAAAATATGAACCGCAAATCTTTTATAGGAACAAATTATTATAACAACAATTCGTTACAATTTTTACCTCGTAACCATCTTATGAAACATCAAACCGTAACTCAGAAACTGCATCTTTCTTGAATGGTACATAGTCTCTGTCTCCTCATAGCCCCAGTCGTCGCACTGTTTATCATTGCTGTATACAATTTTATCTTTCAAGCGAAGGTTGTAGTGGAAGGCCACGTCATAGTCCGTGTCAGGACCGACACAGAAGCTGGCACTGAAGCTGTGAAAGTCAATGAGGCGCAATGGTGCCCAGTTGTTTAATGTAAGCCAAAATAAAGGGATTAAAATGAAGCGACATGACACAACGTGAAGTGGTATGAAATAAAGAGAAGTGACATGAAATAAAGAGAAGTGACATGAAATAAAGAGACGAAACATGAGATAAAAAGAATTGACATGAAATAAAGTGAAGTAATATGAAATAAAGAGAAGTGGCATGAAATAAAGAGAAGTGACATGAAATAAAGTGAAGTGATATAAAATAAAGAGAAGTGGCATGAAATAAAGAGAAGTGACATGAAATAAAGTGAAGTGATATGAAATAAAGAGAAGTGGCACGAAATAAAGTGAAGTGATATGAAATAAAGTGAAGTAATATGAAATGAAGTGAAGTGACATGACATAGAATGAATTGGCATGACATAAAGTGAAGTGGCATGATATAACGAGAAATGGCATGACATAAAGAGAAGTGACATGATATAAAGAGAAGTGGCATGAAATAAAGAGAAGTGGATTGAAATAAAGTGAAGTAATATGAAATAAAGAGAAGTGGCATGAAATAAAGTGAAGTGGCATGAAATAAAGTGAAGTGGCATGAAATAAAGTGAAGTGATATGAAATAAAGAGAAGTGGCATGAAATAAAGAGAAGTGACATGAAATAAAGTGAAGTGACAGGACATAAAATGAATTGGCATGACATAAAGTGAAGTGGCATGACATAAAGAGAAGTGATATGATATAAAGAGAAGTGGAATGAAATAAAGAGAAGTGGCATGAAATAAAATGAATTGTCATGACATAAAGTGAAGTGGCATGATATAACGAGAAATGGCATGACATAAAGAGAAGTGACATGATATAAAGAGAAGTGGCATGAAATAAAGAGAAGTGGCATGAAATAAAGTGAAGTAATATGAAATAAAGAGAAGTGGCATGAAATAAAGTGAAGTGGCATGAAATAAAGTGAAGTGGCATGAAATAAAGTGAAGTGATATGAAATAAAGAGAAGTGGAATGAAATAAAGAGAAGTGACATGAAATAAAGAGAAGTGACATGAAATAAAGTGAAGTAATATGAAATAAAGTGAAGTGACATGACATAAAATGAATTGGCATGACATAAAGTGAAGTGGCATGACATAAAGAGAAGTGATATGATATAAAGAGAAGTGGCATGAAATAAAGTGAAGTGGCATGAAATAAAGTGAAGTGGCATGAAATAAAGTGAAGTGGCATGACATAAAGAGAAGTGGAGTGAAATAAAGTGAAGATTGTTGTTCCTGGCTGAAGCTTGGCAACTGAACAGAAAACGGAATGTCTACCTGGAAAGTTTAACAATGTTTAAAAGCAACAAGATTACATAATGCAAAAAATATATAGTTAATAATAGTTATGGAAAATAAGCTAAATTTAACTTACGTAGGTCGCTTCGTAAACGCCAGATTCTCCAGTCTCCTCTAAAGCTATATAAAAAAATAAGAAATATATATATATATATATATATATATATATATATATATATATATATATATATATATATATATATTATTAAAAAACAACATTTAAGTTTAAGAAAAAAAAAAGGAATGTATAACATTTATATACAAAGTAAAAAATACACATTTTGTCAAAGGCTAATAAAGATCAATATGGCAAAATTTAAAAAAAATGCCTTTAAGTTAATTAACTAAACAAACGTTATGCTCCTACGTGCCATACATTATATCTTATAAGTAAATATGTGAGTCATATTAATGGGTCACAAAGGTAACAATAAAATAGTACATGGTAGGGATGTATAATATATGTGTTTAACAATTGTATTGAGTACATTACACGTGGTAGGGATGTATAATATATGTGTTTAACAATGGTACTGAGTACATTACACGTGGTAGGGATGTATAATATATGTGTTTAACAATGGTATTGAGTACATTACACATGGTAGGGATGTATAATATATGTGTTTAACAATGGTATTGAGTACATTACACGTGTAAGACCAAGGCTGAGCTAGGGAAAGAAAAGTCTCCAAAAAGTCACCAAGTTAATCCAGCAGCTCCTACATCTCTATCACGTGACAATCTGTCATGGCTGGGGCAACATGATATGGCCAAGTCACTTATCCATTCCTTCGCTGACATACCTCCTTATTCTCGTATCTTATATTATAAAAGACGTCACTTTAAAAAAGAAGATGATTACGTCCTAAGCGTGTCCCTAAGTCAATCTAGTCATGCATCAATGACTTAAACGCTGCGTAGTCATTGGTTTTTCTGGCTGACTCAGGCAACCCATTCCATGCTCCAACAGCACTAGAGAAGAAGGAGCATTTCTATACATTTGTCCTAGGATATAGAACAAGGTATTTGCTATCAGCTGCCACACACAACACATTTTCACTTCTTCTCTTATAACCTAGACCAGTCATGTTACACCTCGGTATCAGGTGGGGGTAGATAATATATTTTTGACACATGTGCAACGTTTCGCATCGCAGCAGAAAGTATATATATATATATATATTTATCATAGGCGTAGCCAGGGGGGATTTTTGGGGTTCAACCCCCCCCCCCCCCGAAATGAAAACCCTTTCCCTCCCCCCCCCCCCCCCCGAAGGAGTGGATCGGAATTTAGTGGCTGATTTTTTGCTTTGATTTTGTTCATTTTAGGTGAGATTTTAATACTAAACCATCACGTGCCCCAGCAAAACAAAGGGGTTTTGAGTTTAAAACCTCCTACAAGGGGGTTTCGAGTTTAGAAACCTCTACCAGGGGGGTTCGAGTTTAAAACCCTTATCAGATGGGTTCGAGTTTAAAAACCCCTACCTGGGGTTTTGAGTTTTAAACCCCCTACCTGGGGTTTTGAGTTTTAAACCCCCTACCTGGAGTTTTTGCAGTTAACTCCCCCTCTTCTATAAAACAAAACAAAAAAATGCAAACGAAAATCCCGTCAGGGGGGTTTAAGGCTAAAAAATACATCTTCAGTGTAAAAAAAAAAAGCAAATTACGCACTCAAAATGCTATGAGCCTTGCCAAAAGTGGTTTTGAGTTTAAACCCCCACTCAGAAGGGTTTGATGCTAAAAATACCTTTTCAATATAAAAAAAAAGCAAATTACACACTAAAATTATTTGAGCGTAGCCAATCCAATCGGGGGTTTTGAGTTTAAACCACTCTTCTACAGATGGCTTTTTTTTTCAATTTTAAAACCCCTCCAGATGGTTTTGAGTTTAAGATCCCTCTACAGAGCATTTTTAGGTGGAGAACCCCCAACAGATGATTTTGACAAGAAAACTTCTCTTTTCGATATAAAATCAAATGCAAACTACAGTCACTCAATTCCAAGAGCGTATTCAAGAGAGGTTACACATTTTTACCACTGTCGGGGCTTTATTAATAAACTGCAGTGAATAGTCATCTGCCGAAATTGAAAAACACTAAATGTGGCTCAACAAAGATTTTAGGAGTCAGTTATAGAGATCGGGTCTAAATCAAGGAAATCCTATACCGAACTGGGAGTTGACCCCTTAGTAAGATTGTGAGAGAGCGACGCATGAGGTTTGCGGGACATGTTCTCCGACAAAATGAATTACGCCTAAGAAGAGTTCCAATGATATCCTAGTACAACTTGACGCCACTCATTCATGGAGGTCCTCATGACAAGTGGGAAGAGACATTACCAGTGACAGATTTTTATGGAAACAGCTTGACGGCAAATGCGCCAAACGGCGCCGGAGGGTCTAAGTCAGTAAGAATAGCACATTAGGTTTTTTAAATAAAACTCTTTTTAATAGCAGGAAAATGCACTGTAGATACCTCAGAATATGCATTTTGTTGTCTTTCCATATCAGAAATAGTGCTTGGCGGTGGGTCTTCGCCCCGCTCTGGGGAAGCTCCTAGTGCTCCCCCAGACCCCATTGCTAGTAGTGGCGGGGAATCGACAATTTTTCCACTAACTCATGGAAAAACCTATTCTAGGGCACAATAAACGTCTTCCGAAAGAATGAAGGGTCAGAATATAACAAAGATTATGTACACCCACACACACACACATAAATACATATAAAAAAATTTCCGCCGCGCGGGGGGGGGAGGGGGTCGGGGGGGGGGGAAGAAAAAAATCCTGGCTACGCCCATGATATATATATATATAATAGTAGTTAAAGGAGTTTGCTATGACCTGCTGACTGCAATTCGGGCACCACAAAAGAGTTAATCCTATACCGAGGCAACTGCTCTGCTTGTCTTCACCATAAGCTTGTCTTTTTGTTCATCTACACAGCATTGTCTGGAAAGCAGTGTTTCTCAAACGTTTACCAATGGCGCCCCCACCCCTAACAAAAACAAATTCGTTCCTGCCCCTCCCTTTCTCCAGCTGGATTCTATGGAAGTCCCCATAAGGGGGTATGGGGGTTGAAGCATGTAATAAGGAAGAAAAGAAATGTATATAGTTGTAACAAACTTTTCTAGTATTTATTTTGTTACTATATGTTTGGAAGACCAATTGACCTACTAACTGCTCATTAAAACCGGTTTGTTTAGTCCTTTTTACAAAGTCCTAAATATTTTCATAACATAGATCATACTTTCTCTTCATCACCAGAAAATACCATCCACAAAGATAATGCTGTCTCATTGCTACAAATATCATACTGCCCCATTATTTGTTCAAAGATCAACTGTCTCAGTGTAACTAAGATTCTACTATCGCCTCGTCACAAAGATCAAACTGTCTCATCACCAAAAAAATCTAAATGACTCATTAATAATGCAAAGATCCTATTGTCTTACTAAGATCTTACTGTCACATCCTCACAAAGATCCTACTATATCATAAAACAAACCTTATGGCCTTATCCTCACAAAGATCCTACTATATCATAAAAACAAACCTCATGGCCTTATCCTCACAAAGATCCTACTATATCATAGAACAAACCTTATGGCCTTATCATCAAAAAGATCATACTGTCTGATCGCCTCAAAGATCTTACCATCTTATCATCACAACAATTATCATACTTATCATAATCACACGGGTTTTACAAAACTTATCATCAAAAAGATACTATCATCTTATTATCACATTAATCCTCTGGTCTCATCAATACAAAGATCTTACAGTTGACGTCACTACAAAGAGTTTTAATTTGCGTTTCACTACAAATAGTTTTAGTTTGCGTTTTTTGACAGTAGTTAGCAGGTCATCGTGGGGTTGAATCATTGTATTAATCCGTATTCCAATCACTTCGTTTGTGATGCGGTCTTTGTATGTGATAAATACAATCCTTCTGTAGCATCTCGATTCCATTGCTAGGATCCTTCTATTGGTTCCTATCTAGTTCTGCAGTGTCCAAGATTTGAAAGCATATAAAAATGAGACCATGACATGACCAGAGGGCGCGTCAGTCTGATTTTAGTGTCGAGTGTCTTTTTTTTTCTAGATTGTTTTTGAGTTTTGCAACTGCTCCTGTGGACTGTAGTGCAGTAGTTACTTCATCATAGACGATAGCTCCAAGGTATTTAACATTACTGACACTTGTCAGCTTTACACCTCCATTCAATACTGATGTCTCCTTTAAAGTCTGTTTGCTACTGTTCACATATATATAAATATATATATATTTGGCATTGATTTGCACAATATCTATTGGGGAAGTCTAGTCTATGCGCTTCACCAAGTGTCAAGTAGCTCTACTATTGTTTCTGCCTACCATCTATGTCGTCCGCGAAACAAACCTACTTTTACAATGGACCTCATTCACCAATCGCAAACAAACAACATTTAGCCACGTGATTCTCTATATTTCTATACAAATAACGTAATACACATAGGCTGTCACGTGATACGTTGTTTTCGTTGTTTTATCAATATTATCACGTGGCTAAATGTTGTTTGTTTACGATTGGTGAATGAAGTCCATTAAGAAAAAAAGAGCTACAAACACTGTGTTGAATTAGGTTGTGAGGTAGTCAATGCCAATGTCACATTGACATAGAAAGTTTATTTTAAGCTTATTAAAGCAACTGCCAACTGGGAACAATGTTTTGTCCTCATTCTGTGGTGTGTTTAAAACCCACCCTAAAAAGGACACAAAATTGCTTGATATTTATTTCTCCGTCAAATGTTTTAAAAAAAGTTGAGAGTTAAGAATGAAACAAATATTGGCCTACACTACACATCATATATTTAATACGACCTTGCATTCAAGCCACACTTGTCCCTTTGGAAGGTGGGCTGATGGTTTTTGTTGTTGTTTTTTGGTGGAAAAGTGTTTAAAAAATATTTTTAAAATGTCAATGGATATTCCACAGAGTAAAGCAATGACCTCTATTCCTTGATATTTTAAAACTTTGTAAAATATTTTGTGTTTTTTTTTTTCGCCCCTGTATAAGCAAGTCTAATTGTGGCTATATTAATAATAATAATAATAACAATCTTAGAATAGAGGTCAAAAGGAATTTTAGAATAGTAGGTTTCCACTCGCCCCTCCCCCTTACTAAAGCGTAAGACTAATTGGTCGGGTTTCAACCCCCCCCCCTCACCCCCCCCCCCCCCGAAATGAAATCCCCCACCATCTGAGGAATTTAGTGACTGATTTTTTGCTTTGATTTTGTTTATTTTAAGTGAGATTATAATACTAAACCATCACTAGCCCCAGCACAGCCAAGGGTTTTTAAGTTTAAAACCCCTTACCATGGGTTTTTGAGTTTAAAACCCCTACTAGGGGGTTTTGAGTTTAAAACCCCGTAAAGGGGGTTTTAAGCTTAAAAACCCCTACCAGGTGTTTTAGCAGATAAATCCCCCTCTTCTATAAAACAAAACCAAAAAAAAAATGCAAACGACAATCCCAAAATTCCAAAAGCACAGTTAAGGAAGATTTTGATTTTAAAACCCCCTCCAAAATTTACGATAAACCCCTCTTAATATAAAAAAAAAGCAAATTACACACTCATAATTTTGAAGGTGTTTTGAGTTTAACCCCCTCTCCCTCTTCAGTATTGTTTGAAGCTAAAAAAATCCTCTTCAATATAAAAAAAAGCTAATTGCGCACTCAAAATGTTATAAGCTTAGCTAAATGGGTTTTGACTCAGTATTGAGTTTAAACCCCCCTTCAGCGGGGTTTGAAGGTAAAAAATACCTCTTTAATATAAAAAACAAAGTTAATTATATACTAAAAATTCTTTGAATGTAGTCAAAGGGGTTTTGAGTTTAAACACCCCTCCAGCGGATTTTGAAGCTAAAACATACCTTTTCAATATAAAAAAAAGCATATTACACACTTTAAAATCTATGAGCGTAGCCAAAGTGGTTTTGAGTTTAAACCTCCCTTCAGAGGGGTTTGATGCTAAAAAATACCTCTTCAATATAAAAAAGCAAATTACACACTAAAATTATTTGAGCGTATCCAAGCCAATTGGGGTTCTCTCCTCCTGATGGTTTTGAGTTTAAAATCCCCTTACAGAGCGTTTTGAGGTGGAGAACCTCTATCTTCAATATTATTCTAAAGCAAACTAGAGTTACCAAATTTGATGACCGTAGCTAAATGGGGTTCTAAATTAAAAAAAAAAAAACTCGAGAGATTTTTTTAGTTTAAAACCCCCAACAGATGATTTTGACAATAAAACTTCCCTTTTCGATATAAAATCTAAAGCAAACTACAGTCACTTCCAAGAGCGTATTCAAGAGAGATTACACATTTCTACCAGTGGCGGGGCTTTATTAATAAATTGCAGTGAATAGTAATCTGCGAAATTGAAAAACACTAAATGTGACTTAACAAAGATGGCTAAGACAGATTGTAGGAGTCAGTTATAGAGATCTGGTCTAAATCAAGGAAATCCTATGCCGAACTGGGAGTCGACCCCTTAGTAGATTGTGACAGAGCGTCGCATGAGGTTTGCGGGACATGTTCTCCGACAAAATGAATTATGCATAATAAGAGTTGCGATGACATCCTTGTATGACTTGGCGCCACACATTCATGGAGGAAAATGTATTTTTTAGCTTCAACTTCCACTGGAGGGGAGTTTAAATTTAAAACTTAGTCAAAACTTATTTAGCTACGCTCATTACATTTTGAGCGCATAATTTGCTTTTTTTTCATATTAAAGAGGGGGTTTATCGTAAATTTTGGAGGGGTTTTAAAATCAAAATCTTTCCTAACTGTGCTCTTGGAATTTGGGGATAGTCGTTTGCATTTTTTTTGTTTTGTTTTATAGAATTTTAGTAATTCAATCGACATAAGAGTTGAAACGCAATTTATAACCTCGATTCAAAGATGACCTTTACTCTCACAGGGTCCCCACTCGATTTCAAACTTGATGGTGCTAGAAACATCACGAGATAGCCTTTTAAATAGTTCACTGAAAAGCTAAAAAGTCGAAGAATACTCATATTGATGAAGGGCTAGTTTCTAAGGCGTTCAGTGTATGAAAGTTGGGGGGGGGGGGGGGGGGGGAAATAATTGATATTGCTCATTGAATCCTCTGGCAAACAAAATGTTTAGGAGGGGTAGCGTTCTAAAACGGACCGTGCCAATTAAATGAACAGATACTAAACGTCAAGTACTTTGTGAGCGGGACAAAATAGAGGGAGGGGGTGTGGAGGAGAGAAAAGTGTATATAGAATTCAACAGGCCAGAAGTGAGTGTGTTTGGGAGGGCGATTTAAATCGGGCGCTCCAATTAAACGTAACATATATTAGACTTCACTGGCCAGACAGGGATTGTTAAAATGCCGGCAGTTTTATTGAAAGTGCAGAAAAAAAATAAGTTTCGGAAAACGGCCAAAGTATTATGTGAGCATTTGTAGGATGTAATAAATAAAAAGAATAAAAAAAAGAGCCCAGGCCACAAACTATCATAGAGCCAATGAAGTATTTCGAATAATAACTGAAAAAATGAGGAATAGACAGATAGTATAAATACGTCTAGACCCTATTTGTTACGTAGGAGACTTGGAAAGGGGGGGGGGGGGGGGGAAGAGATGATACTCGAATTTAGGGGAAAGGTCAAATGGTCAAATTCAACAATATATAGCCTGCAAACAAATCAACAGGCCTAGTCGGTGTATTGTATATTTGTATTGGTACAAGTTTTAAAAAAGCTCTACGACTACATTATTCATTAACAGGCAGTTTCACATTCATCTGGCAGCTGATGTTTCCAAAAGGAAAGGTAAGTGCTGATACATTTTGGGAACAACGGCTCTACCAGGGTGGAGTACTGTGGCCTGCAAGTTGCCTAAAGCTCCCCGGTTCCTGATTTTTCCTGAGGGTAGATTCCTGAAGCCTTTCCCATTTTTGTTTATATCCGTAAAGCAACAGAGGTTTGGATTCAGAGTTTTCCCTGTTCTAGGTGGGTAACATGTCAAGGCTAATGAGACCCCGAAACTTACTGGTTTAAGTGCCGGTCGCCTTTGCCCTTTCTTCTGTCACATATGACAGTTCCACCGGACCCAACGTCTGGGCCACATGTTAAGGCCAACAGTTGCACCTGGTTGTCAGAAGGTATTTGAGACGCTTGCCAATGTAAGCTTTTTATAGATCAGTGAATGATAATATCCATAACCACTTCTAACAAATAACAACATCGAGGTATGAATAGAGGAGAATCAAAAAACATTTCCTGAAGCGATCTTTTGGTTAAGTCTTACTTGAACATCAAATAGAGACTTGATGCGTAGGGTATTAGTTCCACATAGATACAAACATGCCCGTATGTTTTCTTTAATCATTAGTTTAATCTATATATATAACTCTCTTCATGGCTCAACAGTTTGGACAAGAAGTAAAGGAAAGATCACTCTTTTATTTCTGCAAGTCGGACGAACTAGAGTTACCGCACGGAAAAAAAAAGGGGGGGGGGGGAGTAATATTCACCCGTCAGTAAATAGCAGGGCCGGACTTAACCACTGTGACCAAGAAGTCATGGAAAGAGAACAAGTAAACTACTCTGTATTCACCTGTCACTAAATAGCCGGGCCGGACTTAACCATTGTGGGGCCAATGCGAAACGGATTTCGCGGGGTCCAGTTTGGGTAGGGATACGGATAAAAAGTAAAAATTAAGAGTTTGTATTAGAAAATATATTCGTCTTTGCATTCTATTCATTCTTTACTACGTACAGAACTACTACACGAGCCTTGCATGATGCGAAATCATACAGTATATCATAATAATTCTGTTTCTTACATAGATCACGTCATATAGCAAGAATTACCAAATGTTTCAATCTATCTACGAGAATTGTTGACCTCAAGTAATTCTTCATTAGTTTGAGGTTCGAGAAGCTTCTTTCACTAGATTCCACAATTAGGGTATTGTATAATGATGTTTTTTATCATAGCGCGTAGGATTGGCGTTTTCCATATTGAATGACACCCAAAAATGAAAAGTTTTGTTTGTATATTTTAGGAGATTTGTATGAGTTTTCAAAAGATTCTAATAATTTCCGGAGATTTCCAGGACTTTTTCGTATAATTTGGAATCTCAGGAGATTTCCTGGAGCTTTTGGTAAATCAACAGGAAGCCGCGAGAAATCTGTTAATCTATATTATAAACTAGAATGTAAGGTGTATGTATGTATGTATGTATGTATGTATGTATGTTACTTATAGACATCAAAACCGCTTGACCAATCTTGATAAAACTAGGCAGGAATGTTCCTTGGGTACTAACTTAGACCGTAGTGTATGTATTGTAGCCCTAAAACAAACTTAAGACCCTCAAAAAAAAAAAAAGTTGTCCGACTCTATTACAGCTATAGTATTTTATGGATCTAGGCCATGTTTACAATGTTGACATGAAAAAGATCGAAAGGATTTAGATCTAGATCTAATTTTAAGAAATACACTTTGCGCACATAGTTTTTTACTTTGACACATGAAAATACAAAAGAAGATCCATTGATTTCATTATATTATAAAATTAACCTTCAATTTTGTGTTTTAAAAGCATTTTTTACATAAATTCGTTCCTGATATCTGTGAATACAGATTTCCTGGCGAACATTCTTTCATTAGACAATACCGCAATGAATCGCGTACTAAAAATTAATTCGTTTAATTGTTTACTTTATAATCCCATTCCTAGATCTAAATCTCTAATTCAACTCTAAGATGATAAAACTTCTTTTTGCATAGATAGTTTTATACTTTAACACATGAACATACTAATTATAGTCCATTCATTTCATATTTTGATCAAATAAACATTCAAATTTGGTTTTCTAAATCATTTTTAAGAGACTACATTCGTTTACGAAAGCTGCGAAGCCGAGTTGAGATAGGCCTAGATCTATATTCATTCATGAATCGCTTATTAAAAATTATTTCGTTTAATTGTTCACTTTATAGTCCCATTCATTTAACAAAGCTATCGCTCTTTTCGTTTTTAATAGATATGAATGTATCGGCCTCGGGTAAACCCATTTTCGCAAACCTAATTTTATTTTCGTAGCGAAAGAGAATAAAATTTGAAAGGATCATTAGCTAAGTTTAACATACATCTAAATCCAATCCACTAGATTAGTAAACACCCGCAGGCCGCGGGTAATGTCAGGCTAGTATGTTATAAAATTGTTTTTATTTAATAATTTATAAACCTAGAATTAGCGCTGGTCCTTATTAAAGTGCCGGGCCCACTGCGGCCGCATAGGTTGCATTGGCCTAAGGCCGGCCCTGCAAAATAGCGGAGTACGCTACGCCGGTGGACTAGTATTTTATTTTATCTGAACTTTATATTTCATTTTTAAAATGCATCGAGTTTAACAAGATTTGAGAAGAAAAAAAATTGGCTTTCTTTCGCGTTATCAGTTCAAATTCTTTTTTTTTTTTTTTTTTTTTACTTTATTTTTTTTTACATGTATTTGTCCATATATACCTACATATATATATATATCTTTGATTCCTATACCTGAACACCGACTTTCGGGAACAAGGTCAAATTTGGTGAAGGTTTAACTTACAAAAAAAAACAAACAAAAAAAACTGAAGGACAATGCAGTAGCAAAAGGTCAACTTGACAGTGCCTAGAAAGTCCTCGAGTTATCAATGCAAAGATCTGACGCCACGGTTCATAGGAATTAAGAGGCTTATTACGAAGGAGAAAATTCATAAATATAATAAAACAATATTATAGAAATATAATGAAGTCCAAATAGTGACAAAATAAGAGCTTATTATGTGGACGTCATGTATTTATTAACAGGAATTTGCATTCTCATTCTAGAAAGGCCTACGAGAAAGCTTGTGTGATTGTTTTAGCAAACTATTTCGATGGAACTCTTAGGAGTTCCTACAGTGACTACATTCCACTTTGTGCTTGACATTTTCTTTTACCTCTACACTAACAAGCATCATCCAAGAAAGACAATAGTAAGCAATGGACGGGAGTGTCTCTAATGCTGGCAAAAAGACAGACAGGAAGACATTTGATTCGGTTGACGATCACATGTGGTGGCCCCAATTGTCCAGAAAACAAAAGAAAAGGTGATAAAGGAACAAAATGTGAACCAAATACAAAATTGTGGAATACACAAGTTATACATTTAATGCAAATATACTAAAAGATATTAATACAACTGTTTAATTAATAAATAGTAAGGCATAGTTACAGAATAAAAAAGATAGTGCTATGGTAAATATTCAAAAAGCAATATCTAAAGGTTCAATAATAAGCAATACATAGATAAAAGATCGCTCTACGATCTTATTCTATGATGACCTTTTAGGAAGTCATAATAGGTCAGTCGTTGCTAGTTGACTTATTGAAATCTGACTTGTGTAAGTCTGACGTCACCCATCACTAGGACATGATTGATTTCCTGTAATGGCGACCTGAGGTTGAATTCAAACAAGTGTTGGTTGTTTGCTGCCACCTGGAATAAGTTAACAAAATAAACTATTAAAACTTTAGGATAGTTTGGTTTAATATGTACTGCATCTATATAATAAGTAATCAATAATTTCCATTAGCAGTCAGCGTCCAAGACTCGCAAGCATATAAGAATGTGGCCATGACTCGCAAGCGTGACAGTCTGATTTTGGTGTCGAAGGCTATACAGATGTCAAACACAACAGAAGCAGAAAGAAGGGTGAAAATGCAACGGCGCCTGGTGATTACATATGCCCAAACCTGCGATCGCAGCTGTGTATCAAGGATTGGCCTCTTTAGTCACACAAGACGTAGCAAAGGGAAAAGTTCGTCTCTCCAGACGTAAAATGCCACAGATTGTTTTGAGTTTTGTAAGTGCTGCTGTGGACTGTGCAATTCGGGCCAGTAGTTCAGGTTTGATTCTCTCATCTGAGACGATAGCTCCGAGGTATCTAAAACTACTGACACTTGTCTCCAAAACTGATGCCCCCTTTAAAGCCCTGTCGGCTATTGGTCATTATTTGAGGGTTATTTTTAAATTTATTTATTTACATATCATACGCTGTGTAAGTCTTGTCTATGCACAACACCAAGTCAGCTAGTTTTTCTTCTGTCTCTGCTGGGCCATCTATGTCATCCGCGAAGTGCAAGCAAGTAACTCTTCTTCCTCCAATGCTTACAGAACCTTCGTAGCCCTCGAGAACATCTTCCATTATCGAGAAAGATATTGAAAAGAATTGGTGAAAGTAAGCAGCCTTGTCTTACTTTAACTGTGGTTTAAACCAGTCTCCAATATTATTGTTGAAGTACACTGCACTAGTGGACTTCTTGTAGAGCTTCTAGAGAGTAGGATCCTAGTAAAGGAATTGAGATGTTACAGAAAGATCCTACCTATCAGATACAAAGACCGCATCAAAAATGAAGAGATTAGAGACAGCGATTGGACCCCATGGTCAAAAATCGCAAACTAAAACTCTATGGCCATATTACAAGGACTCGCAAATACCCTTCAACAGTGAACATTACCGGAAAAAGAAAAAGAGGCAGGCAGAGAGAGCGATGGGAAGACAACATAAACAAATGGACTGGCATGCCAGTGAAAGAGGTTCTATCCAAGGCAAAAGAAACAGAGGAATGGAGAAAGATGGTTGAAAAATTTTGTGTGGTGCCCCAACGGTCCAACAGACTAAGGGATAGGTGAATGGGAATTCCCATTCAATACACTAACGTCCATAAATAAGTTTCCTTCATAAATAAAGTTTGTCTTGACCAGACATCTAACAAAATATTCAAAAGAAAGACTGGAAAGAAGAATGAAATAATAAAAGAAATTGTACCCCTCACCTTAAGGCTGTTTTGTTCTGCTAGTATGGTCACATCGAAATTGCCGTTGGGCGCGAATGGGAAAAAGGGCGCCTGTCTTTCTTCTGGTCCCCAAGCGCCGCCCTTCTTGTTTGTCCTTATAATGACATTTCTCTCAGACCCAAATGCAATACGTACGTCCATGTGGAGCCCAAAGTCGTGGTTCTCAGTGTTACCAGTGACCAAGTTGATGGAGAACCTTTGGTGGAAAGAAATGAGAAGAATGAAAAAAAAACAACTATGATAGACCGAAATATATATATATATATATATAAAGGGAAAGAACAAAGGGAAGTGTTTTAGTTGTCCAGTCTTGCTAAATTAGTGTTTGAACTTTTGTTTTTACAATGCTTATTTTGTCTCCCTCTGATTGGACTCTAGCTCACGTTCTTTCTGCCACTTCCCGTTCTCGAATCAAGTGGAAACTTTGCACAATTATTTAATTTTCAAACAAAACATAAATCAATCGATAAAATAAAGAATTAAATAATTGATTTATTAATTTTGTTTTATATTGAAAAGGGAAATAAATCTTACAATATTGAGAGATATTGCCATAAAAGTATATTTTTATATTTCGATTTTTTAAATTTCAATTCACTTTGTATTATGACATTGTAATACAAATACAACAAAGCTATTTTAAACTTAAATTTTGTGCTATAAAGTTATGTTTTAAATTCATTATAGGTAGTGCGTAGTTATTTCAGCATTTAGATTAAGTGTAAATTTTACTAAAAAACAAAAAAATAATAAATTAAAAAAATTTTTTTTTAAAGTAAATGTTACTAAATCTACATCTACAATCTAGATGTTTGTACAGTCAGAGAGGCGGATGGCAGCAAGCTTTCATTGAGTTCCAAGAGTCTTATTAATTATTAGGACTTATCACAAATAAATCTGATAACGTGGTCACCACAAATCAGAAAGGTCATCCCACGGTTTGAAATCAAAGGTTATGTTGTAGGTAAAAAAAATATAACTGACCTTTGTGCATTGGGATTAACAACTCCACTGACGAAGATCATTTTGCCTGGGTACATTCCACCAGGAATAGCTCCGGTAAAAGGAACAGGCTGAAATAGAAACGAATGGTTGACTTTTTGTCTTCAGTTGACCTTTGGGATTATTATAGCTGGACTACTTATAGAAAGCATAGGTTTGTATAGTTTAGATTGCCTTTACTATTTAACAATCATATGCATTTACAATAACAGCACTATTTTATTTGTTACTAGTGTTAAGGCACTACACTTCCTAGCTATCTTCCTAGTTTAGAATGAACATAGATTATAAGAATGAGTTACATGAGAAATGACTCACAGGGTTGACAATTGGTCCACCTGACTGTCCAGCCTAGAATGAAATGAGAACAATTAAAGACAGTTGCTGACAATTTGACTGCAAGTTTAATGTAAAAAAATTGGATGATACAGAGAATAAAACTGGATGTGGGTAATGGTATCAGAGTAAATGTACAGTGCATACGTGTTACATATGTAATGCACGCTACAGTATTTTTAATGAGAAAAAATTGGTAAATGAAATGTAGTACAATAATGTAGTACTATCCTGACCAGGGCCCAAACCATGGACTCACTGATTGACTACTCAGGACTAGGCAAATAGCCCACACGACCATCGAGACTCCCCAAAACAGAATCCTTATCCGTAGAGTCGCATTTATCAATCAAATGAATTAAATAAGATTCATAAGTAAAGGTGGTTCTACAACCTGTGGTTCACAGACAACCGGTTCAATGACCATTCTTTCCTGACAATCAATCCACTGGAAGAGTGGCTCACCTGATAATGGATTTGTAAGACAAATGGTTCACTGGCGATAAGTTCATTGACCATTAAATATTTAACTATTTGTTGGTTCACCCACTTTCAAAGGGTGCATCTCACCTCAAATAAAGTCAAGCGACAAATGGCTCAATGTATTAGTATTTTTAAATTTCTTCTCTATAAAACAAAATGAATTTATTACGACTAATTGATAATATAATTGATCAAGTTTTCGATGGATGGGACAATGAATGTGCAAAGTTTCCACGTGGGAAGCTGGAGATGTAACGAGTAAAACATTTTTTTACTAGACAGACAGTTGAAGCAAGTTGATATTAGTTTTGTAACAACTTACAGGATTATAGCCATAGCCACCCTGAAAGTACAAAAACAAATTGTATAAGACCATTTTAAAAAAATATAAACTCTTTACAATTAATTATAAACACACAAATGGAAAATGAAAGAATTGGTCTTTGTTAAACATTATAATGCAATCTACAAACACAGAACAGAAAACAAGAACAACATATAAACAATGAAAACATGAAAAATACGTTTTAAAAAAAGACAATCGCTCCTTTAGACAACTTATAGAGCGTTGCTTTTCTTTTAATAACTAAAGAATGCTAGAATTTAAAAAACTCCCCACCTCCCCTCGAGAAAAAATCCTGGTTAAGCGAATGTATAGATCAACTACGCTTTATAGTGTTTCAATGATAGGTCTTTAGATCTAGACTTAATAAGAGAATGTGTTCATGTTTCTTGACCATTAATTTATTAAGCACTTGCATTTATAATGTCTTTCATTCGGAAATTCTGCCTGATCGAGTCTATCCAGAATCACAATGCGGCTTTCGCTCAGGGAGATCCACGGTTGACATGATTTTCTCCATCCGCCAACTCCAGGAAAAGTGCAGAGAACAAAGGATGCCTTTGTACATTGCGTTTATTGACCTGACAAAGGCCTTCGATCTAGTTAGCAGAGATGGCCTCTTTTAAAATTTTACAGTTAATAGGCTGTCCACCCAAGCTACTAAATGTAATCATATCTTTCCACCAAAATATGATGGGTACAGTGCAATTCAACGGTGCCAGCTCTGAAAGTTTCAGTATAAACAGCGGAGTTAAACAAGGATGTGTCCTGGCCCCAACCCTCTTTGGAATACTATTTTCACTGCTAATCCACAACGCGTTTGACAAATCCACTGAAGGCATCTATCGCCATTCCAGATTTGATGGCAAACTCCTAAATATTGCCAGACTGAGGGCCAAAACTAAAATCAGAGCCACCCTTGTAAGAGATATCCTATTCGCGGATGACGCAGCGGTAGTGGCACACACACAAGAGGAACTTCAGTCACTAATGTCCCGCTTCTCTCAGGCCTGTAAAGAATATGGCTTGACTATTAGCACGAAGAAAACAAATGTTATGGGACCACCTGCTACACCACCACCCTCCATCCTCATAGACGATAACAAGCTGGACGCAGTAAACGAATTCTGCTATCTGGGATCCACAGTTACAGATGACCTGTCTCTAGAAGAGGAGATGAAAAAACGCATAGAGAAGGCTGCCTCGACATTCGCTAGACTCAGACCAAGAGTTTGGAAAAACCATAAGCTAATTACGGTGACCAAAATGGAAGTCTACAAGGCATGCGTTATGAGTACACTGCTGTATGGCAGTGAATCATGGACCACCTACGCAAAGCAAGAGAGAAAACTGAACTCATTCCATTTGAGATGTCTCCGTAGGATCTTGAATGTCACATGGAAAGAAAAAGTGTGCAATACTGAGATCCTTGCGCGATCAGGTATTCCCAGCATCTTTACAGCCCTCAGACAACGCCGTTTGTGCTGGCTTGGACATGTTCAAGCGCATCCCGAAAGTCATCCTCTATGGTCAACTCGGGACTGGCACAAGAAAAACTGGTCGCCCCCACCTTCGTTACATAGATGTAATAAAACGTGACCTCAAATCAGTGAACATCAATACTGACAATTGGGAAGACATAGCTCTAGACCGCAACAGGTGGAGAGAGACAATGACCAAGAAAGCTATGGACAGTGAAAGTACATGGGTCTCAGCCCAGGCAAAAAAACGCACAATTTGAAAAACGGCCAGCTCCTCTACCACCGAAGCAAAAGCCACCTTAACCTGCACTATCTGTGGAAGGGAGTGTCTCTCCAAAATAGGGCTTCACAGCCACATGAGGAAGTGTGCTCTGAGATGAACCATAATCGTTCTACGATTGAAGGAGGCCAATGAATTTATTAAACGCTTGCATTTATAATGTCTTTCGTTCGGAAATTCCCGAACGAGATATTTCCTTCAAGAACGTGAAAGTCAAAAGTAAATGTGTGCGATTAGAAATGTTTTCATTCATTGTTTTTGTTTAGCGCAATGTTCCTGTTTAGAGCATATGCTCAGTGCGCTATGGTTCTAGATCTATCGTATTGTGTAATAGTGATGTGGGGTGGGGGGGGTATCTGGGAGAAAGTTTCAGTGCTGCCTTTCAACATGAATTTTTTTTTTTATTTGCTCAAGTCTGAATTGGATGAAAGGTCAACATGTTAGCCACCAAAAGCTTATAAAAGTAGACAATATTATAGTCTTTAGTTTGTTCAACATTTGTGTGTATAACCTTATTATCCATACAAGGCTTACCTCCTCATAGTTTAGTAGACTCCAATAACTCTATACTAAATAAAATTAATTATATACGACTTATACTTATTATTAATTATTTGGATTTTTTTTCTATTTATTCATGTGTTGCAATTACGAATTGTCCAAGGTTTCAACTTGGGAGATTAGGAAGTGCGAGAAATAAGGTGTACAAGATTGTTACCAGTCAGACAGAGCCATTTGAAAGAAGCTTTGTAAAAAGGTTTTACTTAGTATCACAAAATGGGGGCGAATTAAAAACAAAAAAAAAAAAGCTTGTGGTGAATGCAAAGAGAAAAACAAAATGCTTACACTTTGAGGAGGAGCACCGTAGCCATACTGAAACGAGAAGGATAACTCTTTCATTATTGACATTAATAAAATTTCATTGTCACTAATAAAAATGTATGTAGAAATATTGAGCAATGGGATCTATGAACAAAATGTGTGACCAAACATCAAAAGTTCTTAACTTACAGGCTGTGGTTGGGGTTGACCTCCGTATCCGCCCTGAATATAAAAATGACATGAATTATTAACAATATTTTAGGAGCAAAACAATATTACAAATTAATAATTAAAAAACTTTTTTTTAAAGTTTAACTATATATGCCTTAACAATGTAGAATTTATTTCCCTTTTTTGTTATCAAACATAAAATAAAAACATACCAATAATTAATTGACTAATTGGTTAATTTTTTATTGATTCATTTTTGTTAGGTAAAATAAATAATTATGTAAGGTTTTAACTTGATCCGAAAATGGGTGTAATAAAAATAACGTATTCGGTTTTTTTACCAGACAGTTGATATAAAGTCTTTGTCCAAACATTGTTATAATGCAATGTAACAGAAAATATCCAACTGTTTACGTATGTCTTTTTGTTCTCCTACATTAGTTATGTCTCTATGGCCCAATTTCCCAGCTGAAAAAATGTATGAAGATAATTAGAAAGAAATAAACTTACTTGAGGTGGCTGACTATATCCATACTAAACAGTGTCAGAAAAAATAAATATGAATGCGCTTAAGTATATAATTAGACATCTCTCCATTAATATAAAGAAAAACTCTCTAATTATGTTTAAATATACTATTATTTTAAAATATATTTACAAATATGAGACATCTTTGAAATTAGGATGTAAGTTTTAAAAAAAATGCTTTACTCTATCGTACAATCTTTCTCTTCACAATCAACCTCTCTGTCTCTCACTTTCTAGCACAAAACTTTCCTTTATAACTCCCTCTCTGTTTGTCTCTTTCTGTCTGTCAATCTCTGACTGTCTGTCTGTCTCTGACTGTCTGTCTGTCTCTCTCTCTGTCTCATTGTTTCTCTATCTCTCTTTTACAAACTTATTTAATTATTATAAGACAAAAAAAAACGTAGACCTACAGGTTGGGGTTGACTTCCATATGCCGCCTGTAAATGAAAAGATTAAATAACATAAAGATTTAGATACGAGGTTTCATTTTCTTCAAGTGTGTGCTTTTATAGATAGGTTTGGAATAAGATCTCAGGATAACACTGTAATGATCGATCAAGGCACCCATCTTTCAATCAACCAATCAATCAATCTATCTATCTATCTATCTATCTTTCTATCTATCTATCTATCTATCTTTAATTTTCCTTTCTATTTGTCTGTCTGTGTATCTATCTACTTATACACATGTCCTAACTTAAGGAATACATACTGCTTGAGGTTGACTTCCATAAGGCGCCTGTAAATTGAAACGTTCAACATTTAATGTCGTAAACTAAATTCAATTGTTTTTCTTAGCTAATACAACGACTAATTGGTTGACATCAGTTAGATGTAAGAAAATGACAGGTTGATGTGAGAAAAGGACAGGTTGATGTGAGAAAATGATAGGTTGATGTGAGAAAATGATAGGTTGATGTGAGAAAAGGACAGGTTGATGTGAGAAAATGACAGGTAGATGTGAGAAAATGACAGATTGATGTGAGAAAATGACAGGTAGATGTGAGAAAATGACAGATGTGAGAAAATGATAGGTTGATGTGAGAAAATGATAGTATAGATGTAAGAAAATGACAGGTTGATTTGAGAAAAGGACAGGTTGATGTGAGAAAAGGACAGGTTGATGTGAGAAAATGACCGGTAGATGTGAGAAAATGACAAATTGATGTGAGAAAATGACAGGTAGATGTGAGAAAATGACAGATTGATGTGAGAAAATGACAGATGTGAGAAAATGAAAGGTTGATGTGAGAAAATGACAGATATACATACACCTTGTGGTTGTCCACCATACACGCCCTGTAAGAAATTCAACAGTCATTTCTTTAGATGAAACATTTTTAATTATTGACTTTACAAAATTCAAATTAACAATTTGGTATTAAACAGCTGTACTGTATATAAAATAGTTTAAATAATGTAGATCTCAAATATATAAAGTCATTATAGGAGCGTCATTTATAGCTATAGCAATAATAAAAAAAAACTTTCCATAAGGATCTTTGATTTAACATCAATAAGGTTCAACTAATGAAGGGTAGACAATGTCACTGGAAGTACACTAGAATATAATATGCAAATTTTGACTTAGTGTAGTTCAAAGTTTCTATGAAATAAAGATTTTAAAAATAATAATTGTTATTATTATTATTATTATTATTATTATTATTATAAATTTTTCAGCAAAAACAAAACAAAATCTCTTTTGTTCTTAAATATTTATAAAGAATAGAGATACAAAGCATACATTCTGTATGTAGACATCGGAGAAATCGTCATGCAAGAACTAGTGACATAGTAACTAATGGGCCTATGACCACTAGGACATCACAGGAGCCTTTGATGGAAAAAAGACAATAAGAATATTTGTCTTTAAGAAATCCACGTATCAAATTGAGATCATGTCTCATTTGTTATGTATCGTAACTGAATTTAATGTAATACAGTTTGTAAAAAGGGAGCACTTGAATTATGATTTTTTTTTTTGCAAAGCTTATATCAGCTCACTCTGTCTGTATGTCAGGTAAGAAGTTTGTACACGTGATTTCTCCCTCAACCAATTTCGGATCAAGCTAAAATTTTGCACAATACTTTCTTTTTTCATGACAAAACAAGGATCAATTTAAAAAGAAATAATTAGATAATTAAGGATTGTTAATTATTCTGTTTGGTATCTCCAACAAGGGAAAGAAATGGTACTTGAATGATGTGGTGGTATAAGTTGAATTAACTCTCTTTATACTTTGTAGGTCGCTGCATTAAAAGTTGAAGCTAACAATAGATAATTATAAAATCTTCTATTTTCATAAGTGATTCGCTTGCAGAGTGGTTAGTGTATTGGCTTAAGAAGGCTTTAGCTTTCGGGTTTGAATTCAGGTCGTTCAACTTTTTTTTATAATTGCAATAAAAAGCGATCATCCAGATAACTCCTTCTTTCTACCCCTACCCTTTTCGAATTAGTCCAGACAAGTGATACCGTATAAAGCTAAAAGCATGAAATAGCGCTAAACAAAAACAATTGATAAAAATAATTCTAATCGCAAATATTTTGTATTATTAGTGTAGTTCTATTACAAATTTAAATACATGACTGATCCAGACTGATTGATATACAAAAAAATGTTTTTTTTGTTTTGTTAATGTACTGATATCTAAGGAAAGACGCAATTTGACTTTAATGCCATGGGTGCCAGCCAGCATATAGTTGAACATGGTCTACGAGTTACTTAGCTACGCTTTCAGGAACAACAACACTTACACATACAGAGTATACAAGTTTCATTGTAAGTCACGTCATTAAAGTGAGGAGCATTTTAATTTGCACGCAGCTAATGTAATTTTAACATGTAGGTTTTATTAACAATTATATATGATTTAAAAAATAGTGTAGTTATTTCTGGTTATAAATTAAATGTAAGCCTCTCTCTCTCTCTCTCTCTCTCTCTCTCTCTCTCTCTCTCTCTCTCTCTCTCTCTCTCTCTCTCTCTCTCTGAAAAGAAAGAAAACAAGAAATGTCCATGAAAAATAAAGTTTAAAAAGAAAGAAAACAAGAAATGTCCAGGAAAAATAAAGTTTGAAAAGAAAAAAAACAAGAAATGTCCAGAAAAAAAAAGTTTAAAAAGAAAGACAACAAGAAATGTCCATGAAAAATAAAGTTTGAAAAGAAAGAAAACAAGAAATGTCCAGAAAAAAAAAGTTTAAAAAGAAAGAAAACAAGAAATGTCCATGAAAAATAAAGTTTAAAAAGAAAGAAAACAAGAAATGTCCAGGAAAAAAAAAGTTTAAAAAGAAAGAAAACAAGAAATGTCCATGAAAAATAAAGTTTAAAAAGAAAGAAAACAAGAAATGTCCAGGAAAAATAAAGTTTAAAAAGAAAGAAAACAAGAAATGTCCATGAAAAATAAAGGTTGAAAAGAAAGAAAACAAGAAATGTCCAGGAAAAATAAAGTTTAAAAAGATAGAAAACAAGAAATGTTCAGGAAAAATAAAGGTTGAAAAGAAAGAAAACAAGAAATGTCCAGGAAAAATAAAGTTTGAAAAAAAAGAAAACAAGAAATGTCCAGGAAAAATAAAGTTTGAAAAGAAAGAAAACAAGAAATGTCCAGAAAAAAAAAGTTTAAAAAGAAAGAAAACAAGAAATGTCCAGGAAAAATAAAGTTTGAAAAGAAAGAAAACAAGAAATGTCCAGAAAAAAAAAGTTTAAAAAGAAAGAAAACAAGAAATGTCCATGAAAAATAAAGTTTGAAAAGAAAGAAAACAAGAAATGAAAATATAAAAACAAGTGAAAAGAAAAACCAATATAAAATAATGAAGAAAGATTTTAAGTTTGCAAATACAATTTTTGAGAACAGACAACACATTTGTTAGTGTGTACACAAACATGTTAAAAACTCCTTCACTTACTGGCTGGGGTTGGTAAGGGTTATACTGACTATAACCAAACTGAAATAATACATGTATAGGAGAAATAACACAAACATTTCGAGTCTAAATTATGTATTTTTTAATTTTTTAAATAGTTTCATTAAAAAGCAAGGCGAAAGAAAAGACATTGGTAAGAAACGTGTATTGGTGTTGCAAAAAAAGGTGTGTTGATATGGCAGGAAAGGTGTTGAAATGGCAGGAAATGTGTGTTGATATGGCAGGAAATGTGTGTTGATATGCCATGAAATGTTGGGCTACTCTTTTCAGGACAAGCTGAAATTTGACATTTTGTCACACTCGCCTGGCTTCGATATTTTCCTGTGTACATGTTCAAGGAAAATAATTTTATTAAAATATTAAAGTATTCTTTTAAAAGAGGATTTCTGTAATTTTTTACATCAAGAAAACGTCCCTACTATACTTTAGACATTGAGACATCAAATATTAGCTTTTGAAAATATCAAGACGTATTAACCAATTCCATTATTAATCTAATCCACAACCAAACTTTCTACTTTTAAGACAGAGATGAATCACTTCATCAAGAAATGGATGCTGTTAAGATGTCTACCACCAAAAGTTAGCTTCCCAACTTCCCAGGCTAACAGAAGCCGGTGTGCAAGGAAAAAAAATAGATGTAAAAATGACGTAATATTCTTACCGACTGTGCAGTTGTCAGTTGCACTTTCTTGACTGAGATATCCCCAGAGATGAAAAGATGACTGACTCTCTCGATGGCTGTTCTATGTTTAAAGTTGTGAACAGGAGCATTGTGCACAATCACCTAAAATGGCAATAAAGTAGTTTGCATTTTCAGAATAGTACATTTATGTTATTTTTTTTAGTTCTAAAACATAAGCTCTTCAACCGCAAACGCCACATGCAGTGGTCTGTATATACAGTCGATTATATGCTAAATTACCACAAGACCACATTGATACATTGCATTACACATAGATCGCAAGTATTACTTTATAACCTTATTGAAACAAAGAAAGAATTAGATGCAACCATTACCCTATAACAGCTCTTTTAAACAACGGACTTGAATTTAGAACAATCTGGATCGTAGTTTTACCTCATATCCATGCTGAGAAATTTTGAAGCGAATCTCAAAATTTTGGTCACGCTGGAATGGAACATGTGCGTCGACCTCTTCAGGTCCCCAGTTACCTCTTTGTTTATCGTTGCTGACCACTTTTCCATGCTCCAGACGTGGGTTGTAGTGGAAGACCACATCACTGTCCATGTTGGGACCAGCACAGAAGTTCACACTAAAGCTGGGAGTAAAATTTAAAAAAAATGTTCATCCGTCCATACCTTTCATACTATTGACTATTTTCATTCAGTCTGTTCAGAATTTATAAAATATTTGTTCACAATAGTTTTACTCTTATTGTCAAAATTGAGTTGAATTAAAGTAACTTCAAGAGAGAAGGTAGATTTTTAAAACAAAAATTGACCAGATTGGCCAATCGTACATATTACTTGTACTTTGCATAGAAACATATTGGTATTTCTTACTGACGCTGCAGTTGACACAAATCTAGTTTCAGATATTTGAGTTAAGAAAAATATCTCCTTATGATTGCTAGATCTGTTACTTACCCTTTACAGTGATCATTAGTTTTGCCTTCAACGACAATTTCTGATCCTGGTTGAAGGCCAGGCAATTGAACAGAATAAGGAAGAGATACCTGATGAGAAAGAAAATTAGAAATTATGCAACATTTTATCTAATTAATTTTTTTTTTGCTCAATTAGTACCCTGCTTATTAGATGCGTTTTTGAAATAGAAACTTACATGACTTGATTCATAGAATCCTGGTCCTCTTTGTTCTAGATCTATTCAAAGACAACAAATAAGACAATTTAGCACAAGTGTAAGAGAAATGTCAGAGAAATGTTTAGTATTAAAAGAAAAATGAATTCCCTGTTTTGTTCTATTGTTACTTTATGCAGTACAGATACATATTACTGAAGTCCGTCTTCATGTAAGAAGCTAAAAGTGATCGTTTCAGTATTCATAAAGTTTCTAGAGTTTTTTTTAGCGGCCCCCGAAAGGGGAAAAGACGCTATTAGTTTTGTGCGAAATGTCTGTCCGTCTGTCCATCTGTCCCGTTTAGATCTCGTAAACTAGAAAAGATATTGAAAATCACAATATTTTAGACCATTCAAAGTTCTGATGCAACGGCTACTTTTTTTTTTCTGAAAGCGAAAAATCTAATTTTTAAAATCAGTTATGCAAGCAGTCTTTTTAAAGAGAGAAAGCTAATTAGTATGCATTATAAGTTAGACCTAATTAGAAACGAATAGTAATCTTGTAAACTTCATTGCCCTAAATCTATTTTGACATCATTACATATTTTTAATTTTTTTTTTTTTTATTTTCTTTTTTTTGAGGATTCGAATAAGACATTCAGCCTTTTCAAAACAATTACAGCAATTATATAAGACATCAGTTAGGCCAGGGGAGGCGCGGTGGCTGAGCGGTAAATCTTGGCTTCCGAACCGGGGGTCCCGGGTTCGAATCCTGGTGAAGACTGGGATTTTCAACTTTGGGCACCTCTGAGTCCACTCAGCTCTAATGGGTACCTGACATTAGTTGGGAAAATGTAAAGGCGATTGGTCGTTGTGCTGGCTACATGACACCCTCGTTAACCGTAGGCCACAAAACAGATGAACTTTACATCATCTGCCCTATAGACCACAAGGTCTAAAAGGGGAACTAGTTAGGCCAGGTTCACATCTAACTTTACATTCACTTTCACCTATCCTTTGATCTGCGGGACCGTTGGGGCACTACACAAGATCTGTTAACCTTCTTTCTCCATTCTTATCTCTCATTTGTTTTTGATATAGGCCTAATTTCATTTGGATGTTCTTTCTGAAAATATTGAAGCCTGCCAGGGTGGACCACTTCGGGGGCCGATTTTAAGTTTGTGTTTCCACATACACTGTCTTTGTAACCTTGTTTTTCTCTTAATATTCTAACACAAAAAGTTAGTAGGAAAAAAAAACACAGCTTATATTCAGTGAAGTTCTATTAATTAGTAGTCAATGTTTCAAGTTTGTTCACGTGTTGTTAGGGGCAATGAATCATCGTGCAAAGTTTCAACTTGATCCGAGACTTGGAAGTAAGAGAATTACCGTGTACAAAATGTGTACCTGACAAATAGAGTTAGCATAAGCTCTGTTAAGAAAGAATATGTTGTGAAAGAGAACAATTATGTTTTCTAGAGAGTGTACTTTGTATGTTCCACGTTTGAATGATCATGGAACTAGTGAGCTCTCTAGCACCAATCTTCTAAACAAGAATCTTTCATTTGAAATTCGCACCGAAATTTCTTCAATGTTCTCCTATCAATGTCGATCTTTAAGCCAGTGTTTCCACCTCCCAAAGATCTATGCAATTTTCAGAAGTTAACAATATAAAGACATGTTTAACAACAGTTTTTTTGGGGAGGGCACACTACAGTGTTATCACAGCCTCAATGGACATTGAGTGTTATTTGTTCACTTTGGGTCAAGAAGGTGAAATCACGAGAAAACTCTCGAGTAGAAAGAGGAAGTGAGACTTACTAAACTCAATTGGTGCGGTCTTTCCTCGGTACTCGGAGCAGTACACATGTATTGGAGTTGCCTTTGTTACCCGCTGTGATGCGGTCGAGATTTAGCATTGTATTAGTACGTACACCTATCTAGAGGATTTATCATATTTTCTGCCGCTGTGATGCGGATGTAACTGTATTTCAATTCGTTGGATTATGTTTGTATAACTATTGTGAAGGATAACATGCCATTTCATATCTAACCATGATTTGTAGCTGGACGCATGAAGTAGATGCACTATTTATTTTTAATATTATTCACAGTAAATAAACATTAATTTGTCTGCTGAAATTGGACTCAAGTTTGTGTGTAATAGTTATGTTTGTCACATACTATGTGTAGAACAACAGTCGAAGCTCAGACACATGAAACCAGCAGTAGCGAGATCACAACACGCAGACCCCAGACCATTCTACATTTTGATTAGCCGTTGCACCTCGTAATGTGTATCTCATTGTCCTTTCTTTAAGTCTTTATCAACTACATTTCAATTTTAGGTCTAATGGAATTTGAATAAATGTTAAATCTAATTGACGTGTTTTCATAGCACGTTTTTAACTTCCAGACACTGTCTCTATGCTTCGTTTAAGATTTAATCAGCTATGTAACTCTGTTTCAATTATTGTCTCGTTAAAATATGTTCTCTCCCTCGAGATAAAAAATGACATTGGGAAGTTTTTTTCAAGTAGAAATGAAATGATATAATAAAGCATATCAATCAATATGAATTCCATAAACAATTAGGCCCACTGTCTACTCAAACCACGTTCATTTAGTTTTTCCTTAATTCGAACTATTCTAGACTTTTTAAAAACTTTATGTTTCCCGCGGAGGTGTTGCGGGGAAGCTTAATAGACTTTCTGTTGCTAAGTGTGAATCTACATAACAAAAGACCTTTTGTAACTGTTTCCAATTCATCTTCTTGACCTTCCGTTTGTACTGTAAATGCCATTTTTAATCTTTCTACCCAGATGTAGAAAGGTCTCATAACAAAAAATGGCCAATGGCCATCGTAAATTATAGTATAATATTATATGTATACTATATTTACGAACTGCTCACTAAATGAAGTATAAGAACAAGGTTACAAAGGCAGTTTGTGAGGAAAGAACTATTCCACACGAACTAAAAATCGGCCCCCGAAGTGGTCCACCCAGGTAGGTAAAAAGGCAGGTTTCAATATTTTCAGAAAGAACATCAGAATGAAATTCTATCAAAGACAAATGACAGAGAAGAATGGAGAAAGAAGGTTGACAGATCTTGTGTGGTGCCCCAGCGGTCCAGCAAAGGATAAGAGAAAGTAAATGGGAAGTTAGATGCGAACCTGACCTAACTGATAGCTTATAATGAGTTTCTAATAAATCTAATAGTTTTGTAAAGAGTCAATCTCTTATTCAAAGCATCAAGAAAAAAAAACATTTCCGTGCAAAATTTTCTTTCCCTTTAGATAAGTGTTCTATAGTAGTAGTGCAGTACTGTGGATTACGCGATAATATGAAAAAACTACATATTAATTGTTTTTTTAAATTATGTATAACTTATATGCACACTAAACAGATTTTTTCTTTTGAAAAATAGTACACATTTTTATTGTGTAAATGTAGTAGTTAGTATGACAGAACTTACTTAACTTTGCATAACAAATGTAAAAAAAAAATTTGACAAAAAATCTAAAACCATTTGCATAAATGTGTTTAAAATATTGTAAATATTAATCTCTTCTACTAAATAGACTCCCGTATTAGTTACTATTAATAGTGAATGGTTGTAAAAGTGGTGTACTTTTATGAAAAAAAAATGCTTACATAAGTGATTTAAAAAAATAGATTTTTCGCTTTTAGAAAAGAAAAAAGTAGCCGTCGCATCAGAACTATGAATGTGTAAAATATTGTTAAAAACCTGGTGGTGGCACAAAGAGGGGTAGTGGTGTGTGTGTAGTCAGCCGACACAAATCGCCCCAGGCCAGCGCTAGACGAGCGGTCAACCGTGACGAGTTACAACTGTGTTCCGAGTCGAGTGTCAACAGGGCGGTTCGGGAAGGATCGACGTCGTGAACAAAGCTCAATAGCGTCACGAGAGTTGTAGTCATCTGACCACCTAGAAACGTCGAGCGGCGTTCTGTCCGGTTCGAGAAGGCCAGCAGGGACCCTATATAAGAGCGGAGGTGTCGCAGTCAAGACGGTCGAGAAAAGGGGCTTAATACAGCGAGGTTGAGAGCCCGGTTTACTACAGTCCGGTCGACTACAGCACAGTTCAGCGGTGTGGTTCTGTACGGAGCATTACGACGGTTCAGTGCGGAGTACTGTCAAGTACAGTTGAGACGAACGGCGTCTTGATCTTGGTCTGCGATCGAGTCCGACACAAACGAGCCTAGTGTGTGAAGTCAGTCCTGAACTGTTGAACCCAGTGCAAGCCCGGAACGAGACGGAGAGGCCAGTGCAAGAGTTGATACGGCGGTACGGTGTTATCAGAGAGATATTTGTACAGTGTACGTGCTGCCAATTGTACAGTATTGGCTGTTATTTATTCAACCATTAAAGTGTTACGTTGCTTTGGAGCCCTGAGTTGTCAAGTTCTTTTAGTTGGTGGTGTATGGTGCAGTTTGCAGAGAGCCTGGATAGTGAGATCCGTAACAACTGGTGTCAGAAGTGGGATCGGATCGGAATCGGATTGGATCGGATCTACTATGGCTCGTCTGAAACTGCTGTACGAACTTGAATTTAGAGAACTGAAGCAAGAACTCCGTGGACGAAGGCTAAAGGCATGTGGAAACAAGGAAACTTTACAAGCACGCCTCCGAGAAGACATGTTGCAAGAAAAAGAAGATCCGGACACATATCTTTTTGAAGTCGAACCGGACTTGCTGGAACAGCTCACCAGTAGCATGCAGCAACAGATCACCAGTAGCAAACAGGAGCAGATGGCAGCTATGAACTCGGGGCTAGAAAGCACCAATTCCAAGATAGATGTCATGGACTCGAGAATCAAAACCGAGTTATTGGCTATGAACCAACGCTTACATGCTGTGGAGGAGAGAATCACCACCATAGAAGAGCAGATGAACCAGAGGGTCTACGCTGTTGAGAAAACAATCGAAGAAATAAAGACGCAAGTTTACAGGGAATTGACCAAGATGCAGAAAGCAAATGCCATATCATTTGTACCCGACGTTTCCATGAAGATGAAGCCCCCTGTGTTTGATGGATCAGTGTCCTGGTCCGTCTACAAGCGACAATTCGACGCCGCGGCGATTGTAAACAAATGGAACACCGATGAGGAGAAAGCAACAGCCCTTATATTATCCCTAAGAGGAAAGGCCTCCGAACTGCTGCAGTCCATTCCAAACCCACAAGACTACGCTGCTCTCGTAAAGGCGATGGAGCTCCGTTACGGGGACGAGTATCTATCAGAATTGTATCGAGTCAAATTAAAGACCCGAAGACAGCAACCAAATGAAACTCTACAGGAGTTGGAGGCAGACATTGCACGACTCGCTCATTTGGCTTACCCAACAGCCACGCAAGACCTCCTGGAAATAATCATTACTGATGCGTTTGCCAATGCACTTCGAGACTCCGAACTGAAGAAGGCCATCAGAGTTAGTGGCAAGCACAAAGCCTGTGAAGCCCTTGTGTACGCTCTCTTATACAAGGCTGCCAAAGACGAGTCCGAGAACATTTACCAGGACCAGAGGCTGGAGGTTAAAGATAAAGGTCGCAAGGAACTGAGAAAAACGAACGAGGCCCTAGAGAAATGTAGAACCATCCAGATACCACGAGGTCAACGTGGAGTGAGAAAACGATGCTGGAACTGTGGAGGGTTTGGCCACCTACAAAGGAACTGTGCAAAAAGGTCTTTTCGACAAGGAGTGAACCAACACAGATCTGAGAAAGTATACAGACCCTGCAGGAAGGCTGAAGAAACGGGTGTGATCATCGATTGTCGTCGTCTTGAGGTGCAAGCTCCCGAGCTGCGGTCAGACGAGACAAGCCAAGATGCTCAGCGAAAAGATGAAAATGTAGCCCCCATTTTTCGAATGAAGGAAGCTCATAATTTAGCCCGCAAAAACATCAACAGCAGCAGTGACCAAATGAAGGAAAGGAATGACAATAGGGTCAATGCCTCGAGGTTCCATAAGAACGACTTGGTCTGGCTATACAACCCACGGAGAAGAAACGATAGGTCCTATAAGCATCAAAGAGATTGGGAAGGCCCTTACCATGTAGTTAAAAGGATTACAGATGACGTTTGCCGGATACAAGGAGGCCACCGGTCCAAGCGGAAGGTCGCCACATCAATCGACTCCACACGTTTCATGGCGAGTTTGATTCTATCCGGGACGGACAGATCTAAGGAGAGGGCAGTGTTATAAACCTGGTGGTGGCACAAAGAGGGGTAGTGGTGTGTGTGTAGTCAGCCGACACAAATCGCCCCAGGCCAGCGCTAGACGAGCGGTCAACCGTGACGAGTTACAACTGTGTTCCGAGTCGAGTGTCAACAGGGCGGTTCGGGAAGGATCGACGTCGTGAACAAAGCTCAATAGCGTCACGAGAGTTGTAGTCATCTGACCACCTAGAAACGTCGAGCGGCGTTCTGTCCGGTTCGAGACCCTATATAAGAGCGGAGGTGTCGCAGTCAAGACGGTCGAGAAAAGGGGCTTAATACAGCGAGGTTGAGAGCCCGGTTTACTACAGTCCGGTCGACTACAGCACAGTTCAGCGGTGTGGTTCTGTACGGAGCATTACGACGGTTCAGTGCGGAGTACTGTCAAGTACAGTTGAGACGAACGGCGTCTTGATCTTGGTCTGCGATCGAGTCCGACACAACGAGCCTAGTGTGTGAAGTCAGTCCTGAACTGTTGAACCCAGTGCAAGCCCGGAACGAGACGGAGAGGCCAGTGCAAGAGTTGATACGGCGGTACGGTGTTATCAGAGAGATATTTGTACAGTGTACGTGCTGCCAATTGTACAGTATTGGCTGTTATTTATTCAACCATTAAAGTGTTACGTTGCTTTGGAGCCCTGAGTTGTCAAGTTCTTTTAGTTGGTGGTGTATGGTGCAGTTTGCAGAGAGCCTGGATAGTGAGATCCGTAACAATATTATGATGTCAGATTTTCACTACCTTTTCTAGTTTACGAGATCTAAATGGGTCGGACGGACGGACGGACATTCCACACAAAACTAATAGCGTTTTTTTCTCCTATCGGGGGCCGCTAACTAGAAAAAAAACATCAAAAAGTAGATATTTGTTAAACGACAATGCCTCCATTATAACAATAAATAAATAATTTTTTTTTAATTAGCTCAAATTGGGTATCGTACGAATGAATCTACAAATTAGGACAGCGAGCATAGTATAAGAAACCAATTATTTTTTGATACCTTTAGTACACGTAGAATTTCTAGATCCAGGTAAAAATATAAGCAAAGATTTGATAATTTATCCAAAAAAAAACTTTAAGCAACTTTTATTTTAATAATCAACAGTTTCTTCTTCTTAAAAAATTCTAATGCTAAAGATCTAGTCTCTTAAATCTAGACTTACAAGGCGATATGCAAAATTTTTACTGAACACTAATTTATTAAACTCTTAAATCAGTCATGTCTTACATTCAGAAATTCCCGAACATGATAGACCTATCAAAAACGAGATAGTCTTTTCGAAACCTATGTTGGCTCTAGATCTAAGTCTAGTACTCAAGCCAAATTTACAATTATTTATTTTTTACTTTCAAAAAATTATAAGTCAAGTTAGAGTTTTTTCCTATGTGGCCAACGAGCTAATAATTCTTTTCTTAGCAATATACATCAACTGTTAAATTTCTAGGGAAATCGTTAGAGCCGTTCTTGAGATCAGCGTTTAGGTTCGCCCACCCGACTTCCATGAAGTTCTGACTTGAATAGAATTATTGTTATAACTAAATTCTTCTTTTAAGAACCTAGGAATAATAATTTACAGTATAGAGAAAATTAAATCACATCTTCTTTTTTCCATGATCAAGTTATAAATCTCAGAAAATCTATCCTTTATTTGGTATTAGCTGCGCAGTTGCCTCTATATTGGGCATCCCTGAAATATGCAACCCTGAAGGATATGGACATCATTCTCTGGAGATATTCCTCAAAATAACGTCGCTAGCTCCAAGATATTTGATAGTGGAGATATATGTCTGTGACGGTCCGGAGAACTATTAAAATCTTGCTATTTTGATTTTCTTGTCTGCAGAATATAGAAAATGAATAACTAATTTAATCAATGTGCCAGTTACTCAATTTGCGATGATCCAACTGTGTACACTCTGTCCTATTGATTATTAGGGCAATGGATTGTTAACAAGCATCAACTATTTCCATGAATCTTCATCGATAACATAACTTCAATATTTCTTTTGATTTTTGTTGTACAAAAGTCAATTTTACAAAGTTGATACATAAGTCAACGTCCTTATTCAAACTTTGGAATGACGCCTGGCAAGATAATATAAGTTTGAACCTACTCTTAGTCAACACTATGACCTGTTAGCCAGTTACTATTTAGAGCTAAATTATCAGTGAGGTGTTTTATTGAATGCATTGCTACAATCAACAAGAAGGAAAGGAAAACCGAATTCAAGAAAACATTGTTTAGAAGATATTCTAATTCTGGGGCTGACAAAGGAATAAGCCCTGCCTACACCCCTTTGTGCAACCCCCACACTTCGATCTACGGGCTCCTATTTCCAAACCTCACATGTGAGATCTATTTGTATTGCTTCTATCTCTAGGGCTTGGTAGTGCAGCTTTCAAATCACCGTCACGCATGCTTGACTCACAGCAAATAGTGTTATGTATACACAGGCAGGCTTGAGAAAAGTCAATAAATATCTGCACAAACTTTGTTTCTTTTCTTCCTAGTGCATGAATGGCTTTCATTATTTTAACCATTTTCTACTTCAGGTCTTAAGTTTCAAAGATGTTTGGTTGCGTCAATTCGCATAGTATGTACTTTGATTAATCATCTCGATGGTCAAAAGATTAAACAATGCCAATCCTGACCGGTCCGACAGAAGGTTTAAGCTACCAGCATTCCAGTCTTTATTTCTGAACATTCCAGTCTTTATTTCTGAACATTCCAGTCTTTATTTCTGAACATTCCAGTCTTTATTTCTGAACATTCCAGTCATTTCTTAACATTACTCGCTTTTTCCAGGCCCATTAAAAGGCATCCAAGCGGTTCATTCTGCCCGCATATACATACATACATACATACATACATACATATATATATATATGTATGTATGTATGTATGTATGTATGTGTGTGTGTGTGTGTGTGCGTGTGCGTGTGTGTGTGTGTGCGTAAAATATTACAATTTAAAAGCTGTCCCAATGTGCACAATGGATTAATTACTTTCGTAAAATAATTGTTTTGTATACCGTTTTAAATCGATCAGCTCATTCATTTTACTCAACGTTTCTCAAACTGAGGCCCAAGCCCCCCCCCCCCCCCCCCTTGTGGGATCCTACTTCTTGAGGGGGGCATTCACATTGTTTTTAAAGGAAAGGAACAATATTTTTTAGATCTACATTTGGATTGTTTTTATGAATTTCTATTTAAATATTAATCAAGTAGAAATAATATACTATTTTTTAATTAATATAATTACATTTAGAAACGTCATTTTATCTTCTAAATAGGTGTTTTACAATGTATACCCTTTCAAAAGTAAAGTCTGTGACAAGATCGACTCTTTTGTGTGTGCGTGTTCGTGCTTTCTTTTTAAGAAAACATTCCAGTACGTCTTTTCCAGTGCGATTCTAGCCGCGTCTTTCTGATGTCATACATCTTACGTCAAATCTCTTCTTAATATCGAGGCAAGCTTCTTTTGGCGATCTTTGACCTGACACCGGCACCTATAAAACGTCATGATATATATATAATAATAAAAATAACAGAAATAGATTTAAGATTATCATGTTTAGTGGTCGTACTTTGGTTATATGTACCTCGAATGTCTGCTATAAGTACCTCACATGTCTGCTATATGTACCTCACATGTCTGCTATATGAACTTCACATGTCTGCTATATGTACCTCACATGTCGCTAGTATTTTCGCATTAACCGTGTTGCCTCTTCTTTACGTAACTTAATCAGACTTTCTAGTTATTTGTATTTTTACAGAAATGAATAGTGCCTGGTATAATCCAGCACTTTAGTATCTTAGAATGCAAAAAAAAGGAATAGCTTTGTTATGGAGTGTGTGTTTGTGTAACTATGGCTATGGTGAGAAGACGTTAGAGACGGTGGTTTTGCAGTGTGAATGATGCAAGTTTGCGTCATTGTCGTCAGCTGTCTTAAGATGACTCCAGAATGCCAGAGTGAAAGCCGTGTTTTTTAAGTGATTTTTTCAAAATAACTTTGTATATTATTACTAAAGTCTGCTATATTTATTTCATTTCAAGTGGAATTTGTAATTAGTAATAAAAGTTATTTTATAATCGTGTTTAAAAAAACATTATTTCGAGTTTTATAAGTTAATATATAATACGTCTAGATAAGGGCGTGGCCAGGATTTTTTTTCGGGGAGGGGGGTTTGGGGGGGGGAACCCCCCCCCAAAAATATATCTGTATGTATGTGTGTGTGTGTGAACATAATCTTTATTACATTCTGGCCCTTCATTCTTTCGGAAGACGTTTATTGTGCCTCTCTTAAGGCATAGTGTCTTAGTTCATTGCCACTATTGCTTCTTCAGATGTCTGCTAATGCTTCAAATATTTATTCAAAATCTAAAGGTTAAATGGTCGAAAAACAATTTAACAAGCACGAAGTACTTCTGTATAACGTAATAATTAATCATACAATGTGTACGATTAATAATCAGACTGATGTCTGTGTATCATGGAGTCTACTTCTTTGAATGACGATATAAAGAAGATACATAGATTGAATGAATGATTATTTTGTAAAAAAAAATCTAATATTCGTGAGCAAAATGTAATTCTATCACAAGGCTGTTATGCTGTTGCGTCAATAATGGTCATAGAATAGTTTGTGATAGACACATTAATCAGTAGTGAGGGTCAAGTTGATTATTATTCAAATGATCCGATCGTATTAAACTGGATTTTAGCGAAAAAGTTATTATTATTGTACACAATGCTAATCTTTCTCTGGACCCCATTTGTTCTTATCGTGGACCCCTGATGGTCAGCAGACCAAAGTTTGAGAACAACTGAATTAAAGTATGCATGTTTCATGCATATTGATATAAACAATATTTTACACAAGAAAAAATATTTTAGTGACAAGGGCACTACTATTTAATATGCATAGTGCGATATCAGGGACCGATTTTCCACATCTACTTCTTAGTCTCCAAAGTTTGTGAACAAGTTTACAGGTCAGCAGCGAAATGCTACATAGAAGAATAATTAAATAGGTGCAATAACTACTTAAGTTATTCTAATAGTATACCATTATGTTTTTTAAATTAAATATTTGTCAAGGATATACTTTTTTCATACACATTATATACAGTATAAAAAAAACATACTTAAAAAAAAAAGCTTTTTTTAATGAAGAAAAAAACAAAATCACCACCATATCTCTCAATACTGCAAGGTTTAGTTCCCTTTTTCTATTTAAAACAAAATTAATTAATTAATTCCCTTTAATTGATTAACTTATTTTATCGACTATGACTAATTGTGCTAAAGTTTCAATTTGATCCAACAATGGGAATTAGGAGAAATAACGTGTCAAAGATTTCCACCAGAAAGACACAGACCAAGAAGTGAGCTGATACAAATAGTCTACTGGTAGTCCGAAGTTAATGTAGTGTGTGTTCTTTGTAGCATAATGTGTACGTACTACTGACCCACTAGAGGCCGACTACGTGTACTATAATGTGAATAGCCTATATTAAATTACTCTGTCTGGTACATTTTTTTGTAAAAGCTATTTCTCCCACATCCATTTTTGGATCAAATTAAATGAAAAGGGAAATAAATGCAATATATGACTCTAAATGTGGAGTTATTTTTCTTAGTACGTTTTATACACGCTTTTTCTATCAATTCTCGTCCTCGGATGAAGTTGAAATTGAGCATAATTATTCATTTTCTTAATCAATTAGTGGTAATTATTTTTTTTTAAATATAGAAAAAAACTAAGTTTGTTCCTACAGCATTGAGATGTGTGGTGGAGATTTTGCGGTTCTTTCCTTAGATAAGCTTTGTTTGAAAAAAAAAGATTTTTTAAAAATTTTACTTGTTTACATATTTAAAGATAAGACTAATCCACTGACACTACTGACTCAATAGTCAACTAAATGTAACAGACAAACAAAACAAAACACTTGTGACTGTCAATTTAGCATGTAAACTATAGAAGTGAACTTGCTTCTAAGGTCAACAACCTTACTTCTATGATCACCAATAAGAGTTCTTCCCCTTCAGTTAACTTAAACTGACGGATTTGTCAAACCAGTTTTTTGGGTATGTACAAAAAAAAGTACGCGCTATTTTTAGCCATCGTGTGTGTGTGTTTGAATAAAATACCTATCAATGTATCCGTGACACACGGATCGTTAGGTGTGCATAAAGAATAGGTCCAATAAAAGTCGGCTCTCTCATATATGCATTCCTATGTAAACAGTGTTTGCATTAGCTAACGATCAGGGAAAGGTGCTTATACAAAGTAATTTTATATAGAGACAACACCAAACAGAAGAATGCATCATAATATATCAAATAAAAGTGTCTTTTTTTTGGTCATGTCATCTTTTGTACAATCTAAAGCTGACAGAGACGCGAAGGTTTTACGGAATTGTTGTGGAATCAGCAAAAAAAACAACAAACATCAAAAGACCCCATGAAAGCCAAACTGTAATTTCTTGTATTGTTTCGTTTGTTCTTTCAGAAGTGAAGATTTTTTACATTTCAAGCCAGACCTCTCACACGACTGCTGGCAGTGGGCAGGGTTCAAACCCGCGACCATCAAGGCGGTAGTCCTGAGCGCATACCACACGACAGGCAGCGATTCACATATCTCAGTAGACTTAAAGTTCCTTTCAATCATTTTTTTAAGACAAACGAACGTTCAGAACGCTAATTTTTAATTATTCTATTAGAACTCGGCAGCTTTGCCCGCGATCTTCTAAACCTCCACTTCCATTAATGCATAATAGTTCTACTGTAAGTTTCTGTACAAAATAAAAGAAACTAATAAAATGTGTTGCTTTTTTTTTTCAACGTGATAATGAAGTTATGGTAGCTGGGACAGACTTAGTGATGTTGTTGTTTTATATTATTTTCCTTCACAATATTTGGAGCTATCAAAGATTTACCAGACCGGTAAATCGTGCAGAAATTTGCCTCTGATATACATCTAATAGTACGCCCCCATTGGAAATCACGCATAAAAAAGCGAACAACTAGTTTGATTTGCCTAAGTAATCTAAATATGTATTGAACGAGGATTTTTAAATATAATTTCTGAAAATTTTCTGAAAGGTCTGAACTGAAATCCTTGTTAGTTTACTTCTCCTTACCACACTTTACCAAATGTTATTAATTCGTAGTTTTTAATTTGAAGATCCCAATAAACAAGGCTGGACTTAAGTACAGGCAACACAGACTATAGCTTAGTGCCCCCAATACATATTTAACACTGCATGTAATATCTGGCCTTATTAAGGTCACATTTCTTATATATAGAGATGTCTGCAAGCGAGACATGAGAGCCACAGGCATCAGCGAAAGTATGTGGGAAAACATAGCCAAAGACCGGAGTGTCTGGAGACAGACTGTGCGTGCTGAGACAACCCTCGCTGAGAACAAGAGAATTAAAGCGGCCTTAATCAAGAGGTAATAAAAGAAAGCTGCCCTGTCCGCTAGCCCTGAATCAGAGGCATATACATGTATGAATTGTGGCAAATTCTGCCGCTCTAGAATCAGCTTGATTAGCCACACCAGATTCTGCCCCGTCTCAAGATTAAACCAAAACCAGTGACTCATCTGGGCGCATCCATTGCTTTTCGAGACAAAAGGAGCCATATATATATATTTCTTATATAGCTTAGGCACTGCCTATAAAAGGGTTTTAAACATAAAGCCTCACATATCATATTTTGCTTTGCATTCTAATGTTTTTAATGGTATTAACAAAAAAAAGTTCTAGATATTTCATGATATGATTTATCTTGTTACTTATGTGAAACACACACACAAACAAACAATGTGAAGTCTAAGAAACACAAGAAATATAAGCCACCCATATATATACATTTATAGTGCTTTTTTTAAATAGGTGCATTGCCAAACTTTTCACTACTATTCAATTAATAATAAACGTAAATATACAAGACAATTAAATATTTTTTTCCCCACAGTGAAAAAGGTGGCGCTACTTTTAAAACGTTTCCTTAAAGGTTATTTGGTCCAATTATTCACAATATTAAATCACAAGGTATTAGAAAAACAACTAATAATGTAGTTGCCGACTAGATCTGTTCTAATACACTTGAATAGCACTTGACATTATAATGAGCGTTGTCGGGCCGTGTTAAGGTAAGTTCTCAATGAACAGAGAGAGCGCACACTCAGCTTTGAGCAGCTCCGCCGAGACAAACGATGCACTCCTCTAGTCATTTAGGTTTAATAGAAGAAAAAAATGTTTCGACCCTAGGCTATTTACATAATCATGTTAAAAGTCAAAGTTTAACTACTACAGCAAGGGAAAAAAAGCAATAAATATATATCTCTTACATGCCATGGCTACTGGAAGTCAGCGAACGATTCACCAAGTCAGTTGCACTGAAGACACGATACACTGAGTCAGCCCACTGCAAACATTATAGAGCCTGTTCTGCCTGGTTGCATCTGATCCTCGACCAAATCACTTGGTTTTTTTTTTTTTTCTATATTTACATTTGACTGTCCCCGATGTTTACCTGTGTGAGCATGCGGGGGTGGAAGAGATTTGACTTACGTGCTACATGTAGGCGTATTAAAGGTAAAGTTAATGGAACATAAAGGACGAGACTGAGTTTGATAAGATTTTTATTTCAATGATTCAAAACTAGTAAAAAAAAACGTTTAATCAGGGAATCATGTTTCAAGCAACTTTGAGCCGATTCTATATAGGTCCTGTGTCTTTACTAAATAGCCTTTATTATTATTTCCGAGGTGAATTCTATTGTAATTAACTGTAATTGTAACAAGATCCTCGAAATAAAGAATCACCCTTTGGGTCAGGATTTTGTGATTTTACTACCACAAAAGAGATACAAGACACCGATAGCAAAGACAAACAGACACAAACACTCTTTTGTTCCCGTGGCAATCAAATGATTAAATAAGAACAATCTGGTATAAACTTTGTCACATGTATGTTATGAGTGTCTGGTGTGAATGTACACTTTGGTTTCTTATAGTTATAATGTTTTTTGTTTGGTGTAATGCGTAAATTGTAAGACAAATTTCCATACGAACAATAAAGATTATTATTATTATTATAATTACTGACTAAAATGAAATTCTCAACTTTGTATTTGTGTGTGTGTATATTAGAGAGGGTGTGTGCATGAATACTGCTTAGTATCACTTAAATTGTCAATATTTCTGTTTAATATTTACTAGGATAACTTAAACTCATGGGCGGCACCCGATGGTCAGTTGTTTGGTCATCAATGCAGGTGAAAGGGTAAGTTTGATGTTTAAGCAACAAGAGGGGGGGGGGGGGACATTGGATTACAAAGGTCAGTAAAACTACGTAGTGATTTCCCTTTATGTATATATCTCAAAAAGGAGCGTTCAGGATATTTTTACCATTTATTTGAGCCACCAAAAGACTTGTCCTATAAGTAGGCGTACTCCTAAGACTTTACCGATATTTATTTCATGACATTGAAACTTTTGTTTCGACTTCTATTCAAAATAAGAATCATGTTGTTGTTTTTAATTTCTCCTGTGATCCGTTCTCATAAAAGAGCTCTGCACAATGGCAATATGTTCGGGGTTACGGCTAGTTTATTAACTAGAACTTCGATATCTATTTCTAATTCCCAACCGAATAAAATAAAAACATGAACTAAATGACAAGTAGATTGTCTTCAATGAAATTATTTAATTGATATATTGTTGTAAGTAGTGGATGAAGTTTTATTTTCAATTATAGAAAACATTCAAAAGACTTTCATTTGGTCAGATGTCTGGAACATTGTAACCTATATCTACTTAAATAAGTAATTAATAGATAAGATCGATAATGAAATCGACCTGCGTATCGCCAAGGCCAGTGCATTCTATGGCAGACTGTCTAAAAACGTCTGGAACAGACGTGGTATCACCACTAACACAAAGCTAGGGATCTATCGAGCTGTCATTCTCCCTACCTTGCTCTATGCCTCAGAAACGTGGACAGTGCACAGAAAGCATGCAAAGAAACTGAACCACTTCCACATGAAAAATACTGAATGTCAAATGGCAAGACAAAATACCAGATACTGAATTCCTTCGAAGAGCGGGTCTGCAACGCTGGCAGAAGAAAAACGCCAGAGAAGAAAAACAATGCCAATGACACTAGCTCCAGCTGGAATAACCTGCCCAGTGTGCAGCCGATCATAGGTCTCACCAGCCACATGAGGAGGCATAAAACCCCAGTGCAAAGCCCTCAACCCTTTGAATGACAAAGTGGTCATCATCGAACCACCATGAACAAACTATATAAAATTGGTAGTGCTTGAATCAATATAGATGATACAAATTTGATCCTATCAAGAAGTCGGGACGTAGTTCAAAGATAGTGGTGGTGGTAGCCTAGGAAGAAATAGATCAAGAAAAAAAAATAAAAAGATAGAGAAAATCCTCGTGCTAGCCCCATTCTGCGTGACACCGTCTGAAACAAAATATTTTGCTTTGTGTTTGTTTCTTCAGAATTGAAGATTAATACATCTTATCCCAAATTTCCTGCAGCACGACAAGAGATGGCTGTGGGAAGGGTTCGAACCCGAGATGACAGTCCAGAGCACTTACCACACAACCAGGGATGATCCCCCAAGAAGATAACGGAACACCTGCCAAAAGAAGCGCTTTGAGTAGACGAGAGGGGCTCCTAGTCTGGGCTGAACAAATAGGTGAAATGGGGACTTCCCAAAAGCTCCTAGCCATAGAGAAAGTTGCTGGCAGGCATAGATAGATTCGATTACATAGATAGGTTCGATTACATAGATAGATAGATGACATCGATCGATAGATAAATTAGATTAGATTAAACAGTGGCGTACCTGAGGGGGGAAAATTTTAAGATTCCCCCGGGCCTCCAACTGGGGGGGGGGGGGGCATGGGTGTCCGAAATTTATTTTTAAATACATAAATTAATATATTTGATTGACAAATAGTGTCAACGGGTGTCTTTTTTTTTCAACATTTATGGATTAAATGTATAACAAAAACTAAACCTAGATCTAGGTCTATCAGTACGTTGACTTTGTTGACATTTTAAAAATATTTTTCCCACAGAGATCAAAGTTTTTTTTTAAAGTTAGTTTTACATTTTAAACTTTGTTGCCACGAATAAAACTGCATGATATACATCGAATTCCAGGTATCTTGTTACCTTTACTAATAATAGATCAAAATGGCGAATATTTTATTGCTACACTAATTAACCTTGAAGCAAAATTTACAGAATCGAGTATAACAGGTCCAAAAGTTATTCTTAACAATGCTAGAATAGTCCATTATTCAGGTTGGGTGTCCATAATTTTCAGAATTAAACTTCACACTCGAGTTATTACCCCTCTATTCATCTTTCCTCAATCCAATGGAAACACTCCTTTTATTTCCATCTAATCCTTTTGCTTTCGCACAAAACATAAACAACAAACAATGACGTAATATCATATAATATTAGCACATCCTTCCTTTTGAAGTTATTATCACATTCTTCCTTTTAAAGTTCTTAAGAGTGATATCTACTAGCAACTTTAACAATTTGTCCACTCTGGTTGCCTTGACTGGCACAACAAGTTCTCTAGACGTTGGTCTATAACTGTCTGTTTCGTTTGTTCCAACAGTTTGCAGTTCATTGTCTTCATCGATATCATAGTACCCAGAGATGTCTTCATCGAAGCTCTTATTCAAAAAGCGTTGATTTCTTCTGTTGGTTTTTCCATCGTTTGTCTTTATGATGTAAGATCTGGGTGCTGAATGGTTTTTTTTATGACAACTGCTTTCTGCCATGTTTGACCTAGACGAACTCTCCGACAGAATGATCTTTAAATAGTCTTGCTTTTGCATCGTATTTCACTTTGCTTTTTATCTGTCGTTCGTTGAGTAATGTCTCTGCATTTTCAGCTACCGATGGTTTCAATAGTTTTCTACTCGTCAGCAGTTGTGATGGTGAATACGGCAGTCCGCTTACCGGAGTATTTCTATACTCGAGCATAACGAGATATGGATCTTTAGAACTTTTGTATGCTTTGAATACTTTTGCTTTCGCACAAAACATAAACAACCAACAATGACGTAATATATAATATTAGCACAGAATCTTCTTCATGCAGTGGAAAATTAAGAATTTTTTTGCCTATCTGAAATTCGGGTCAAAGCTCCTGCGCCCAATTAATATAGTTCAGAAGAAACTACAAAAGTCTGGACTACATATACGGGAAGCTGCTGAAGAAATTAGTAAGTTTCATGCTTTCTGCAAAATGATGAGAAACTGACAAAAACCCAATCCATCGAAAAAGCAAAAGAAGGTGTTGAATACTATGGATTCCCTCTAATCAAAACAACTAGAAGAAAAGACTTGATGGGAAGTTGAGTTCTAATGTAGGACTGTCAATAGAACTGCAATTCAAACGTGTTGCGACAGAAGTGCTGGACAGATTCCAGATTCCAAAAGCTGAAAAGAAAATGGATACCTTTCGGTTTCTTCTTGCACCAAGACACCTGTTAGATGAAGACACGCTTATGACAAACTGTGCTACTTTTCCTGTTTGTATGATGAAATAAATGGCAAATCGCTTTTTCAATGATGTTATTGATGCACGAGCACTTTTCATCAACAAACCAGTAAGACAATCACCAATAGACATATTGAGAAAACAGGCTTCATATGGTAACTACGTGTGCTCAAACCTTGCAACCTCCTCCGAATACCGCTAACTCAGGCCACTTCCATTACGTCATATGAGAGATCATTCTCCCTGAGATTAGATAGATCGATAGATGCAGGCCTATATGGTAGATTACATTTGTTCACGTTATAAAGTGTTATACTTTTACTCATTTAGTAATATCAGGTAGGCTCAGAAGCATGTTCATATATTATTCACGCATGCATGCTTTAAGTTTTGGTTAATTTATTAACTTTATATAATAATTTTGAGTACAGGCTTAATTGAATACCCATCATATGGCATACAATTTTGGGCCGCAGGGTATAGAAATACCCAAGCAGATTTTGACATCCAATCCGCCCCTGGTAGACCCCTACTATAGAACAACATAATAGAAAAACTAACTTCATTATTAAAACAATAAAAAAAAACACATTTCAGTAGTTAAAAATAGATTTATTTGCACCAATCAACACACTTTCAACAAACTTCAATTCATCATCTTTCTTGTCATTCATGTCAAACAACAAGATACAAAGTGACTTATAAAACACAGACTGAGAACATTGAGTAAACACAACATTAATTGACATAATGCAATTTAAAATTCTCATTTTAAACTATTGTTCAGAGTATATTATTTAAAAGACAATGGTGGTTATCTCTCTTTAAAATATTTTTGTTCCTTTTTTTTAATTTAAAATTAAAATATATTAAAATACATTCATAGAAACCATTGATACTTTTTTGGACTATCTTAAAAAGTACAACATGGTGTGTACATTTTTTTGACATTTATATATGACCTTGTTTGGCCTAGTTCTGCAATCACATTGATTTTAATGAACTTTTTAATGTGACTAGGAAAAAAATAAAATAATGACCTGCTGCTTAAGTTGTTTTGATTGCAGCTCAGAACTTGTATAATATTCCAATTTTAAAGATTTACTGAAAGCGGACTTGGGTCAGGCTGACATCTCCTAAGACCATCAAGTGATCCACTCTTTGGACTGGCTGGATGCGGTGGAAAAACTCAGTAAAGTGCTGATTGTTTACGGCAATCTAGAAAGATTGAGAAGTAAATTAAAATTAAAGGTTAGTTCATGTACATTATATTTATCTTTGATAACTGACCTATTCTCTAATTTTTGTTGTTTTAAAAGTTAAATTTATTGCTAAAAAAAAAATTATCTCCCTGGTTATTATTTTTGGCAGCCTTACATTCAAGATTTTTAAAAATAGGAATCAGAATTAAAAACATGTTTGTGAGTTTAATTGTTCCGAATCCTAAATTATTTTAAAACATAAAATTATCTTCAAATATAAAATTTAAACTAAAATTTATAATATAAATAATCAGATGGATGAGTTTTCAAACAACTTGAAATCAAAGTATTTTAAGAGAAAGTGAACAAACATTAGAAAGTGCTTTCGAAATTGTGTTTTTAAAAAAAAATATATTTTCGTTTTTGTTGTAAAGCTTTATTGTTGTAACCAATTCATTTCACTTTGTGCAACTCTACTTTAGACAACAGTTGACAAGATATAAACAAAAAAAGAAACCTTTTTACACATTGAAAGAATAAATATTTGAGTTTTATTTTTTTGTACTAGAAAAAATTTAGACTACTGATATATTTTGTAAAACAAAATAGCTATTTTATTAATGTAAAAACAAATTTGAACTTTCTGCACTTAAAAATATCATAAACCTTGATTAAAAGATCTTTTATTTTTGAGGATACTGCAATTAAAATTGTCTTAAAACTGTAGATTATATGTTTTTAAAAATTTAGTTTTTGTGATTTATTAATATCCATAGTTCATGGTAAGGAAACTTTGGCCAAGTAAGCTATGAATCTGGTTGTATGCACCATCTCATTTCTTTTTTTTTTTTTGGCACGAGTTTGAATCCTACCACTGCCTAAAACTTCTACTCACTTTTATTTGAAACCCAAATAAGAACTGAACAGTTTTAGAATGTGACAGACATGAGAAGTTTAAAAAGAAGTATGTACAAATTACCTTGAAGGAATTGGGCTCTGTCAGAATCATTAGTTCAAAATTGGAACTAGGGAAAAAGGGGAAGTAATTCTGGAGTCTGTCTTCTGAGCCATAGTTGCCTCCCTGCTTGTGAGTCCTAACAACTTGGTTTCTGTCAGAGCCAAAGTTGAACCGCACATCAAAGTGTAAGGCAAAATCAGATGAGTCAAAAGGTCCACAGGCCAGGTTGACAGTAAATCTAAAGAGTAAGTTAAGCAAAATTAAGAAAAAAAAGAGATTCTTGATTGTCTATTCTCTTATTGCCATCAGGTGAATGAAGGAAAAACTGACTGATGTTAGTCAAAAAAAAAAAACACAACTTGTTTGAAGGATCAAATCCAAGGCTTTCGTGACACTCTACACTGCAGAAATGTGAAGGGCTTGAAATGATAGAGAAATTTTACTTGTATGAATTTAAAGTTTCATTCTATTCTTAGGAGTTATTTGTTTAGGTCTTTCTTGTATTTGTCATTAGACTTCTGACTAAGTAAACTTGCTTCTATCTGAACTGTCGATTCTATTTGTTAGTATCTTTCTATTCCATACAAGCCACTTTCTATTCATTTATGGATTTAATGCAACTAACTGGATTGTTTTACTGTGATGCAATGACTGGACTAGGATTGTATTTCTGATTCTGATTTTAGAATTATAAAACGAATGCAATGAATTCTTTTAAGTTTTACAAAAGAGATACAAAGTTGTATAAAGTGTGGCTGGGTCTCTACTAACTGTGTGTGTGTGTGTGTGTGTGTGTGTGGTGATGTATTTCTACATGTGTAGTGGAAGACGTTAGGTGGTGGTTGAATTAAAAACACAATGTACTGAGTAGAGATCAAAGCATCTCTTGGATTGAACTACTTAATTTGTGACAGCTCTACAGGTTCTAGATTTATCTACCAAGTTTTATAAATCAACCTAGAAGGAACCAAAGTGAAGTAGGTGAAATCCTATCACATGTGGCAATAGGCATAGAAACTGAAAATGTGGAGACCTACCTTGATGGATTAGGATATGGTACACCTGTGATGTAGATTATCTTTCCTGGATATAATCCACCTGGAATAGGTGTGGTAAATGGAACTGGCTATAAAAAAAAAAACAGTCATATTCCCAATTTTAAATTTTGTTAAGATCTTGTATCAGTTAGCATTTTAATTTCATTAAACTTAAAACATTGATACACATTTGGTTAATAATGTAAGAATTAAAAAAGAAGTATGTAACAGTAGTCACTTTGTGCAAAGTCTATTCTGAGGTAATGGACTGACAAGTAATACTCAAATAAGGAATAAAATATGAACAATTTGGAACCATAAAAGAGATATTAAACTGTTCACATTTTTTTTAATGTAATATTTTGTTCAAATTTAAACTTAAAGGACTTGAATATCAAGGGAATCACAGAATGGCATTAACTTTAGTTTTGACCTTCCCAAAATGACCAGTTAGTCAGATACTATCACATTAAAAGTGATCAATGATTTCTTACAAGTAGAAATATTTTTAAAATATGTAAATATAAAAGTAATTGTAAGTTGTATTAATTCTAGCTGGACTAAATAAAAATTATAAGAAAAGATCATCTTACAGGGTTGTATATGGGTCCGACTGGTCCAGGGAACTGAAAAAAAAAGGCAAAAACATTTTCACAGGCAAACAACAAAAATTACCAATATATAGTTTTATATTTTTTAATCCTGTTGTTCTTTTTTTTTTAACCATGTACTGATAATTTTAAGTGTCCACTACTGCCCATGTACTGATAATTTTAAGTAAATTTTAAGTGTCCACTACTGTCCATGTACTGATAATTTTAAGTGAATTTTAAGTGTCCACTACTGTCCATGTACTGATAATTGTAAGTGTCCACTACTGTGAAGTCAGTCAATAAGTTTGGAGCATAGAAGCACATCATCTGCCTTACAATAGTTTTATCAATCTACTCATTTATTTCCCCGCCACTTTTTTTTTCTGTGTCACAGATTGAGTACCTTCCACCTCATCACTTAATAATTAATATTTTCTAGAAACTTCTTCATTCAAAGAACAGTTCAGGGTCACATATTTTGAAAAGAAATAAGAAATTAATAAGTGAAAATGAAGTAAGGAGACCTTTTTTTAAAACCATCACATTAGGTCCTGTAGATTCTAGAATGACTTGACGTTATTCTCTTTACTAGTCTCCGAGGCAGCAGCTGATCAATTTCAGCATTTGTTATAAGCCCTGACCAATAGATGCCTACACTAGACAAGCATGCAAAGTGCTCCCCCCACCGACCAGCTAAGTTCTACACCATCAGTTAAATATGCAAAGGCAGGCTAAGAGAAGTCAGACTTTTTCAGCGAGTGAACTTATGAAAATTATATGCTGTATCGGTTGTTGTTCTTATGTTTACATGTGCTTGAAACTCTCCGTAAGAATGTGTTCACAAAATGTGTGTTGTGTAGTCATTTAGTGTATTGAAGCCATACTAAGCTGACATGGTTTTCGACTCTTATCATTATGTTCATAACAGGATATTAAAGCTGATAAGTACGGTATAAAGTTTTGTCATTTTGTCTTTGTATTTCAATTCTATTAGTTACATGTTAAAAAAGGTAAAGACAGGGAAGCATAAACTAAATTTAGTTTGTATTTTTTTTAATGATTTTTTATATCATCATTTGCTTGAATGTTACATTAAAACACATTGAGCTAGTTTGTAACTTGGAAGTTGCAGTCAGCAGAATCAGCCTTAGGTAATTGGAGGCCCCAAATGAAATAGAAAAATAATAACCACCAAAGAATATAATTACATTAAATACATGTAATAAAGCTTTAACAAAAAGTCATTTTTTAAGCCATGATAGTTGCAAAGTTTTGAATAAATTCTGAATAATCAAGAAACAGGACAATAGTTGACCACTTATTTTAAAGCCATCTTATTACTTTAAAAATTTGTAGCAACTGGAAAAAAGATTGTGTATCTTCTTAGTTCTGATTATTCCAAAGTGATGCTTTGAAATTCTAACCCATACCAATTGGTGGCCCTTAGTGGCAGCCTAGTTTGCCAATGCTTAAAAGCAGCCTGCAGTCAGCCTAAACAAATAGTGGGAAGTTTCCAGGGTAGTATGGTGATGGGTGAGGTGCTACATTGACTTATCAAAATTAGAAATAACAATTAATACCAAAACACACAAATCCTTATTTCCTGTGCTTGATTGAGTAGGAGGACAGTTAAGCTACACCTATTCCCCTTTGTTCATACTGAAGTATCACTGTCCAATACTCTACATTACTATATTTTATAGTCAATAATCACTACAAATAAACTCAGACTTACAGCTGGTGCTGAAGGGAAACTGGGTACTGGAGGAAATACTTGACCTGTGGGATACTGTGAATAGAAATATAGTATTAGGCTGAATCTATGTATATTTATCATAGTAAAGTAAAGTTATATGAGGCTGATGATGTAAAGTTCATCTGTTTTTGTGATCCCTGGTTAAAGAGAGTGTCAAGTAGCCAGCACAATGACCTACCGCCTTTACTTTTCCCCCAAAAAAGTTAAGTACCCATTAGAGTTGGGTGGACTAGGGGGCACTCTAAATTCAAAATCCCAGCATTCACCAAGATTCAAACCCAGAACCCCAGGTTCAGAAGCCAAGCGCTTAATCTCTCCCTTTATGTATCATAGTAAAAAACAATATAATAATAATATAATCTTGAAGCCCTTTTTTTCTTTAAACTAAATTGCCACGTAAAATATTCATTGTTTTAATATTGATTCAATTCTTGTACTATGATTGGGAGAACATTGAGTTTGAAGACTAACATTTCATTTAAAATTAGACAAATAGTTTAAACACCTTTTGAAACTTATCAAGTAGATCTAGATTTATGTTATCAGTAAGACCAACTATAAAACTTACAGCAGGTGGAGGTGGCTGATAACTTGGGACAGGGTTGAACTGGAGAGATAAATAACAAACAGAGCATTCGTTTAAATGTGATTATTGTTTCCTAAACTTAATCATTAAATACAAAGATGTATTTTTAGTCCACATTTAGATAATAAATATAATATCTTATGTCTCCTGTTGTAGCTATCATTTTAAAAAAAAACTACTTGTAAACTTTATGTAGGTATTTGTGTATTAAGTCAGACACATGAAACATTAACATGTAATAAATCGAATTAAACCTGAAATAAAAAATGTATATGGAATAAGACACTGAAATTAAATAATTTCTTCAAACCTGAAGCTACATCTTTAATAGATCTAATCTATAGAGATAAACAATTAATTAGGTCTATGCTTGATAATAACACACTAAAACTGTATTTCTAATTAAGTTCTATAAAAGAAGCTAACTGAAGTTCCTTATACATAGCATTAGAAATCAGTGAACAAATGTTGACTACAATTATCTAAACATGTTTTGGGACACAAATAAAAAAAGACCTGGTTATCCATGTTTGTTTGTTTGACCTAATGACGTGCTAGCTCACCACCACACCAACAATGTCAACAACTGACCACTGTCAGGGACTATGAAGGGTCAATGCACAGATATTTTTATGTTCTATTTTGCTGTCCTCGTGACAGTGTATCAGAAGACCGGGGATTTCCCCTCCTCCGTAACATTCCAATAGTGACTCGCATGCACACACACACACACATACTAACAGTCTCACACTAACAATCACTTGGAAACACACAGATACGCGGACCTAAGTGTGTAACAGCCACTAGATGGTGAGTGAATACAGACACCTCAAAACATCCGTTAAGTTAACTACAATGTTTCTCAAACTTTTATGATAGAGATTAATGAAAGGAGAGAAGAAAGTAAGGAAAAGAAAGTCAAAAAAAAAAAGACAAGAAAGGAAAGAATGTCAATTAAGGGGAAAAAAAGGAAAGAAAGTCAAGATTTCAAGACTCTCAGTTTCTATTGAGACAAAGTGAGATAATGTCTTATAAGTTATTGAGAGATTAGATGAAGCTAATAACAAACTGAACAAACATAGTGAGGAAATAGGAACGGGCAGTGGGAGAACTAACGTGTTTAAAATGTGTACCAGACAGACAGACTGACAGACTTGAGTTGATCTAAACATTGTAAAAAAGTTATTTTTGTACTTACTGAAGGAGTGGGAAACTGAAATAAACAATAAAAGTCAAGGTTTTCATTCAGATGGTGTACAGCCAATTCTACAAGATTCAACTCTAGTTGGAAAATAAATCCATTTGGTTCTTTTTAATAGGTTACATTTAATAAACTATTATTTTGTAACTTAAGGTTTTATTATTATGTGTATATTGTACGAGGGAAATTTACCTTCTGAAAGATTTCAAGGAATATTAAGATATGACTCAAGTACAACAACAACAACAACAAACAAATGAAACCTTCTAAAAAAAGAAAAAAAAAGGAAATTTCTGTAGCAAAAACTTTAAGTTAGCCCCTATTAGGAGTCGTAGCCTACTTAAACCATTTAGTTACACGCACGTAGCATGGCTTCCTCTAATATATTGGTATGTTGACATTATTATCACTAATTTTGTTGAAGAAAAATGAGGTGCTTTAGTCGACCTTCTAAGACTGTTCACTGTTGCACACCTTTATTTAGTCAGTGAAATTCCTTGTTTTTTTAATGGCTTATACGTAACTGCATACAATTAACAATTCAAACCTAAAGTATAAGCTATGCTTCGATTCTCTTTATCACATAGATGCCAGAATCAAATACAATCATGTTTAATGTTTATTTTGCTTGTAAAAAAAAAGTTCATTTCCACTGTGTACAAAAACACCGAAGAAAGATCTTTGAACATCTTGCTTAGCCAGCATGAGAAATGTATTTATACTATTTTATACTTTGCGGAGTATGCGCAAATTCACCCCATCCTATTCGAGTCACAATCTTTTTGAAAACATTTTTTTTATTCAGAATATGAAGCAGACCTTAACTGAGGGAGGAAGAAGGACTAGTTCACCTTCTGGGAGCCCAACCAAAAGCACACTGGGATCGGATCCCTTATTTTTCTATGATTTATAACTATGCTCTAAAGCCACGTAAGTGCCGCCTATGAAAGAGGCATTAAAAGAGAGCGTGGTTAATTGGTAGGGTGAGCGTTCACCCCTTCAAACTAGGTAGATGAAAGTTCTAGAATCCATGTGGTACCCTTTTGTGAACAGTGTCTGTGCATATTCAGAACAGATACAGCAGATTAACTACATCAATTCAAAAAAAAAGAGCGCTTACCGAGCTACCTCCCCTGAACTGAATAAATGTGATGGTTGCGTCACCTTCAATGTAGATGTAATTGATAGTTTCTTTGGGAAGTCGGTAATTGAAGTCACAGAAATGATGGTGGTTGACTGTTACCTGCAAGAAGACATATATCGAATATTATTTATTATGCCGCTATATTAATGTCGCTGTCTTGCTTACTAGATATCCAATACAATACAGTTATGTTTACGGTAGTTGACTTGATGATTATATATAAAATGTTAAGGACTGACTATAACCTACTTTGAAGCCATGATGGGTAACTTTCATGTGAAGTTCAAAATTGTGACCCCTCCTGAAAGGCATGCTACCGTGAGTCTCCTCGGCGCCCCACTGTCCACCCTGCTTGTGGTTCCTGACCACCTTACCATCGTTGAACCTCGGGTTGAAATGGAACGCCACGTCACCGGAATCTATGTTTGGTCCAGAGCAAAGGTTGATACTAAACCTGTCCAGAATAGTTCATTTGAATGAATATGTGAACTGATACAAAACACAATATTTAGTTTTTTATTGAGACATCTCAGGCTGAGTTAAACATGCAAAGTTTTTTAAAAAATTGTTTTATTTTCATCTCGTAATGCTGACTACATCAAGGATAGTGATACAGCATTTAAACTACAACATAAAACAATTGGATTAGTTGTGACTAATTATTAACCATAAAATGTTTTGTTTTGTTCAATAAGTTTCGTAAGCTCCTTTAGAAAAGAAAATGATGTCCTAGCTCAAAGCTTCTGTAAGAAAGAGAGACGTGACAGCGACCCTAACGTTCAAACTCGGTGCCATCGTGAAGACAGTCGGAAACATTTTTCTTTCATCAAATTCCTTCGTGCTTGATATTTTCCCTGAGTGAATGGGTGAATAGCGTTTGCGTTTGATTGAAAGGTGCCTTAAACACAATGACACCAATCAGCAGCACTAGCTTTGTGAGTAACAGGTAGGCGTAAGGGCAGACTTTGGAAGATCATTCTTGCAAGCCCTAATGACGCAACTAATAACTACGAAAACTGTTGAAAGTTTCAAAGTCATCTCACACATACAAGAAATATTGCATCCGGTAGCGAAAACCAGCCATCAATAATTTCTTCATCTAACTTCAGACATGCATTGCAAAAAAACTTCAGAAAAAGTCTGGTATACAAATCAGCCAACTCAAACATTGTAAACTCAAGACACTCGTTTTGAGATCCAAGTGTTAGACTATCCAAATGTTTGACCATCCAAATGTTTGACCATCCAAAAGTTTGAACATCCAAATGTTTGACCATCCAAAAGTCTGACCATTCAAATGTTTGACCATCCAAATGTTAGACCATTCAAGTGTTAGACCATCCAAATGTTAGACCATTCAAGTGTTAGACCATCCAAATGTTAGACCATTCAAGTGTTAGACCATCCAAATGTTACACCATCCAAGTGTTAGACCATCCAATTGTTTGACTAACCAAATGCTCGACCATCATCATCAAGTTTTAGCTGATTCTATTTCAGAGGATGAATTAGAGGCCTTCAAATACACTGATCAAATTTGTTTCTTCATTTATTTCAACACAGAGGATAGAGTTTCAGTTTCCTACAAACTTGAATTAAATATGACAGAATTAGAATTGGTGACCCTCTCATTTACAGCGAGTTTCTCTTCACAATTAAGTTTTAGTGACAGCTTCGTAACATTGGAGAAAGTAGGAGAACTGTATTTATTGTTGTGCTGCCCAGACGGAATACACTTTTCTTTTTCAAGTGACTTAAACTATGCTAAACATATTATAAGAGTAAAACAATCCTATAGACTCTCTACTGCTCAAACATTTTGATTAATCACAGACTTTTTACCTGTTGAAACTTGGCAATGTTCTTCCACTGATGACCACATCCGTTCCAATATGGACTCCACCGGAGATGTGACCAGAGTAGGGTAAAAATATCTATTGAAGTAAAATATATTGTTCTATTAAGTGGCATAAAATATTTTTTTTAAGTCCGTTTTTAATCAGAATTAATTAGGAAGAATCAAACTGCACGTAAACTTGTTGTCTCGGTAAATAGACCAATCAGGTAAACTTAATAGAAGTTTCTCTCCGGTGTTATCTGATAAACAGCATTTGAATACGTTTACCATAATTTCATTCAATGTCTAAAAACAAATGATCAGCTCACGTATTTATTTATGCTTAGAGATGTCGCAGAACTAAATAAATGGAACTCAATTACAATGACTTGAGCCATGGGCGTAGCCAGGAGATTTTTTCAGGAGGGGGATTTTTATTTCTTTTGCACACACACACGCAATTGTCCAGTGTAATGTGAATGTGGAATAGTACTGAATGTGTGTTGAAAGAGGAAGAAAGAAAGGGACAGAAATAAGTGAGTACTGTGAACAAGGAGATTATTAATATTATTAGCAAGATTAAAGTTCTAATAATCAACGACTTGTGGTTCAGCGTTGGTGTATCATCTCGTAACACTATATATATTGTTATAAACCTGGTGGTGGCACAGATGGGGGTAGTGGTGTGTGTGTAGTCAGCCGACGCAAATCACCCCAGGTCAGCGATAGACGAGCGGTCAACCGTGACGAGTTACGACGGTCAGCCGAGACGAGTGTCAACATGAAGGTTCGAGTAGGATCGACGTCGTGAACAGAGCTCAGGAGCGTCACGAGGGATGTAGTCATATTACCACCCAGAATGGTCGAGCGACGTTCGGCCCGGTTCTAGAAGGCCAGCAGGGACCCTATATAAAGAGCGAAGGTATCAGAGACGAGTCAGTCACAACTTCCCGATCTACAACGGCTCAGTACAAGTCCGTGACAAGACAGAGAGACCAGTGCAAGAGTTGATACGGCGGAGAGATATTTGTACAGTCTTGTGTCACGTGCTGCCAATTGTACAGTATTGACTGTTATTTATTGACATTAAACTATTACGTTATTTTGAAGCCCAGAGTTGTCAAGTTCTTTAAGTTGGTGGTGTCGTTTGGTGCAATTTGCAGCGAGCCTGATAGGGAGATTCCTAACAATATATATATATATTTGATTTAGTTGTTTATTAAAGAATTGAAGAGGACGTTGTAACCTCAAAACCTACTGGGGGGGGGGGGGGGAATCAAAGTCCCCATTAACTAAGCTCATAGAATTTGGTGACTTTATTTTTTATTTATTTTTTTGAAGAAGGGCTTTCAACCTCAAAATCCCTTGGAAGGGGGAAGGGTTTAAACTCAAAACCACTGGAGTGTGGCTTAAATGCAAAACCCCATTGGTTCCGCTCATGGAATTTCGCTATTTTTTGTTTATGAAGATGGGCTTTTTAACCTCAAAACCTTCTCGGCAGCGTTGGTGTAAGTGACGTTTTAACTCTAAAATCTCCACTCCAATAAAAAAAAAAGCAAACCTAAGGTCACACAATGCCCCTCCCTTTTTGGCTACGCCCATGACGTGAGCAAAGTGCTTACACTGAGAAGTACTAAAGCTGAATATCAATAGAGTACGAATGATATAACTTCCTTTTTTTGTAAACTGTCGTGAATCTTGAAGAATTTGCGTGAAAATGTTTTTTTTTCCATACACCTTAGAATAATGCAGTTAGATACAAAGCTTATAATAACTCATTCTGTCTTCCTGAATAGGTGAATTGGATTCTTTTACTCTTTTAGTTTCTCATACCCCTTAGAATAATGCAGATAGTTTTAAGCATTGAAAGGATGAAGTTGATTCAATTTATCGGAAATACCGTCAAACATAATGAACCAGAAGAAATAAAAGCAATATTTTAATATTTCAGCTTGACAATAAACAAAACATGTCAACAAGGTAGACAACTGTTACAACAATAATGCTACAATGACCCAACATTGGTCTGATGTTTGTTTACAAATCTGAACATCCACACTCGAAATTTGAATGACATGTTTGAACGTAGTCTGTAAGATCTTGTATAAGAATTTCTCGTGATATCTTATACAAAGCTTATAATAACTCATTCTGTCTGCCTGAATAGGTGGATTGGATTCTTTTACCCTTTTTTTAGCACTTCCCATTCTAGGATCAAGTTTTAATTTTGCACAATTATTCAATGTCGATGAGAACATGTGAATCAATCAGTTAGTTAATTAGTGGCAATTAAATGTTTTATATTTTTAACAAAATGAGGAGAAACAGGGTATAAATTGAACTGTGCGCTCCACTTTTACTCACATTGTAAGCTTTGTTTATAAACAAAAAGTGATCTTTATATTTTGCTTTGTAAAGGATTAATTCTCATTTGTAGTTTAGGAAGTTTAAAATGAATATAGACTTAATGACATTATTTTTTTTGTTACCATAGTAATTTAGAATGATAGGCCTAATTAACTCTCTATATTTCTAGGGCAACAGTGCAAAGAGAAGATCCTTAAATTGCATTTAAGTGCTAAATTGATAGTTCGACATACCAGTTACACTTCAACATCTGGCTACATCAGTAAACACTGGCATTCAAGAGGCATCAATTAACACTTTCAGAGAAGCCTCAAAACTACAAGGCAGAGAATAAACAAAGCAGACAGAGAGGAATGGAAAAAAACGGTTGTCAAATCACGTATGATGCCCAAACCATCCAACAGACAAAGGATAAAAGTGGAGCATATGCTTTGAGGCCTTATTTCTATTTGCAGTGGTTATTACAATTATTTAATTATTATACTTTTTCTTTTATTTTGAAGCTACGATTGCTACTTTGTTTAAAGTGTGAGAATATTGGCCACAAATCTGTATTCGCTACTGTATACACTGTAACACACCAGCATTGAATTGCTTGCACGGCTAGACTACATTAGAAGTTTGCATTGACTAAGGGAGCGGCACAATGGTATAGCAAAGAAAAATAACTGTATCATCTATCTCTCTATTTCTGTTATCAGTGGGTTATATATTGATTTTAGCGCAATGCAATACGCACACACATACACACACAACAAGACCGTAGAACACTTAAAGTTAACTTTTTATACAGAACAGATGAGATACAAATACTAATTGACTTGATATAAAGAATAGATGTATCACAAATATTAATTAACTTGATATAAAGACTAGATATAACACAAATAGAACTTACATTATTTCCCATTGCGAAGAGTGTTCTCTTCTGTTCACTGGTTAAACCTAAGTAACACACAATGTAATCATTTATTTGGCTCATTTTGTTTTATATTTTCATTATTATTTGCAAACAGAACAATTTATTGTCAAGCATTTTTCTGTTTCTAATCCTGGCAACGCACATTTTTCGTGAGCAAAAGCAATAGCCAAGTTTTTAAAATTGTTTTTTTAAACTTATATCAAGGCACTCTGTCTGTCAGTCTGTCTGGTACAAATCTTAAATACATTTATTTCTCGGATCAAGTTGAAACTTAACACAATTAATTAATTTACCTAACAAATCATGAATCGAAAAAAAAATGCCAACTATTGAATTTATTACTGATAATTATTTTATTTGATACCAAAATGGGAAATTAATCCGTCAGTATTAAGAGATATGGCTTAATATGTGGGGTTTTTTTTGTCTCTGGCTAGTGTATTGCCTTTTATCTCAAACTTACCAGACAATAAGAAAAAGTTTTGTGTTCCATTATTTCAAATGTACACATCCTGTATCGTTGAAGACGAATATTTTTTTTCAAAGATTTAAAGCTGTAACTTAATTGGAGATTTTCATATATGCGGCAAATCCATAAATAGAAAGATTTTTGGTATATCCGGTTTACAGAATAAATATGTTGCCTGTAGGTAATTCCGGCCCTGGGACTTTCGAGGCAAATAGAGCGCACCTAGAACCTACGTCTTGAATGGGCGCGAAAGTCGTAAGATCGTGTTGCTAAGACGTCTGGTCGCGAATTATTTTGCTACTCAAAAGTCGTCACTATAACGATGTACAACAATTGGGAGAATTCGACCGTTCTGACAAAGGAAGGTCAAAAATAACTGCGTTTCGGAATGTCTTCTTCAAAATGTTTTGTTGCTGACGCCACAGAAAGAAATCGTAACTACATTTTGAATGGCTCCGTCTGTTTATACATGATAAACGTTTTTTACTTAAAATACTTTAATTCGGAACTATCGTGATTTGACTTGGTTATCAAACATTCATACGGAACTATCGTGATTTGACTTGGTTAGCAACACATTCATACGGAACTATCGTGATTTGACTTGGTTATCAAACATTCATACGGAACTATCGTGATTTGACTTGGTTAGCAACACATTCATACGGAACTATCGTGATTTGACTTGGTTATCAACACATTCATACGGAACTATCGTGATTTGACTTGGTTATCAACACATTCATACGGAACTATCGTGATTTGACTTGGTTATCAACACATTCATACGGAACTATCGTGATTTGACTTGGTTATCAACACATTCATACGGAACTATCGTGATTTGACTTGGTTATCAACACATTCATACGGAACTATAATTAAACAAGAACTTTTCTTTTTGTCCCCTGAAAAAGTAAATAGGTCGCCCCCACCCCACACAACCATTGTTGCGCCCGCCCCGCCCGCCCACCCCCACCTCTTGTCTGGCAGGTTGAGCTCCCCAGTTTGAGAAACACTGAGCTAGATAGAAAAAAAATATTTGGTAACATTGACCCAGTTTTTTACATTAACAAAAACTAAAAGGGTACCGGTAGCTACTTCTTAGTATTGTTCAACACGTGAATATATCACAGGATTAGAATTGTAACTTCCTTCCTCTTTATACATAACCCAAGACTGATTTCTTAATGTCCATTTAATATTGAATAGCATGTTTTCAGTTTATGGCACTGCTATAGTACAATGTCACTGACATACTGTCTCACATAACACACACACGCGGAGGAGATAAACTCAAGAGTTTAAGATTTGATATTGTCAATAAACATTGCACCCTGGGTCAGGATTTGGTGATTTTACCATCACAAAGGAGAAACAAGACACTGATAGCACAGACAAACAAACAGTAACACTATTTTGTTCACCTGGCTATCAAATCATTAAATGCAATTCAATAATAAAGAATAAACATTTTACATGTAGATTTTGAGTTGTTGTTTTTTTTTGTAAAGCACAAATTGTAAGACAAATTTCCATAATGATGGTAAAGATTATTATTATTATTAGTTAATAAATTCATCAAAGAACCCCCCCTCCCCCATGTAACAATAAATTATGTTACAAAGGAAATCAATGGTTTGAAATAGAAAGTGGAGGATGTCTACTGCTACTTTCATTTTCACCTTCCGCGAAGTGAAAAATAATCAATTATATAAAAATAACAGGTGAACAACAAGTTGCATTTCTCAGAGATGTATCGACTCGCTTTTATTTCTGATGTACGCCAAAGAGTGCCTAGGCAAAATATCATAAGAGAAAGGTGGTTACCTTCCCATCCCAACACAGAGTCTTAAAATACAAATGTCAGTAGTCTCAAAGTTTTCTAGCTTAGATGTAACATTTACCTCATACTAACACATAAGCCTGCACACGATATATATATATCTATAAATCCCCATCTTATTAAATTCGCAAATACTCTCTATTATAACGTATTGACATTAATATTGTTTTTAGATTTAGAAAGACGTGGTCTAGATAAGTTAATTACCAGAAAGGGGGCGGGGGCGTATATTGCGTGATATAATTAAGTTTTTATTTTATTTAGTTAGGCCATATTGCTTCAATTTGTGTTTTTTATAAATACTACATACTACATACAACATACTATATACTACATACAACATACTACATACAACATACTACATACAACATACAACATACTACATACTACGATATTCAGTGCAGAAAACTGAGTGATGGTCAAGAGAAGTGTGCAGTGAATGAAACTCTACAAGAACTCACGCTTGATCTGAGTTCACACTTTACTGCAGATTGTAGGCTTCTCGTTGCCTTGAGGCACGCACCTTTAAGAAAGAAAAAAAAAGACAGTTTAAAGTAGGATAGGTATTAACAAGTCTAGTGCGTGGTTAGAAAAAAAAACAGTCAAGTTATCCTACGTGTGATATACAAAGTTTAGGACTTACCTCGAATGTAAAGCTGTGCCGAGTAGATAGCCCTCTCGTGTTACCGTACTGATACTGACGGTTTGTTTTTATACACGGATGTGTCATGTGTTGGGCAACGAATGAGTCTATAAATAGCACGTCACATGTCTGTTACAGAGCACCACATAATTACACATTGAACTTTGTGAGAGAAAAAAACTGTCTCACGGAAAGAATGGGGTACAGGGGCGAACCTGACCTCAATAAGTTCCCTACGCCCACCTTTTAAATCTCCCTTAGACATACAGACTACTCATTTTCAACGTGAGTTGACATGGAATGGTTTGAGTTGGCAAAATTATCGTGTCTTCGGTATGGGGTAAAAATCAAATTGGCAGTGATATAAACAGACAACTTGATCAAAGTATCTTAAACCTTGACTGAAATTAATATAGACATGTATATGACAAACTAATGCCATCACTCTCCCCTCCCTCTCTCTCTCTCTCTTTGTGCCTCTCTCTCTCTCCTTTTTCTCCTAATTAGCCTCTCTCATTTAGCCACTCTAACCTAGCTAGACTAAGAATTTAATGATCTAGTTGAAAGCCATCAATTATCTTGAGATACTGTAGGCCTACGTGTATTTTAAATTGTATAATAAAAAAAATAAAAATAAACACTAAGGGATCCTACTCTTATTAAGTAGAATATCTTAACTGTACCACATTATCTTTCCTGGTCAATCCAGTTTAAGTAAGTTAGAGTTACTTTTCTTTTTGCCTTGTCCAGCTGTAACGTTAAGATCTCGTAAATATAACATTGTTAAATCTGACTCTCCAAATCGCGTATTGATCTAAGTGCAGCAGAGTTGTTTTTTTTTAAAGAGTTTACTTTTTTTTTTAAACCAAAAAGTATTCATATTTTATCGCTTACACTAAGTGCTACTTCTGCATTAGTTTGTATTTGACAGTGATGCCCAACATAAATCGACCTGCGGGGCATTTTAATTTCCGACACTGGTGTCGCGGGCCACATAATCGGAAAGGTACAAAAACGAAATGAAATTGACCTGAAACTATTTGATTAGAAACCCGTGGATCTAGCACTTACATTCATTAATGGGATATTATTATCTTTTTTTTTTCATGCGTCAGAATACGGTTTCATTTCTCTACTAAAAATATTAGCAACAGTGTAGCTAGCTTTACCAACGACTCATGTTCTTGACTCTTTTTGATAAATATTAACATTAATCTTCCAATCTCTAGACGTAGTTGAACAATCTTTTTATTCAAATGACGTCAAATTTGTTTTATTTTTGCGTTTCTTTAAAAAAAAAAAACAGCCACACTTTATTTACCACTCAAATATATTGGCTTATCATCATGTTCTGCCAAAATAGTAAAGTATTTTTGTTGTTTTTTTTTATTTTTGTTTTTTGTTTTTGTTTTTTGATAAATTCTACATAAAAGTCTCATAAACGAACAAATGTTAGTCATGGTACCAAACAATCGGAGAAAAATTGATGGCCCTAACGTAGGTAAAGAGACATTTTTAAACCTTTTCTTTAGCGGGGTAGCAGATTTTATATCCTTTGTGCCGACATTTCGGCGGGCCAGATGGAAACACGCTGTGGTATTTGACAGGCAGCCTTCTAGTTTTTTTTATATCATTGTTATGATTATTATCATTGAGTGTACATACTTCTAAAACTTTTCGTTTAACGAGTCAATTTATAATTAAAAAAAAAAAAGAAATACAAAAATTCAATTAGAACAAAGATGAGTTCAACATACAGACCTATATATATATACCTAGAGTCCTAGACTGGAAAACGGAAACAAATTCTTATCCGATAATGATCAGATCACAGACCTATATATATATATAGAAATCATTATTTACGTAACTCATTTTCAAGCTGTAAATCTTGGAAAATCGATTTTTTCTGTCTTAGAAAAGTAATGATCTTCAGTTTTCAAAGTTTAGATAGAATGCTATATCACTTGCCTATTTTTTTTTTATAGAATGGACTATTAATCACAGAACAAAATATATTCAGGCAAATCTATGAGATACTGTTTCGAAAATCCTAGATCTAGATCGTAAAAATTTAAGTTTGTTGATTTTAATCATCTTATGATTTTAGATTGTGCATTTAAATAGATTGATTACTAGATCTAGTAGATAATGTCTCCAAATATTGCAAAATAATAATAATGAGACGAGTGAACTTTTATTTTTTTTATGTTCGATAACATAGGTTAGGGTTAGGGTTAGGGTTAGGGTTAGGGTTAGGGTTAGGGTTGAAACTACTTTACAAAACAACGCCGTGTTTCATTTTTTAAACAAGTTTTTCACATTTTTGATTAGTGTTATGTCCAGTCTAGATATAATATATAATTTGGCATAATTTAAAACAGCAATTAATAAGTAGTTTTTCATACTATCGCGTGAACTGCAGCCACTGGCGGATCGAGGGGGGGGGGGGCGGTAGGGGCGATCGCCCCCCCCCCCTCCCCACTCGGCCGAACCCCCGCCCGAAGGAAGGGAGTGGACGAATTTTAGTATAGAATTCACACATCTGCATACGAATTTATTACTCATGTTAATAATATATACTAAATATTTATATTTCAACCTATTTTTAGATTATTTCGCCCCCCAATCTACTATGTTGGCCGACTTGGAGAGGACCATGCTACACTTTTGAGTGAGGGGGCTGTCCAATCTATTTGTAGAAATCACAGCTTGCTAACAGAATCAATAAAATATCTATGTGATTTAAACTTGTTATTAATATTTCAACCGATCTTTATATTATATTGTTCCCTGTTTGCCGATTGGGGGTGGGGGGCGAATACCTCTACTGCCCTTCCCACCTAAACCCTTTGAGGGGGGGGGGGCGGTCCTACTTTTATGGAGAAATCATAGTTTGTGAACAAAATTAATTCAATTAATATATACATTTTATATTATGTCGCTCCCCTTCTAGTATCTTGGCCGATTCGGTGGGGTTGGGGGGAGGGCGATTGCCTGTACTGCCCTCCCCACTCTAGTCCTCTGAGTGGGGGGTGCGGTCCTATTTTTATGGAGAATAATAGTTTATGAACAAAATTAGTTGAATATCTATATAATATAAACTACGTATTGATATGGGAACCCATTATATATTATGTCGTACCACACTCTAAATCTCATTAGTATTTTTATCATTTGTTTATTATCATTAGTATATTTAAATGAAAAAGGGTTGTACCAGGTTGGAGAGGCGATACATGCAATCGCATTTCCCCCATCGGACAAACCAATACTTTTTCTTTATGTATTATAGTTTAGAAATTACAAAATTTAAAAAATCTGCCACAAATATAATTTATATATACTATTAATTAAATTCTTATATCTCTTATTCTTAAGTCGCCCCACCCTTATTCTTTAATACCAAATGCAATCTTTAGCAGAAATTATTAAAGGAGCGAGGAGTAATCGTTTTCATTCTACCGCTCCTCCCATTTCCAGACAAAGTTTATGTAATTTGACATGAAGTTATCATAATTATTTTAGGAAAGACTTTGCATTGGAAAAGTTAGAATTCAAATGAAATTTTTCAGTATAAGAGCCATGATTGAGATGAGTTCTAAACCCAAATATTTTCATAGTCGCCTTTTCCCAACATTTACTCAATCTGATATTTTTCTAGTTAAATAAATTTGGAACTATAACTCACAATTTATACATCAATTTTATTGAATATTATTTATCGAATTTTTTTTTCGGCGGCGATCCTCAAAGCCTTAATCTAAATGTGTGGGGTATCTTATCTTTTCAAGGAACAAATCTGTTTTATTTGCAATGTATTAAGGGCCTATAAATTCATATTAGAATATTTTTCAAGTACAACATTATTCAAAAGGTCCTTTTTTAATAGTTTAAATAATGAGCTTTAGGTCAGGCGAATACGTTTCTTCTATGAAGTAGGCAAGAAAACGTTTTCGGCGTCGGAACCCCACTGATGAATAATGAGCTGTAGATGTCAGGAAAATGCGTTTCTGCAATGAAGAATGCAAGAAAACGCTTTTGGCGTCGGGGCTTCGACTCGAACTCCTTTGATGAATAATGAGCTGTATATGTCAGGAGAATGCGTTTCTGCAGTGAAAAAAGCAAGAAAACGCTTTTGTCGTCGGGGCTTCGCCCGGAACCCCACTAGGGAACCTTGTAGCGCTGTCCCAGTTGTTTTGTTTTTCGCCGAAAGTTGAGAAATGCTGTTTTTTTTAATTCTCATATACATATATATATGTGTGTATATATATATGTATATATATATGTGTGTGTGTATGTGCTGTACGCACGTTTATGCATAGGGTTAGGGTTTACTGGGCGTTAGGGTTAGGGTTTGGAAAAAAATCGCCCCACCCCCACTCCAAAGTTCTGGATCCGCTAGTGACTGCAGCCATGCCATATCGACACGAAACACTTAGCTAAAGGAACATTTTTTTTTATTTTATTTTTACGGAAATACTCTATTGCTGAGGATATCAATAAGAGCTTGACCCTTTGCAAAACTATTAGATTGATTAGATATTAGTTATAAGACATCAGTTAGGCCAGGTTTACATCCAACTTCGCATTCACTTTCACCTATCCTTTGGTCACGGGCAACACACAAGATCTGTCAACCTTCTTTCTCCATTCTTCTCTGTCATTTTCTTTGATATAATTTCATTCTGATGTTCTTTCTGAAAATAGTGAAACCTGCCTTTTTACCTGCCTGGGCGGACAAACTATATTTGTAACCTTGTTTTCGGAAATTCAAAGTGAAATATAAAAGATGACCTCAAACTATTTTTTTTAATTAAATTAACTCCGCCTATCTAATATCGATCCGTAAGTGTAGAAATAATCTGCTGGTTTGATTTTGAAAGATTCTATAGCCAATTAAATGTCTTACTATTTATAAATGAAGCACGCTCTCATTTAATTAAAACATGGTCATTACAATATAAGCAATTGTGTTTTTTTTATGTTAAATCTGTAATTTTTAGTGAAGAGCTTCATTCATCCCTAAGCTTTTAATGCAGTTAAATTTTTTTACCCGCAGTGGTTGAGGCCCTGAATTGCTATAACCCAATGTGTTTTCTGACACCAAAGTTTGGCATTATGTTTCCAATCACCTCTTAAACTTAATTCTTTCTGTCCGTAATCATTTACCACATTCTGGTGGAATCAACGCTGGTATCGTCAGTTAGGAGAGAAAGAGTTAAGTCACAATTCAAAGGCCTGTGCTTCGCTCATTTTTCTTTAATCTGCAAAGTTTTCACCCAGAACTACGTCTAAAGACTAGAAATAAGCTTTCTATACATATTAAATATAAATAAAGTACAAAAAAAAACTAAATTTTAAGAAAATACAAAAATGTTTATTTACAAAATAAACAACAAAATTTAAATTTATATAGGTTCCAAAAAAAATTATCATAAATTTAATTTCGGAATATTTAACGTTTTCAAAATAGATATATACAAATTATTAAAAATCATTTAAAATAAACAATCTTTAATTATTTTTTTTAAGGCAGTAGGTTTAAAATAAACATTGTCAATGTCACTAAAAATAAAAAATGTAGTGTATGGTTTGTATAACAAGAACATATAATTATCAATATTACCAACTTTTATAAATTATAAATGGTTACAGTGTGATTTAATTTATGCATGATATCGCCTTCAAAATACCGAGAACGTACTTAACGTTGAACAAATAATTAGTTCTTAGAGCTACGCATAAATAGAAAGAAATACAAAGCAAAGAAAATTAATAAATGTCGAGTTTCATCGAACTGTTTAGTTTGTACTTTGTTTTGTTTGTACTTTGTTTTGTTTGTACTTTGTTTTGTTTGTACTTTGTTTTGTTTGTACTTTGTTTTGTTTGTACCCTGCTGAAGTGTTAGGAATTATTTACTAAGGCAGAGAGTTAGAAGTTTTAAAGGATATTTATAAGAAGAAGAGAAAAAAACATTAGAGAGTGAACAGTACAGAGTGAACAGTACAGAGTGAACAGTACAGAGTGAACAGTACAGAGTGAACAGTACAGAGTGAACAGTACAGAGTGAACAGTACAGAGTGAACATTAAATAGTAAAGGCAAAAAAAAAAAAAAGCGATCTAAAAAAAAAATGTTCTTAAATGCGTTCCAATAAATAAATAACAAAGTTGTCTATTTTTTTTTTTTTTAATCATCACAATTTTGATCCTTTTGAAAAACATTTTTTTATTTGAACCAATATATAGCCCGCTATGATTGTGTGCATAAATATTACAAATAGGAGATCCTTCTTGTTTGCTAGTCTGTTTTCAGTATGTCTTCACATGAAGTACTGGAAATATTTGAAAAAAAAAGGGATATAGATACATAAAATGGCTAAAGTGGGGGTTAAAAAAAAAGTATCCTTTCCCAAAAGTTCTGGGTCAAGCCTTGTACCAATATGAGCATGGTGATTTACCAAAGTATTGAATCCATAGCCATTGAACTCCACGTCCTTCCATTGAGTGTCTCCACTAGCAAGGAAAACAAAGACCTGCTCGTTTGCTTTTTTTTTTGTAGGGGGGGGGGGGAAGTAAAGTTCCTCTTTCAGACCTTGTGGCCTATTGGTCAGATGATCTATTGGTCATGTTTCTGTGGCCCACAGTTGACAGGATTTCATGTGGCCAGCACAACGACCAACCGCCTTCACTTCTCCCCAACTAATGTCAAGTACTCATTAGAGCTGGGTGGACTCAGGCGCCCAAAGATCCTGAAATTTAAAATCCCAGGATTCGAAAGTGGGATTCCCGATTCGGAAGCCAAACGTTTTAACGCTCAGCCACCGCGGTGGGGGGGGGGGGGGGAGAGGGATTGGATAAGACTAATTTTTTTTTTCGGGGTGTGGTCGAGAGGCTAAGTACAGTTGGACTTGTCTTAGCTTGGCTACCAATGAAGCGGGCTCGAGCAGAGTTGTGTTTGACCATAGCGTTCTGAGCATGCTATAAGCATGAAAGTAGCGCTATATAAAAGCTATAATTTTATTGCAATGAAGAATGTTCTTGATATACTAAACAATGTCAAGGACACTAAACTGAGCTATATGTAAGCAATATCTTTATGCGTGACAGTTTCTCGTACTATAGTAAGTCGCCCCTTTGTTTTGAAATATGTTTTAATACAGAGTGTATATAGTATGGTATGTGTTCTTATTGAAATTATTTTGTAATATAAATTCAAGAGCATGGACAATTTGATCCTGTAGTGTTAAAAAGTGCATTAAAATGATCCTATAATTTCCTTTCTTTTATACAACTCATACATCATATACCAAAAAGCTAACTCTGTTTAGTTTTCCCACCATGTATGAAAATCGTTAAAAGTATTCCCAGCAATTAATAAGGAACAAAAATAAAACAAAATTACTTACAGCTGGTGGAGCACTTTTTACTGCCCTTGTCTGGGGAAATTAAATAGTCCTTAATTAGTAGGTTAATAACATCTTGAGTAAATTGTCCAACAAGCAATGGGTGAATATTTTATATGTCAGTTCCTTGTTGCTTGAGTGAATGAAACAACACTAGAACCTCAGTATCCGTTTTTAGTTGTTTTGTTTTTTTTTATTTTTAAAACCAATTTGAAATTGTATTTGGCAGCACACGTTCCATGATAGATTTAGTTCCCTTGCCTTTATCTGCTGCGATGAAAATGATATAAATTTTTGTTGTTATTTTACAAACATTTCTTTGAGATATAACTATTAAAGAAAACATAATTAAAATATTAGAAACTGTTTTTCATTCAATGTCAGATTTTTATATGGGCAGAAGCTAAGGGGAAATGGGGAAATATAAATTTAATCAAAAATAATTTAATAAAATGAGACTAGACTCACCGTGTCGCTGTTAAAAAGCTGTATAGAACTAATAGATACATCCCCATTGATGTATATAAAGTTAGATTCGTGCATGTCAACTCGATGATTGAAAGCATAGAAAGGTGAGTCGTCTATAGTGATCTGTGGAGTGGCACAAAACATTTGGATTTAATGGGAGGAATATTTGAGCAACATGCAAAACAGTAAACACCAAAAGTAAGTCAGAAATGTTGTAATGTTTGTAGCGAGAGAAATAGTAACGTGAAAGGCGGAACACGAGATATATACATATGAACATACAATGGTAGCATTCTAAAAAACAAGAAAAATATTTTTTAATACTTTTAAAATAACAAGGCTTACACTAACTGTAATTGTATTAGTCAGTTTGGCTCAGTCATGTAATTAGATTTGTAATACATCTGAACTAAATTAAACTATGATCCTATCGCTTGTCTGGACCAGTTGGGAAAGGTGGGGTAGGGAGAAAGAACGGGGTATCTGTCAATGTTGCCGTGATCGTGATTAAAAAATGTATTTAATTTTTTTTTAAAGCTGTACGACTTAAATTCAAACTCAAAGGATCAAGCTGATACCCTTACTACTGTGCCAGCGAATTGCTTATGAAAATGGAAGGTTTTATAGTTATTTATTGCTAATTTTAATTTCAAACTTTAACCTAATTATCTACTTGTTGTATAAAGGGGACCTACTCAACTTATACCACTACATCTGTCATGTACAATTTCTTTTCCTTGTTTGATACCAAACAAAATAATCAATTACCAATGGTTAATATTTTTGCAAGAAGTACAAGAACTAATTGTGCGAAATTTCAACTTGATCCGAGGTTGGGTGTGGGAGAAATAGCGTGTACAAACTTTCTACCAAACACAGTGGGTGTGGGAGAAATAACGTGTACAAACTTTTTACCAAACACAGTGGGTGTGAGAGAAATAGCTTGTACACACTTTCTACCAAACACAGTGGGTGTGGGAGAAATAACGTGTACACACTTTTTACCAAACACAGCGAGTGTGGGAGAAATAACGTGTACAAACTTTTTACCAAACACAGTGGGTGTGAGAGGAATAGCTTGTACACACTTTCTACCAAACAGTGGGTGTGGGAGAAATAACGTGTACACACTTTTTACCAAACACAGCGGGTGTGGGAGAAATAACGTGTACAAACTTTTTACTAACAGATAGAAAGACAGATAGACTGAGTTTTAAAAAAAACATGTCAAAATCAGAGCATGCTTTAAAACAAGGACTCTCTAGAACTAATGTCCCAGATAGAGATCTGTTCTGTTTTACAAAGCTAATGTAATAAATTCAATAATATTAAATTGCAATATCTATCACTTACCACATATGACTGTTTGGTCACAGCTATCTCTATCACGAAATGCTGGTTCGTATTGAAAGGCATATTCAGCCAGCGTTCTTCCTTGCGCCACTTGGAATTCTTCTTGTAGTTCATAACCACCTGGCCATCTGTGCACTTGGAGTTGAACCTAAACCTCGGGTTGAAGTGAAGGACACAATCCTTGTCGATGTTATTGTCCTGGCTCAGGTTCACACTGAAGCTGGGAAAGAAAAAAAGAGCTAGATGCAGAGTACTTCGTTTGTAATTGTTTTTGGTCAGGTTGTAGAACGTTGTCCACTCAACAGAAATGAAAGCATCGACTGATTTTATTGAAGTAACAATTAGAATGAATGCAGTCTTGCAGCGCAGAATGTTATTCTTCTATTATTTACTTCCCATTTTTCCTTTCCATTTAAATTCGAGTACCGGTTACTTGAAAAAAAAAAGTTACTATCAAGTCTTGGCCCTCATCCCACCTCGAGGCTAGAAACCGCTGTCTATCCAAATACATAAATAGGAGAACGGTGTGATCAAATGAAAGTACCAACATTGTATACACTATTTCAATAAGGCCATAAACAGCTTATCTTTTCTTATCTTATAGATGGCATAACCTTGTCTCATAAGAAAAATAATTATGCCCTACGCATTTCACGTGTCAATCTAGTCATGCATGTTAATCAATGACTCTGCTAAGTCGTTGGTTTTCCTGGCTGATAAATGCAACCCACCCCATGCTCTAAAAGCACTAGGGAAGAATGAGCACTTTCGTTGATCTTAGCATTTGAAAGAAGGGATGTGCCTTGAAAGATGTAAAGTTTTACACAATGATTGTTTCCCTTTGAGAGTAAATTAAACCACTAACTTTTTGTCATTGTTTTGACAACATTGACATTTACGCTAATGCGTCACAGTGAATGGCATAGTTTCATTTGTTGCTAGACCAAAAGTTGACTATTCAACTGTTTGCTAAACAAGTCATCCATTGAACATATATGTCAGTGTTAGCCTTTTGAACGTTGGTAGTGTTGTCTCAGTTCTGATGATTCTATCATACCTTTTAAACGTTGGTAATGTTGTTCTAGTAATGATGATTCTATCTTACACTTTGAACGTTGGTAGCGTTGTTTCGGTAACGATGATTTTATCTTACCTTTTGAACGTTGGTAGCGTTGTTTCGGTAACGATGATTTTATCTTACCTTTTGAACGTTGGTAGCGTTGTTCCGGTGATGATGATTCTATCTCCCTGTTTCAGTTTCACTGGCAGCTGACAACACAAAGAACTTTTATTCTAGAAAAATAAAATCATTGTTGTGTGAAGTTCATAATATTTATATGGATGGACAGACTTATGAGTAGGTAGATCAGTGGATATATAGAAGGTAAATTTTGTTTTATGTTACATGTTTCGTAAGCTCCTTCAAAAGTGAAGATAGCTCAAATTTCTTCAGGACAGCGAAAAAGCCAGCCAGGAAAACCAATAACTTGGCAGAATTTAAATCATTGATTAAGATGCATGACTAGATTGACCTAGGAACGCGCCTAGGAAGTAATCATCTTTTTTTTGGAAGTAGCGTCAGTTGGCATAAGAATGGTGGTGGCAGTGCGTAGCTAGGGTGTTTGTAGGGGGGGAATGGGAGAATTTGAAAATCCTCCCGTGTTCCAAATGAGGTGGGCCCCAAATGATAGCTCGATTTTTGACATTAATATAAAAAATGCAGAGGCCCCCAAAGAGGACAAGCCCCCCCCCCCCATGCCCTCAAAAGATAGCACATTTCTAGCTACACCACTGGGTGGGGGCTGGGTTTGAACCCGGGACTGTAAAGACGACAGTCCAGAGCGCACTCCTCAGTCAGTCATGAATATTAGAGATGTTCGCAGTTATCTGTTCTTTGTTTGCACTCGGATTTTTAGCGGCCCCCGAAATGGGAAAAGACGCTATTAGTTTTGTGTGGTTTGTCCGTCCGTCCGTCCCTTCTAGATCTCAGAAACTAGAAGAGAAAATGAAAATTGGACATCATGATATTTTAGATCCTTCAAAATTCTGATGCAACGGCTACTTTTTTCTTTTCCGAAATTGAACCATCTAATTTTTAAAATTATCTATGCAATGAAAAATTTCAGGTGGTAAGTTTTTTAAAAAGGTCACAGACTTCTTAATTAATAACTCAAGCTTCATTCATAGATTAGCCCATTGGTACAAAAAAATTGCATCTAGTCACAATGGAAAAAGTGTCAATGGATCATGTTAAAATATATTTTCCATTTATTACATGTTAAAATATATTTTCCATTTATTAACTAACTTATTGAATGAAATACTGATTGAAATGTTATTTTTAAAAAAGAATTTTGATACGAACTTCGTTTTAGTTATAAGTTTAAAAAATAACGAACTTCTGTTATAGCGCGCAGTTTTGACAGATCGTCATTATATACTTGACAGTCTAAAAAAAACTAAAGGGTCCAGATCTAGATAGGCCTATATTTATTATTATATACATATATGTTATACATGTATTAATGATTTGGAAAAAAAAATAATTAAGGCAATAGATTATCTTCTGACAGCTTTGGGGAGCAGATTTATTTATTATGTAAACAGTAGTAGCTAATTAAGAAGTGAATCGGATACAAAACAGCATAGTATCATAGTAGATCTACACCATTACTCGGTACCAAAAGGCCTACTATTCCTGATCATAACATTGGCCAAGGTCTAGTAATTTTAAGATTGAACGAGTATAATCATACGAATTCTAGTCTAGATCTAGATTCTAATTCTAGATCTAGTTCTATATCTAATATCTAGATTCAAGAACTAGATTTATATCTAGAATTAGAATCTTTAGAATTTTTAGATTTGCGAGGGGACTGTCTTGTCCTAGTCTGTCATGTCATTTCTTGCCTAAATAATTTTTTTTTCGTGTTGCCAATTTATCTAATTTTGTAAGAAGAATAAATCTTTTTTAGTTTCTCTTTATAACATGTAACATGTTATTAATTTTGAATGTATGGATAAGGTTATTATCTAAAAAAATATAAGTGTACGCTAAATGACTATATGGAGATGCTGTGGCTGAGAGGTAAAGCACATGGAACCGGAAGTCCTGTGTTCGAATCCTGGTGAAGACTCTAGGTAGACCACTTCGGGGGCCGATTTTGAGTTTGTGTTTCCAGACGAACTGTCTTTGTCACCTTGTTGAGATCGTATTTACGTTCTTAAATTAATACAATTGAGTATAAAGAGACATGTACAGAAGAGGAAGTGATATGAATAAATGTAGTGGCAATATAAAGAAATCTAAATAGACCAATTGACAACTTGTAAGTAATATTAAGAGTTGTAATTTGATCCTGGATTAATCAACTACGTTGCCTTCAAGAACGTGTTTAAAGACACGGTTTCACTTACTGATATATTGTGGTTAGTCTCGTACAGACCTTGACCTTTGTCGCTCAAGTCTAGGGACACAAATGACATTCCATTTTGTTAGCATTCCAATTTTTTTTTTTATTTTAACAACACTTCATGTAAAACAAGCAAGGTATACAAAAATACAAAGGAGAAGAAATCCACATTTACAACTATATGTCTCACTACTGTATAATTTATATCCCTTTTTCAGTAGCAAACAAAATAATTTATTACACATAATTATTTGACTAATTGGTTAGTTTTTTTTTATTGATTCATCTTTTGTTAGGTATAATTATAATTAATAATTGTGTTAAGTTTAAACGTCATCTGAGAATGTGTGTGGGATAAATAACGTGTACATTTATCTAATGAGACTTATCCTCACCTATATTTAGCCACATTTCTCAATACTGTGATTAATTTCCCATTTTAGTATCAAACAAAATAATTTATTACCAGTTATCAATTCACTAATTGGGTAGTTTTTTTTATATTTTTGATTCATGCTTTATTTCGTACAGTAAATAATTGTGTAAAGTTTCAGCTTCATCCGAGAATGGATGTGGGAGAAATAACAACTTCAAAATTTGTACCAGACAGACAGACAAGAGTTAATATAAGCTTTTTAATAAGCTAGCAAACAATTTTAACCCAAACATAACATGAGTATTTCCATGAAATTAAGATTTTAAAAATCTCTCCTTCTCTCTTTCTTCCTATTAATTAGAAAATGTCACCCACAGAACAAACTTATTAAGAAATAGTTTTGTTGTTAGTGGGTCTCGTCTGCTTCATAATGCTGACGTCATTTGTCATTAAGATTTAACAGCATTACCGATCCACGGTTACAAATGTGTTCTGCATTTCATAATAATATCCCCTTGCTTGGTATACTCCCAAAAACCTGATGGTGAAATTGATAAGTACATAATTACCCACATTTTTAAATGCCCACTATTTAGTTAACGTTAAATTATAGACCTGTGTGTATTACAACATGGAAGACACACGCTAATGTGCTATTTTTAGATGAACCACGTGACCTCGTCTACTCCATTATGTCATTCTAAAGGTAATCTCTAAAGAGAATGAACTCGGAGTTGTCAAACTTTTACAAAGATCTAGATCTCACACAATGAAAACATTAAATTCAAGTTAGTGATGATGTCAATGTTTGTGGAATTCTGAAAGTATTCTATGTTACTTACAGCAAAGTGAGGCTGGAGTCGAGGACTCCGAGTTCCCCATAGTCCTGTTCTTTGTGACCCGAACTTCTGGCTTCTGTTTACATGGGACAAGTTACCCGCGAAATCAGGGATTCTCAATCAATTGTAGCATTAGCACGTCTTATGTATTTTTTTTTTGTTGTTAATTTCCTCAATTTGTTTTGCTTTCAGAATCTGTTCGTTTGTTTATAGTCAGACTATCATTTGTTTTTATTTGTATTTAAAACACAAGAGTAGGCCTAACTCATAGGCTGCTCCTACCAGTGTTAAATGTCATAATAGTTTTGTTCTTACTTTTCAAGAAGCTCAGGAAACTTTGACGCCCCCTCTTTCAACATTTGACGGCCTCGAATTCTTAGCAATTATTTTCTGATTTACAAACAATCGTATTCTTTTGTTGTTGTTTTTTGAATATGTGTATGTTCCTCTCCACTTTATCCTGTCTATATGGTTAGTAGATTTTAGTTAAGGATGTGCCCAACTACAAGAACATTCTTTGCTGAACACTTTCTTCTGTCTTAACAAAAAATTCATTATACATTCCAGTGTATTAGACTGCATAATAAGGAGATGTTTTGTCTATCAGTATCAGTATTAGTCCTACTATTGACAATAAAATTAAATGTTCTTATGTATACACACACTTGTTGTAACTCGTGATTTTGTCCAATAAAAATTCACAATTCTTAACAAAATAATACCGCTACCGCTACAATTAAATACGGCATAAAAAAATCAATCCCTACTTTATGTTCAAACATATTGTCAACTTAACATTTATTTTTATTTGTCATAGAAAAATTACGAGAAACATTTTTGGAACCGCAAAACCGGAGCCCACAACCTTTCACGTTGTTTAACCCGAGGCCCTAACAACTTGTGGGGCCATACTGCTAACGTTGGACAATAAATGTGTCCATCTATAAATACTTTCTTATTGAATCGAAAATGAATTACCGTTAGGTTTTAGTTCATTTCTTTTTACATAACGGTAACATAAAACAAAATCTGGTGGAATTCAATAATCAATTCAATTTTTCAGAAATTTTAAAATAATTTTTTGTCACTCAGCGATAGTTAATGTGCGAAATTTCAGATCGAAGGAGAATGAACACACTAACAATTCTAAATGATTCATAGTTTGTGATTTTCACCATGATAACAATATGAGATAATATCTTATATAATGCAGACTTTACTTCAATAAAGAAGGTGATTCCAAATAGGAATTGACACACACAAAAATGGTCAGGTGTAGACAAGAGCAAGACACCTTCTCCCGTCACTACTTTCTATCTTAAAGTAGACATCCACTTTTATTTGACTTGGCAGCTAATTAAAAACTTGAGAACATTCTTAGCAGACGAGATCTTGTCGGGAAAATCCGGAGCAGATTTGACTGGTTTGAGCCTCGATCTCGATGGTCTAAATATAGGCTCTAGTACTGACAAGTTTGATCAGAGACACTTCGCAATAATAGGTACGGTGACGAGATACAAATGTGTAGCTGGACGCAAAGTGCTATGGGGCGTAATAAAAGAAGCTGGTCTCAGATTTGAAAACGTTAAACTACACTAGAGGTTCATTTTTTTGTTTAATTTGTAAGACCTTCAGTATATTAACATACAACGGCACCTTTAATATTGTCTGATTTGTAGGCTTTATTTACTTGATTCGATTCCATTCAAATATTTAATATGATACCTAATTCATAGACTTAAAGATTCCGAGCGAGACCATTCGTTGACGAGATTCGGAGATATGATTCAATGACGTAATTAAAAGACTTTATTCATCTATTTACTTTTATTCTAATCAAATCTTGTATCGCAATCTGTTCAAAGTTCAATAACTCTTTTCATAAATTGACTTGAAATTAACGTTACACTGCATGGCGCATTTAAAAAAAAAATGTTTTTAATCTCATCAGAAACAATCAAACATCTTCCTCTCTCGTGGCTGACATTAACTTATGAAAAAAAACTGAAAGATAACAAAAATGGTCATCTTTGAATCAAGATGGACAAACTAAATACTAGCACATAACAGTGAAATCAGCCAGGTCTAGGTTTTAACTTCTAGATCTAATATAAAATAAACAACTGTGTAGAAAATACTATTTTATTAGAACTAAAAAAAAAGTCTACACGCACATGTTGTTATATTTCTAGTTTAGTCTATCTCCATTTGTATGAAATAAACAATTTTCAACAAAGTACAAACGTATTATTTTGTCTGGGTTTTTTTTCATACATTTGGTTCACCGACTGAGTACTGAAACATAGAGAGAATAGAAATGATTCATTTATACAACATACAATATTAGGCACATCATTTACACTAATAATACACTAGTGGCTCAACGTTAGATAAAAGTATCAAAGGTTAGACCTTTTATTGTGACATTTGAGTCATTTAACAATCTTTAACTTGGGATTGTTGGGACCCTTTGCAAAGTAGCAATAGAGGACTCATTATTATAATTTAAAACAGGTCCGTTACGCAGCTTAGAAATATGGGAACTTCCCCTTGAGATTTCCTGCATTCCAAGTTGCGGAGAAACATTATTCAGACAGAACAACAGTGCTGGGTAAGTGCTGGGCAAGCTATAAGCAAGTGTGATTGACATGCTTTTAACCCTGTCAAAAGTTTTGACGCCAACGTATTATATCCAAAAATAAAGGAAGAGAGCTGGTATTTGTGCGTGAATTGAGTGTGTCCAGTGACTGTAGACTTGTGAGTGGAGTGTGTCCAGTGACTGTAGACTTGTGAGTGGAGTGTCCAGTGACTGTAGACTTGTGAGTGAAGTGTGTCCAGTGACTGTAGACTTGTGAGTGGAGTGTGTCCAGTGACTGTAGACTTGTGAGTGGAGTTTGTCCAGTGACTGTAGACTTGTGAGTGGAGTGTGTCCAGTTACTGTAGACTTGTGAGTGAAGTGTGTCCAGTGACTGTAGACTTGTGAGTGGAGTGTGTCCAGTGACTGTAGACTTGTGAGTGGAGTTTGTCCAGTGACTGTAGACTTGTGAGTGGAGTGTGTCCAGTTACTGTAGACTTGTGAGTGGAGTGTGTCCAGTGACTGTAGACTTGTGAGTGAAGTGCGTCCAGTGACTGTAGACTTGTGAGTAAAGTGCGTCCAGTGACTGTAGACTTGTGAGTGGAGTGTGTCCAGTGACTGTAGACTCGTGAGTGGAGTTTGTCCAGTGACTGTAGACTTGTGAGTGGAGTGTGTCCAGTTACTGTAGACTTGTGAGTGGAGTGTGTCCAGTAACTGTAGACTTGTGAGTGGAGTGTGTCCAGTGACTGTAGACTTGCGAGGGGAGTGTGTCCTTTGGCTGTAGACGTGTGAGTGGAGTGTGTCTAGTGACTGTAGAATTGTGAGTGAAGTGTGTCCAGTGACTTAAGACTTGTAAGTGGAGTGTGTCCAGTGACTGTACACTTGTGAGTGGAGTGTGTCTAGTGACTGTAGACTTGTATGTGAAGTGTGTCTAGTGACTGTAGACTTATATGTGAAGTGTGTCCAGTGACTGTAAACTTGTGCGTGGTGTGAGAGGAGTGTGTCCAGTGACTGTAGACTTACGCCCTCTCAATGGTTAGGCCCCAATATAGCTAGAAAGCGACTCGAAACTTTTATCTTTTAAGTCGATGTCTCTCAACATGCAGCATGTCAACAAAGGGAACAGCGTAACAGTTCTTTCTATTTATCTATTTTCCCGTTACTAATCCATATTCGATCATAAAATTAACTTCCCCTTTTAAAACTAATTATCTAGGTGACATAATATGAAGGTGTTTCTGAGGCCCACGATTAACGAGGGTGTCACATATTCAACACAACGATCATCCGCTTTTACTTTTACTTAACTAATGTCCGCAATTCTTAATCCGTCTTCACCAACACCCCCTCCCTAATCATTAAGTAAAACTATTATCAATTAAAAAGAGGTAGTCAGAAATATTGAACAAATGTTGATGGACATAGATAACTGGCATACACAAGTATTATCAGTGGCGTCACTAGGCAGGTGCGGGGGTGCTGTCCGCACCGGGTGACACCCACCAGGGGGGTGACACCCAGATGGAAAAGAATTGTACTTTGGAAAATGCAGACAACTTAGACGAAAATAAGTGATTAGCTTGTTACCAAAAACATATTTTGATCTATATATCTTAATTTACTTTATATTTAGTAGGCCTAAAAAATAGTCCAAAAAGCAAAGTGTTGAAAATGGGGACGCAAAGTTGTCCTTTTGTTTTTAAGGACAAAAAGTTGGTTGTATATGCATTGTAATTCTTTCATATTTTATTATCAATCAAGTGAAAACGGCATTATTGTCAAAAATTAAAAAAATTAAATGATTATAACTCGAACCTTTCCTCATTAACTACAAGATCAATGCAAGCGTTTTTTTTTAATGAGACTTTTCAACGCGTCTTCCAGAAGGCAATTTTTAAGTCTTCTACCTTCTTATGGCAGAACTGATAAATTTCTCCGACTGACGTATTGACGTATGTTACATGAACAGAACAGGCCTGCTACAAGCCCTCTTGCTAGACATGAATATGATCAAATGACGATCAAGCTCTTTAAAACTTGCATGTTCTTCTGCAGTGTTTCTCAAATTGTGGGGGGTATGACAAATGTGGAAAGGGCGAAGCCTTTCAAATTATTTTTCAAGAGTAAAGTTAAAAAGTTGTATTTTTGTTGTAGTAATTAACCCATTCAAGTGTTTTTCTTAGGCCAGAAATTCTCACAACTGTTGAATGTCGTTATTTTGACGACATTTGTGTGACAAAAATTAAAAGCTCCGCAGAGAAAGTTCTTACTGAACAAGAAAATGATCTTAAGACCGTCACGCCCACTACAGACATACGTGCGCCATGTGTAGCTCGAGTATCCTTCGCATTACAGTATTGACCCATGTTGGCTCCTTTTTATTAGACTTAGCTTGGCTTGCTACTTTTACTTTTTTTTAAAACTTGAATGAATAGTGCCTTCTGATTGCGAGAAAATAATACTTTAATGTTGAAACGCCCTTGCATGTTATAATGTAACCTTTTTTTAAATATGCATACTACGAGAAAAAAGCGATGTGTAGACGCCAGAAAAAAAAATATGAAGCCCAGAACGCAGAAAAGAGCATGGCGAAGCTTACGGCGCTTCCTCTAAATCTTTTCCCTAAAAGAGAGGGGGGGGGGGGAAGAACTGATTCCTCTCTTATGCTGTTTCCAGCAAGAAATTTTTAAAGTCTACAAAAAATATCTACAAATCAATATTTACGAAACCAAAGGCTCAACGGACTAGCTTTTAATGAACATTCACTTCGTACATTTCGATTTTAAACATAATGTGAATATCTATACAAAATTAAAACTGAAAATTTTGTCCTAATTATATATCTTTAATTATCTTTTCTTTTTCATTATATTCTTAAAAACCTTCCGAAACTCATTGTGAGAGCCTTTAATCGGTTTCCCCTTTTAGGTATCTAGCTGGTTAAGGGGAGGGGCGTATGATAAAAATATTGTCTAGGGAAAAACCAGAGGTAAAAGTTTGAGGAACACTGCTCATTAGCCTCAAATGTTTTTTTTCACTGCAAATTTTGCCCGACCACCTCTTTATTTTGTTTTAACCTGCGATTTTTTACTAGGAGAAATGATGCCATCTAAAACCAAAGCTTTAACAATAAATGACTAAAGGGGCGGCGAAATACATTTTTGGTTTAGGTTCTATAATATTTTAGATGGTAGTAGATACAGGGGCGGACTGGCTATATAGGCATTCGGGCAAATGCCCGGTGGGCTGGTATCCAAATGGGCCGATAGGGCCACCTAAAGGAACTCATGAATGCCACTATGAGCGTCGTGTATAAACACAAATCCTTTACAGAGAATACATTGTAATGCTAATTTAATCGAACACATTTTTCGAAATAATGTAATAGTCTACATCCGTAGTCAGTGCTACTAGTAAGCTTCATCCTTTTAGTCTCACTTTTAGCGATTAAAAGAAACATAACGCCAGGGCCGGCCCTAACAATTGCGGGGCCCTATGCGAAATTACAATTTTGTCTATTTTTCAAGAGATTTTAATAATTTCAAATTTCCAAGACTTTTATGAATATATTTTGCAATTACATGAGATTTCCGGGATGCCCTGGAAAATCAGGAGGCCGCGTAAACCCTGTTTTTATATATCAGTTATAATGGTTTAATTTAATAATTCACACCTAGAATTATAGCGGGGCCTATGTATGTGCGGGGCCCACTGTATGCTTGCAGTGGCCTAAGTCCGGCCATGCATAACGCCTATTCTATTTTTAAAAAGATACAGAGTTCATTGTATGCATACAATTATCAGTTATCGATACATTATCAAGCTTAACAACAGAATGAGTCTGAGGACAGGTAGACCTAGAAATGGATGTAGATCATGGGATTTAATCTTTGTCGGCCGGATTGTATAGAAATGCCCGGGCCGATTTTAACACCCAGTCCGCAAATGAGTAGATGTTTAAATAAGGTTAGCAGATTAGCATGATGTTTAACAGTTTCGTAAAGTGTAAAAGTCTTTTAAGTCTAAGAAAGAAAAACATGTTTATTTGAATGTTAATTATGTTTCTTATTTAATAAACTTACATATGTAATAACCATTGATAAAATGTCATAATCAATCACATTTTAAAAAGAATAGATACTTATTTTACATTTGTGTAATAATATTGCGAATGTTTGGAGACTGTTGTTGCGGAAAGGGGTGACACCCTGAGCCTACAGCACAAATTAAAATTAGTTAATTCTATTTGAAAATCCTATTGTTTATGACATTTTTCAATACTTTTGATTATTTTACAATGTATATTTATTAAAATCACCTAAACATGTTTCCTTTGTTAGACTTTTAGACGAAAACAGTATCACATTTTGCTGTGTTATTCAAACTTTTACTACCAACTAAAGGGGAAAAATGTAAGTTTGCCGCTACCTTAGTCATCTATTGGTCTCGGGGAGCGCTTAAAGATCGGGGAGCGCTTAAAGATCGGGGAGCGCTTAAAGATCACCGATAGAGGTCCGGGGCGAAAAGAACGTCACTATTACGATGGTTGTATCTCGAGAGAACTCTGTTTGTACTGCTGTAAAGACACGTGGGGGGGGGGGGGGGTAGACTCTAGAATCACGTTGTAAAAGAGGCATTAAAATGTTTTCTTTAATAGAGACTTTTGACTCGATCTTGCTGCTAACGTAGACAAGTTCTACTTGGACCGATAAAACAGCTTCACATAATTAATAATTTAATTTGTCTTAAAATTTTGTAATAAAGTCTCTTTCGCCTAATTAATACTAAAATATAAAATAACTACTTTGCAAATACAATGTTTGTTCTTTTTTTAAAAAATTGCCTTTGTGCCCCCCCCCCCCTTGTTATTACGTAACTTTTGGGACATTTTTACCAAAGGAAATAAAATGTATATAATAAGGCCTAAAATAAAAAAAAATATAAAAAAAATATATATATATATATATATATCTAGATTAGTACAGTACAAATAACAAAGAACAAATATAAGTCAAGGACCCAAAAAAGTGCACAAAAACTTTATACTACTTACAGGTGGCGGCTGGCTGACTTCTGGGCTTATCTGAGAATTGAAAAGATCTAACATTTTATTTACATTTGTCTAACAATAAGAGACGAATTCGTGATCCTCGTAAGGGAGAGAACCCAGAACTTTTGAAACAACTACTAAACATGAAAAAATATTTTAAAATAATTTTTTTGTTAAAACAAAAAAGCTTTTATTAAATTTAGCTGCATTAATTAGATTTCAACCTTTTCAAACCTTTTCAACTCTTCAAACTATCTGGCGCTCTAAGGCATTATCTCTGCACAACAAGATACGAATTATAATACAAACGTTAAGTCTGTCCTTCTATACGGTTCAGAAACTTGGAGAGTCACTAAAACAAATATGGAAAAGCGCCAGACCTTTGTTAACAGATGTCTACGCCGGATATTAGGAATTAGGTGGCCAGAAAAGATAACTACTATCGATTTGTGGGAGAGAACTAGACAAAAGCACATAGCCCAAGACATCACAAAACGAAAATGGAGCTGGATAGGACACACCCTGCGAAAACCAGCTACTAATGTTGCAAGGCAGGCACTTGACTGGAACCCACAAGGAAAGAGGAATGTGGGCAGACCCAAGCAAACCTGGAAGAGGTCAGTCATCAGTGAAGCTGAGGGTACTGGAATGACATGGGAGCAGATGAAGAAAGCTACTCAGAACCGAGTTCGGTGGAGAGGTGTGCTTGCGGCCCCATGCTCCCCTATGAATGCACAGGATTAAGTCAAGTAAGTCAATTAGTTTGGATCAGTCATGTAATTAAATATGTAATAGATCAAGACTAACAATAATAAATCTATGTGATTGGAAATACTTTTTAGAGCGATTTCATGCTTTTAGCTATTTAAAAGCGCCATGAGTTGTCTGGACCAGTTGGGAATTTTTTTTAAAAAAAAGGGGGGGGGGGGGAGGGTACTTGGGTCAATGTTACCTTCAGCGCTTTTTTAAATGCATTAAAAAATATTTGTCAACTTTGGGCTTGATCCGAAACTGGGTGTGGGGGAGTTAACGTGTACAAACTTTCTACCTGACAGACGGATAGAGTGAGTTGATATAAGTTTTGTAAAAAGAGGGACCTCTAATACAATTTAAAGCACTGTCCTAACGAAGAGTTGAGTCTAAGACTCTTGGAACTCAAGGCTTATGTAGGCTTGTCTGCATGTCTGTCTGGGAACAAGTATGACATGTAAATTTTTATATTCCTATTACCGAAGGATGGTCACCCATGACGTTTGGGTTAGAAGCACAAAGGCCAAGCACACCAAGCTCCCCCTGCTAATTCTCTTGTACCACATCAGCCGTGCTGGTGTCCGACATAAAAACGGCCCCTTGTGAAACTGTGTGTGAATAATGATAAGTTTGTTGGGGCTTTCTTCCAACCCGCCAGTGCAATGGACACGGTCCTTAGGCTCCCCAACGGGGACTCTTTTTTGCCTTCCTATTGACCTAGTCGTCTCCACTAACGATAGTTTCCACTCGAGCTCCAAGTTGAGACTGAGAAACCTTGCCAAGGAGCAGTGTTTCTCAAATTTAACTGGTGCCCCCCCCCCCCACCCCCAGCTCGAGACCGTTGATAGTCTGGCAAGAGTCTTGTCCACGTGTAACCGAGCCCTGCTGGAAATCATTTTATTAAAAGCATGATTGCTAATAATTTATAGCTTCTCATCTTGTATTTACTAATCTTCTTAAGTGTCATATTTTTCAATCTTTGTCCAACTGTTTTGTCCTCCTATGGAAGTGCAGGTGTCTGGTTACCCTAATTGGATAATCGCGTACTGTAGGACAAAACACTTTCGTATTGGGGCATACTATTCATGGTTCAAACCGAACTACGCTTCCTTTTTGCCTCCATGGTGGACATTCTTTGGATACAGTGTCACATATCGCACGAGTGTCCCCAACTTCGAATGTTAAAAGTGGAGGGGGGATATCTGGACGGTCACTGGATCTGTGTGGAAGCTACGTGGCTTTACGACGTACAGCCCAGCTTCTGCTATTTTCAAAAGATAAATTCTACTAGAGAATTTTATATTTTATTTTAATATGCAGCTATATTACTATAGTGTGATTCTTATTCTCCTATTGTGTAATTGCTGTGTTGATGGCTTAGAGTGCTGTTAGCTGCTTAGATAATCATTTCACTGTTTGTCACGTGTGTAATCTTATAGCTACGTAACCGCTTCTATTATGACCATCTGTGAGCCAGTAATTATTTTTAATAATTATAATTTATAGTTTATATTACCTAATAATTTTTTTTTCTTGTGTTATCTTGACTATGTTAATTATTTTCAAATTGTTATTATTTGTATATTTGACTGCCCTTGAAGCAATTGTGCTTTGTGGCAAAACAAGTTAAAATTTAAAATGGTTAGATTGACAGTCACTACGGGAGTCCTTCCTGGATATCACAAGATTTCTTTCAGTTGAAGACAATTGAACATCCAATTAATGTGATAACAAAACAACAAAAGATCGTCTAGACCGCTAGTCTATGTCTCTCTGTCTATGTCTCTCTATGTTTCTAAGTCTATATTTCTCTCTGTCTATGTCTCTTTATGTTTATCTGTCCATATTTCTCTTTGTCTATGTCTCTTTATGTTTATCTGTCCATATTTCTCTTTGTCTATGTCTCTTTATGTTTATCTGTCCATATTTCTCTTTGTCTATGTCTCTCTGTGTTTCTCTGTCCATATTTCTCTTTGTCTATGTCTCTCTGTTTTTCTGTCCATATTTCTCTTTGTCTATGTCGCTCTGTGTTTCTCTGTCCGAATTTCTCTTTGTCTATGTCTCTATGTGTTTCTCTGTCCATATTTCTCTTTGTCTATGTCTCTCTGTGTTTCTCTGTCCATATTTCTCTTTGTCTATGTCTCTCTGTGTTTCTCTGTTCATATTTCTCTTTGTCTATGTCTCTCTGTGTTTCTCTGTCCATATTTCTCTTTGTCTATGTCTCTTTATGTTTCTCTGTCCATCTTTCTCTTTGTCTATGTCTCTCTGTGTTTCTCTGTCTATATTTCTCTTTGTCTATGTCGCTCTGTGTTTCTCTGTCCGAATTTCTCTTTGTCTATGTCTCTATGTGTTTCTCTGTCCATATTTCTCTTTGTCTATGTCGCTCTGTGTTTCTCTGTCCATATTTCTCTTTGTCTATGTCTCTCTGTGTTTCTCTGTTCATATTTCTCTTTGTCTATGTCTCTCTGTGTTTCTCTGTCCATATTTCTCTTTGTCTATGTCTCTTTATGTTTCTCTGTCCATATTTCTCTTTGTCTATGTCTCTCTGTTTTCTCTCTGTCTATATTTCTCTCTGTCTATGTCTCTTTATGTTTATCTGTCCATATTTCTCTCTGTCTATGACAAAGAGATTATCGTTAACTTATTGTTTCTTTCTTAATAATATTGATTTGTTTCATACTATCTTTTAGTAGAACAGCAAAGTATAAGCTACTAACTCACCTTGTCACTGTTGAAATACTGTATACAACCGATTGACACATCCCCATTGATAAATATAAAGTTGGCTTTGTACATGTCAACTCGATGATTGAAAGCATAGTAAGGTGGCTTTTCATCTTTTTCGGTTTGCTTTACTGAGATCTGTTGATTGACAAGAACTTTGAAGTTATCTGGATGCAAAATTGATACAGAAAAGCAACTGTAGTTTACTTATATAAAGGCCCTCTACGAACCAAATGTTTCAATGGGATTTTTTCCACCAGACGTGAGAAAATAATGGACTGTCATGACCAGGTCATGTAAGCATGGACTCCACTTAGAAGTAATGAATGACCAGGCGATAGAAAATGGTGAATTTAATGTAGCGAAAAATGGATAGTGCTTACCCGGGCACTTAAGTCTTTAAGTGGATTTTTATTAAAACTTTTGCAAAAGTGTAGGGTCTTCTACAAAATCCTTCCTCGGGGTTTCCACTTACTTATATCTGGTCTTGAATACCCCTTTTGTATAACAGGTATTGTCACTTACTTCGTATGCTGATTTGGTCACTTTTATCTCAATCACGAATGGCTGGTTCGTATTGAAAGGCATATTGAGCCAGCGTTCTTCCGTTTGCCACTTTGAGTTCTTCTTGTGGTTCAAGACCACCAAACCATCGGTACACTTTGCGTTGAACCTAAACCTCGGGTTGAAGTGAAGGACACACTCCTCGTCGATGATGCTGTATGGGCTCAGGTTGACGCTGAAGCTGGTGGAAAAAAATTGATTGAACTGACTCTAGAAAGTTATGACATTACTCTCGCATTACCGAAGACGTATTGAAATCTTTTTTTTAAAGAGCATTTTGAATTTATCATTTTACAGACGCTTTATAAAGAAACAACAGATAAACTTGACAGTTCATATACTTATGAAGCTAACTTTATTTTCTAATGCTTTTGTGATTGAATTCTAGAAGATTTACTTATTAACGTTGGCCAGGTATTTTTATTTGGACAGAGATGAACCTCACACTCCCTTTTTTTTTTTATACTATGCTATGGAATTTAGTAACTGTAGTTTTCCTTTAGTTTTTTTGTGTTTTTTTTTGGGTGGAATTTGAACTCCAACCCCTCTTGAATGTATGAGTATAGTTTGCGATACATTTTCTCATGCTGTCGCCTGAATTCTCGTAAATGTTTTTTAATAACTACTTAAAACCTCCTTCCGGGCTACGGAATTTGAAAACTAAAAGTTTTGTTTATTTTTTTTATTTTTTTTTTATTATTATTAGAAGGGGTTTGAACTTTTCTCCCTCAATGAATATGACAGTAGTTTGCTTTAACTCTCGGATGTTTCTTTCAATTCTCGTAGATTTCCATTATAAATGGAACCCGGCGACTTTTATTTGGATTGGGGGATTTGGTCACTATACATTGATTGAGTTCTTCTTGAGATGTTTGAATTCGGTCCTCGTAGATTTTCTTATGAATTATTATTATTATAGCTTTTATATAGCGCTACTTTCATGCTTATGGCATGCTCAGAGCGCTTTGGTCCAATCTCATTTGTGGACTGGTGGGGGGGGGGGGGGGGTATCTAGGAGTTGGTTTTCCGTGCTGCCTTTAGGCGCTCAGTAAACACAACTCTGCCCGAGTCGGGTGTCGAACCTCGAGCCCCCTTCTAGGTAGCCAAGCCAAGCCAAGTTCAAGCGCACTTAGCCTCTCGATCACGCTTCCCACCATTGGCTCTCATCGGACTAGTATGAAGGCATCAGTGCGTACACTATTCCCCATTCATTAATGCTCTACCCTAAACAAATATTATAGAATTGAGTTGCAAACACATTTTCAACGTTTACCTTCCGAATGTTTGGGATGTTTTTCCTGTGATGATGATTTTATCATCGGGCGTAAGTTTGTCTGGCAGGCGACAGCTTAAGGGTCCTTTTGTCTGTAAAAACATGGTATTCACTGTCGTGTTAGATATAAATGTATGGGTTGATAGTTCGATGAGTGGGTAGGTGAATCAAGTAAGTGCATTGGTAAATGAGGGGTTGCTAAATGCAAGGATAAGTTTAAAAAAATAAAAGATGTTAGTGTGAATGGACAGAAAAGTATGTAGATCAAAAGATGTATAGTTAATTGACACATCACACACCCCCCCAAAAAAAAATAAAAGGACGCTAAGTTGTTTTTAGTTCTTGTTTGTTGTTTGTTGGATAGGTATTTATAAATTTGAGATTTTATCCAGGAATAAATAGCATTTTCCATTACACAGGCTTTGCATTCTTATTTCAAAAGATAAAGCAATGTTTTACTTACCTTAATGTTAGATATGTACAGACCTTGACCTTGATAATCTAACTTGACGTCTACCGCTAAAATATATAGTTAACTCTCAATATGTGTGTTTTAATCAACACCGTTAATAGTAGACAATGTTCTTACACAGGTTGATAATACTCACTTGTACAATTAATTTTTGATTCATATAAAGTTGTGATTTAATAAGCTTTTATCAACTAACTCTGTCTGTCTGTCTGTCTGGTAAAAAATTGTACACGTTATTTCTCCCACACCCAATCTCGGATCAAGGTGAAATTTGGCACAATTATTTCTTTTACATGACAACACGAGAATCAATACAAAAAATTAACCTATTAGTTATTGTTAATAAATTATTTTGTTTGGTATCTCGAACAAGCGAAAGAAATTGTTCTTGATTGAAGTGGTGGTTTAAGCTGTATTAGTCCCCTTTATAGGTCGTCGTCTGAGTCGTAGTGAACACAAACATGAAAAATAGGGCGAGACTATTTAAAATATAAACAATAGATAACTATACAAATTCCATATTCATAAGCTCTCCGCTAGCAGAGTGGTTAGCGTGTTTTCTTGAGAAGCCTGAGAAGGCTTCAGCCATGAATTCGAATTCAGGTCGTACCTCCTTTTTTATTTTTATAAATGCTTTTTTATTGTTATTACAAATTTAATTACATGGCTAATTGATTAACTCTTAATATAAGTTTTTTTTTTTTTAAAGTATTTTTTTTTTAAATTTCTTGTTTAAATTACTTTTGTAAAACTCAACTCTAGCCCTCTGTGTGGGGAGGCGACCTATTTTTATGGAGAAATCATAGTTTGTGAACAAAATTAGTTGAATATCTATATAATATAAGCTACGTATTGATGTTTTAACCCATTTGTATATTATGTCGCACACACAATCTGGTCTCAAATTTTATCATTAGTACATTTAGATGAAAATAGGATTGTACCAGGTGGGAGGGGCGATACTTGCAATGACCCTCCGCCCATCGGACAAACCAATGCTTTTTTCTTTCTGTATTTTAGTTAAAAAATTACACAATTAAAAAAAAACCAAAGACATGACGTTTTAAAACAGAATAGTCCAATATGGCGACAGAGTTTAGGTAACTGCACATGATTTACATAATGTTCCATCAGAAATGAAGATAGTTTACTTCCTAGTCCAAACCTCCCGCAGGACGACGGGGGATAGGAGCGGGCAGGGTTTGAACCCTGGACCATTGATAAATCCAAACGACAGTCCAGCGTGCAAACTGCACGACCAGCAGCTAGATGAGTTCTGAACCCAAATATTATTTTCCTAGTCACCTTTTTCCAACCTTTACTCAAACTGATATTTTTCTACTGTATAAATAAATTTAGGACTATAACTCACAGTAGAATCTAAATGTTTCACTTAGATTCTCTTCCCACTTCCGAAATTTTTTTTGTTTAGGGCTTTGAATTATAGTTATGTAACAAAACATAGTTACAACCATGCCTATTGAACAAATTGTATCACTTACAAATGAGCGTTTTTTAAAAATAATAAATTTTTCGAACAATTTTATTTCGGCGGCGATCCTCAATGCCTTAATCTCAATATGTTAAGGTATCTTATCTTTTCAAGGAACCAGTTAGTTGTATTTGCTATGTATTAAGGGCCTGTAAATTAATATTAGAATATTTTTTTTTAAGTAAAACATTATTCAAATGGTCCTTTTTTAATAAGATGAACAATGAGCTGTTGAATGCGCTTCTGCAGTGAAGAATGCAAGAAAACGCTTTTGGCGTCGGTGCTTCGCCAGCTGTCAAGAGAAAAGCTTCAACATGGCTGCTTTTTTTTTTTTTTCGCCGAACGTTGAGAAATATATTTATGCTGTGATCGCGTTTATGCAAAGGGTTACGGGGGGTTAGGGTTTGGAAAAAATCACCCCCCCCCCCCCCACTCCAAAGTTCAGGATCCGCTAGAGCCGAAAGTGGAAGCGAAACAACGGTAGCAAACATGGCCCGCTACGGTTTAATTCGGGCGCTGTGAGCCAACACATTTCATACAGTGAAGTCCAAGTCCTTGAGTGGAAATGAAGTATACACCGATAAATTAAGTTTATAACAGACACCACACCGACCTAATAAACTAGTGGTACACCCTTAATTTTCTGCACAATCACATCCTAATTATGATCAGGATGCGGAATTTCTTATTTCCTCTTAAAGTCAATTTAATGTTGAGTAAAATGTGAGAGGAATTATACACGTATTGTGATGTTACTTACAGATAACTGAATTATACACGTATTGTGATGTTACTTACAGATAACTGAATTATACACGTATTGGGATGTTACTTACAGATAACTGAATCGGGACAGGAGGATTCCCTGTTACCCATGATACTGTCCAACTCTCAGCGTACTGTTTGTTAGTTGTCTAGTAGAAAGAAATCAGGGATTCTCATTCCGAACTTTTATGGTAAAGTTGTTGGAAAAGATGAATAATTTGTTTAAAATTTGTTATACATTTCGGTCTTATGCTTTGGTCAAAACTTTTTCAATTAAGTTTTATCATTTGGTTAGGAGTCTATAGTATATAGTAATTCTTTTTCAATATGGAAAACGTTTCTACATTGAGTCGTCCCTCTATTAAGTCTACTGTGTATCGAATGATCAAATAGGAAAAGCTGATAAGCTATGATTTAAAAGGCATATATTAATTTGTATGCACTGTTTACCATTCAAAACCACATAGTATAGCACTTTGATAAGTAACACAAAATAATTACAAAGCGTATATCAGCTCACTATGTCTGTCTGTTTGAAAAAAAGTTTGAACATGCTTTTTCTTTCACTTCCCACTCTTGGATCAAGTTGCAATTTTGCACAATTATTCATTGTGCCTGCCAAAACATGAATCAATCAAAACATTAACCAATCAGCTAATTAATTAGTGTTAATTAATTATTTCGTAAAGAGATTCTTTTCAAGGCAAAGGACAGAAAGGAATGGAGAAAGACGGTCGATCAAAGAATAGGGGATAGTGAATATAGCATTATACTACCTATAGCCAGGATAGCCACAAAGTGACCAAAACTTGTAATCCGCTCTACTATTGGTTTTCTTTTTCGGGAAAATTTGGAACCAGTCTTTTCATAGAGTTTATTTCTGACGTCCAAAGACTGAACTAGTGACAAGTATAGAATGATCCGCGAACTGCCACATAAGCACAGTGACAGAAACAGTCAAGTGTGTAAACTAATACCCATAACCAAAGTAACATATATAAAATAGAATATGCGTTCTCTGTTTAGAATCCCTCAACTCAAAAAAATTATTTTTTTTAAATAAAGCAAGCGCTAGATAGAGCCGTGAGGTGTATAACAAATGAATATTAACACTTCACTAGTTAAACAGCATTAGTAAAATCACCAAACTTAGAGATAATAAAGTTGCGATTATACATAAAACACTGAACCAGAACTTACAAATACAAAAACACCCTAATAAAATACCCAGAAAGACACACATTTCTCATTACATAAACTATTTCAAATTCGTACAGGTGATGTTTCTTGCCTAGTGACAGAGATAAAACTATTTGCCTGAATCAGCCAGGACTTAGTCGAGTTTAAGTCTCTAATTAACATGCACGAAAATGAACATAGGTAACCGTAGAATGTAATTATCTTTATTATTTTATAATATTTTTTTTCAAGGAACGACTGAAATGTACAAGTTACTAATCTTATGAAATGGTGAATCATTTATTTCTTATTTAAGACCCCGAAAACACTTTTAGTAGTTCAATATTGGTGTTTACCGTTTGCATTGAGTAAATCAACTTCAAATAATTCAATTCTCTTTTCACACAAATAATCACGAATAATGTTATTCACAATTATCTGTACTTTTGTTTGTAAGATCCAGTTTACTTTGTTTAAGCAATAAAATAAAAACAGAACAAGAAGAGAGCGTGATATGAAGAATGTGGGATCAGTATTAGGGACCTCAAGAAAAAAGGCTAGAAAAGTAAAAAGATTTTGATATCACTATATCAAACAAGTAAAATAAAAGACATACTTTTTAAATGGGGCTTATCTAAAGTAAAGAACTACACATTTACAACATTTTAAACGTTACAGTTTCAGATTCAAAAAAAAAAAAAGTTAACTACATTCAATTGGCCAATTGGTTAATTATTTATTTATTCCTGTTTTGTTAAGTACAATAAATAATTGTTTAGTTTCAGCTTGTGGGTTAAATAACGTGTACAATTACCTAAGGGAACAAACCCCAAATATTTACCCATAGCTTTCAATACTGAATAATTAATTTACCTTGTCGGTATGAAACAAAAAAATTACTTACAACGAATTAATTGACCAAATGTTTGATTTTTTTAAAATTATTCTTGTTTTTTAATGATTGTGCACAGTTTGGTGAATAATTGTGCAAGTTTCACCTTAATCTGAGAATGGTTGTGGCACTAAGGAAAATGTGTCTTACAAACGTTCTTGCAGAGGCGATGCACAGCATTGGGTAAGTGGGCAACAGCCATTATCCTTGCGGTTTTATCCATTACTCAAAAGAAGCGCATCTGGCATTACAGCAACACATGAATCCACGATTTCTACTTTTATTCAAAATAATTGACCATTAATGTCAAAAACTTATCAATGAAGTGATTCGTGGGGTAAAAGAAACATAATATTCTTGATCTGGGGGGAGGGGGTGGGGTTCAAATGCACGAAGTTTTTACTCATTCATCAACCGGTATGATACTAGGAAACTTGATCGTAGAATATTAAACACAACACTGGGAGAACTTAGAAAATGGGTTAAATATTCATAACTTTTGTGGCCAAGGATACAATGATTCTTACAAAGTGAGCATTAATAGTGGAAATAAGGCTTGATTATTGCTAATTAATCACAACTTTACAAATAGAGGACATTGCCCTATGAATACCGATACCGATACGACCTATACCGCATAACTATCTGCAGTTCACGTGACTACTAGGAAATACTACTTATTAGTAGTTGTTATGAATATATAGAGAACTTATTTTCTTACTAAATATTTGTTCTTTTGTAAAACAAAAAAAGAAACATTTTTTTTTATGCAGAAATTACTTTCTTTAGCTATACAATTAAAAAATGTAACAAAATATCAAAGACCGGTTGCATAAATATGTTTAAAATATGGGGAATATATTAAAATTCTTTTTTAAAAACAACATTTGAATCAGTATTCTATTCCATGAGTTAGTTAATAGATGGAAAATCTATTTTATAATGATCCATTGACACTTTTACCATTGTGACCTTAGATGAAATTTTTTTGTACCAATGCGCGAATCTATGAATGAAGCTTGATTTACTAATGGAGAAGCTTGTGAACTTTTAAATAAAACTTGCTTCCCCTGAAGTTTTTCATTGAAAAGTCGTTAATTTTTTTTTTTTAAATCCGCTTGCATATATAATTTTAAAAATTACACGCTTCAATTTTGGAAAAGAAAAAAGTAGCCGTTGCATCAGAACTTTGAATGATCTAAAATATCATGATGTCCGATTTTCATTTTCTCTACTAGCTTTTGATATCTAAACGGGACGGACGGACAGACAGGCCACACAAGACTAATAGCGTCTTTTCCCCTTTCGGGGGCCGTTAAAAATTAAGAAAAACAATGAGTTGGGAAAAAACTTTAAGCCATGTGCGGGTGGTGCGAGCCGCGCGAGGCATCAAGTGGAGATGGGTATCAAACCAAGGACAAAAACCACTCTGTACATACCTGAACAAAGACAAACTAAATGTATTTGTAATGTAGAGAGTGTGAACATTTTGATTTGGTTTGGCTACCTTATTTAATCTCCTATTTCCGTTCTTCAATTCAATGTTAGCTGCAGACCAGGTGGAATCAAAATTAGTACCTTAGTTTACATCTCTTAAGGCAACGCACTTTTACACGCCCACTTTCTTCTAGGGCACATGGTACATGTTGTTACTTCATTGCTCAGTACGCTGGTTTTATCTAGATCTAGAGCTTATAAATAAATATATCAATAAATATAACTAGACCCTAGATCTAGATAATTGTCGTACTTCATTTTCATTCACAGTGATATTCTTTTAGATTCAGCCATGTTGAAAAGAATTCACGGCTTCTTGTAAATTTAAGGACTACTGACCAATGACAGCGATATCAACATTTTTCTCTAAATATCTTTACTTGTTTCCTTTTTTTTTAAATCAATTTTTTGTTTTGTTTTAACAACTTAAATGTAAAACAGTAAAATACCTTGCTTAAGACTCCAAAAAATCCTGTTGGCGCACATATTGCTAGCTCAGAAGGAGAAATCGTTGACGGTAGGGATGAAAGGGCCCAAAGTGTAAGTATCTATAATGCTACCTGAAAAGAATCTTGGATATCATTCGTTTCTTTCTCATAGCAGAATCTGGCACAACTCTATTAGTGGCATCGCGAACAAGTCGAAGAAGCATTGTAAAGGTAATTTCTAGGAATTTCTGAAATTACTGTCCAAGTACGATCCGCTTCTGAGAAAACGTTTGCTCCTACCCAAGTTAGTTCCAGACCGAATACGTACACCACAAATATAAAACGATAACTTTTGTAATATTGGGCGAGTACGAGTTGCTCCTACTCCTTCGTTTGTCCTATTAATATCGTTGAATAGTGGCTGCCTTCATTTACTTTCCTTTCACGTAGTATAACGAAAAACCTTACAGAAAAATGTAAAATCTCGTCAAAGAAATATAGGTCTATGTAGTTAACATTTGACCTGTGTAACTCGTGATATGCATGTCTAACCATGTCAGTGCGTTATTTTATTGCCTGACCACTCAATCTACAACTAACACTAATGTGTAACGCACATGAAAAAAACGTGAGATGGTTCTTCTCACCATCGATAGACTAGTCACACGCTGACCACAGTAGTTCCTTATTTATTCCTAGTCACGTGATGCTGGTCTTTACATCTCGCGCCATGCTTAGTTTTTTATCGTTTTTAGTAGCATCTGAACGTTTTATGTCCATATTTAGTGGTTTTAATTCATTCATTGGTCAGCCACTCCAGGGCTTTTGCAAGAGAGGATTTGAGCCTCTCAAGCACTCACTCAAATGGAGTTTGATGATGATGACGATGATTAATTCATTATCGGCAAACTTTAATTTTTGTTAATATCAGGAAAATCTACATATCAATCTTTTTATATATTTAACTTACACAGATAGTTAAAGCTTGGACAGACGAAGCCGTAGCATAAGCTTATAGATCTAGATCTACACTATAGCGCTGTCACAGATTTTGGATAATCAACTCAAGAAAAAAACATCCACTCCCTCCACTCCAGGCCCTAAAAGTAGACAGGCTAGAATATTAAAAGTTGGACAGTGTGTCGGATTGGTCAGACATGCCTAGTCCGTCAAGTTGTCAGACAGACATAGTCTACTGTGTAGTCGACTATCTACTATAAATAATGAAAAGAACGTGTTTTTCCTTGTGTGTTAGGCAATAGGGTTGAGAGTTGCCTAGCGAGCAAATAACACAGTTGTAAAATGTTTACTATGTTCCTTCAGAGTTGAAGGATAATTTACGTCTTAGTCCAAATCTCCCGAAGGACGACGGGGGATGGCAGTGGGCAGGGTATGAACCCGGGACCATCGACAGGTCCGAACGACAGTCCAGCGCGCATACCGCAAAAGCAAGGAAGCCACCCTACTTGTTAGTCAAGCATAAACGTAGATTAATTCGAGATCTTTTCTTACAAATATCAAATGTTTCTTATCCCGCACTGTTTTTTTGGGTGTTTTTTTTTTTTTTTGGGGGGGGGGGGGGGGGGGTCCACAAGTATCTAGATCTAGTTCTTGATTAACGTTTTTAATATTATAGTAGCATAGTAGGCCTTACTCATAAAATTTTAAAAAATGCAAGAACTTTTGAGATTTTAATTCAAGGCAAAAATTAACAAACCTATTACGTATTACCGGTATAATATTCTATATATACCCTATATATATATATATATATGTGTGTGTGTGTGTGTGTGTGTGTGTGTGTGTAATTAATATTACCAACACACATTTTAATAGTTCTTAGTAGGATCTATGCAATCTATGGTTACTTGCAAATAGCATATAGACCTCCAGCGGACAACGGCTTTGTTAGCAGGTGTTGCGGGAAAATATGCAGGTCGCAACTGGGTCTGCATGTTCATGTGAAACACTGCACGTATCTTTAATCTTCCTAATCGAAGACATTGCCATTAGAGCAAATAACCAAAAGTTTAGCACGTTGTTACTCGTTGACGTGCTTACAAATAATTGAGAACTATTTCCTGAATCTACTCCTTTGACTGTCACATGCTAGAGAAGGACAATTTCTTATACGGTTAGCAGTTGAAAAGTCATGGAAATAACAGTGTGGCCTAACGCCCTAACCATGGCATTGTTTATCTCCAACCAAAGTACATAATCTAAAAAAAAAAAGAAAAAGGTCCAACAAAATAGACGAAAACCAGCGACAAGTCACATTTAAATTACTGCTAAATCCGATATAATTAAAGTGATACAATGTGGGAAATTTTACCTGCAGCCATTCAGAGGTTTGAACAAAGTACAGGGAGATACAACTCACTATTCGCAGTGGTGAAGAGTAACATGCAATGACGTAGGATACCAGAAGAATTGACTGTCTCCAACTTTTATTTATACACCCTTTATGGGCGGAAACTCGGAAGCCATATTGGGAAAAAGGTCAAGTGGTTATTGGCGGCCGGTGCGGCATGAAGAAATATCCACATAGATATAAGGGTACATTTTCAGTTAAGTTAATCCTATTATTGAATTTTTACGATAATAGATCCTCTGTGTTCTGTTTAAGCGCATTGATTCTATATTTGATTATGATTTATAAACTTAAAATATATTTTAGGCGAGTTAAAGCAATGTAGATGTTCCCAAGTGACTAATTAATTATGTTTTCAGTCTGTATCCGTAGCGATTCTTATCAGACCTCTTGGATTTCCCGACGTCATACCTGGTTACTAGAGAGATTGGTTGTCCCGGGGTTTCACAGAGGAAAAAATATCCCCAGAACAGACATTATTTATTCATACTCGCTATTATTATAATTGGCCTCCTTCAGTCGTAGAATGACTATGGTTCATCTCGAACACTTTTCATGTGGCTGTGGAGCCCTATTTTGGAGAGACACTCCCGTCCACATATATTGCAGGTCAAGTTGGCTTTCGCTTTGGTGGTAGAGGAGCTGGCCATTTTTCGTATGGCACGCTTTTCTTCCAAAGCTGAGGCCCGTGTTTTCTTACTGTCCATGGCTTTCTTGGTCACCGTCTCTCTCCCTCCACGTATTGCGGTCTAGAGCTATGTCTTCCCAATGGTCAGTATCAATGTTAACTGTTTTTAAATCACGTTAATTACATCCACGTAATGGAGGTGGGGGCGACCAGTTTTTCTTGAGACAAACGCGAGTTGCCCGTAGAGAATGATTTTCGGGATGCGATTGTCCTCCATCCGACGAACATGTCCAAGCCAGCGCAGGCGGCGTGGTCTGAGGACTGTAAAGATGCTGGGAAGGCTCGTTCGTGCAAGAATCTCAGTATGGCACACTTTCTCTTGCCATGTGATTTTCAAGATACTGCGCAAGTGGAATGAGTTTACTTTTCTCTCTTGCTTTACGTAGGTAATCCACGACAGTACAGTCGTACAGTAGCGTACTCAGAACGCATACCTTGTAGACCTCCATTTTGGTCGCTATGGTGAGCTTCTGGTTTTCCCTAAATCTTGGTCGGAGTCTAGCGAAGGTCTATGCGGCCTTCCCCATGCGTTTTTTTATTTTTATTTCCAGCTAATACTTGGGGTGGACTTTGAATAAATCTCAATTGGCATATGCCTACAATATAAAAACTAAAAACTTTGAAAACTTTTCATGTTGTGTAATTATATCACAGAATTTCAATAGAATCATTTTGAATTTTAAAATAATCTTAAGTTCAAGGACTTCGTTGACAGGGCCGGATTTAAGGGAGCCATTGTCCGGGAACTCCCCAAAGAGAGGGGGCGCCAAAATAGAGATTTTAAACAAATATATCCGAATTTTGAGTGATCATATCTTTTACATTTTTACAAAGCTTGTATAAATTCACTCTGTCTTTCTGTCTTTCTGACTGTTCGTCTGTCTGTCTGGTAAAAAGCTTATTACATGTGATTTCTCCCACACCCAATCTCGGATCAATCTGAAATTTTGCACAATTATTTCTTTTACCTGACAACACAAGAATCAATTTTTAAAAAATTACCGATTAATTAATTAACAATTTATCATCATCATCTTTCCTGTGCGTTCCTCATGGAACATAGGACCTTAGTAAAAACACGCCACTTTTCACGGTCTCTGGCTAGTTTTTTTAATAGCTCTTTCCTGTCCTCTCGGCCTCATCTAGTATACTGCGTCGCCACAGTCTTTTTGGTCTTCCTCTGTCTTGTGCCTTGGCGCAATGGCGTCACTTAGGGGGGGGGGGTGTGGGCACCGGGTGACACCCACCTGGGAGTAACACCCAAGTGGGAAAAAATGCACATTTCCCAAAATCTACTTTAAAAATTTTTTTTACCTCTAATGTCTCTTCCAGCTTAGTATCACCATGTCCCAAACCTTCTTAATTTAATTCTATTTGACTAGCAATCTTCCTATAATCAGAAAAATAATGCGGAAATGTAGAAAAAGGCTTGGCATTCGGGGCTTTGCCCCGGTAAATGCTTAACTTAAGGTCCTCCCCCTAGCCTCTTATCTGAACAGTTGAGTGGCGAACGTAACATTTTTTTAATTGTAAAATGTTGAAAAACAAATAGACTTAAGCCTCTCGCGCGCCATTCCCCACGCATACGGCTGCAAGGTCTCACCACAGAAATCAGTTTTAGGAGTCTTTCACAGCCACCTTCCAGCTGGCGCCCACGAAGTTCAGGGCTTTTAAAAAGGTGTGACGCCATGTTAGGCGTGAACGGCCATGTTTTTACTTTCCTTTTGTTAAGGCTGACTTTGGTAAACTTGTTTCTTCTTGTCTAATGATATGTCTCACGTATGTCAATCGACTTTCAGTCGCCACTTCCCCTAGACAACGAATGCATGTGCTGGAAAAAGATTTCTCTATCATGTCGGTATGTTATTTAAGGATCTTTCTCAGCCATCACTGCTCAGCCTCTTTTCAACCTTCCACGTCTCGAAGCCCAGGTAACCGTTGGGACAATGATTGTATTGAGTAGGTGGGTTTCAATCTCCAGGCTAATTGATTTGTTTGTTCTGATTGGCCGTACTTTTTGAAAGGACTGCTCTTGCTTTTCGATCCGGCATGAAACACTATGATATGCATCTCCATCACTTGAAAAAAACTGCCTACATAGGTGAACTTTTCTACTTGTTCAAGATCTGTAGGACCAATGTTGATGGGTAAACTAGGTAACCTGCATCCAATATGCATAACTTTGAGGGCGTCTTGATTAGTCATCTCGTGTATACATTTAATTGTATTTCAAAGTAATGCTATGTCGTCTGCAAAATCCAACTCGGTTTGATTTTCGCCATGGTAACCCGAATGGAGTCTGTTTAATGTGTTTTTTATGACATAGTCGATGGCTTCAAGAAAGAGAAATGGGGGATAAGATGCATCATAACCTCTTATCCTTCTCAATGTTGAAGAATTCCGGCGTCTGATGTGACACAACAGCTTGATTTGCTTTAGACATGTCGCTGAATCTGGATAAATTGTTGCAAGATGCCTTATTTTCTTGCTATTTTTAAGAGTGATGCCGTTGGACGCCATCAAACTTTATATATATATATATATGTTCGTGAAGCCGACTTGGTTTCATAATCTCATTTGAAAATGCCGTCATTCAAAGTAGAACATTGGAATTTTTTTAATCTAGTGGCAATTCACTAAAACTGTAAACAATATTCCATTTATATATCAGCGAGATTTCGTAATCACTTTGTCAGTGTTTTTTGTTTTAAAAAACGTTAAATTATTCTATTTGAATGTTAGCTTTAACGTTTTTTTCAATTAACATTTACATATCACTATATTAACATATATTGATAAAATATACATTAATTTACAAGGTGAATTACCTAGTTTGTCTATCAAATCATGAATGTTTATGTGCGTAAGATCTAAGGACACTAGATACCCTCTAATTACAGCAACAGACTAAGAGTTTAAAAATAGAAAATGGGATTCCCGAACTTAATTTCTAACGTTGTTTCACTTCTTAAATTAGAAGCCAGCGAACTCGAATGTATCTGTATTTAGTTTGCCAGCTTTAACTTTGAAGAATTTTTTATTTGTTTTGTTTCAGTGCATCTTTAGTTTCTTCTTCCCCCGTTATGCCCAGCGCCCCCTTACCGCCCCCTATTGTGCCCAGCGCCCCCCAAAATCACGAAAACGCACCCCAGGGGGCGATAGCGTCCCGTCGAAGACCACTGATGTGGATAATACACTTAACCATTTTTAGCGGCCCCCGAAAGGGGAAAAGACGCTATTGGTTTTGTGCGAAATGTCTGTCCGTCTGTCCTGTTTAGATCTCGTAAACTAGAAATGATATTGAAAATCCGACATCACAATATTTTAGACCATTCAAAGTTCTGATGCAACGGCTACTTTTTTTTTTTCTGAAAGCGAAAAATCTAATTTTTAAAATCAGTTATGCAAGCATTTTTTTAAAGAGAAAAAGCTAGTTAGTATGCATTATAAGTTAGACCTAATTTAAAACGAATAGTAATCTTGTAAACTTTATTTTTCTTATCTTTTATTATTTATTGCGAAAATTAAAAAAAATTTTTTTTTTTTTTTTTGAGGATTCGAAAAAGAGGTTGAGCCTTTTCAAAACCATTAGATCAATTATAAGACATCAGTAAGGCCAGGAGAGGAGCGGTAAAGCGCTTGGCTTCCAAACCGGGGGTCCACTCAGCTCTAATGAGTACCTGACATTAGTTGGGGAAAAGTAAAGGCGATTGGTCGTTGTGCTGGCTACATGACACCCTCGTTAACCGTAGGCCACAAAAACAGATGAACTTTACATCATCTGCCCTATAGACTATAGACTACAATGTCTGAAAGGGGAACTAGTTAGGCCAGGTTCACATCTAACTTTCCATTCACTTTCACCTATCCTTTGATCTGCGGGACCTTTGGGGCACTACACAAGATCTGTTTTCTTTCTCCATTCTTATCTCTCATTTGTCTTTGATATAATTTCATTCGGATGTTCTTTCTGAAAATATTGAAGCCTGCCGGGTTTACCCAAATTCGGAGGCCGATTTTGAGTTTGTGTTTCCACACAAACTGTCTTTGTAACCTTGTTTGTATTTATTTTTTTACGGAAATGTTTTTTTCTTGAATAAGAGATTGACCCCTTACAAAACAAATAGATCAATTAGATATTCAGTTAGGCCAGGTTCACATCTAACTTCACATTCGCTATCCTTTGGTCTGTTGGACCGCTGGGGCACCACACAAGATCTGTCAACCTTCTTTCTCCATTCTTCTCTGTCATTTGTCTTTGATAGAATTTCATTTTGATGTTCTTTCTAAAAATATTGAAACCTGCCTTGGTGGACTACTTCGGGGCCGATTTTGAGCTTGTGTTTTCACAACCGTGTTCGTATTTGACCCACATTCCACTATTACCTCCTTGATGGAAGTGCGTAACAACAGATTATTATAAAGGGACAATCGGGAGGTGGGATTTTTCCCCCGATACAGTTCAAGGTCACTTTTGATGCGGCTGCGCAAAGAATTTTTTTTTTTTTTTGTTTTTAAATATATTTTTGTCGCATTTTTACCGAAAATACTTTAAATCTTACTAAAACATTGTCGTGGTTACGAAGTGCCTTAACTCCAAAAACTCAAAAATATATATTCTTTACTAAAATATGCAATTTTGGGAGTCAGTTACACATATCGGGTCTCAAATACGGAAATCCTATGCCGAACTGGGAGTCGAACACTTATTGAGGTTGTGACAGAGATGGGGTTTGCGGGACATGTTCTCCGACAAAATGAACTAGGCCTACACATACCAAGAGTTGCGATAGAGGCCAATACAAGGAAAGCGCAAACATGGACGTCCTCGTATAATTTGGCGCCACACCTTCATTGAGGACCTCAGAACAGTGGACACCAAGAGGGAAGAGGCCTTAGACATTGCCAGTGACAGATTTTTGTAAAGACAGCTTTCCGCCCAATGCGCCGAATGGCGCGGGAGGACCTAATTCTAAATAAAATATACATATTATGTTTTCTTAAGAAGGGAAATCAGATACCGGTGTAATATTTACAAGTACCCGGTACTCTTCTTCTAAAATATTGCATACGCTTTTATGTAGCCTATAAGCAGTATTGAGTGAATTTTTATTAATGCTTTAGTAAAAGTGTATGGGCCTCCACACAAAATTTTAGTCATTGATTAAAATGCATGACTAGATTGACTTAGGAACACATGTATGACGTAATCATCTTCTTTTTTTGATGTAACGTCTGTATTTCATATGATAAAATCATGCCCTGGGGCCTCAACTTACTTTAATCCGGCCCTGTTCGTTGGTGTGGGATGTGAGCACGTGTATGTTGGGTTAGAGTTTCACGTGGAAACCATGGACAACCAAATGATCATGAACTAGCAATAATTTTGGAATTACGTGTGTTGACTGCTGACCTGTGGTTTTCATTATTCGCTGCTCATTATACGTCTGAGGCCTTGTACTTGATAAACTGATCTCGTTACGTCAACTTGCAGATGATCCTTGATTTGATCTTAGATTTGATCCTAGATTTCATCCTTAATTTGATCCTAGATTTCATCCTTAATTTGATCCTAGACTTCATCCTTAATTTGATCCTAGATTTCATCCTTAATTTGATCCTAGATTTCATCCTTGATTTGGGCTTAGATTTGATCCTAGAGTTCTTTCTAGATTTGATTTTAGATTTCATCTTTGATTTGATCCTAGATTTGATCTTAGATTTGATCCTAGATTTCATCTTAGATTAGATCTTAGGTTTGATCCTAAATTTTCGAAGATGAATTCAGAGTAGGCCTATATGAAGTGTGACAAATGAACAATCTAAATGAAATTTAACTGCAAAATTTCTCGAAAATATTGACCTCTCTGACCGTGTTGTACAGTCTGAACGCCTTGCATTTGGGTACTTGATTATCTTGTGTGTCCTTGTATTGTCACTGAAATGAAATTTATTTATACAAACATACAAACAAACAAAAAAAAGAAATAATAAAACGCCTCTGCAAACTAAATTTAAAATATGTGCTTTAAAAAAACAAACAGGAGTTTATGGCCACGTCTGAAGTACAAAAAGGTAGAGAAAAGAATGTAGGACATTCGTAAACTATTGTGTCCCACAAGGATAATGCCCAGTTTTATTTCATTTGCAAACAATATGTCATCATGCTTCTAGTTTCTGAACCTATTACCATAGAACATTGTTCAGAAATGAAGTATTCCAAAGAATACTTCATGGATTGCGTTTTATCAAGCACATCTAGATTTCTTTCATTAAGTTTTCCATCATTGCATGCAAGCAATTTCTTACTTTGGCACCAGACAGTTTGTACAGCAGTGCAGTCAGTTTCAACAACTCTTATTGATAAAAGTTACTTCAGAATGTTTATGCCACAAAACAGGTTGGTTTCACTTGCGGTTCTCCCCATCTAGTGAGAAACAGCAAACAATTTAGGAATAGATACACTTAACTTCTGATTAGGCTACTTGCAAAAAGACTGTACTTGCATTTGCATTGGAAAAGCTTTTATCAAAATCTACTGACACATTACGAAACATACATCAAGGCTTGATATGGTTTCTGTCAAACCCATTGTACAGGAAGGGACCCGCGGGTTCTTGCTAAAATTGTCACTCGTAAGACAGCTCCTCTAGATAGAGGGTTATATGTGTATTCTCCTATCATTCATAAGACAGATCCTCTAGATAGAGGGTTATATGTGTATTCTTCTGTCATTCATAAGACAGCTCCTCTAGATAGAGGGTTATATGTGTATTCTCCTATCATTCATAAATCAGATCCTCTAGATAGAGGGTTATATGTGTATTCTTCTGTCATTCATAAGACAGCTCCTCTAGATAGAGGGTTATATGTGTATTCTCCTATCAATCATAAGACAGATCCTCTAGACTCTAGATAGAGGGTTCTTGCTAAAATTGTCATTCATAAGACAGCTCCTCTAGATAGAGGGTTATATGTGTATTCTCCTATCATTCATAAGAAAGATCCTCTAGAGGGTTATATGTGTATTCTCCTATCATTCATAAGACAGATCCTCTGGAGGGTTATACATTCTCCTATGGGGTCTCTTTTCTTTCATTTTAATTTACAATGACTGCACACTTAAACAGGTATAAATGACATGATTATATCTATAATGAAGTCTTCAAGAGTAGGCTAATACTAGAATCATTTTAAACAAAATAAAAGTCACAGAAAATACAAAGATCGTTAAAGATTAACATTCTTTTAATGAGACCATTCTTAAAAACTATATAGAGACAAAATTAGTCACTGGGTGTATCTAACTGGGTTACACAAGGCAACAACAGGAGAACATGACATGTAAAACATAACTACAATGTTAAAATGATGGACTGATTGATGTACATTGTGTGCTGTCCACATAAATGCTAAATTGCATGCTTCTACGCCCTACAGACTTCTCAGTTCCAGAGCCATTGAATGAACTAAAGCTACATCTTTACAATAGGCTCTGAACTGTCCCAGACTATTGTACAAGCTAAATCTGAATCTCTGTATACTAAAAGGTTTATATAACTATGTACCTGGTATACTGTATGAGCTAAAACAGAAGATTAAAATAACTTTTTCAACTTTAACATTTTAAAAAATTCTACTCAGTCACTAATAGTTCATAAATATACCAAATGTCATGTATACATTCCATTCTATGGACTACAATGCAGATCTCTGATCAAACCATTTAAATGAAATTTAATGCCATAGAAAATGATTTTTTAGATATTAAATCAAAGTTGGCCTAACACTATTCAACTACTACCCCCAACAAAACCTTAGTTTGAGAAAAGTAAATGTCAATACAAAAAAAAAATAATTCTAAGTTGTAGTTATAAAAAATTATTTTTCTAGCTAGTACTAATAATCATGAGGGGGGGGGGGGGGGGGGGGCATGGTGGCTAAGAGGTCTTGAGTTCGAATATTGGTAAAGACTGGGAATCTGAACTATATCAGATTTTAAGGATGCCTTGGAGTCAACCAAACTCTAAAAGGCTAATGACAAAAATTAGAGAAAATAAAGGTCTTTGTGCTGGCCATCTGACACCCTAGTTTACTGTCAGCCATAGAAACAGATAAGCTTTACATCATTTGCTACTATAGATGATTATGAGTAAAACTTGTAACATGTTCAACTAGTGTGAGTACCCACTGTTGCTTTCTACTGTTTATATAGAACTTAAACAAATCCTATTCAATATGTTTATGTCAACACTGTTGGAATATCTAGAGATAATGATCCAAGAAGAGAATAAAGCAAATGACAATTTTTTAACCAAATGTCAGAAAATCTTTGCAAACATCAATACAGTGTTAAGATTTACTAGATTTTAACTTTTTTTGGGGTCATTTCTAAGTGGCCTCTACTAATTAGTAGACACTAAATGTTGTCCAAACAAATGATTGGTTCCACTTAAGGAAAGCAAAGATGTAACTGATTGTAAATGAAATTATTTCACTAGTTTTCAATGCAGGTTAATAAATATTGTGCAATGAATTGTGTTTCATTCCAAGACCCAATCTTATTTTTTATTTATAGATTAAAAATAATGTCAATTCTACACAAACAAAAAAAGCATGAAGACAGGAAAAAATAAAGTCAATTTTGTTTTAAATGCATGTCTATGCCCTATATAATATTGCCAACACTATTATACTTGGAAAAAAATTGTAAAAGAAGCAGCAACAACAAATATATAGCTATTTTGTTTACTGTGGTTTGAGCCGCCTTCCTCTTATTTCTCTAGATCAGGGGTGGGCAACCTTTTTCTATTGAGGGCCACATTCAAAAACATTTGGGGACTTTGGGGCCGCATATATATATAAATATATATATATATATATTGCACTACAATTGAGGGATTACATCAAGAGTTAGCAATTTCTTGAACTAATTTTACGCATGTTTTTTTTTATTTACCTATTGCCAGTTTAGATCACAAAATTTCACCACGAATGTATAGAAGTACTTAATATAAAGTATATAACTGTTTACCCTCTTGCAAAATTTTCCGGAATCTTGGAACTAGCTAACTAGTTGTTGTTTTTCTTGTGACTACTGTCAATTACAGTCAATCATCATTGATTTGTTCTAACACTTGATAATTTTCAAACAAAAAAAAGGTTTGTTCACAGATGAATGTGGTTCCAAATAATGTGAAAGTTTCACAGCAAAGTTGTTTTTTTAAACTCCCGCGAAAGAACTGGCTTGAACTTCTTTTTCAGATCATAATTTGCTTGGAGGTATTTCCTCTGGAGCTGAATCAGCTTCTGCACTAGATCCTAAGCTGAAGATATTGAAAACTGGTTCCAAGTTCTGGAAGTCTTAAAATTTGCTTTCCAATTCCACAATCAATGAATCCAAATAAGTCTTGTACTTTTCAACCATTTCACTAAAAATAGTTTCACCTTTCACCAATGAAAGTGAGAAAACCTGATTTCACTTGCTGGCCAAAAGAAATGGAATAGCTTTGTTTGCAAAGATTTAAGATGCACATACATTTCATGTGCCAACAACATGTTGCAATGCTTCTGATGATAAACATGAAGTCTGTCTTCAACTTTTTAGAATGACGTTTAGAGACATTGTTTCTTTAGCCTCTTCATTATAAGTGATAAGAATCAAAAGTTTTTATAAATTAAAGATATTTACAATATATATTTGCATTTTTATATTTGCGTAATGTGTACACCTGAATTCTTTAGGTGTCCACGGGACGCATAAAACACTTCGACGGCCCACCCCTGCTCTAGATAGCTCACTTAGACTAAGAGCCGCAGGCTCCTTTTAGTACAAACAGAAATCTTTCTTTCTTAAATGTACTTCAAGAAAGTTGACATTAAATGTCACTGCCAAATGATTGCATTAAAAAAAAAAGACTTTATCTTTTATGTCTGTAGTTTAATTAAGAAAACCATAAGCAATCCACCATCAATAAAACTGTAAACCATTAAAACAAGTCATAGATATTAAGATGATAAAATTGGTATAATCACAACACCTGTGTACAAATAATTCAGACAATATGTTATGATACTTGTTTTACACATATTCAATACCAGAAGTAAAATATGAGTTCATGTGACAAACCAAAATCTACTGATTCTCTACACAAAAAAATCACTGAAAATCATTAGCTCTTTCAATGTCAGTTGAAGATGTTGACGTAGGGGATGGTCAGTGAGTGTGTGACACATAATGCCTACAGTTTCCATCTCTTACAGAATGTTTCTGTGACAAATACTAAAGTAGAGAGCAAATAGAATAAAAAAGAAACAAAAAATTACAACAGCTGATGTACAATGTAAAAGATTAAAATCAGATCCTACTAAATATTATGAAAAATGTTTGCTTAAAATGTTTGGCCTCCTATAGTTTCCATTACTTTAAATTAGTCCTCATTAACTTAAGAGACTTCTAAGTGTGTAAATAGATGTAAGCCACCATTAACAGAAATAAATATAATCTCATGACAAGAAAAAAATAAAATAAAAACAAGAAACAGCAGAGCAAAGTAACAGAATCTTGTTATCAAAATTAGTTCAATATTCATTTTCAACTATATTTAGTTGAAGCTCTCTATATCTTCAGTTGTCCACAATAGTTTCATTCTTCAACAAATTATTTATATTTAGTTTCTGAGGTAGTATTTTATGTATATTTTCATAGCATCAAATAAATAATTCTATTTCCATTAATTTCTATTGTTTGTTACCCACAGCTGTGGTGTTTATGATTTCAGCTAATAATAATTACTTCAGATTTCTTGAAGTTTGGTGGAGGATTTCTATGATTTGCAAAGTCAAGGAAACAAATAAAACTAACATCAAGATGTACATCCATCTTGTCATAATGTGCATCAGAGTCCAAAGGTGTTCATATCAGGAAAAGACAAACAATAGCATTATGTTCCATTATAACTAAGCAAACATCTGCTTGGCTCTACACAGAATGGCAGCCAAACATGATGAGTAGCTTGACCTAAAGCAGGTTGGACCTCACTGGAATCGAACCTCATGCAGCTGAACATCACCGAGCACCATGACATGGGTGGTCCTCTGTATGGGCAGGATTCTGTGAATGAACTCAGTGAAGTGTTTGTTGTTCACAGCAATCTGGGGAATATAAACCAAGAAGAGATTTCAAATAAACATTGAAAACACAACAGTTCACTTAAATTTTAACTTCACCTAATCTAAGTATCGAAAAACTTTACATAATCTAGGTATCCAAACTTTATGTAATCTAGGTATCTAAAACTTCACATAATCTTGGTACCAGTATCTAAAACTTCAAATAATCTGGGTATCTAAAACTTCGCATAATCTAGCTATCTAAAACTTCACATAATCTAAGTATCTAAAACTTCACATAATCTAGAAAACTTCACATAATCTAGGTATCTAAAACTTCACATAATCTAGGTATCTACACCTAGAAATATATAAAACAAGCTTTGCTCGAGGAGGTGAGATAATTTAGAATAAGATACGTTTACTTGCAATTAAAAGAACAAAAGGCAGCAACTGGCTTTTAAAATAAACAGCAGATTGTTTACAAAGACCCCAGCACATACATTTTGAGATCTGAAAGAAAGCTACTGCTGATGTCAGGCACAAACAGAGAACACAACTTAAATTAGGGACTTTGCCATTATATCTGATAAAATATAGATGTGCATGATGACATACTATATTCATGTCAATTACCTTAAAGCTATTCTTCTCCACCAGGATCATCAGTTCAAATGTGGCAGAAGGAAAAAAGGGAAAATATTCCTGATGTCTCTCTTCTGTAGCGTAAGATCCTCCTTGTTTGTGGGTTCTCACAACCTGATTCCTGTCACTCCCAAATGCAAATCTGACATCAAAGTGCAATGGAAAGTTGTATGAATCATGAGGACCACAAGCCAGGTTTATTGTAAATCTGTGAACATAAGAAAATTTTTTAAAACAATGTTTAATTTTGTACAATTCTTTGCAGCCAAGTCAAAAGTTGGCGAATTTTATAAACACAAAAGCAGAGGCTCAAAATTCTATTCAGATTTACATATAGCACTTGAAAGTGATACAGAGAAACTGTGAAACTTGAACCAATGTGCACCAATCCAAAAAGCACACAATATAATCAGCCTGCCACCACATGTTTACATATACACAAATACAACTGGAGATACTAGCCCCAACCACCTTAGTGGTCTTACTAAAGAGAAATTTATAATTTATAAAAATATGATTGAGATTTAGATATACAAAAATAACATTAAATAAGACAAGATTACAAAGATAAAATTATGCAAATACCTTGTGGGTTTGGAATAGGCAGCACCTTTAATGAAAATAAGTCTACCTGGAATCACTTCCCCAGGGATGGCTGTTGTAAATGGAACTGGCTGTACAAAAATGAGTGACAAGGTCATTTTAACATTCATAAAACACTTTATTCAATAAAATGCAAAGTTATTTGTAAAAAAAAATGGAAGGGAAAGGAAGAATCCAACTTTTGTAGCTCTCACTGAAAGTTTATAACTGTAAATAATGTTTTGTTAAATATTTCAGATCTGAACAAGTATTTAGCTTTTTTTTTTAAATACTATGCAGAATTGTATCAAAACTGTTAAAAATATCAACTACTCTTTGGAGAAATATTTGTTTTTGTGCTCTTTCTTCAACAAAAAAAAAGGTTCTCTTTAGTAATAATATAAGAGTTTATCAAACGATTTGTTAAAAAAATGAAATTAGGCTCAGTAATTGAATTAATGGCTTAATATATATACATAAGAACTTCTATGATACAAAAAAAAAGACTTACTGGAATCATGATTGGTCCATTGCTGACAGGGTACTTTAAAGAAAATATAAGAAAAGCTTAAACAAAAATTTAAAAAAACTGTTGAACTGAAATAACTTTCTTACTGTAAGTTTTCTATTATATTAGTTGTTCTTTTTACATAAACTTGTTCTTTTTACATAAACTATCTTTTAGAAACTGATTGCTCTAAGGCAAAAAAAGAAAAAGTATGCTTACACTTAAAACTCCTGTTGGGTAAGGTGAATACTGAAAACAAACCGAAAAATAAACAAATAATTCAAATTATAATTGTACTCATGTAAATGATATTTACATCTATAATAGGTACGGTTCCCTGACATCTCATCATACGAAAAATGTCATCATTGCAACATTTCATCATTGCATAAAGTGAATTTTGCAGACATAAGTACATTTAGGTGTTATTAAGTAATTAAAATACTGAGCAAGTTAACCCTAACCCTAAATGATGAATTGCTATAATGATGAAATGTTGCAATGATGAAATTCTCGTATGATGAGGTGTCTGGTCACCAATAGCAATACCATAGGCTGTAGTACCACTGGGATGGATGGATATAAATTTCAATTTGAATGTTTTAGATTTTCCACCACATTTAATTAATTAATATTAGCCTTTGAAACCAGCTATGCCCCAGTTGTAAGTTTCTAGTATTGAGTGGATGCCAAGATCAGAAATAATATAGATATATAGATCAATTTAAAACAAAAAATTAAAGTTCCACTTAGGATCATGAATTTTTAAAACATAATTTTCTATAACAGAGTGAATGCCAAGATAAGAAATTATACAGATATCTATGTTAAAACAATTTTAAAACCAAACCAAAATGCAAATCCAACTTTGGACCATTGGTTTCCTGTACTTGGTGACTACAAGAAAATAATTTGACCTACAAATTGAACTTTTAAATTTAAAACAAAACCAGAACAATTGTAGTCTTAAACAGAAACTTCACTTTTATATGTTAATATAAAATATCTTTCATAGAAACATTTTAAGTATTCTTAACTCTTTCTCTCCAGTAATTATTTTCCACTTTCTGATGGAATTATTCATTTTGCTCATTTGTGTTTCACTACCCTGTTATGATTAAACTTCAATAACTGTTTTTGTATGTAATTAGTAAAATATTCTATTAGGTATGTCATTATAGAAGAATGCATGCTCTTTTTATTAAACACAAAATAAAAATTTATTAAAACCAAAAATTAATTTAATTTAATAGGGTCAAATCAATATTGTCAGTTAGGAGAGAATAAGTTAAAATTACTTACAAGTCAAATAGCATTGAAAACTAACAATTTTGTAGTGATAACTTACCTCTGGTGGCTTAGAGGTTGGTTGAGAGTACTGTGGATTTAAAATAATCATTGTGTTCAATTATCTTTGTTATTCAATTACATTTAAATCATTCATTCATTTATTAATATTTGTTTTATTTGGATAACTTTTTGGAACAAAATATTCACTGTATATTGTTTACAAAACATTTTTAATTTAAACCCAATTAAATAAAAATTTCTGGATTTTAAAACAATAATAACACTTGTCAGTGCAGCAGATTGGAAATTCATGAATATTTAAGCAAGAACTTATCAATCCATGAATAATTAGAAACTTTTAGTTTAACTAAAAAAAATTAATAAAGACAAAGTTTAACTAGAAAAAAAAATTTTAGCTAAAATCATAAGTTTTTTTTTAGTTACAACCCTAAATTAAAATGTGTTAAACTTTTGAACATGTACTAGGCGTTAAAACGCACATCCCTGTTTTATGGTTAAGTGATATCAACAAATTTGATTATATAAAAAAAAATGTTAGTTTGCATTGAAGAGGGTAAATTAAAGATGCTGGTAGAAGTTGTGGGAGTCAATATCTGCACTTGAAGGTATCAGAATTATAAAATGTTAAACATTTTTTGCCAAAAGCTTCTATGCAATATTATTAATGGGGTTGTTCCGAATTTTTTCTGAGTTACATGATGGAGTTTAATTTCTGTTTATAGTGGGAATCTGAAAAGTGTGTCAATTTTTAGTGGTTTTAATCAATTCATGTGTGGCAAACAATAATTTATTAACTACAGAAACATCAAGTACACCCTTTTTATATCTTAAACCTTAGATGAAGTCAAAGCGTATAATAGATTCTGGTCTTAATAGGCTTATAGAGATCTAGGTCTAAATCTACAGTAAGCCTATATAGATCTAAAAGCATTAAGATAACTAACTCTACAAAAAAAATTTTAATGCACACCCTCCCAGCCCTAAAAGTAAATAGAATGTGTCTGACTGATTTTAACAACCTGGTCAGATAGACGTCCACATGTAAGCCTAGTGAACTGTACATGTGTAGTCGATGATACTTCAAGACCACCCTGTGTTGTTTTTTTTTATTGCACTTTTTGCAATGGTGTTTGCTAAATTTGAGTGGTCAGACAAGAAAATAACAAACTGGAATGTTTAGTCAAGCATGTTCGTAGATCTATCTTTACACTAAAATAATTACACTCTGCCCAAAAGTAAATCGGATGTGTGTTCGACTGATTTTAAAAACCCCGTCAGATAGGACATATGTAGGCCTGGTGTACTGTAGAGTGTAGTGCATAATAACAAGACCACCCCGCATTTTTTTCCTAAAGCGTTTAATGGTTATGCAATAGTGTTAGTTGTATGGAGATTCGAGAGGTCAGACAAGAAAATAACGAATTTGCATGGAAAACAGATGATTAGCTAGGTCTAGATTCTAGATCCACCCCCAAACCTAACCCAAAAAAAAAGTTAAGAAACGTTTGTATAGTTTAATTAATTTGTTGTAGTTTTGTTCAACTATAATTTGAAATTCATGATAAACTTTTAGTTTAACTACTTTATTTTAGTTGAAACTTATTTTTTGTTTAACTTGTTAAATTTAGTTTAGTGCCCATCACTAACCACCAACAGGTTATTCCTCTCAGCAATGCTCTGTACGCTTTATGATAACTTACCTTACCATCAAAACGCTGCATTAAATACACAGTTATCAATTAACAATGTGTTTTGACATTATGTACATATAAAATAGTTATCAGTTAATAAGTAAACAAAAATACAAGATACGAGAAATATGTTTATTATGTTATGGTATAAGGACTTATGATGAGTGGAATGGTGGGGGGGATGTTTTCAAGGCCTTACAAATTCTTAATATGATAATATTTCTATTATCTCATCACTACCTAACTTGTTCATATTTTTGTTCGAATTTTCTTACAAATATATTGTTACGACTTTAGAGTAGACTGAAGAAAGTAAACTCACCGATTGTCAGGTCGCCGATGTCCCTCTGGTTGCAGAAGCACAATCCACTACGAATAGTCAATAATCCAAGTAATCGAAATAATTTCACAGTTCTCCTAATCAAATGTGTCAAAATGTCCATACAACTATTCACAAAAACCGATTTAACAAAAACAATCCTCCGTTCAAAAATCCGCGATCATAACTCCCGTTCTTCACACATCAACACACTCCTCAGGTCAGTTTCGCCTCCAAACATAAACAAAATTCAAATAGATCTCACGTGGGGAAAATGGTCAGTTGGGGGGGGGGGGGGGACAAGTTTACAACACTGCCCCCTGCCTAGGTCTGTGCGTCCCGAACAGACTCTCCATCATCTCCACAATAACGGTGCAACCGATCTAGGTGCACTACTTTGCATTTGGTTCGAGGGCCCTTCTGGATCCGATACACAACGTCATTGATCCTTTTCACAATCCGATATGGGCCTTCCCAGTCTTTCTGTAATTTCGGCGATCTTCCTTTCTTTCTCTTGGGGTTGTATAGCCAGACAAGATCATGTTCTTCAAACCCCGTAGAATTGGCCCTTCTATCGTATCTGGTTTTCATAAGGTTGCTACTGTCTTTTATCCTACTCCTTGCAACTGCATGAACCTCTTCTAGTCTCCTTCGAAGTCCTGTTACATATTCGCTTGCCGTTGTTGGTTGGTCTCCTGGCTGTCCAAATAAGAGGTCTGCTGGCATCCTAAGTTCTCGACCAAACAATAATTTGGCTGGTGTGTAACCTGTAGTTGCATGAATTGCTCCTCTATAAGACAGGAGGAATAGGGAAATGTAGTCATCCCAATCATTTTGCTGTTCCGCTGACATTTTAGCCAGGTGCTGTACCAACGTACGATTGAAGCGTTCTACCATCCCATCTGATTGAGGGCATAGTGGTGTGGTTCGCGGCTTCTTGATATTCAAGATTTTACAAATCTCATGAAACAGATTAGATTCAAAGTTGCGTCCTTGATCTGAATGTAATTCCATTGGGACACCAAACCGACTAATCCAATGTCCAACCAAAATATCGACTATTGTTGTGGTTTCCTGGTTGGGCATCGCGAAAGCTTCTGGCCATTTACTAAAATAGTCGATAATCACTAGAATGTATTTGTTTCCTTTGTTAGTCTCAGGAAAAGGTCCACCTACGTCCAGTGTGATTCTCTCAAATGGTACACCTTCGTTGTACTGTTGCAAGGGTCCTCTAGTTCGACGTTGCAGGCCTTTAGTTGCCGTACAACGGTCACATTTCCGGCACCAATCTTCTACGTCTTCCTTGTAACGACACCAATAAAACCTTTGTCTGACTTTTTCTAACATTTTGTTAACGCCTCAGTGACCACCTGTGGAGCCGTTGTGCATTTCATGTAGTACTTCTGGGATTCTAATCCTAGGTAAAACTAGTTGTACTCGTGTCAAGGTCCCATCGGTGGATTCCCAAATCCATTTTAGGACGCCGTTGTCTATCACCAGAGAGTCCCATTGTGCCCAGTAAGCCTTGGTAATCTCTCCCGTACTAGAAATTTGATGCCAATAAGGGCGCTGTCCAAATTCCTTCCATTGCAAAATTGGGGCTATTACTTTGTCATCCTTTTGTTCTCTGCTTATCGTCTCCTCAGACCAAGACGCTGATGCACTTAGCTCCAACCGTCTACAATCCAAGGCTCTTGTTTTCCCTTCTACTTTTGAGCAATGCTTACACTCCTGCTTACAAGGTCGTCGTGATAAAGCGTCAGCATTCGAATGGGCTTGTCCCTTCCTGTGTTGTGTTTCGAAATCATAAGTCTGTAACCTTTCTAACCATCTAGCTACTTGTCCTTCCGGATTCTTGAAGGAAAGTAGCCATTGGAGGGCCGCATGGTCTGTTCTCAAAGTAAATCTTTGTCCATACAGATACTTGTGAAAATGTTTAATGGAGTCCACCACAGCTAGCAGCTCACGTCTAGTCACACAATAATTTCGTTCAGCTTTTGACAAACTTCTGCTAAAGTAGGCTATCACTCTCTCGCTATCATTCACTTCCTGTGATAAAACAGCACCGATCCCTGTATTGCTAGCATCCGTGTCAAGTTGAAACACAATACCTGGTAGAGGATAAGACAACATGGGCGTTGAGACGAGAGCCTCTTTCAATCTCTCAAAAGCTACTTGGCAATCTGGCGTCCATTGAAATTGCGTCTTCCTCTCAGTCAATTGGTGAAGGGCTCTAGCGATAGTGGAAAAACTGGGTACAAAGCGTCTGTAATAGCTGCAAAGACCCAAGAAGCTTCTGAGCTCATGAAGATTAGTAGGTGTAGGCCAGTGCTTGACGACTTCCGTTTTTTCTGGATCCGTGCCTACTCTGTCTTTGGATACAATATGTCCCAGATATTTAACTTCCCTCTTAAAGAATGAGCACTTCTTCGGATTTAGTTTCATTCCCGCACTTCGAATACGCTGCATCACTTCTCTCAAGTTATGTATGTGCTCATCAAATGTCTTACCGAAGACTATAATGTCATCTAGGTAAACCAGGCAAGCATTCCAATTTAAGCCCCGCAAAACTTGTTCCATCAGTCTCTCAAAAGTTGCCGGTGCATTGCAGAGCCCGAAAGGCATAACCGTAAACTGCCATAGTCCATTTCCCGTGGAGAAAGCTGTTTTTGTTTGTCATCAGGGTGTAAACCTACTTTAGCAGAAGTTTGTCGCAGTCTACTTTGTAGGCGTGGGTTCATATCCCACTTCTGACACCAGTTGTTACGGCTTTAGAGTAGACTGAAGAAAGTAAACTCACCGATTGTCAGGTCGCCGATGTCCCTCTGGTTGCAGAAGCACAATCCACTACGAATAGTCAATAATCCAAGTAATCGAAATAATTTCACAGTTCTCCTAATCAAATGTGTCAAAATGTCCATACAACTATTCACAAAAACCGATTTAACAAAAACAATCCTCCGTTCAAAAATCCGCGATCATAACTCCCGTTCTTCACACATCAACACACTCCTCAGGTCAGTTTCGCCTCCAAACATAAACAAAATTCAAATAGATCTCACGTGGGGAAAATGGTCAGTTGGGGGGGGGGGGGGGGGGGGGGGGACAAGTTTACAACAATATAAAACCAACAACTGTCTTTTGTTTTTTTACCTACCACTTGTCCTCCTCGCAACTGCAGATCATGAATCAAAATCTGGCCATTAATGTAGATGTACTGGACAGATTCTTTACACTGGTGATGTTTGAAGGTACAGAACTGGAGATGATTCACATAGATCTGTGGGACAATAGAATGAAATAGAGACATTTAAAAATGAGCAATTAAAATCATATTTAAACAAAAACTATAATCATGATGTAGAATGAGGGGTAAAGGAAAGATATAGTCATAGTTTTAAATATTGGTATGATCAATTTTAACTCTAGTTTAGTTGATGCTTGAGGCAGAGTTTCTCAGTCCTTCTGGCTTTCTCCACCCATTTTTTTTCAACTAAACAATACCAACTGCTAAATTGTTTACTTTATAAGTATTTTATAAGTAATCCATAACTCAAATTTCTTTACTTATTGGTATGCATATCACAAGTTTTGGAACTTAACGGAAGTTAGGGTTAGGGCTCCTAATCATCCTTCAATGGACACAAAGTGATTTAGCCTATTAATTTTTAGATAACTTAAATTATCTAGAGCAGATGATTAAAATCATACCTTCACTTTCATTAACAAAATGAAAATGTGTCGTTATTTAATATTATTTACAATTAATGTAATAATTAAATCAACATTCATAATAATTAAATCAACATTCATACTGCAAATTCATATTGTTTCACTTCAATTCTGATCTCAAAATTACTGTCCTGGGCAAATGGGAATCCACCACTTCTTTCCTCTGTCTGCCATTTTCCATTTAACCTGTGAGTTCTAACCACAACTTTGCTTCCAAATCTTGGGTTAAAGTGAAGTGGGGTGTTGCTATCAAGATTATGGCCATAGCACAGATTAACACTAAAACTGAAAATGTAAAGAAAAAAATTTTTGAAAATAGCTTCATATAAAATTCACAAAATTAGCACAGTGATAGCTAGAAAACTTTTGAGTTATTGGATTAGTAAGATCACATAATTTTGAAATAAAATTAGCTTTTTTAAGAGGGTATGATAAAAACAAGCACTTCAGCAAACCATTTCAGGATATTATAGATATTTACTATAAAGTAAATTAGATCCCTTTCAGACCTTGTGATCCCTAATGCAAATGATGTAAAGGTCATATCTTTCTGTGGCCTATGGTAAACAAGGGCACCATGTGGCCAGCATATTGACCAACTGCTTTTACTTTTACCCAACTAATGTCAGGTAACTTGAACTAGGAAAACTCAGAGGCACCCTAAAGATCCAGAAATTAAAAATCCCAGTCTTCACCAGGATTCAAACCCAACCCCTCGGTCCAGAAGCCAAGCACTTTATAACTCAGCCACTACGCCTCCTAATGCAACTTGTATACACTTTCATAACGTCATGTTTATGGTCAGTCTCACAACAAATTTCCAAAGATCTTTAATATATTTAATATCAAATCTTTTATTAATTGTTTTGTATTTCAGACCTTTGATGCTTACAACATATTAGTGCACTATGGTCCAACCTCTTTTTTGGACGCCTTAAGGCATTAAGCTTGAGCTGTGATACTAACTCGAGCCCCTAGCTAAGTAGCCAAGTGGTTTATTCCTCTCAGCCCCACATCACACAAAATGACTAACATAAGTCACTTTGGTCAGTTCTAGCAAGACACTGACTTGCAACATCACAAACTGTGGGCAGTTTAGACCAATAGCTCTTTGCCATGTCACAGATCTATAAGACTATAACTAATGGTCATGGTTCTAGTTCTACTACAAAATGACTAACATCAGTCACTTTGGTCAGTTCTAGTTATAGGTTACATACAAACATTTTAATTTGTATTTAATATTCTTGCTTCTAGACAAAACATGGTTAATTTTATTACATTTAGATACTTAATCTTACTTATCAAATTTAGGGTCAGTCCTGCCAGTAATAATGATTTCTGTGCCAACAATTAGACCCCCAGGTATGTGAGCTGAGAAAGGCAGGTTAACCTAAAAAAAAAAAAATCATTCAAAGTTTAATTATAAATAAATAATTGTGTTGTAGATCATAAAGAAGAAATTTTTTTAATGAACAAAGCTGGTTAGCACCAATAGTTCAAGTCTGAATGTTCCCTGTCACTCAGTAAAGGTTTTAATTTATGACATAACAGTGATAGCCCTGGTTATGGCCACATTCTTATATGCTTGCGAATCTTGGACATTGACTAGAACTAGAGAGGGGTATCCTATTGATGGAATTGGGATGCCACAGAAAGATCCTAAGTATCGCATAAAAAGACTGCATCACAAATGAAGAGATTAGAAACAGGATTAGTAGGGCGACTGGAACCCATGATGACCTGCTAACTACTATTAAATAACGCAAACTAAAATTCTAGGGTAATATTACAATATACTCAAGGCTCACAACCACCTTCCTTCAGGGAAAAGTACCAGGAAAAAGAAGAAGAGGCAGACATGAAGGAATGGATGGGTCTGCAATTGAGGGAGATTTAGTCCAAGGCAAAAGACAGAGAGGAATGGAGCAGGATGGTCAACAGGATCTTGTGTGGTGCCGCAACGGTTCAACAGACTAGGGGATAGGTGAAGGTGAAGACAGTGTTAGTCCATATTTGTCTTTTGTTTTTTAAGGCACTATCATTCAAAGGTTAATATCTTTTTCCTGAACACATTTGAAAGATACAGAATTGTACTTTGTGTATTGCTGCTTTTTTTTAAAGAAAAAGTTGTGATTATGTGATCAAATATAAATTTAGACCAAGGTTCAATAGCATTAAGCATGTCTTTTCAAGGAAATGTTTAACCTAGAACACAATACAGTTGATAAAATTACATTTAAATGAAACTATGGATAGCCACTAATATATTGTGTGAATTTGTTCTTGAACTCCTCTCTCCCATTCCACTGACTGCATTAGTTGTTATTAATACCATCATGTCTGCTGCAGTAGCTCTGATGAGCTGACAATAGGTATAAGGGGTGACATAAAATTGTCAAAATTCAACATTCCATTCCTAGAAAATATTTTCCAGTATTGAGGTATATGTTTTACAAGCTATTATATTTATATATATTAAATATGTAAAGGAAAGATCACTCTTATTTCTGCGGTTAGTCACCCCACGAAAAAACAAGTTGGGGGGGGGGGGGGGGGGGGGGGGGGGAGAAAAGTTGGTTTTCAGACGTCGCTATGGATGGCTGTGCGCTGGACTGTCAAACCTGCCCCGCTCCAATCCCCTTTGTCCTGCGGGAGGTTAGGACTAAGAAGTAAACTACCTTTAACATTCGAAACATGTAAAACTTTTTACAAACAAACATTTTACAAACACTAAATAGCAGCGCCGGACTTAACCATTGTGACCAAGAAGTCTTGGAAAGAGAACAAGTAATCTGCTAGTATATTCACCCGTCACTAAAAAGCAGGGTGGGACTTAACTATTGTGGGGCCCTATGCGAAACGGACTTCGCGGGGCCAAGTTTGGGTAGGGAAGCAGATAATAAGTGAAATTTAAGAGTTTGAATTAGAAAATAAATTTGTCTTTGCATTTTATTCTTTCTTTACTACGTTCAGAATTACTTTACGAGCCTTGGGTGTAGCAAGGTCATACAGTATATATCATAATAATTCTGTATCCTACATAGATCCTGCTCAATCTATCTTTTAGAATTGTTGACCTCAAGTAATTCTTCATTAGTTTTGAGGCGCGAGAAGCTTCTTTCACCAGATTACACAATTACGTCTAATGCATAATGCTGTTTTTATTTATCGCGCGTAGGATTGGCATTTTTCCATATTGAATGACACCCCAAAATGACAATTTTTGTCTATATATTTCCGTATATTTTAAGGACTATTTCGTATATTTTGCAATTTCTGGAGATTTCTAGGAGCTCCTGGTAAATCGACAGGAGGGTGCGGGAAATCTGTTTTAAGTTATAAATGGTTTAATTTAATAATTTATACACCTTGAATTAGCGCGGGTCCTATGAAAGTGCGAGCCCACTGCGGTCACATAGGTTGCAGTGGCCTATGGCCGGTTCTGCAAAATAACTGCGTATGCTACGTCGTGGGTTGACTATATATAGATAGATTCTTTTCATAGCTCAACAGTTTGGACAAAAAGAATTAAAGGGAAGATCACTCTTTTATTCCTGCATGTCGGACTAGAGTTACCCCATGTAACTTTAGCAACGACAAAAAAAAAAGTGGGGGAACAAGTAGTATTCCCCAATCAAAAAATAGCAGGGCCGACGTAACCTAGAAGTCATGGAAAGATCATTGTTTTATTTCTGCAAGTCAGACTAGAGTTACCCCAAGTAACTTTAGCGGCGAAAAATAAAGAAGGAAGGGGAGAAAAAGTAATCTACTCTGTATTCACCTGTCACTAAATAGCAGGGCCGGACTCAACCGTTGTGGGGCTTTATGCAAACGGATTTCGCGGGGCCAAGTTTGGGTAGTTATACTGATAAAAAGTGAAAAATTAAGAATTTGTATTAGAAAATAAATTCGTCTTTGCATTTTATTCATTCTTTACTACCTACTACCTACAAGAATTACTTTACGAGCTTTGCATGTAGCGAAGACATACAGTATATCATAAAAATTTTACTTCCTAAATAGATCACGCTCAATAGCAAGAATTATCAAATGTTTCAATCTATCTTCGAGAATTGTTGACCTCAAGTAATTCATCATTAGTTTGAGGCGCGAGATGCTTCTTTTTCACCAGATTCCACAATTATGGGTATCGCATAATGCCATTTTTTTTTCAGCGTGCGTAGGATTGGCGTTTTCCATTTTGAATGACACCCCAAAATGACAATTTTTTGTCTATATATTTCAGAAAATTTTTTTTTAGTTTTCAAAAGATATTTATAATTTTCATGACTTTTTCGGATATTTTGAAATTTCAGGAGATTTCCAGGAGCTCCTGGTAAATTGACAGAAGGCTGCAGGAATTCTGTTATAAGTTATAAAATGGTTTGATTTAATAATTTACTCCTAGAATTAACGCAGGTCCTTTGAAAGTGCGGGCCCACTGCGGTTGCATTGGTCTAAGGCCCGCCCTGCAAAATAACGGCTTATGCTATGCCCTGGGTCAAATAGTTAATATGTATTTTACTATTATATTTTAAAAGTTGGAGAAAGAAATATACACTGTGACATAGAAATAAATGAAGAGTTTTTTATGGTACCAAACAAATTCAGCAATATCATGCCTCACAACATAGTAAATAGACTTAACATTATCATTAAGTAGTCAACAATAAAACGTGATGACAACTAATTTCATTAGAATTAAGATCTTTATTAAAAGATCAGGTTCCAACAGCGATATGCAAATATGTTAATAGAAAAATAATAGAAATACAAATCTCAACTATACAAACATTTTCACAGTTGCAGAAAAATAAGACTTTAAAAGTAACAGCCCTTTTCAAAAATGTTCAGTTGCATCTTGAAAATATGTACTAAACATATAATACTAGTAAATAGTAGCCAAACATTGTAGGATCAAATCCCTTTAAATATCCAGGTCTAATGTCTGACATCTGTCACCAGTGAATCAAGGTGTGTTTTAAATGTAAACATATGTAGGTGTCAGAGAAAAGCTCTACTTTTTTAAAGGCTTAACATAAGCTTTACAAAATATATTGGATAATGAAAAACTTACCAAGTCAGGAGGTTCATATGCGCCATGACCTCTATGTACCAAAGCTGTAGATTGGACAAAGAAAGTTTTAATCCAAATAAATTCTGACAGTACTATAGAACAAATTATTTTTTTATTTTTTAATCAATCTGCTATTTTTTTTTTTAAACCAATGACATACAGAATGGGTGGGAACAAAACGGAGGGAAAAAAGATGAGTACTAGTGCTAAGTTATTTATTTTTAATCATTGTGTTCATTATTAAATATAATCTGGTTGGTATGGTCTTTGTGGTACTTCATAATTATTTTTTTTATGATGTTGTTTTAGGCAGCTATTGTTTGTGAGCTCCCTTTCCCTCCATTTGTAACTGGTTTAGATTTTAAAATAAAAATGCTATTGTAAATCTCATGTCACTGGTCTTTTCACCTAAATAGTTGCATGACTACTGTTAGTCTACCAAAATCTTACTGTTATAGTAATTAAATGCAAATAAAGGCATGCAACACCACTGGCTTAGTTCCTGGGTTCCTGGTCCCAAAAAGGGTTGGCCAGGCCCCATAAAAACATATGTGCTCTGAGAAGGCTGTCTCCAAGAGGTCAGGAATGAGGGCGGGGCCACCACTTCTGTATGAAAGTTCATTGATTCTAGAGACAATTCTGGGTTTGGGTCACACAAAATATTCAGGTATTGTCCCTCTGTCCCCACCTGGAGAAGACTGAAAACAAATGTCTTTATAATGTGATCACTTATTTCCCTAGCTCGGTTTAAAATAAACAAATAAAATCAAGATCTAAGTGGATGGAGTTGTAATAAGCCCAAAACATTCTGACTGCGTTGAGAACTCAAAGGAATGAAATTGAATACTGCACTGGTCCCAGAATTTAGTTTTAAAACTTGGGACAAAAAAATAAAAATATTTGTAAGTAACATCTGTAACAGCTATTTAAAAGATATTCCTGATTTTAACATACATGAGTTTAAATATTTTCAAAATCACTTTTAACCACATATCCATAATCAATAATCACAAGAAAATGAAAATGTCAAACACAGTAATAAAAGCTGGAGATTAATCAATAGTTGTATACTTTCTGTTTTCTATTGTTATTTTGCAACTTCACATTATCTGGTTTATAGAAAGGTTGGATATGCTAGAGTTGTTTTGAAATGTTTTACATTTTTTTTGGTAGGATCAAAATGTCTTCTGTTTTGTTTGATACTATAGAATGAGTATACCCGGGACCCCAATGTGATAGATTTTAGAAAACAAAAAAATCTATGTTTCCTTTCAATTAAAGGAGATAACTAGATTGAGAATTATTTTAAAGAATGAAACAATGTTCTGGGTGAAATGATAGTTTTATACCATATGCTATTTATTTGAACTCTGTTCTATTGTTGCTATAATACAAGATAGTGCATATATGCACTCAATCTCTATTTTGTTTCTGAATTGTGAACATCAAATGGAAAACAAAGATGGACATGATTGTAATAGTAATAGTCTCAATGTATTCTTTCTTTCACCCACTCACATCACAGAAACTAAATGAAGACACTCTAGCAATTAAAATGTTTGAAAAATAACGTTTTAAAATGATAAAGTTGCTAAGTCTAAATTCAAACTTAAGGACTCAAGCCTGCTTGATAGAAAGCGGATGCCACTGAGATATACAAGTACTTATAAAATCTGAAGGATTTAATGCAATCTTTTGTTAGTTTCACGTTTTTAACCTATGACCTAATTCTCTACAAAAGTTATATCTCCCTTTAGCTAGTACTTGTCTTTATATAAACGAAATTAATTGCAACTAATTGATAAAACAATTGGTCAATATTTCAATTGATTCATGTGTTGTCGTTGACAATGAATAATTTTACAAAGTTTCAACTTGATCCGAGAATGGGAGGTAGAAGAATAGTGTGAATACGTTTTGTTTCAGACAGTGACATGATATACGTTTTGTAATAAACTAAAAGCCTTTTAGAGGATCTTAATCTAACACAATACTCATTCAAATATAGAAAAAAATAATTTAAAGAAAATATTGTATTGTAGAAGTTATTTCTCTTTTTCAATATCAAACAAAATAATCAATAAACAATAATTAATTGACTGATTGGTTAATTTTATTATTGATTTACGTTCTGTTAGGAACAATAAATAATTGTTTGAAGTTTCAATTTGATCCGAGAATGGGTGTGGGAGAAATAACGAATTTATTATCTAAGGGACAAAACCCAAACTATTTAGCCATATTTCTGAATAATGAATAATTAATTTCCATTGTTGGTATGAAACAAAAGAAAAAAATACAAGTAATTAAATGACTAAATGGTTAATTTTTAAAAATCGATTCATTTATTGTCTTCGCCAATGAATAATTGTGCAAAGTTTCTACTTGATCCGAGAATGGGTAACATCTATAATCTAGAATAATCTATTCACACTTTTTACCAAACTTACAGACACTTACAGACCGACAGAGTGAGTTGATATAAGCTCTGTACATTAAAACAGATGCTCTAACAAATAAAGTTTTAAACTATTAGTCCAGCCAGTCAGTGTGCCTGTCTGCCATGAACGCCACACCCCCATCCTATACTGGCCACACAGGTCAGACATTGTACACACACTTATGTGTCGGTCATCAATATTATTACAATATAAAGTAATAACTTGTACAAAAACTGATAACAGAAATACAACATTCTAGAGATATACAGAGGCAATGATCAAAAAAACGTCCTTCTGTCCTATCGTCATAGGCACTTCAGAAATTCTTTGTTTGGTTACTTGTATGTACTTGTAGCTCAGGCGTCCCCCACATCCCACATTCTCTTTTTTTTTTCTTTATCTGCATATCATCACAGTATCATGAACGTAACTGTTGACTACACAATTAAGTGTTGCACACCCAGACAGACAGACAGACCATGTAATAGGAAAGGTGTTAGTAACAAACAACCTTTTGTAAGAACGACTCTTTCGATGTGGCGCTCTTCCATCCTCCTCGTATTCTGCTCGTTGGGAAAGCTACAACGTGATTACTATTGTATATCATCACACAAGGTTATATTTCGTTTAAGCAGCTCATTGTGAATGAGAACCAAAGTAGCATACTTGACCACTGGAGCATAAAACTGATGGCAATCATGGACCTGGAGCGTTTATGTAATACGATAGCACCTTTTGGCTGGTTAGGAAAAAAAAAACTTTGTATGTGTGTGTGTGGCAGGAGATGAGTCACCAAATCAGTGTATTGTACAATAAGTGTGTGGACAAATATTTCTAGGGGCAAACCCGGGTTAACGAGTGTTGGTCATTAATGCCGCAAAAGTTATAACGTGTACTACACGCACCAACACACACACAGAGACTTCCATTCTGTTGTACCAATCTCACAGAAACAACTCTATTACAATCAAGAATGAGCCAGGGCTGCCTGGTTGTGTGGTAAGTGCTCTAGACAGCCGTTTCATGGTCTCAATGGCCCCCGGGATCGAATCCTGCCCGACGCCACCCTCTCCCGCCGTCCAAAGGGAGGCCTGGTCTAGGATGTAATAATCTGAACGAATATTGGAAAAATATAATTTTAAAAAAAAACACCGGATATTAGCAACATTGTACTCTTAAAGACCCCACCATTAAACTATTAGATGTCATCATTGATACGTATCCAACATAAGTGTGTGTGTGTGTATCTATTGTTAAGACATTCCCAGTACTTAGAGGTCTATAAATACAAGCTCTCTAGCCTAAAATCTATATAACTTCTCTCTTTTTTTGTTTTCAATTAATAACGACATGATGGAGACAGAGAAATAACTGTATAAACAAAACAAAAGTTTTAGTAAGCCACAGACAGACGCATGCAGACAAGATCCAACGTTCTAGACACTAAACTAGTTTCCATTATTGTAAGACATAAGTCTAAGCTTTGCCCTTTATGTGCTTGCAAATGGTCGAAGACAGTCAAGCTTATTTTAGCAGTACTTCGATACCACCATCAGTCTCTCTGCAACCCCAGGGCCCGGCAGTGATAAACGTACACTTAAAAATTATAGTCCTTTGTGACGCCTGTTGTTTTTTGAATAGCATCTGGTCTTATATATAATCAAGAGAGAAAAAAAAGACTTTTATTGCTGCAAGCTGAAAATATTTCAAGGTGAACCAAGGACACTGCCCAAACGTTTCTAACGAATGGATGAGGAATTCTGACAATGTTAATAGACCAAAACATGAAGCTCAAAACTCCTTGATCAGACAGCCACCAAAAACAAAAAGCTATCTTCCTCCCCCCAAGCAAAAAATATGACCAAAAAATAATAATACATAAAACCTTCCCTTCTAGCACGGTGACACAAAACAAGGGAGAGAAGTGGTCATGTGACAGCCACAACGACTACACTCGTGATAAGTACACAAAAATGTCAAGAAGTATGGTTCCCACCTCTGCTGGCAGTACGAAACATTTCAACAAACTAAGACTCTAAGAATAACGATATATTCAAATGAATCAATTGTTGGGTTTCAGTAGGCCTACGGACTCATCTTAGAAATGGTGGTCGTTTGAGGCTATACACTTGGAATAGTCTCTTTCTCCATATAAGATTAGAAATAAAGAACTATTCTAAATAACAGTCAAATTATTATTATTGTCCAAGGCCGGACATTCTTCAATAGACTTTTAAGTAGAAAAGCGCAGATCTTTTAAATAAAATTGCAGCGTTTGATTAAATATCCCTAAATATAAATCGGCCTTGTACAACCGGATCTATAAAAAGTGAAGGAAATTGATTCCGTAAAAGATTTCAAGAGTTGACTTCAGCCCCAACTAAGAAATCTAGTGGACTAGCAGCTCATAATAATAATTATAAAGGGACGTCCCGCTGTAACTTTGCAAGAATGGAAATAGTGATCAAAAATTTCATTACATTAGCTCTACTTATGGTGAAATGTGAAAACATGCTACCGCTTGACCCCCAAAAGTAGTTACATCTTTACATCTGAACAAAAGAGTGTTCTGTTCATATAACTTTCAGGGTTGTTCAATAGTATTACGTTGGCAAAAAAAATGTAATGAGCCATAAATTGAATAAAAGAGCAAGAAAAAATCTCCAAACACAGAATATAGCTTTTGAAATGAATCGGTTAGACATTTGACGGATGAATTCTTTGTCGGGTGAATCGACTGTTCGGAAAACCATTTTCAGAAGCGAAGTGTCGTTAATGAGCTAGTTGTCTGTGATCCATTTGTCGTGACGTCATGGAACACTGTTTTCAATTTCGGTTTCTTCTGAATGGAAATAAATGACAACCAAGAATAAACGCCAGGAACCATCAGAAATCAATGAAATAGCTAAACCACTGGTTCCTGAAGTGTGCACCGAGGCTGTTGATTTGCACTGAAGAAATGCAATGTGGTTGTATAAATACGCGGTGTTTGGAGGTGGTTAACAGGGGAGACCGCAGAGGGCAGCGATATGGAGATTCTTTAGTCATTATCCTTGTAGTGTCTGTGATAGTAAATGTTATTGTTTTGTCAGGCCCGTCTCGTTATTGTAACCCAGTAACCCACATTGCTGCTATGTCGAAAGAATGTGCTAATTAACAGATAGGAGGGATAATTAAATTCCTTTAAGGCTTAGATATATATATATATATTAAAGACGATCTAACAATGAATAAAGTTGGCATTTAAACAGACAAGAAAGTGTTTGTTAGTGTCAACTAGCCTACTATTACAGTGTCCGTAAGAGTCGAGCTTGCACCCAATTTTGAGCAAAAGGAAAGATTTTACCTAGGAGTCAGGAGGTCTTTCATTAACTAGTCGATCATTCACATTTGTTTATTTTAAGTCACGACTTGAGCCACGCGGTTCCACTTCCCCGGCGACATCGAGACTTAGATCTAACCTATATAAGCCTTCTTGCGTAACAGCGGAGTCTACATCAATAATATTATAATATAAAGATCGATGAAGGTGATGTGGTAATCAGAACGAAGCAGCATCCCTCCTTCAGTGAACACTCCCTTGTGTTAGAAACTCAACTAGCTTTGAGCGACCAGCATGTTCAACGTTGTTGTTGATGCTCAACCAAAACCCGCCATTTTCAAGGACGCTCCAGGTTGCCAATGATTACCGTGGCCATGATGACATGGAGCATTCAATGTCTAGAACAGCGATACTGGATGAAATAGGTGGATGTACTCAAACTAATATATATATGTATATATATATATATATATATATATATATATATATATATATATATATATATATATATATATATATATATATATATATATATATATGGCACAATATAAGTACAAAAAGAAAAGGATGCACTCAGTATAAATTTTGGCAATGAGGTATCATGCTTGTGTATCAAGGCTTGGTCTTTATAACCACAAAGTCCAAAGATGTTGCAAAGAAGAAAGCAAAATATTTATTTTTTTTAAAAAAAAGACTCTTCAAAAATAACTATCAATTCTCATCGAAGGGGAACAACTCCACATTTATAACAATATCTCTCAATATTGTATTTTTTTTTTGCTTTTCCAATATTAATTCAAATAATTAATTTAATTACGACTACTTAATTGAGTAATTGGTTCTTATTGGGTTTTTTTTTATTACCGAATCATATTTTGTTAGGTACAATAAATAATTGTGTTAGGTTTCAACTTGATCTGAGAATGGGTCTGGCAGAAGTGATGTGTACAAAAATTTTACCAGACAGACAGAGACAGTGAGTTAATATTTAAGCTTTATAAAAAGATTGTATCTTGAGATGTGAACACAGCAAAGGAGGACAAATGGGATGTACTCAAAATAACTTTATATCCTCCATTGACAAAAAAAATAATTAAATAGGGACCATCATTGTTTGATAGATCTAGTTTGTTTGTAAGAAAAAAAAAATACAATCACAATTCAAAAAGATATTTATTTTTGAACTGCATTGCATTTCAAAAAATGTATTCTTTTAATTATTTTAGGAAACAAAATTTTTAATATGCATCTAAATGAGTATAGGTCCATTAGTTGGTAAATTCACTTTTGAGCCCATTATTTGGGTCCAGACTGTCTTACATAGAGATAAATGATGAAGGGTTTCTTGAAAAAAAAAAAGTTTGATAATGTAATTAACTAATTAACTAAACACTAAACTTTTCTCTGAAGTTACCATGTGAAGTCTCTCACCCTTTACAAGCATGTAAGCAATGCTTATCTATGTCCAAATATATACATTGTTTTGTGGCAACATATTGACAAAAGGAATGTATATTTTGATATTTTTTTGTTTATCTTGGGCGTGGTGCTTCAAGGTTTCTATCATTTGTTTATATACATTTATCATATGCATCTGATGCTATCATGGCTGAGTGGTTAAAAGCATTCGGCTCACATTCAAATCTCAGTGAAGACTGTCATTTTGAATTTCAGGATTTTTGGGATATCTTTTGAGTCCATCCCACACTAGTGGGTACCTGACATTACTTGGGGAAAGTTAAAGTTGGTCGATGTGCTGGCCACATGATAGTACACACGTTAAACATTGACCCTTTTTTTTTTGTGGCCTACAATAGGCCTATGGATTTCAAGGTCTAAAAGAAAAATAGAAAAATCTAGGCTCAAAATCTAGACTTTGACAAGGTCAATTCAATCTAGAATTGGAATCTATCATTACAGATCTAATGAAAATTAAGTGTTTAGACTGGACTCTGGAGTTATTATTGTCAAGGAAGGCTGCCTCTCGATCTTGCTCTGGTATCTATAACTCTACTAATCCAAAATAGTAGATATCTAGAAAATAATCTAGATCTAGAGATCTGACTATTGTAAACCTTTGTTGCGCACAATTAGATTAATTAGATCTATAGATATAGTCAATGAGTCATCACTGTGCACATATATATATATATATATATATATATATATATATATATATATATATAGGCCTATATATGAGTATGATTAAGTTTAAAGTTACTTTTAGTTTCAGTCTTAGATGTGTGATTTTTTTATCTAGATTCTAGAGAATATTTGCTTATCGAATATTATTATAATAAATAAAGACGTCTAGCTTTTACCTACATTCTAGATTTAGATCTAGATGATTAATTTAATAGATTAGATGCATATGATACTGTTAGTAACTGTTCATACAGCTAGGCCTAATGAGCTAGAATTGCTAGATCTACTCTAGGCCTATGGTCCTATACAGCCTATAGACAGTATAGATCTATAATTATAATAATAATAAATTATAAACTAGTCTATCTAGATCTATATAATTATAATATAAAAAAAATATATCTATACTCTACTACTATTGAGACTAGATTCAGTTAAATTACTTAAAACTATACTCTATAGCCTTAAATTTTGCTCTAGGCCTAGCTATTATAGTACTATTATAGATCTAGATTCTAGTCTAGCTAGAGTCTAGACTAAGAATAACAAATAAAAAACAAATATTCAGAATAATGTGAAAGTGAAACTTGATTAGATCGTTTGCTTACAAGTTACAGAAGCCATTTTTTCCTTAGTTAGAGTAGATCTAATATTCCACTTTCAATATCCAGATTCTAGATAGAGATCTAGATCTAGATGTAGGACTATGTAATCGCTATTGAATTAATTGTACACGTAGTCCACACAATAGAGAATTTAAAGTTACAGATCCGAAGTTAGTTGAGTTGACCTCCTTGAGCCTCAAGTCACAAGAGCTGACCTACATAGCACTGAGGATGATTCTTGGAAAAATATTTTTCTTTGCGCAGCCGCAGCAAAAGTGACCTTGAACTGTATCCGGGGGGGGGGGGGGGCCACCTCCCGATTGTCCCCTAAACAATTCTAGTTTACGCACTTCCATCAAGGAGGTAGTAGTGGAATGTGGGTCAAATACGAACACGGTTACAAAGACAGTTTGTGTGGAAACACAAGCTCAAAATCGGCCCCTGAAGTGGTCCACCAAGGCAGGTGAAAATGCAGGTTTCAATATTTTTAGAAAGAATATCAGAATTAAATTCTATTAAAGGCAAATGACAGAGAAGAATGGAGAATAAAGGTTGACTGATCTTGTGTGGTGCTCCAACTGTCCAGCAGACCAAGGGATAGATGAAAGCGAATGTGAAGTTAAATGTAAACCTGGCCTAACTCTAGCCGTCATCTGGCATTCCAGCGCTGACAAAACGGAAAAAATTATGAGCACCACTGATTTAATGCTTTACTGAAATATCTCAATGAGTAAGATATAGTTGCCAATAAGGACTTACAATCTACTGAATATCTATATAATATATATCTGTTTGTGGCATTTTACGTCTCGTGAGACATTTTTTCCCATTTCCTTAGCAACTTCTGATGCTACTAAAGAGGCCAAACCTTGATACACAACTACGTAAGTCCAAGGTTGGGCATTATATCTATAATCACCAAACGCTATAGTATTTTCCCCCTTCTTACTACTTCTGATATGAACACCATATGCAATCCAGGACCATTCCTTTATGTTGCTCTCTTTTTGGATCTATCCAGAGCTTCTTTCTCCCAGCTGATGCTGTCGATTTTGAAGAGCTTCATGTCGCGCTTGCATGCATCAGTGTACCTTAAAAGTGGACGACCTGCAGCTCTCCTGCCTTCTATTAGATTATACAAAATATCTTGTGGGAATAGACCTTGTGGCATTTTTTGAACATGTCCAAGCGCAAGGCGTTTACTACTTATACCAGCGCGGATGTCCTGGCACCCTGCTCTTCCCAGGACTTCTTTGTTTGTTTGTTTTTTATCTTGGCACCTTATTTTAAGTATGCATCTTAAGCATATGAGTTGGAAGATATTCAGCTTTTTGTTTTTTACCTGTGAAAGTAGGTGGACCATGTTTCACTATTGTATAGCAGAGTGCTCATCGCGGTTGCTCGACAAATCATTCATCCGACATTTCGTTCATTCGACAATACGTTCACATGACTATTTGTTCACATGACTATATGTCCAACCGGCATATCGCTCACCGACAACTGGTTCACGACAAATTGTCACACAACAAATCGTTCACTGACTATTGGTTCATCGACAAATTGTTCACTGGATATAATAGTAGGCCTCACATATTGTTAATATTATGTTCTCGTCGCGTGTTTAATTGGTTTACATTAAGAGTAGGCCTAGATACAGGGGATTGATAGGGCCTACATTATAATTACATTATAACTACATTAAAACTTTTGTTGCTATTATTTCCAAAAACAAATTGATTGCTAGAGATTGGACCTAATACGAGTTTCTTTTTTTTTTTTTTTTTTTATTAAGTATGAGAATAGTATGCGATAAAAATTTGACTATTAAAAAAAAGTGCAATCTTACAAGCTGGCTGAACAACAGTGTGGGTGTGTGTGTGTAGGCATACAGGCAACAGGGTCGGCTTTAGGCCGATTTGACCGATTATGTTCCAATATGCCCCCCTCACCTGGCTGGGGCCCCGCAGTTTACATTAAGCACACTATAAGTCATGGCTCTTGTCACAGGTCTCAAAGATGTAGTATTTAAAGGGTTAACATACGATTGACGTAACTGTATTTAATCCACAGGCACATATTTGATTTGCTTCCTATGCATGTTGTTTAACAAATGTTGGCAATATGATCTAATTATATAGAAGGCTAATAATTTTTTTTGTAAAACAATTATTAGAAGAAGATCTTCAAAAGCATCAGTGGCGTAGCATCCATGGAGCGAAGAGGTTCAATGAACATTTAGGGGCCCACACCCGACGGAGTAACAATTATGGGACTAGGGCCGGATTTACCTCATGCAACATAAGCTTTAGCTTAGGGCCGCCAAGAAATATTTAGTATTTATATACAATATCTGGACTTATATGTCTCAAATAGCTTAAGGTCTTTTCAACTCTAAATACGGCACCGCATAGGGCTTAGGAGTTTTATATCACCTGGTCCCATGACTAATGACCAATTGTGACCTACCTACACTGCAATTTGTCAAAAAATAGTTAAAAAGTCAAATAGTTTCCTTAAAATCTCCTAAACGTCATATCAAACTTTATATTTACTTCAACACATTGACCCGTGTTTTCACCTAGAGTCATTGTAAGGAACTGCTTTCATCAAGTTTATTGTAATGTGGGGAGGGTGCGTTGGTGGTGACGTTTGGGTCCCATACTTCCGTTCTTTCTTTGTTTTTTTTTTCACTCTATTTTAATTCAACCTTTGACGGTATTAACTTTTTTTTTCTTCCTTTCGTTAAAGTAAGCATTTTTTTTTTCATTTTTCTATTACCAGAAACCTAGATTTAGATTTAAAATTAGATATTAAGCTAGAAAAAGAAACATCATACCCTGTAATTTATGTAAACTTTAAAGATGTTGACTTTTTAGCTATCTTTCATGACTGAATTTTGGAGGAGGTTTATAACAAAATTTTTTTAGATAAAACTATGTATTTCACTTGAATGGCTGCTCTGTCGTCTGGTGTGTGTACTGGAAAGTCGTGCAGATGGTTTCGATGGTCTCGGGTTTGTACCCTGACACAGCACCAATGTTGTTTAAGTTGTTTTCCAACCGAATCCCCCCTCCCCCCCCCCCCCCCCCAAAAAAAAAGATAGACCTACTAATTACTTAACTTTATTAACAAGCTTGCCAAACATACATAGGGCCTACAACATGAACGACTGAGAACGGTGGATGATGTAAACATTGAAGAAGTTGACAATTACTGACTGAAATTAAATCACCGCATAGTGAATGTTAGTTTTAACTTTTAGAGTACAACAGCCTTTAATTTAGTGGTCATCGTGAAGAGTATCGTTGTGATACAAGTAACAACGACAAAAATTCTTGAAGAAAACAAAAACACAACCCTTTACCTCGACCCACAGATTCAAAACGAGATAATAGGTCTGTTGGGCAATGCAATTTTAGCAAATATACAAATGGAGAATCAATCTGCGCCATTTTTCTCAATCATGATTGACATCACTCAGAAGTATTAAAAGTTGATAAAATCAGCATTATTTTCTGAAATGATTTTGGGAATTCCGATGACGAGACCAGAGGAGATACACAAAAGAATTGCAATCAGAGAGTCATTTGAAGATGTTTTTTTTTTTAAATATTTCCGAGAACCAGGAGTCTGCAGGGTTGACTAAACAAATGCTCTTAAGTAATTACTTACGATGCCAAGCATTGATGGTTTTTCAATATGAGCAGACTTGCCTGCTGGTATTGTTTCAACAAAAACGGCCTCTTGAGCATACTGTTCACTGTGTTAAGCAGGACTTAAACATGATTTTAAATGAACTTGCATTGGAATGTCTTTTAGTAAATGTACCAATACCTACAAACTACTGGATTTCGTAGTCACACAAAATATTAGTCATACGGGGGGGGGGGGGGGGGGGGGGGGCTCTCAACATTTTCTTGAACCCGGACCCATGGGTACCTTGCTACGCCACTGGCCAGCATCCAATAAATTGGGCCCCCCTATTCGTAAGACCGGACCTGATAGTCAACATTTTTACTTTCACCATGTAGGCCTACTTTTAAAGTTGTATTACGTCTAGAGCCGCCAATAGGCGTTAAGTGTTAACAAGACTTTACTAGAGTATCCAACTGAATGGGTAGTTAAAAAGGGGGAGGGGTATAGGAAGATGGTTGACCCTAACCTATAGAAAAGGTATCTCTTAATTAAACGCCCTCACGGCAAGTAGGAACGATAAGCAAACAGGAGGTGGGGCGAAGTCTCTACATGACACGGACGTAGTTCTATATCTCTGCATTCCACCTTTTTTTTTATGTGTTAAGATTATTTAGCCTAAATATTCTGTTTTACTTTTGACTACTGTGGGATCTGCATCATTTGTCTGACCTATTTAACGATATTGATTACCGTTGTGTTCGTCACCTTGCAGTGACTTCCAGAGCATACAGGCCAACGAAACAGCTTGTACTTTCATCGTTCTTCTAACTCAATAGTGTGCACTACCTAGGCCTATATTAGAGTCTATTTAATGTCATGTGTATACCTGATGGTTGATATAATCTCCCTTATCTTTATAATATAGGTCTACTCGAAGGTATCATACAAAAGCTTATATGAAAAAAGCCTTCGTTCCCTAATTTATTATTATTTGTTAACATAAATAATGTTTGATAAGCAAATTGGTTATAAGCCTATTAATTTTTACATGTTGTCTTGGTTAAAAACAAATTAAATTTGTTTTATAGATCAGTATCAAAATAATGCTAATTAAAGTATGAATTAAAGGAAAATAAAGAACCATTAAACAAAAAAACAACTAAATCTTAAATCCATTTGTATAATTTATAGCCCTTCAGCAATATTAAGGACTTTTCTTTATAGGTCTAGTAAGTACTTTTGATCTTTATTAGGTCAATAAACCAGATTCAAAACTTAATGGTACAAAAAAAAAGTATTTAAAAACAGACATTGCAATGATTGTTTAATTGGTTGAATTGGAAAATATTAACACAATCTTGGCTGTTTATAATCATGTCTCAAGTCTCAATATATTTCAACAATATTGCGAAAGATTTTTTAAAAATTCACAATAATAGAATGAATAATTAAATCATTCCAAAGAAAGACTAGCTAATACATTTTTTGAAAATAATACATATGAACTTTTTTAAAAAAATAGTACATTTGGCATTTTTTTTAAAAAAATACATATGACATTTTTTTATATTAACAGGAAGCATTTACAAAAGAAATGCAAGTAAAAACAAGGGAATTAAATTTCCTTATATGGAGCCATAAAATCCTTATATGTATCTGGTCGTCGAATGAGAATGCAGTCATGACCATCAACAAGAACCTCTGCAGGTCTCATCTAGTAAAGTTCAAAAAAAAAAATGTCCAGATCTTTTGAATAATTAATAAAAACTTATTTCAGTATCATGAAATCAAAATATTAAAAATATTACATAATAAAACTATCTATTATGCAACATGTAGTGTTTTTAAATATAATAAGCTTACCCTGACATTGTAGTTAGAAGCCATACTATAACAATAAGCCCCAACATCGTGTATGATGGCATAACCTTCACAGGTATCAGGAAGCATGCGATTCTGTATTTGATTAAATGAGCTTTGTCAAATTAGAAAAAAATTACTCAATTGTAAAAAAAAAAAAAAAAACAATAATAAAAAGTAAAAGATATAGGTCTAATGATCTTTTGTTAAAAATATTTTTTTTATCTTTAGTCCTTAGTAAGTCAATGTGTTAAGCACTTCTTTTGTTTTAAAAAAAGACCTGTTTGTTTTTTTTTGTATTAAAATAAGTCCAAATAGTTAGGACTTCCTAAGCTAACAAGTAAAGTAAATACATCCTCCTGTGGGCAAAGGCAGTACCTAGTTTATTGGTCTAGTGGTGAAGATGTAAGTAAAGTAAATACATCCTCCTGTGGGCAAAGGCAGTACCTAGTTTATTGGTCTAGTGGTGAAGATGTAAGTAAAGTAAATACATCCTCCTGTGGGCAAAGGCAGCACCTAGTTTATTGGTCTAGTGGTGAAGATGTAAGGAAAGTAAATACAGTATCCTGTGGGCAAGGCAGCACCTAGTTTATTGGTCTAGTGGTGAAGATGTAAGTAAAGTTAATACATCCTCCTGTGGGCAAAGGCAGCACCTAGTTTATTGGTCTAGTGGTGAAGATGTAAGAAAGGTAAATACAGACTCCTGTGGGCAAAGGCAGCACCTAGTTTATTGGTCTAGTGGTGAAGATGTAAGTAAAGTAAATACATCCTCCTTTCGGCAAAGGCAGCACCTAGTTTATTGGTCTAGTGGTGAAGATATAAGAAAGGTAAATACAGCCTCCTGTGGACAAAGACAGCACCTAGTTTATTGGTCTAGTGGTGAAGATGTAAGTTACATAAATACAGCCTCCTGTGGGCAAAGGCAGCACCTAGTTTATTGGTCTAGTGGTGAAGATATAAGAAAGGTAAATACAGCCTCCTGTGGACAAAGACAGCACCTAGTTTATTGGTCTAGTGGTGAAGATGTAAGTTACATAAATACAGCCTCCTGTGGGCAAAGGCAGCACCTAGTTTATTGGTCTAGTGGTGAAGATGTAAGTTACATAAATACATCCTCCTGTGGGTCAAGGCAGCACCTAGTTTATTGGTCTAGTGGTGAAGATATAAGAAAGGTAAATACAGCCTCCTGTGGACAAAGACAGCACCTAGTTTATTGGTCTAGTGGTGAAGATGTAAGTTACATAAATACAGCCTCCTGTGGGCAAAGGCAGCACCTAGTTTATTGGTCTAGTGGTGAAGATGTAAGTTACATAAATACAGCCTCCTGTGAGCAAAGGCAGCACCTAGTTTATTGGTCTAGTGGTGAAGATGTAAGAAAGGTAAATACAGCCTCCTGTGGGCAAAGGCAGCACCTAGTTTATTTGTCTAGTGGTGAAGATGTAAGAAAGGTAAATACATCCTCCTGTGGGCAAAGGCAGCACCTAGTTTATTGCTCTAGTGGTGAAGATGTAAGTAAAGTAAATACATCCTCCTGTGGGCAAAGGCAGCACCTAGTTTATTGGTCTAGTGGTGAAGATGTAAGTTACATAAATACATCCTCCTGTGGGCAAAGGCAGCACCTAGTTTATTGGTCTAGTGGTGAAGATGTAAGAAAGGTAAATACAGCCTCCTGTGGGCAAAGGCAGCACCTAGTTTATTGGTCTAGTGGTGAAGATGTAAGTAAAGTAAATACAGCCTCCTGTGGGCAAAGGCAGCACCTAGTTTATTGGTCTAGTGGTGAAGATGTAAGAAAGGTTCACAAATTACCATCCCATTCCTTGTGAAGTTTGCATGCATTGAACCATGGTTCCCCCTGTTACAAATTAATTGCTTGAATAGATTTACTTACATTTATATAGTCATAGCATCATTCAACTAAGAAATTATCACACTTTAGAAGAATGTGATGTTTGATAAAATTTTAAAAATTAATGTATAGGAAATGTCCAAAATAGAAAGAAATTTGGAGCAGCAAATAGTTATCTAACTTGGACCAATAATAATTATAATAGTTTTTGGGTTGTTTTTTATTATATAGTTGTAAATTTAAAAAATATGGAAAGTTTAATTGTCTAACTTGCGCCAAAAAGTAGATGATTATTTTTAAATATAAAGGAAGCAAAAGTCTAATTGTGGGATTGTAAAGAGTTATCTAACCTGAGCTAAAAAATCTGAACTCTCACAGACAGGCCCCACAACATTAAAGACTTTCTTTTCCATTTTATTATTACTGGAGTTATTTAGGATTGTCACATGGTGGTAGGCTCCATAAAGGCAAGGCCGAATAATCTCAGTCATCGAAACATCCAGGATGATAAACCTAAAGGATTACAGGAGTTATTAAATAGGAAAGTTTCCAAATTAGTTGTGTAATTTATTTCAATTAGCCTTAATAATAAAAAAAAAATGCCAAAATTAATTATTATAGATAATTAATTATTATAGAATAAACAAAATTAGTATGCGATATATAGTACTGATTATCCTGTCTACTTATTACTGTATTACTTATTTTCAGCAACGAAACTGGAATCTTCCATTTTTAATCATTAAAAAGCCAATATCTTGAACAAAATTAACATTAAAAGAAAATTGATGAAGTTTTGATGAAATGAGCTTTAAGCAACATTATTTTTAAAAAATAATCAGGTATCATTTTTGGGAATGCAGAGTGGAAGGTTGTTGTTTTTATCCAACATGTTAAAAATTTTGTTTCAAACAAATTCATTGATACACATTTAGTAAATCACATTGAAAAACAAAAACCTATAATAGAAAGATATCATTTTAAAAAAATGGTTTTGTTACTTCTGGAATGAGCTCCCATTTTGATAATGTCCAGAAATAATGATAATTTCAATATTATTAATACCTTTTTTCTGAAGACTGTTTACATCCTAAAATTCTGGCAATCACAGCACTGCTATTGGCTACAATAGAACGGCCAGGCTCAATGATAAGTTTGACATCTTTACCTTTTAATAACTCACTAACAGATTGAATAAGATCTAAAGGTGTTGCATGAACTGGCTTGAAGAGAGAATCATTGATTTTAATATCCAATTGGGAAATACATTTTGTTGCACACATTGATTCAAATCAATAATATACTATTTTCATTATAAAAACAATAATTATGAATATGATTCCTTCTCACAGTTAAGCATCAGATCTATCCTAAATAAATTGATTGGTCCATCCAAAATATATTAAAAATAACTAGAAAAAAATTAGTTTTAAAGAAGCCTAATTAATATATACCAGCTTTTAATGCTGACAAAATATAAATCTATATAAATATAAATCCATAATTACAAGGAGTAAAAATTATATTTTAAACAACATTGATTTCTAAATTGTTCTGCCAAATTAATTACCTGTTTTTATTTTTAATAAGTGAAAAATGTGATTTACCTTAGGAGCTGTCAAACTTGAACAAATTTGTTCTACTTTGGAGTCTAAATGTTTGTTAGTGCTTAAAAATACTGTTGTAGCAAGTCTGAGGTCCTCAAAAGCTATGCTGAATTACAATAAAGAGAATGATTTTAAAAGATAAATAAACATTTTTCAATTTTTTTAATAGAAATACTAAATGCATCACTTTCAAAAGAAATTGATAACCTTCTTGTTAATGCTACCAAACAAGAGTGTGGCAGAATGATTCGCTCTAGCAGCCTACAAAAATCAGTGCCTACCTAGCAGTGGTTCTAACCATGCTTTTGTAAGGCTCAGAGACCTGGGTGCTAGGTGAAAGTATCTAAGGTTCCTCTAAAGCTTCAGTCAGAGGTGTCTTTGCTCCATAATGGAGATGTGGAAAAATATGCAGGTCACAACTGGGATTGCATAGCCATGTGAAACACTGCACTCATCTTTAGTCTTCTGAATCAAAGACATTGCCATTGTTATTATAATACTAAACTTAATAATAATTATGCATAGTATTCAAACTTTTGTTTAGATTTTTTAAAAATTATTTATGTTTATGTAAATTTAAAGAGTGTAAAACATGTTAAGAAATGCACTGTTTGCACAATATTTTCAATTTTACATTTTTCACACATTATTAAACATATTGCAGCCAAGAAAAGAGGAGCTCTTCTAGCAAACTAAACATCCTTGGTCTGGGGAATTATAATTAAATTGATGACTGAATGGTCTAAAGCTCATTGATTATTGAAAAGTCAATGTGATAGCTCACACCATGATATGCATGAACAAAAGAAAGCAAAAAAAGTGACAGAAACTTTTGAAACTTCCATTGCTGTTCATTTGGTAAATAAAAAAATAGCTTTAATCAATGAATATCCAATGTTTAAACTGAACCTATCATTTCTGCTCTAAACAGCTAGACTTCATAGTATATATACATTGATTTATTAATTAGCTATTGGTTTTACCTTTCATTAATATATGCAGATAGTGAAGACAAGATATTCTTTCTGCTGCAACCATCAGCTAATGGGAGAAAAAAAAATTTTATTGAACTTTTTTTTCTTTAACAAATTCAAATTGTATGAAATAGAAGAGAATAATCAAAGTTAAAATTTGTTCTGTAGTAGAAACATAGAAAAAAACAACATTAAGCGCAAAGAATACTTTTTTTATCCCTGACAAAAAATATATATTAATTTATGTTTTTAATAAATTAAGGGGTCTTTAAAGATGTTGAGCATCATAGAAATAAAAAACTATGGCCTATGAAGCTTTCAGATACATTATTCTATTAAAAGGCCCAGCACTATAATATAGAAATGACTACTGTAGATAGGGATAATACTGTTTTATTCAAGCACATATTCGTTAAGTAGATGAAGGTTAAAAAAGTTCCTTGCATGAAATATTTAAAAAGCCTAATGCTGAAACACATTTTTGCATTATCACATGAAATAAGAGCACACACACAAAAAATCTATCCTTTGCTATACCATCATTCATAACTATACAAAGAGTTTATGAATATGCTATGGCTCTTGTTTTGTGTAGAAGTGTCTTCTTCTAAAATGTCTTTTTTTTTAATTGTGTTTGCATTCAATCTTGTTAATTTCAGCCATTTATTTTTTATTGTGTTTGCACTCAATCTTATTAATTTCACCCATTTGTTTTTAATTGTGTTTGCAATCAATCTTGTTTTCACCCATTTATTTATTTGTGTTTGATCTAAATCTTGTTAATTTCAAACATTTATTTGTTACTGTACTCAAAAGTTACAACATGAAGCAAGAAATCACTTGAGCATTTCTTATTCCCATCTAGTGGAAGACTAAACCTGTTTGAATGTATCAGACATAGTCTACTTACTTTGATCCTCTTCAAGATTTAGCAAAAACTCTTTTAGTTGCAAAATGTTTTTCTTGCTGTCTTCAGATTCACTCTGCCAAGCTTTAGTTTCAAACTCCTAAAACAAAAAATATATCAACCTAAATATCCTCAATATTAAAAATAGCATTTCTTTATCCTATAACATCCTGATATACAAATGACATTTTTCTATTCTATAATATCCTAATGTTACAAATTTCATTTCTCTATCCTATAACATCTGGATGTTACAAATGGCATTTCTTTATCCTATAACATCCTCTTGTTAAAAATGGCATTTTTCTATCCTATCATATCCTGATGTTACAAATGGCATTTCTTTATCCTATGACATCCTGATGTTACAAATGGCCTGATATACTTGAAAACATTTCCTTTTATTTTAATAATGAACAATTGTCTTCTGTTAAAATAAATACAGCAAACAGGCACAGCTCATTAAAACATTTAAGTTTCATTTAAATGGATGATTGGTAATAATATTAACTGTTATATATGGCTTAAGTTGTTGGATATATGATCATAACAATAAAAAAATTAAATTAATACATTTTTCAATTTTTAAAAATTACAATCTATACTTTCTCCATATATACACTCAACTTTCAGACAGGTTTTTACAACATTGATGCACTCTTTCTCTTAGATGCTACTCATCTCATTAAAGCATTGATGCATTATCCTGCACAATCCAACCATAGGATATGAGCATTAAGTGTTAATCTATTATATTACATCACAGATAACATTAACAATCACATTAACAAAACCTGATTTTTATTAGAAATGAGAAATTACATAAAACTATTTCAGCAAAAAAAAATTATCTACTATGGTTTACCATCAATTTGTAATCAATTCCAAGTCCTCCACCAATGTTGATCAAAGATACTTTTTTGAAGCCTCGACTAACAAGTTTAGAACGGTATTCTAGCAACCTTTCTAAACTAAGCCTGTTGATGAAATAAACAAGTTATTAACACAGAGAATAAATAATTTATAACTGTTTTAAGAAATTTAGTTTTAGAAGAGAAATAATATTCCTCTTAAATAAACTTTGTAGTTTCAAGAAATACATAAATTGTGTCAAGGCAAATTTTGATTTTTCATGTCATAATTTAACCATTGTCTGCCACCATAGCAAGTACTGAAAATGTATTGAAAATACACACATTACATATGCATTAGGATGGAGTGAAAAAAAAATTTTTTGAATATCTTGGTTGGATATGTATAAAAATTTGCTGAAATATGCAATTAGTAACATGGCAAACAATCAAACAATTTAAAGCATATCTTGAGGTTCCACAATTGACCTGAAGTATAGGCATAATTCAAATAAAAAACAATATTCTTTGAAAATCCAAGTTTATATATGACAACATATTCGTGTAGCAGTTTACATTTTAAACAGTCTATACAAAAGTTACAAGTAAATAGAACTAAATATTTGAAGGAAAACACATGAAAACTATAATCAAACATGTTTTTATAGCTACAAATGATGTTGTGCTTTAGTGTCCAGTTTCGGCATTTTCGATCTCGATTCCAAACGTGCTCTTATGAATCCGTTGCGTTTTTCTGGACCGCACACCACTTGGGAAGCTTCTGTTACTAGCTTAATATGCCTCTCTACTGACTGAGTGTGACAAGGATAGGGGGCGAAATCCAGTCTTGGTGTATCTTCTTCCCGGATCATGGTTAAAAAAAGTATCGTCATCAATGTCTATTACGATCGAAGGCTCTGTGATTGGAGTTTTCTGCCAATTGATCATGTCTATGTAACTAGTAGCTTCAAAATTGATTAATGGCACACAGAAAGATCTGACTGAACTCATGCGTTTCTGCTTCCTGGATTTCATTATACGTCTCAGAGCCAACTCGCGTATTTCTGATTTTTCGCAAGCATCGCAAGCAAGAGGTTTTCTGGATGAGTAAAAAATGTGTTGCATTGAATTACTGGATCAACAACTTTCTTCAGCTCGTCTGTGAGGTAGCGTGATTTCAGTATTATATTATGGACATGTCGAGCGCCATCTTTACATGAAGCAGTATTTTTTATTTCAAACCATGCTGGTGCATAAACTGTTACGATGAAGGTAACCATTGTCTTCAGTTCATCTGATAGGCATCTTGTGGCAATATACAGGCGTAGTATTCTATTAGCCGTTGTTAACCACCTTGAATGGTTGATAAGACCAGGATTGCGAAGTGAAAGGCCTACAGGACAAACACCAACACTGACAGCGGTGCACAAGTCGAACAGACATTTTTGATCTATACTTAAATCGTCAGAATTTAAACCTGACGGTAGAACACAGTTTATGGGTGTGTATTTGACAACGGGAAGCTTCTCACAATCTACCAGTGATTTTCCGATTGGACCAGAAAATCCTTTTGGACCATTGGTAGGTCAATCTAGATGTTCAAACAAATGCCTTAACGGTAATTCGTTAGCATGTAGCTGACATACGAACCATTGCAGCAGTTTGTCCAACGCCACTTCAAGTAATCGAATGATACCTCCTCGATTGCCTGTATTAGCAACGGTTCCGTCACAACCTACAGCTTTTATACCACCCAAGTCAACATTCTTTTTACTCAAATATGCAATTAACTCAGCCGCGATAACTTTGCTTGACCCTGCAGTTGGTGTAATGTGGCCAAAATTGATGGATCCTGGTTCGGATATAATCGATATGTGTTCTTCAGTTATTATTTTCTGATGAAATTTCCCATCACATTCTTTAATTAGGGTCATTGTACTGTCTTTTCTTCCATCAAAATATAGCCCAGTGATTGTGTTACTGACACTGGCACATAATGTTTCACGTTTTTTACAACGCTCTCATTGCACTTTACTTCTGTCAATCACTTTAGAAACATCCCTTTCATGGATTATTCCGACATCTTGAAGAACAGACCTGGCGATTCCTGCTGCGGCCCTGTCGGATACACCATATCAATCACATGCTAACGCCAACGATGGTAACTTAACTCTCATCTGCTTGTCATTCAACTTTCTAAGTTGTTTATTAGGATCCGGCCTACAATTGTTATCAGATTCGTCATGGCTAGCATCAGTTTTCTCTTCCGTAGAAGAAATGTCCTCACAAACATCTGACTTTTTTTCACTGATGCCATCAATGTCAGATTTGTGACACTTCTGCCTCTGCGTCAACTCTTTACGAATATATCGCTTTTGCAATTTGATGGATTCGGCCTCATCAACTTTAGCAATGATCATACCTCGTGGACCCCGCTGATCTTCTAGAAAATCACATTCAATTGCGGGTATCTTTCTTGACTTTTCACACTGGCACTGAAATATGAAAGAACACTTGCAGGAGCAAATGTCAAAGAGTTTTTTGGATTCATCTTTAAACTGAGATATTTTCTCTTGGTATGGTCCTGAGTCTTATCTAGACTTATATGGCTTCAGCAAATTCATGAACGTCTTGTGGTACTTATTCAACATTTCTTGGACACGGCGGTGGCTTACATGTGGTATGAAAGCTTTGTCCCATATTTGTTCTACTTTTGTTATCACTATTTCTGCCACATTGTGATGTGGAGGATCTTTATTGTTCAATTCATATTTAAGTCTCTGCTTTGTCAGATTGTAAAACTTCATAACATCTGCATAGATAGGTAGTTGATTGTCGGGCATTTCAGAGGGAGCATCAAAAATGACGCAAGACACTTTTTTTCTGGTTACAGCCATGGCGTTGGCAACCCTAAATGAAAAACCAGAAAAGTTTAAAAATAAATGGTGAAGGCTGTAGGTAGGGGGTGTCAAGTATTTTGTTATTGAAAGGTGAGGAAAATATTATTAAGTGCTATCAATGACTTGGCATAACATGTTATAATATTACCTCTTGTAATTGGCTAATTATTATATTTTTTATTATATATGAATTATTATTATATATGAATAAAAAGTTTTGCAATAAACGCTCTTTGTTTACTGTAAACAGGAAAAACGCATGTGAATGCGTATAAAAGCAAACTACAATAAAAAGAATACCGGATAGCAAATGCTTATAAATGGTTAAATTTTGAAGTTGATTGTGGAACCTCAATATGTTACTTAAATTAAATTTTTTTTTTACAGAGTAGTTGATTGTACCACATAGCAAGTTTTAATAACTATCCAAAGTCAAACAAATCAAAAAAAAAATTTTTTCAAGTTTTCACTCCACCCTAATATGCATCCCACTTTTAACAATGATGAGTAGCACAAAAAATGTGAACTTAACATCATTTGCTTTATAGATATGTAGATCTTTTAGCTTTTAAATAAGAACATAACAGTTTTGTCTCTTATGCTAATTTTTTGTATTTTTATATATTTTTTCTCTTTGTTTTAGCTGGTTCAAATCACTTTTTAATTTTCTTATCCTAGCAAAACAATGATGTTAAAATATTTACCTGAAAACATCACTTTGATAAATGGTAGATCCTAAATGTGAGTGCAGTCCCACAAGTTCAGCAGGACAGCCTGATTGCTCCAACAGTTCCAAGCATGCTTCTGATTCTTTTGCAGAAAGACCAAATTTACTGTCAGCCTTGCCAGTGTTGACAAAGTTATGGACTGACTAAAATATAACAAGACTATTACAAAATATATTATCAATGTGAATCATAAATAAAATTATCTTTCTTTTAAAAGGAAATAAATTAACAAAATGATTTACAAATCAATACTAACTGAATATAATTTCTTCAATACTGTTTTAATACATACTGAATCAATATTCAAATTTATTCGCAATAACAATCTTGCTGTTCGAGTCTCTGGGAATCCATTCCTGCAAATGTCTAAGGTTTGTTTCAAATCCCACAAGCTATCAACATTTATTAAGAGATTGTGCTGTTTGACAAAAGAAATAAAACAAATCTATCAGGTAACAGTTTGAAGAGAAAAAAAATTTATGATGTAAAAATCTGCAATCAAACTTAATTATTGTCACTGAACTCTATGGTTGCTTTTTGCTTAGCTATCACACAGTGCTTATTATTTCAATCAAAGCTGCAACACTGTGATATATAACATTTAAATGTTTCTTCTAAAAGTATCCTATGGCTAGGTTAAGTTTGGTTTAAAATTGTACTGGCAGAAAGAAGAAAGTGAAGGAGGAGAAAATGGCATATTATAAATATATTTCTTAAAAGATGACCATAAAATTATAAAAATATAGGGCCTACCTATGTATAATGTAAGATATTATATAAGTGATGAAAACATTATAACCATTTCAAAATGGCTGATACAATTTACAAATTTTGTGCATGCATTCCTTTGAGTTTTAATATATTAAACAAATCAATAATCTGATACATTTTTACATAGAAGCAAAGGATTTTTTTCAATATCATTCCAATGAAGTAAAATTATTATTGAAATTTCCTTCTCAGACCTTGGGATTCCATGGAGCAGATGATGTAAATCTTATTTGTTTCTATAACAAACAGTTAAAGAGGTTATCATGTAGCCAGCATGAAGGTGTGAGGGGGAGCAAGGGTAGCACGATGCCCTAAGCGCCACCCTCAGCCTATATTTTTATATGATGTTCAGGAAAAATAGGGGGGCGGCCTATAAAGTACCTTGCCCCGGGTGCACGTTTTGCTCACTACGCCTCTGAGCCACCACAGCCTTTTTTTTCACTCTCAACTAATGTTAGGCACCCATTGAGAGTAAGTGATTCGAACTCATGACCCCTCAGATTAGAAACCAGTAGTGCTTAACCACTTGGCCTACATGCCAGTATTATTATAAAACAAGGGAAAACAGAAAATGCAAAACTTTAGTCTACTTGAAGTATAAAACTACTGGAATGCAAGAAATATTTTTTTTTTACACATTTACTAAATTTTTCAATTTAGTAATTAAGCTTGTATATATAAATGACCTAGGCTACAAATATTATTCAAGTGATTATAATTAAAATCATTACCTTGACCATTTATAAGACTTTCCAAGGACACATTTAAATATCATTTACAGACTAGTTTATTTATATATGTACTACATATTTATAAGTGTATGGCTGTATTATAAGGTAGTAACAAGTTGTTTTATTTGGCCAGGTTAAAATGTTGTTTTAAAATAAGCCTACTATCAAAATGAGGAACTACAAATGTTGTTTACATCTACCTCTATAGCTAACTGTGTCTCCCACTGACATTTTCCTCCACCATTATACATCATCAACGTTGGTTCAAATCCTGCTTCAAGAGCCAGCCTGATTTCATTGCCACTAATTAGTGTCGCAGATGCTCCTTGTGACCTAATCAGTCTTAGCAGTGAGAAATTTGGATTAGCCTGGAGAACATTTGGACAAGACAAACTTTATTTTGTTACATAGAATAAACAGAAGATTGGATAAAAAGAATGAAAAATTTATTTTAGTGTTTTCATTGAATGCGTGATTCTTATCTTCTTATCTTATCTTATATAATACAGACATTACTTCAAAAAAGAAGATGATTACGTCCTACGCGTCATGCATTTAGTCATGCATATTAATCAATGACTTAAATTCTGCCAAGTCACTGGTTTTCCTAGCTAGCTCAGGCAACCCATTCCATGCTCTAATAGCACTAGGGAAGGAGTATTTGTACAAATTTGTCCTAGCATATGGGACGAGGAATGTGCCTTTATCTTTGTGTCTTTCAGAGTATTTTATTAAATTTTGTTTTTGTATTTGAAGATTATGGTTTAGTGTTTTATGTATAATTGCTACTTTACTTTTGAGTCTTCTGTCCTGAAGATTTTCTAAATTTAGTGATTTTACTATAGGTGTTACTCTAGTCAAATGTGAATATTCATTTGTTATGAATCTCACTGCTCTATTTTGTGTCTGTTCCAGTTTCTTAATGTTTTCTTGAGTTGAGGGGTCCCAAACGGAGGATGCATATTCTATTATTGGCCTAACCAAGGTTAAATAACATTTTAGTTTTATGTTCTTATTTGATTTATAGAAATTTCTTTTAATAAATCCTAATGCTTTGTTTGATTTTTTATAGTTTCATCAATATGTGGATTCCATGACAGTTTTTCATTTATTATAACACCTAGGTATTTTGCGTTTTTAGTCTGTGTTACTGGTTTGCCATGAATAAGATAAGTGGAATTAATTTGTTTTAGTTTTTTGTTACTCTTAACAACTGACATTTTTCTGGGTGGAAAGACATGCTCCAATTTGATTCACATTTCTGTAATTCATCTAATTCTCTTTGTAAAATATGTGTCTTGTGTTATTTTTATTGTTCTATATATTATGCAATCATCTGCAAATAATCTAACTTTTGTTCCTGAACTAATGCAATTTGGTAAATCATTTATGTAAATTAAAAATAGTAGTGGACCCAAGACTGTTCCTTGAGGTACACCTGAGTTTACTGTTACTGTGTTGATTTAGAGCCATTTATTATTACAGTTTGTTCTCTCCCTATCAGAAAATCTTTAATCCACTGATGCAGTGGACCATTAATGCCAAAATATTTTAATTTTTTAAGCAAATTATGGTGGTGAACTTTGTCAAAAGCCTTAGAAAAATCTAGTAAGATAGCATCTATTTGTTCACTATTATCTAAACCTTTAGAAAAATCATCAATTAGTCCTATTAGTTGTGTTTCACATGATCTATATTTCCTAAAGCCATGTTGGTATGGTGTGAGGACATTTTGTTTGTCTAAGTGGTTTATGATGTTGCTACATATTATGTGCTCTAGGATTTTACATGTGATGCTGGTAAGTGATACTAGTCTGTACTATACAAAGCAAGTGTTTTGCCTAAATCATGTGATTACTATAAAAAGCAAGTGTTTTGCCTAAATCATGTGATTACTGTACAAAGCAAGTGTTTACCCTAAATATGTGATTACTGTAGAAAGCAAGTGTTGACCCTAAATCATAAGAAAAAAAAAGCTATTTTTTATTTGTTTGCTGGGGTGACATGCAATTATTAGGAAATAAAAATAAAATTGCTTTGCTTTTTATGGCATCAAATATTAAAATAAAATAACAATATAATAATTATTTTATTTGTTATATGTTAATTATCCTGAATCTCCAGTACTATAGATCTAGTACTATAGCAATGATTATATTGAAGTATATTTTTTTGAACATAACAGAAAGATGATGATGATTATGTTCATGCAAGTGCAATGCAAGACAACTACTCACTTTAACAGCATAATTTAGCTGGCTTTCACAATCAAGCAATTTGAGGGCATCTAGATACATGCGAATATTTTTGACAATTTGAGCTTTGCTGTACACAAATAAAGGAGTTGGGGCTACTTTGAGCTTTCTCTGGCATGCTTCAATTATGTCTTGGTGACTTAGCTTAAAATAGACACATTTTTGTAAATATCAATATGCATTCTTAGTAATATACAAGTAATCTAAACATTTTCTAAAATCAATTCCTACTTATGTCCTAATAATAGAAAAAGTAAATTTAAATTCCACTTTCAGACCAACAGTTATGAGGGTGTCATTAGAGTTGGATGGACTTATGGGTGTCCTAAAAATCTGAAACTTTGAAGAGATTCCAACCTGAGACTCCTCAGTTTAGAAGCCAGGCTGTTTAACACTCAAACACCAGTAAATTAAGCATTCATATTTTATTTGTCATTGAAAAATAATAATTGGCCAGTATGGGGATCAAACCCATGACATTTGTTAGCATGATGCTCTAACAATTTATCGAATGGTGTAGAGTGCTATGTTCAAATTCCAGCTTGAAATAAATGATTAATTTTTTTGTTATACTTGTGGTTTTGAGTTTTTGACTTGTAATTTGGGGTTTTGACAAGATGAAATATATTATATAAGTGTGACCCAATGACAGAAATGGAAAACGTTTTAAAGCAGGACTCTAAATAAGTCCTAGATTGATCAAGCATAGAGCATATATAATGTACAATGTTTTATGTCAGCACTTTTAGAAAAAAAAATACTCTCAGTTTAAAAAAATAATAAACAGCTCTGCAATAAAGTTTCTTTTAGTTTAAGAAAGTGTCAAGAAGATAATTAGCATTGTGAGGCCTGAAAAGCAAAATATGTAATCCTAAGTTTTGTTTTCAGTGTGAAACCTGATTTCTTCTTTTGTCATTTTTGGGAGATTGACAAGGATTTTTTAAAATTAAGAAATATATGCAAAGTGGTAGGCCTACTCATCCCCATGACAATTATAATTATTTCTTAATTCAAAAAAGGCTTTTTGCAGCCTGCTACTATGGGACATCTCAAAGATTCTGAAAAGTTTTAAATAATTAAAAAGTTAACAGTAACACTACAAGATAGATGTTATACTGAGTATTATTAGACTAGTTTATCTTTCATTCTATGTCTCCAACAGCTTAAAGTGTTTTGTTTTCTTTAACCCCCGAGTGGTGGTACTCTTATAATGATGACCATAATGAGATGATTTATGGAATAGATCATAATAGATGTAGATCTAGATATGAAAGATTCTTAATCTACACCACACAATAAATTAAGTAAATAAATAGTATTTACATATATATATATATATATATATAGGCTTTATATATATATATATATATATATATAGGCCTATATATATATATATATATAGGCCTATATATATATATATATATATAGGCCTATATATATATATATATATCATTTTGATATTAGTCTACATTACATATTTATCTATTTTGTACTTTTACCCGTACTTTTTTTTTCTAGGGTTTAATAGGTCTACTCTGTTCTTGTTCAATACTAATCAAAACTTTCACTTACTTTTTCACAGAAGAATTTACCATTGGAAATTCTGCACTCCAGTGGCATTTTGAGCTACTTGATTCTTGAACTAAATATCTAGTTCAAAACCTGTTAAGACTCTATTAGACTCTTGATATCTGGAATGTATATCTACATTTGTTAAAATCAAAGAGTAGATCTATATGTTAATATTTACTTTTCAAAAAAAAAAAGTTTTATCATGGTTTTTAAATAGTTCTAGATATTAACTATTTAAATCTGTAGATCTAAAAGACAAAAAGTGTATAGATTTAAGTTAAGTGTAACAATTTCAGTAAAGTGAAACAGAAATGAAAATGCTATCTATATAGATCTAAAGGCCTACATGTATTTTAACAAGTGCATATAGCTAGGGCTACAGATCAACAGCTCAGTTGGTAGCTTACTTTAGAAATAAGTTGAAATTAAATTTTTAACTTTCCATTTGGATTATTTGAGATATGGGACCCTTTATATGTCCATATTTTACTTGTCAGTGCTAAATTTAAGATTTTCAGATACCCGGTAAGTCGTGGGTTGACCTATAACTGATACAAAATTAACAGAAATAAAAACAGTAAAATAATAAATCTTTCAAAGAAACTATTCATTTCTTGATAAACAAACAATTCCTTTAAAAGTTTACTCGCCGATCTGAACAATGGTTAACTGTTTCTCTACTAGCATGAATGATCAGCGCATGGAATATATCTAGCATATATTATATCTTGCATTATCTACTTTGTCATAGCCTACTTTACATTGTGTGGTTACAAATCTTTATGAAAGTCAAGAAGCCCATATTATTTTCTGATGAAACATACCTTACAATAACAATGGATCCATCTAAAGTGGAATTTATAGAGAAATATAAGTAGGCCTACCATGCAGTTCTTAAATCATCCAAGATTGAGTTCCTTATTTATTGTGCCATAATTTGGATAAATTCATCACATAGGCCTATCGTTTTAGAAACACGAAATAAGACAGCTGAACCTTTATTCCCAAATTTTTGTATATGGAAGCAGGGGCGGACTGGCTATAGGCCTAAGGGCATTCGGGCAAATGCCCGGTGGGCCGGTACCCAATTGGGCCCACGGGCGATCGCTCCCCCCCCCCCCTCACTCGGCCGACACCCCCCCCCCCCCCGAATTTTAATATACAATTCACACAATTTGTATACGAATTTATTACTTATGTTAAAAATATATACTAATTATTTATATTTAAACCTATTTTTAGATTATTTCGCCCCCCCCCTTCTAGTATGTTGGTCGATATGGTGGGGTCGGGAGGGGGCGATGGCATCAATTCCGCCCCCCCCCCCCTAAACTTTCGAGTGGGGGGGGGCGGTCGAAATTATATGTAGAAATCACAGCTTGCTAACAGAATCAATTGAATATCTATATGATTAAAACTTGTTAATGGTATTTTAACCGATCTTTATATTATGTCACTCCCCTGTTGGCCGGTGGGGTGGGGATCGAATACCTCTATTGCCCTTCCCACCTAAAACCTTTGAGTGGGGGGGGGCGGTCCTACTTTTCGGAGAAATCATAGTTTGTGAACAAAATTAGTTGAATTAATATATAAATTTTATATTATGTCGCTCTCCTTCAGGTATTTTTGCCGATTCGGTGAGGGGAGGGGGCGATTGCATGTACTGCCCTCCCCACTCTAGCCCTCTGAGTGGGGGGGGGGGGGCGGTCCTATTTTTATGGAGAAATCATTGTATGTGAACAAAATTAGTTGAATATGTATATAATATAAACTACGTGAGCCAATTGTATATTATGTCGCACCACACTCTAATCTCAAATTTTATCATTAGTAAATATAAAATGAAAAAGGGTTTACCAGGTGGGAGGGCCCGATACATGCAATCACCTCCCCCCCCCCCCCCCCCCATGGGACAAACCAATACTTTTTCTTTTTGTATTATAGTTAAGAAATTACAAAATAAATAAAAAAATCTGTCACTAATATAATTTATACATGCTATAAAATTAAATTCTTATATCGAGTCGCCCCAATCCTATTCTTTAATGCCAAATGCAATGCAGAAATTATAAAAAGGAGTGAGGATTAATCATTTTCACTCTATCGCCCCCTCCCCTTTCCAGACAGAGCTTATATAATTTCACATGAATTTATCTTAATTATTTTAAGAAAGACTTTGCATTGGAAAAGTTTAAATTCAAACGAAATCTTTCAGTAAGAGTCAAGATCGAGATTTGTTCTAAGCCCAAATAATTTTTTTCCTAGTCGCCTTTTCCCAACCTTTACTCAACCTGATATTTTTCTAGTTAAATAAGTTTTGGACTATAACTCACAATTTATGCTTGAATTTTATTGAATATTATTTATCGAATAATTTTTTTTCGGCGACGATCCTCAAAGCCTTAATCTAAAGATCTGGGGTCTCTGATCTTTTCAAGGAACAAATCGTGTTTTTTTTTATTTGCAATGTATTACGGGCGTAAAAAATTATATTAGAATATTTTTAAACATTATTCAAAAGGTCCTTTATAATAGGATGAATAATTAGCTTTAGGTCTTCAGTGAAGAATGCAAGAAAACGCTTTTCGTGATTGGGCTTCGACCCGAACCCCACTGATGAATAATGAGCTATAAATGTCAGGAGAATGCGTTTCTTCAGTGAAAAATGCAAGAAAACGCCTTTTGTGTCGGGACTTCGCCCCAAACCCCACTGAGGAAGCTTACAGCGCTCTCCCAGGCCCCCAAGCTTGCAAGAGAAAGGCCTCAACATGCCTTTTTTATTTTTTCGCCAAAGGTTGAGAAACACTGCTCTATTTTATTCTCAGGGTTAGGGTTTACTCGGCGTTAGGGTTTGGAAAAAAATCGCTCCCCCCACTCCAAAGTTCTGGATCCGCTAGTGATTGGGCCGTATGAATACCAATAAATTGTTTTACGATGTATATAATATTCTTATTAAAAGCAACACTTTGAGCATCGTTATTTAAAAAAAATAATAATAATTTGTATACACGTTAAAGTCTAATCTATATTATAAAGTAGAATGTGAGGTGTATGTATATATGTATGTTACTTATAGACATCAAAACCGCTTGACCAATCTTGATAAAACTAGGCAGGAATTTCCTTGGGTACTAACTTAAACCGTAGTGTATGTATTGTAGCCCTAAAACAAACTTGAGACCCTAAAAAAAAAATAAAGTTGTCCGACTCTATTACAGCTATAGTATTTTATGGATCTAGGCCATGGTTAACAATGTTGACATGAGAAAAGATCGAAAGGATTTAGACCTAGATCTAATTTTAAGAAATACACTTTGCGCACATAGTTTTTTACTTTGACACATGAAAATACAAAAGAAGATCCATTGATTTTATTATGTAATAAAATTAACCTTCAATTTTGTGTTTTAAAAGCTTTTTTTACATAAATTAGTTCCTGATATCTGTGACTACATTCTTTCATTAGACATTACCAATTGGTTACACATTAACACATCTCTCTACTGAGTCTATTCCTAGGTCTAGGTCTAAAACTCTTATTGAACTCTAAGATGATAAAACTTCTTTTCGCAAAGATAGTTTTGTGCTTTAACACATAAACATACTAATTATTGTCCATTCATTTGATATTTTAATCAATTTAACATTCAAATTTGTTTTTCTAAAGCATTTTTAATACATTTGTTCGCTTAAGTTGCGTAGCCGTGTTGAGATAGGCCTATATTCATTCATGAAAAAAGGTCAAGCATGCGCAACACAGAATGAACTCTATAAAAGCCAATTTTTAACTCTAGATTAGTGTAGATTTATATCTATGTCTACCTAAAGATCTACTTTATACTTTAACACATGAACATACAAAATTAAGTCTATTCATCTCAAATTTTAATCAAAAAATGTAGGCCTACAAGCAAATGTTTTAATTTGAAAAAATGGATTTAAGCCTATTAGCTATTTTTATTTGATAGCTTCATTCATACTATTTTTACATTGACACATTCGCTTTACTTGTTACATCATTTTTTCGTTCAATTGTGACTATATCGACAGTATTGCGCAAATAAAGACTCGCGAGTCGCGGGTAACATATGTCTAGTACTAATATAAGGCAGTGTCGTAAATAGGCCTACTGACTAATACCATTCATCCGTAGCCAGCTCTAAGATGCAGACAGTTAACTAGGTTTCTAAGTTATTGACAAACCAGTAAATGTGGTTAAAGTTCCCATTTCAGACCTTGCGATCTATAGTGCAGATGATGTTATGGTCATCTGTTTCTCTGCCAACGGTTAACGAGCAGCGTGCTATGTGGCCAGCACACTGACGACAAACCGCCTTTACTTTTCCCAACTAAAGTCAGGTAGGCCCCTACCCATTAGAGCTGGGTGGACTCAGGGGTGACCTAAAAATCCCGAAATTCATAATCCCAGTCTTCACTGAGAGTCGAACCCAGGACCCCAGGTTTGGAAGCGCTTCACCAATCATCCACCACGCCCCCATGAAGAGTTGTGTTTGTAAATTGAAGTCCATATGCTTGAGAAAATGGTGAGGAGTGAAAGTGAATCATAAACAATAAATTCGTTGATGGAGGATCTTCAGATGTCTTGAATGTGAAAATGCCAAGTACATGTAGGCCTATATGCTAATGTATATGGTAGCAGGAATTGTTTCACATTAACAAAAGTCCCCATTACAAATGTTATATGTAATGGCATTGATTGGATAGTTTCAAAATCATCTAATAAATTATTCATATACTAACTACTTTCGATACATTATTTAACTTAACACAATGCTTTTGAGGACAAGTATGATTAGACGCTCATCATTTGGAATACAATTTGTGGGCCGGATGGTACAGAAATGCCCTGGCCGCTCTGACACACAGTCCACCCCGGTAATGAACGCTACAAGTTCGAGTAGACCTAATCTAAGGAAATCGCCAATGTGGGAAGAACAACGCTCAATATTTTTGCAGCACTGCCGTTTCTTATTCATCTTTGTGCTAAGTAGCAGTCAATCATTGAGCCACGTTTTCTTGTAAGATATCTTGCAGATGTTTTATGATCTACAGATTTTTCATGACTTCGTTTTAAGTAGGTATATCGGATCAATCACAAAATCCATCGTATGATATTTGTCTAGAAGAGTTTGACAGGTTGCTAGTGAATTCTCTGCACTATTTTTCTCCATTAGTCCGTTTGGGATAGAACCAGCTCTTCGAGCAATGTCTTGTCTTGGTTTGCAAAAAAACTTATTTGTATTTTTTTAGATGAGTAGGGGGCTTAGAGTGCTGACATTCTGACGGATCTGTGGCTGATGATATCCCTCTTCTCAAAAACCTGACCAACAATGAGACTCGCCACTTTATTACATGTAGGGACGTTGAAACGACCTCAGTGCTCTCCAGAGGGCTTCCTATCGGCGTTGATCACGACTTGGAAATCCTTTTGATTCTTAGGAACACTCTTAACTGCAGCTTTCAACTCCATAATGTAGCTGTTGTTTTCGGAGCTGATTGACCAGATCAGGGAAGTTGCCACAACGGATCTGCTTCTCGCTATTCTCATTACAAAGTAAACTTAGAGAATCGAACGCTGCTCTGGCATAAGACTCCCTATCCTGTGATATAGCTGCTAATGAACCTTAAAGGCATGAAATTATCATGTATCGGCGGCGCATAAAGGAGTGGGTGTTTCCAAATCAAGTCAAAAGTCTATGTTGAAGGAATTACTATGAGCAGGCTAAAAGAAAACAAAATTGGAATTCCAGAGGGAAAGAGAGAGAGAGAGAGAAAGATTCAGAAAAGGAAATTGAGAGCGAGTCGTAAAATGTCATTGCAACGAGCTAAAAAAGTATGTTAGGTTAATCGATAAAATGTGGTCCGTTTATTACAATTAAAAAAAAAGAAGGAGGTGTCCGGCCATAATTATCAATATAAAGCAAGGGAACAAATCAACGGGCGTAGCCGGTGTGTAGGCCTACTGCTAGTTAAGTTATATGCATAGGCTACTTGTATAAACTGCACATAACTGAAATGTAAATTTAATAAAGATACAAAAACAAGTTTCCAAAATAATGTCACCAATCAAATTAAAAACATACTATAAATATCAAATAAAAGGTCAGAGTCACAGAGGATGTAAGTGTGCAGGCTCATTCATAGGCCTACTACGAAAGTTAGCTCATTCTTGAGTGTAGCAAAGCAACACCTTGGGATTCTTGGGGATTCCCCCTGTTTAGAGTAAAGTAAAGTTTAAGTAATCTATGTGTTGCGATGCTGGAGGGGGGGAGGGTCTAGCAACCTCTTTAAAAATTAAAATGTGCTGTCTTAAGAAATACGATTGACTGACCAGTCTTGGTGTAACTTTTTTTAAAGGGCGTTCAAGCATATACTTCCATTGAGGAAAGAGTCTATATCCATAACTAACATTCCACAGTTTTCGGACATTGGGCTTAAAGGCCCTTGCTAATCAGGCCTTTGCTAAATTCCTTTCTAGCAAACAGCTTTTCTAGTTTTAGTAGGAACTTTAATCTTATCATAACAGGAAAATAATGCAGGCAAGCCACACACACAAAAAAAAAGAAGTCTGTTTGACTATTTCTATAGTTCAAGTCTATAATAAATACGTAGGCCTAGATTTTCAATGTCTATATTATATCTATTTCCTTCAAACATAAACAACTTCTCAAATGACCATGCCTTGCGATAAATTAAAGTTAGAACTAATCTATAGTATTTTTTTAAATTCTTATTGTAGGCCTACAATGGTTTGAAGCACCGAAACAAATCGTACAAACCTTAAGATTTAACGTGCCATATCGCTGACTTCTAAATGAGGTTGTCTCTTTTGCACTGCAGTTAGCCTAGTTCTATCATTCTGGTCTTGTACTAATTCTTATCTGTGGGGTAAAACAATAGCTGACTATTTTGTACACGTTTCATTAAATCTACAATTAGATCTAGATCTAGAGTTTTGTGGTCTGTACCAAAGCCTACTATTGGCATTTACCTTGATTTAGGCTTATTACCATTTTCGGGAATTCCCTTCTTTATGAAAAGTTTCTGTGCGCCTTTGAAAAGTCTCTCTCTCTCTCTCTCTCTCTCTCTCTCTCTCACTCTCTCTCTCTCTCTCTTTATCTATATATCTATCTCTATTTATCGGTCATTTCACATTCGACGCAGCTGTCCGATGGTTGGTAATACTTATCTACTACCCACTTCAGCCTCTAGCAAGCATGGTCATTTGTGAGGTAATCTTGCCAATATAGTAGGCCTACTTCTCTACTGCCCACTTCAGCCTCTAGCAAGCATGGTCATTTGTGAGGTAGTCTTGCCAATATAGTACTTCTTTACTGCCCACTTCAGCCTCTAGCAAGCATGATCATTTTGTGAGGTAATCTTGCCAATATAGTAGGCCTACTTCTCTACAGCCCACTTCAGCCTCTAGCAAGCATGGTCATTTGTGAGGTAGTCTTGCCAATATAGTACTTCTCTACTGCCCACTTCAGCCTCTAGCAAGAATGGTCATTAGTAAGGTAATCTTGCCAATATAGTAGGCCTACTTCTCTACTGCCAACTTCAGCCTCTAGCAAGCATGGTCATTAGTGAGGTAATCTTGCCAATATAGTAGGCCTACTTCTCTACTGCCCACTTCAGCCTCTAGCAAGAATGGTCATTAGTGAGGTAATTTGCCAATATAGTAGGCCTACTTCTCTACTGCCCACTTCAGCCTCTAGCAAGCATGGTCATTAGTGAGGTAATCTTGCCAATATAGTACTTTTCTACTGCCCACTTCAGCCTCTAGCAAGAATGGTTATTAGTGAGGTAATCTTGCCAATATAGTAGGCCTACTTCTCTACTGCCCACTTCAGCCTCTAGCAAGAATGGTCATTAGTGAGGTAATCTTGCCAATATAGTAGGCCTACTTCTCTACTGCCCACTTCAGCCTCTAGCAAGAATGGTCATTAGTGAGGTAATCTTGCCAATATAGTAGGCCTACTTCTCTACTGCCAACTTCAGCCTCTAGCAAGCATGGTCATTAGTGAGGTAATCTTGCCAATATAGTAGACCTACTTCTCTACTGCCCAATTCAGCCTCTAGCAAGAATGGTCATTAGTGAGGTAATCTTGCCAATATAGTAGGCCTACTTCTCTACTGCCCACTTCAGCCTCTAGCAAGAATGGTCATTAGTGAGGTAATCTTGCCAATATAGTAGGCCTACTTCTCTACTGCCAACTTCAGCCTCTAGCAAGCATCATGGTCATTAGTGAGGTAATCTTGCCAATATAGTAGGCCTACTTCTCTACTGCCCACTTAAGCCTCTAGCAAGAATGATCATTAGTGAGGTAATCTTGCCAATATAGTAGGCCTACTTCTCTACTGCCAACTTCAGCCTCTAGCAAGCATGGTCATTAGTGAGGTAATCTTGCCAATATAGTAGGCCTACTTCTCTACTGCCCACTTCAGCCTCTAGCAAGAATGGTCATTAGTGAGGTAATCTTGCCAATATAGTAGGCCTACTTCTCTACTGCCCACTTCAGCCTCTAGCAAGCATGATCATTTTGTGAGGTAATCTTGCCAATATAGTAGGCCTACTTCTCTACTGCCCACTTCAGCCTCTAGCAAGAATGGTTATTAGTGAGGTAATCTTGCCAATATAGTAGGCCTACTTCTCTACTGCCCACTTCAGCCTCAAGCAAGAATGGTCATTAGTGAGGTAATCTTGCCAATATAGTAGGCCTACTTCTCTACTGCCCACTTCAGCCTCTAGCAAGAATGGTCATTAGTGAGGTAATCTTGCCAATATAGTAGGCCTACTTCTCTACTGCCAACTTCAGCCTCTAGCAAGCATGATCATTAGTGAGGTAATCTTGCCAATATAGTACTTCTCTACTGCCCACTTCAGCCTCTAGCAAGAATGGTTATTAGTGAGGTAATCTTGCCAATATAGTAGGCCTACTTCTCTACTGCCCACTTCAGCCTCTAGCAAGAATGGTCATTAGTGAGGTAATCTTGCCAATATATTAGGCCTGCTTCTCTACTGCCCACTTCAGCCTCTAGCAAGAATGGTCATTAGTGAGGTAATCTTGCCAATATAGTAGGCCTACTTCTCTACTGCCCACTTCAGCCTCTAGCAAGAATGGTCATTAGTGAGGTAATCTTGCCAATATAGTAGGCCTACTTCTCTACTGCCAACTTCAGCCTCTAGCAAGCATCATGGTCATTAGTGAGGTAATCTTGCCAATATAGTAGGCCTACTTCTCTACTGCCCACTTAAGCCTCTAGCAAGAATGATCATTAGTGAGGTAATCTTGCCAATATAGTAGGCCTACTTCTCTACTGCCAACTTCAGCCTCTAGCAAGCATGGTCATTAGTGAGGTAATCTTGCCAATATAGTAGGCCTACTTCTCTACTGCCCACTTCAGCCTCTAGCAAGAATGGTCATTAGTGAGGTAATCTTGCCAATATAGTAGGCCTACTTCTCTACTGCCCACTTCAGCCTCTAGCAAGCATGATCATTTTGTGAGGTAATCTTGCCAATATAGTAGGCCTACTTCTCTACTGCCCACTTCAGCCTCTAGCAAGAATGGTTATTAGTGAGGTAATCTTGCCAATATAGTAGGCCTACTTCTCTACTGCCCACTTCAGCCTCAAGCAAGAATGGTCATTAGTGAGGTAATCTTGCCAATATAGTAGGCCTACTTCTCTACTGCCCACTTCAGCCTCTAGCAAGAATGGTCATTAGTGAGGTAATCTTGCCAATATAGTAGGCCTACTTCTCTACTGCCAACTTCAGCCTCTAGCAAGCATGGTCATTAGTGAGGTAATCTTGCCAATATAGTATTTCTCTACTGCCCACTTCAGCCTCTAGCAAGAATGGTTATTAGTGAGGTAATCTTGCCAATATAGTAGGCCTACTTCTCTACTGCCCACTTCAGCCTCTAGCAAGAATGTTCATTAGTGAGGTAATCTTGCCAATATATTAGGCCTGCTTCTCTACTGCCCACTTCAGCCTCTAGCAAGAAAGGTCATTAGTGAGGTAATCTTGCCAATATAGTAGGCCTACTTCTCTACTGCCAACTTCAGCCTCTAGCAAGAATGGTCATTAGAGAGGTAATCTTGCCAATATAGTAGGCCTACTTCTCTACTGCCCACTTCAGCCTCTAGCAAGAATGGTCATTAGTGAGGTAATCTTGCCAATATAGTAGGCCTACTTCTCTACTGCCAACTTCAGCCTCTAGCAAGCAAGGTCATTAGTGAGGTAATCTTGCCAATATAGTAGACCTACTTCTCTACTGCCCAATTCAGCCTCTAGCAAGAATGGTCATTAGTGAGGTAATCTTGCCAATATAGTAGGCCTACTTCTCTACTGCCCACTTCAGCCTCTAGCAAGAATGGTCATTAGTGAGGTAATCTTGCCAATATAGTAGGTCTACTTCTCTACTGCCAACTTCAGCCTCTAGCAAGCATCATGGTCATTAGTGAGGTAATCTTGCCAATATAGTAGGCCTACTTCTCTACTGCCCACTTAAGCCTCTAGCAAGAATGATCATTAGTGAGGTAATCTTGCCAATATAGTAGGCCTACTTCTCTACTGCCAACTTCAGCCTCTAGCAAGCATGGTCATTAGTGAGGTAATCTTGCCAATATAGTAGGCCTACTTCTCTACTGCCCACTTCAGCCTCTAGCAAGAATGGTCATTAGTGAGGTAATCTTGCCAATATAGTAGGCCTACTTCTCTACTGCCCACTTCAGCCTCTAGCAAGCATGATCATTTTGTGAGGTAATCTTGCCAATATAGTAGGCCTACTTCTCTACTGCCCACTTCAGCCTCTAGCAAGAATGGTTATTAGTGAGGTAATCTTGCCAATATAGTAGGCCTACTTCTCTACTGCCCACTTCAGCCTCAAGCAAAAATGGTCATTAGTGAGGTAATCTTGCCAATATAGTAGGCCTACTTCTCTACTGCCCACTTCAGCCTCTAGCAAGAATGGTCATTAGTGAGGTAATCTTGCCAATATAGTAGGCCTACATCTCTACTGCCAACTTCAGCCTCTAGCAAGCATGGTCATTAGTGAGGTAATCTTGCCAATATAGTACTTCTCTACTGCCTACTTCAGCCTCTAGCAAGAATGGTTATTAGTGAGGTAATCTTGCCAATATAGTAGGCCTACTTCTCTACTGCCCACTTCAGCCTCTAGCAAGAATGGTCATTAGTGAGGTAATCTTGCCAATATATTAGGCCTGCTTCTCTACTGCCCACTTCAGCCTCTAGCAAGAATGGTCATTAGTGAGGTAATCTTGCCAATATAGTAGGCCTACTTCTCTACTGCCCACTTCAGCCTCTAGCAAGAATGGTCATTAGTGAGGTAATCTTGCCAATATAGTAGGCCTACTTCTCTACTGCCAACTTCAGCCTCTAGCAAGCATCATGGTCATTAGTGAGGTAATCTTGCCAATATAGTAGGCCTACTTCTCTACTGCCCACTTAAGCCTCTAGCAAGAATGATCATTAGTGAGGTAATCTTGCCAATATAGTAGGCCTACTTCTCTACTGCCAACTTCAGCCTCTAGCAAGCATGGTCATTAGTGAGGTAATCTTGCCAATATAGTAGGCCTACTTCTCTACTGCCCACTTCAGCCTCTAGCAAGAATGGTCATTAGTGAGGTAATCTTGCCAATATAGTAGGCCTACTTCTCTACTGCCCACTTCAGCCTCTAGCAAGCATGATCATTTTGTGAGGTAATCTTGCCAATATAGTAGGCCTACTTCTCTACTGCCCACTTCAGCCTCTAGCAAGAATGGTTATTAGTGAGGTAATCTTGCCAATATAGTAGGCCTACTTCTCTACTGCCCACTTCAGCCTCAAGCAAGAATGGTCATTAGTGAGGTAATCTTGCCAATATAGTAGGCCTACTTCTCTACTGCCCACTTCAGCCTCTAGCAAGAATGGTCATTAGTGAGGTAATCTTGCCAATATAGTAGGCCTACTTCTCTACTGCCAACTTCAGCCTCTAGCAAGCATGGTCATTAGTGAGGTAATCTTGCCAATATAGTACTTCTCTACTGCCCACTTCAGCCTCTAGCAAGAATGGTTATTAGTGAGGTAATCTTGCCAATATAGTAGGCCTACTTCTCTACTGCCCACTTCAGCCTCTAGCAAGAATGGTCATTAGTGAGGTAATCTTGCCAATATATTAGGCCTGCTTCTCTACTGCCCACTTCAGCCTCTAGCAAGAAAGGTCATTAGTGAGGTAATCTTGCCAATATAGTAGGCCTACTTCTCTACTGCCAACTTCAGCCTCTAGCAAGAATGGTCATTAGAGAGGTAATCTTGCCAATATAGTAGGCCTACTTCTCTACTGCCCACTTCAGCCTCTAGAAAGAATGGTCATTAGTGAGGTAATCTTGCCAATATAGTAGGCCTACTTCTCTACTGCCCACTTCAGCCTCTAGCAAGCATGGTCATTAGTGAGGTAATCTTGCCAATATAGTAGGCCTACTTCTCTACTGCCCACTTCAGCCTCTAGCAAGAATGGTCATTAGTGAAGTAATCTTGCCAATATAGTAGGCCTACTTCTCTACTGCCCACTTCAGCCTCTAGCAAGAATGGTCATTAGTGAGGTAATCTTGCCAATATAGTAGGCCTACTTCTCTACTGCCCACTTCAGCCTCTAGCAAGCATGGTCATTAGTGAGGTAATCTTGCCAATATAGTAGGCCTACTTCTCTACTGCCCACTTCAGCCTCTAGCAAGCATGGTCATTATCGAGGTAATCTTGCCAATATAGTACTTTTCTACTGCCCACTTCAGCCTCTAGCAAGAATGGTCATTAGTAAGGTAATCTTGCCAATATAGTAGGCCTACTTCTCTACTGCCAACTTCAGCCTCTAGCAAGCATGGTCATTAGTGAGGTAATCTTGCCAATATAGTACTTCTCTACTGCCCACTTCAGCCTCTAGCAAGAATGGTCATTAGTGAGGTAATCTTGCCAATATAGTAGGCCTACTTCTCTACTGCCCACTTCAGCCTCTAGCAAGAATGGTCATTAGTGAGGTAATCTTGCCAATATAGTAGGCCTACTTCTCTACTGCCAACTTCAGCCTCTAGCAAGCATCATGGTCATTAGTGAGGTAATCTTGCCAATATAGTAGGCCTACTTCTCTACTGCCAACTTCAGCCTCTAGCAAGCATGGTCATTAGTGAGGTAATCTTGCCAATATAGTAGGCCTACTTCTCTACTGCCCACTTCAGCCTCTAGCAAGAATGGTCATTAGTGAGGTAATCTTGCCAATATAGTTCTTTTCTACTGCCCACTTCAGCCTCTAGCAAGAATGGTTATTAGTGAGGTAATCTTGCCAATATAGTAGGCCTACTTCTCTACTGCCCACTTCAGCCTCAAGCAAAAATGGTCATTAGTGAGGTAATCTTGCCAATATAGTAGGCCTACTTCTCTACTGCCCACTTCAGCCTCTAGCAAGAATGGTCATTAGTGAGGTAATCTTGCCAATATAGTAGGCCTACATCTCTACTGCCAACTTCAGCCTCTAGCAAGCATGGTCATTAGTGAGGTAATCTTGCCAATATAGTACTTCTCTACTGCCTACTTCAGCCTCTAGCAAGAATGGTTATTAGTGAGGTAATCTTGCCAATATAGTAGGCCTACTTCTCTACTGCCCACTTCAGCCTCTAGCAAGAATGGTCATTAGTGAGGTAATCTTGCCAATATATTAGGCCTGCTTCTCTACTGCCCACTTCAGCCTCTAGCAAGAATGGTCATTAGTGAGGTAATCTTGCCAATATAGTAGGCCTACTTCTCTACTGCCCACTTCAGCCTCTAGCAAGAATGGTCATTAGTGAGGTAATCTTGCCAATATAGTAGGCCTACTTCTCTACTGCCAACTTCAGCCTCTAGCAAGCATCATGGTCATTAGTGAGGTAATCTTGCCAATATAGTAGGCCTACTTCTCTACTGCCCACTTAAGCCTCTAGCAAGAATGATCATTAGTGAGGTAATCTTGCCAATATAGTAGGCCTACTTCTCTACTGCCAACTTCAGCCTCTAGCAAGCATGGTCATTAGTGAGGTAATCTTGCCAATATAGTAGGCCTACTTCTCTACTGCCCACTTCAGCCTCTAGCAAGAATGGTCATTAGTGAGGTAATCTTGCCAATATAGTAGGCCTACTTCTCTACTGCCCACTTCAGCCTCTAGCAAGCATGATCATTTTGTGAGGTAATCTTGCCAATATAGTAGGCCTACTTCTCTACTGCCCACTTCAGCCTCTAGCAAGAATGGTTATTAGTGAGGTAATCTTGATAAATATAGTAGGCCTACTTCTCTACTGCCCACTTCAGCCTCAAGCAAGAATGGTCATTAGTGAGGTAATCTTGCCAATATAGTAGGCCTACTTCTCTACTGCCCACTTCAGCCTCTAGCAAGAATGGTCATTAGTGAGGTAATCTTGCCAATATAGTAGGCCTACTTCTCTACTGCCAACTTCAGCCTCTAGCAAGCATGGTCATTAGTGAGGTAATCTTGCCAATATAGTACTTCTCTACTGCCCACTTCAGCCTCTAGCAAGAATGGTTATTAGTGAGGTAATCTTGCCAATATAGTAGGCCTACTTCTCTACTGCCCACTTCAGCCTCTAGCAAGAATGGTCATTAGTGAGGTAATCTTGCCAATATATTAGGCCTGCTTCTCTACTGCCCACTTCAGCCTCTAGCAAGAAAGGTCATTAGTGAGGTAATCTTGCCAATATAGTAGGCCTACTTCTCTACTGCCAACTTCAGCCTCTAGCAAGAATGGTCATTAGAGAGGTAATCTTGCCAATATAGTAGGCCTACTTCTCTACTGCCCACTTCAGCCTCTAGAAAGAATGGTCATTAGTGAGGTAATCTTGCCAATATAGTAGGCCTACTTCTCTACTGCCCACTTCAGCCTCTAGCAAGCATGGTCATTAGTGAGGTAATCTTGCCAATATAGTAGGCCTACTTCTCTACTGCCCACTTCAGCCTCTAGCAAGAATGGTCATTAGTGAAGTAATCTTGCCAATATAGTAGGCCTACTTCTCTACTGCCCACTTCAGCCTCTAGCAAGAATGGTCATTAGTGAGGTAATCTTGCCAATATAGTAGGCCTACTTCTCTACTGCCCACTTCAGCCTCTAGCAAGCATGGTCATTAGTGAGGTAATCTTGCCAATATAGTAGGCCTACTTCTCTACTGCCCACTTCAGCCTCTAGCAAGCATGGTCATTATCGAGGTAATCTTGCCAATATAGTACTTTTCTACTGCCCACTTCAGCCTCTAGCAAGAATGGTCATTAGTAAGGTAATCTTGCCAATATAGTAGGCCTACTTCTCTACTGCCAACTTCAGCCTCTAGCAAGCATGGTCATTAGTGAGGTAATCTTGCCAATATAGTACTTCTCTACTGCCCACTTCAGCCTCTAGCAAGAATGGTCATTAGTGAGGTAATCTTGCCAATATAGTAGGCCTACTTCTCTACTGCCCACTTCAGCCTCTAGCAAGAATGGTCATTAGTGAGGTAATCTTGCCAATATAGTAGGCCTACTTCTCTACTGCCAACTTCAGCCTCTAGCAAGCATCATGGTCATTAGTGAGGTAATCTTGCCAATATAGTAGGCCTACTTCTCTACTGCCAACTTCAGCCTCTAGCAAGCATGGTCATTAGTGAGGTAATCTTGCCAATATAGTAGGCCTACTTCTCTACTGCCCACTTCAGCCTCTAGCAAGAATGGTCATTAGTGAGGTAATCTTGCCAATATAGTTCTTTTCTACTGCCCACTTCAGCCTCTAGCAAGAATGGTTATTAGTGAGGTAATCTTGCCAATATAGTAGGCCTACTTCTCTACTGCCCACTTCAGCCTCAAGCAAGAATGGTCATTAGTGAGGTAATCTTGCCAATATAGTAGGCCTACTTCTCTACTGCCCACTTCAGCCTCTAGCAAGCATGGTCATTTGTGAGGTAATCTTGCCAATATAGTACTTCTTTACTGCCCACTTCAGCCTCTAGCAAGCATGATAATTTTTTGAGGTAATCTTGCCAATATAGTAGGCCTACTTCTCTACAGCCCACTTCAGCCTCTAGCAAGCATGGTCATTTGTGAGGTAGTCTTGCCAATATAGTACTTCTCTACTGCCCACTTCAGCCTCTAGCAAGAATGGTCATCAGTAAGGTAATCTTGCCAATATAGTAGGCCTACTTCTCTACTGCCAACTTCAGCCTCTAGCAAGCATGGTCATTAGTGAGGTAATCTTGCCAATATAGTACTTGTCTACTGCCCACTTCAGCCTCTAGCAAGAATGGTCATTAGTGAGGTAATCTTGCCAATATAGTAGGCCTACTTCTCTACTGCCAACTTCAGCCTCTAGCAAGCATGGTCATTAGTGAGGTAATCTTGCCAATATAGTACTTCTCTACTGCCCACTTCAGCCTCTGTCAAGCATGGTCATTAGTGAGGTAATCTTGCCAATATATTAGGCCTGCTTCTCTACTGCCCACTTCAGCCTCTAGCAAGAAAGGTCATTAGTGAGGTAATCTTGCCAATATAGTAGGCCTACTTCTCTACTGCCAACTTCAGCCTCTAGCAAGAATGGTCATTAGAGAGGTAATCTTGCCAATATAGTAGGCCTACTTCTCTACTGCCCACTTCAGCCTCTAGAAAGAATGGTCATTAGTGAGGTAATCTTGCCAATATAGTAGGCCTACTTCTCTACTGCCCACTTCAGCCTCTAGCAAGCATGGTCATTAGTGAGGTAATCTTGCCAATATAGTAGGCCTACTTCTCTACTGCCCACTTCAGCCTCTAGCAAGAATGGTCATTAGTGAAGTAATCTTGCCAATATAGTAGGCCTACTTCTCTACTGCCCACTTCAGCCTCTAGCAAGAATGGTCATTAGTGAGGTAATCTTGCCAATATAGTAGGCCTACTTCTCTACTGCCCACTTCAGCCTCTAGCAAGCATGGTCATTAGTGAGGTAATCTTGCCAATATAGTAGGCCTACTTCTCTACTGCCCACTTCAGCCTCTAGCAAGCATGGTCATTATCGAGGTAATCTTGCCAATATAGTACTTTTCTACTGCCCACTTCAGCCTCTAGCAAGAATGGTCATTAGTAAGGTAATCTTGCCAATATAGTAGGCCTACTTCTCTACTGCCAACTTCAGCCTCTAGCAAGCATGGTCATTAGTGAGGTAATCTTGCCAATATAGTACTTCTCTACTGCCCACTTCAGCCTCTAGCAAGAATGGTCATTAGTGAGGTAATCTTGCCAATATAGTAGGCCTACTTCTCTACTGCCCACTTCAGCCTCTAGCAAGAATGGTCATTAGTGAGGTAATCTTGCCAATATAGTAGGCCTACTTCTCTACTGCCAACTTCAGCCTCTAGCAAGCATCATGGTCATTAGTGAGGTAATCTTGCCAATATAGTAGGCCTACTTCTCTACTGCCAACTTCAGCCTCTAGCAAGCATGGTCATTAGTGAGGTAATCTTGCCAATATAGTAGGCCTACTTCTCTACTGCCCACTTCAGCCTCTAGCAAGAATGGTCATTAGTGAGGTAATCTTGCCAATATAGTTCTTTTCTACTGCCCACTTCAGCCTCTAGCAAGAATGGTTATTAGTGAGGTAATCTTGCCAATATAGTAGGCCTACTTCTCTACTGCCCACTTCAGCCTCAAGCAAGAATGGTCATTAGTGAGGTAATCTTGCCAATATAGTAGGCCTACTTCTCTACTGCCCACTTCAGCCTCTAGCAAGCATGGTCATTTGTGAGGTAATCTTGCCAATATAGTACTTCTTTACTGCCCACTTCAGCCTCTAGCAAGCATGATAATTTTTTGAGGTAATCTTGCCAATATAGTAGGCCTACTTCTCTACAGCCCACTTCAGCCTCTAGCAAGCATGGTCATTTGTGAGGTAGTCTTGCCAATATAGTACTTCTCTACTGCCCACTTCAGCCTCTAGCAAGAATGGTCATCAGTAAGGTAATCTTGCCAATATAGTAGGCCTACTTCTCTACTGCCAACTTCAGCCTCTAGCAAGCATGGTCATTAGTGAGGTAATCTTGCCAATATAGTACTTGTCTACTGCCCACTTCAGCCTCTAGCAAGAATGGTCATTAGTGAGGTAATCTTGCCAATATAGTAGGCCTACTTCTCTACTGCCAACTTCAGCCTCTAGCAAGCATGGTCATTAGTGAGGTAATCTTGCCAATATAGTACTTCTCTACTGCCCACTTCAGCCTCTGTCAAGCATGGTCATTAGTGAGGTAATCTTGCCAATATAGTAGGCCTACTTCTCTACTGCCCACTTCAGCCTCTAGCAAGAATGGTCATTAGTGAGGTAATCTTGCCAATATAGTAGGCCTACTTCTCTACTGCCCACTTCAGCCTCTAGCAAGCATGGTCATTTGTGAGGTAATCTTGCCAATATAGTACTTCTTTACTGCCCACTTCAGCCTCTAGCAAGCATGATCATTTTTTGAGGTAATCTTGCCAATATAGTAGGCCTACTTCTCTACAGCCCACTTCAGCCTCTAGCAAGCATGGTCATTTGTGAGGTAGTCTTGCCAATATAGTACTTCTCTACTGCCCACTTCAGCCTCTAGCAAGCATGGTCATTTGTGAGGTAATCTTGCCAATATAGTACTTCTTTACTGCCCACTTCAGCCTCTAGCAAGCATGATCATTTTTTGAGGTAATCTTGCCAATATAGTAGGCCTACTTCTCTACAGCCCACTTCAGCCTCTAGCAAGCATGGTCATTAGTGAGGTAATCTTGCCAACATAGTACTTCTCTACTGCCCACTTCAGCCTCTAGCAAGAATGGTCATTAGTGAGGTAATCTTGCCAATATAGTAGGCCTACTTCTCTACTGCCAACTTCAGCCTCTAGCAAGCATCGTCATTAGTGAGGTAATCTTGCCAATATAGTACTTCTCTACTGCCCACTTCAGCCTCTAGCAAGAATGGTTATTAGTGAGGTAATCTTGCCAATATAGTAGGCCTACTTCTCTACTGCCCACTTCAGCCTCTAGCAAGAATGGTCATTAGTGAGGTAATCTTGCCAATATAGTAGGCCTACTTCTCTACTGCCAACTTCAGCCTCTAGCAAGAATGGTCATTAGTGAGGTAATCTTGCCAATATAGTAGGCCTACTTCTCTACAGCCCACTTCAGCCTCTAGCAAGAATGGTCATTAGTGAGGTAATCTTGCCAATATAGTAGGCCTACTTCTCTACTGCCAACTTCAGCCTCTAGCAAGCATGGTCATTAGTGAGGTAATCTTGCCAATATAGTAGGCCTACTTCTCTACTGCCCACTTCAGCCTCTAGCAAGAATGGTCATTAGTGAGGTAATCTTGCCAATATAGTAGGCCTACTTCTCTACTGCCCACTTCAGCCTCTAGCAAGCATGGTCATTTGTGAGGTAATCTTGCCAATATAGTACTTCTTTACTGCCCATTTCAGCCTCTAGCAAGCATGATCATTTTTTGAGGTAATCTTGCCAATATAGTAGGCCTACTTCTCTACAGCCCACTTCTGCCTCTAGCAAGCATGGTCATTTGTGAGGTAGTCTTGCCAATATAGTACTTCTCTACTGCCCACTTCAGCCTCTAGCAAGAATGGTCATTAGTAAGGTAATCTTGCCAATATAGTAGGCCTACTTCTCTACTGCCAACTTCAGCCTCTAGCAAGCATGGTCATTAGTGAGGTAATCTTGCCAATATAGTACTTCTCTACTGCCCACTTCAGCCTCTAGCAAGAATGGTCATTAGTGAGGTAATCTTGCCAATATAGTAGGCCTACTTCTCTACTGCCAACTTCAGCCTCTAGCAAGCATGGTCATTAGTGAGGTAATCTTGCCAATATAGTACTTCTCTACTGCCCACTTCAGCCTCTAGCAAGAATGGTCATTTGTGAGGTAATCTTGCCAATATAGTAGGCCTACTTCTCTAATGCCCACTTCAGCCTCTAGCAAGAATGGTCATTAGTGAGGTAATCTTGCCAATATAGTAGGCCTACTTCTCTACTGCCAACTTCAGCCTCTAGCAAGAATGGTCATTAGTGAGGTAATCTTGCCAATATATTAGGCCTGCTTCTCTACTGCCCACTTCAGCCTCTAGCAAGAATGGTCATTAGTGAGGTAATCTTGCCAATATATTAGGCCTGCTTCTCTACTGCCCACTTCAGCCTCTAGCAAGAAAGGTCATTAGTGAGGTAATCTTGCCAATATAGTAGGCCTACTTCTCTACTGCCAACTTCAGCCTCTAGCAAGAATGGTCATTAGAGAGGTAATCTTGCCAATATATTAGGCCTGCTTCTCTACTGCCCACTTCAGCCTCTAGCAAGAATGGTCATTAGTAAGGTAATCTTGCCAATATAGTAGGCCTACTTCTCTACTGCCAACTTCAGCCTCTAGCAAGCATGGTCATTAGTGAGGTAATCTTGCCAATATAGTACTTGTCTACTGCCCACTTCAGCCTCTAGCAAGAATGGTCATTAGTGAGGTAATCTTGCCAATATAGTAGGCCTACTTCTCTACTGCCAACTTCAGCCTCTAGCAAGCATGGTCATTAGTGAGGTAATCTTGCCAATATAGTACTTCTCTACTGCCCACTTCAGCCTCTGTCAAGCATGGTCATTAGTGAGGTAATCTTGCCAATATAGTAGGCCTACTTCTCTACTGCCCACTTCAGCCTCTAGCAAGAATGGTCATTAGTGAGGTAATCTTGCCAATATAGTAGGCCTACTTCTCTACTGCCCACTTCAGCCTCTAGCAAGCATTGTCATTTGTGAGGTAATCTTGCCAATATAGTACTTCTTTACTGCCCACTTCAGCCTCTAGCAAGCATGATCATTTTTTGAGGTAATCTTGCCAATATAGTAGGCCTACTTCTCTACAGCCCACTTCAGCCTCTAGCAAGCATGGTCATTTGTGAGGTAGTCTTGCCAATATAGTACTTCTCTACTGCCCACTTCAGCCTCTAGCAAGCATGGTCATTTGTGAGGTAATCTTGCCAATATAGTACTTCTTTACTGCCCACTTCAGCCTCTAGCAAGCATGATCATTTTTTGAGGTAATCTTGCCAATATAGTAGGCCTACTTCTCTACAGCCCACTTCAGCCTCTAGCAAGCATGGTCATTAGTGAGGTAATCTTGCCAACATAGTACTTCTCTACTGCCCACTTCAGCCTCTAGCAAGAATGGTCATTAGTGAGGTAATCTTGCCAATATAGTAGGCCTACTTCTCTACTGCCAACTTCAGCCTCTAGCAAGCATCGTCATTAGTGAGGTAATCTTGCCAATATAGTACTTCTCTACTGCCCACTTCAGCCTCTAGCAAGAATGGTTATTAGTGAGGTAATCTTGCCAATATAGTAGGCCTACTTCTCTACGGCCCACTTCAGCCTCTAGCAAGAATGGTCATTAGTGAGGTAATCTTGCCAATATAGTAGGCCTACTTCTCTACTGCCAACTTCAGCCTCTAGCAAGAATGGTCATTAGTGAGGTAATCTTGCCAATATAGTAGGCCTACTTCTCTACAGCCCACTTCAGCCTCTAGCAAGAATGGTCATTAGTGAGGTAATCTTGCCAATATAGTAGGCCTACTTCTCTACTGCCAACTTCAGCCTCTAGCAAGCATGGTCATTAGTGAGGTAATCTTGCCAATATAGTAGGCCTACTTCTCTACTGCCCACTTCAGCCTCTAGCAAGAATGGTCATTAGTGAGGTAATCTTGCCAATATAGTAGGCCTACTTCTCTACTGCCCACTTCAGCCTCTAGCAAGCATGGTCATTTGTGAGGTAATCTTGCCAATATAGTACTTCTTTACTGCCCATTTCAGCCTCTAGCAAGCATGATCATTTTTTGAGGTAATCTTGCCAATATAGTAGGCCTACTTCTCTACAGCCCACTTCTGCCTCTAGCAAGCATGGTCATTTGTGAGGTAGTCTTGCCAATATAGTACTTCTCTACTGCCCACTTCAGCCTCTAGCAAGAATGGTCATTAGTAAGGTAATCTTGCCAATATAGTAGGCCTACTTCTCTACTGCCAACTTCAGCCTCTAGCAAGCATGGTCATTAGTGAGGTAATCTTGCCAATATAGTAGGCCTACTTCTCTACTGCCCACTTCAGCCTCTAGAAAGAATGGTCATTAGTGAGGTAATCTTGCCAATATAGTAGGCCTACTTCTCTACTGCCCACTTCAGCCTCTAGCAAGCATGGTCATTAGTGAGGTAATCTTGCCAATATAGTAGGCCTACTTCTCTACAGCCCACTTCAGCCTCTAGCAAGAATGGTCATTAGTGAGGTAATCTTGCCAATATAGTAGGCCTACTTCTCTACTGCCAACTTCAGCCTCTAGCAAGCATCGTCATTAGTGAGGTAATCTTGCCAATATAGTACTTCTCTACTGCCCACTTCAGCCTCTAGCAAGAATGGTTATTAGTGAGGTAATCTTGCCAATATAGTAGGCCTACTTCTCTACTGCCCACTTCAGCCTCTAGCAAGAATGGTCATTAGTGAGGTAATCTTGCCAATATAGTAGGCCTACTTCTCTACTGCCAACTTCAGCCTCTAGCAAGAATGGTCATTAGTGAGGTAATCTTGCCAATATAGTAGGCCTACTTCTCTACAGCCCACTTCAGCCTCTAGCAAGAATGGTCATTAGTGAGGTAATCTTGCCAATATAGTAGGCCTACTTCTCTACTGCCAACTTCAGCCTCTAGCAAGCATGGTCATTAGTGAGGTAATCTTGCCAATATAGTAGGCCTACTTCTCTACTGCCCACTTCAGCCTCTAGCAAGAATGGTCATTAGTGAGGTAATCTTGCCAATATAGTAGGCCTACTTCTCTACTGCCCACTTCAGCCTCTAGCAAGCATGGTCATTTGTGAGGTAATCTTGCCAATATAGTACTTCTTTACTGCCCATTTCAGCCTCTAGCAAGCATGATCATTTTTTGAGGTAATCTTGCCAATATAGTAGGCCTACTTCTCTACAGCCCACTTCTGCCTCTAGCAAGCATGGTCATTTGTGAGGTAGTCTTGCCAATATAGTACTTCTCTACTGCCCACTTCAGCCTCTAGCAAGAATGGTCATTAGTAAGGTAATCTTGCCAATATAGTAGGCCTACTTCTCTACTGCCAACTTCAGCCTCTAGCAAGCATGGTCATTAGTGAGGTAATCTTGCCAATATAGTAGGCCTACTTCTCTACTGCCCACTTCAGCCTCTAGAAAGAATGGTCATTAGTGAGGTAATCTTGCCAATATAGTAGGCCTACTTCTCTACTGCCCACTTCAGCCTCTAGCAAGCATGGTCATTAGTGAGGTAATCTTGCCAATATAGTAGGCCTACTTCTCTACTGCCCACTTCAGCCTCTAGCAAGAATGGTCATTAGTGAGGTAATCTTGCCAATATAGTAGGCCTACTTCTCTACTGCCCACTTCAGCCTCTAGCAAGCATGGTCATTAGTGAGGTAATCTTGCCAATATAGTAGGCCTACTTCTCTACTGCCCACTTCAGCCTCTAGCAAGAATGGTCATTAGTGAGGTAATCTTGCCAATATAGTACTTTTCTACTGCCCACTTCAGCCTCTAGCAAGAATGGTCATTAGTAAGGTAATCTTGCCAATATAGTAGGCCTACTTCTCTACTGCCAACTTCAGCCTCTAGCAAGCATGGTCATTAGTGAGGTAATCTTGCCAATATAGTACTTCTCTACTGCCCACTTCAGCCTCTAGCAAGAATTGGTCATTAGTGAGGTAATCTTGCCAATATAGTAGGCCTACTTCTCTACTGCCAACTTCAGCCTCTAGCAAGCATGGTCATTAGTGAGGTAATCTTGCCAATATAGTAGACCTACTTCTCTACTGCCCACTTCAGCCTCTAGCAAGAATGGTCATTAGTGAGGTAATCTTGCCAATATAGTAGGCCTACTTCTCTACTGCTTACTTCAGCCTCTAGCAAGAATGGTCATTAGTGAGGTAATCTTGCCAATATAGTAGGCCTACTTCTCTACTGCCAACTTCAGCCTCTAGCAAGCATCATGGTCATTAGTGAGGTAATCTTGCCAATATAGTAGGCCTACTTCTCTACTGCCAACTTCAGCCTCTAGCAAGCATGGTCATTAGTGATGTAATCTTGCCAATATAGTAGGCCTACTTCTCTACTGCCCACTTCAGCCTCTAGCAAGAATGGTCATTAGTGAGGTAATCTTGCCAATATAGTACTTTTCTACTGCCCACTTCAGCCTCTTGCAAGAATGGTTATTAGTGAGGTAATCTTGCCAATATAGTAGGCCTACTTCTCTACTGCCCACTTCAGCCTCAAGCAAGAATGGTCATTAGTGAGGTAATCTTGCCAATATAGTAGGCCTACTTCTCTACTGCCCACTTCAGCCTCTAGCAAGAATGGTCATTAGTGAGGTAATCTTGCCAATATAGTAGGCCTACTTCTCTACTGCCCACTTCAGCCTCTAGCAAGCATGGTCATTTGTGAGGTAATCTTGCCAATATAGTACTTCTTTACTGCCCACTTCAGCCTCTAGCAAGCATGATAATTTTTTGAGGTAATCTTGCCAATATAGTAGGCCTACTTCTCTACAGCCCACTTCAGCCTCTAGCAAGCATGGTCATTTGTGAGGTAGTCTTGCCAATATAGTACTTCTCTACTGCCCACTTCAGCCTCTAGCAAGAATGGTCATTAGTAAGGTAATCTTGCCAATATAGTAGGCCTACTTCTCTACTGCCAACTTCAGCCTCTAGCAAGCATGGTCATTAGTGAGGTAATCTTGCCAATATAGTACTTGTCTACTGCCCACTTCAGCCTCTAGCAAGAATGGTCATTAGTGAGGTAATCTTGCCAATATAGTAGGCCTACTTCTCTACTGCCCACTTCAGCCTCTAGCAAGCATGGTCATTTGTGAGGTAATCTTGCCAATATAGTACTTCTTTACTGCCCACTTCAGCCTCTAGCAAGCATGATTATTTTTTGAGGTAATCTTGCCAATATAGTAGGCCTACTTCTCTACAGCCCACTTCAGCCTCTAGCAAGCATGGTCATTTGTGAGGTAGTCTTGCCAATATAGTACTTCTCTACTGCCCACTTCAGCCTCTAGCAAGCATGGTCATTTGTGAGGTAATCTTGCCAATATAGTACTTCTTTACTGCCCACTTCAGCCTCTAGCAAGAATGATCATTAGTGAGGTAATCTTGCCAATATAGTAGGCCTACTTCTCTACAGCCCACTTCAGCCTCTAGCAAGCATGGTCATTAGTGAGGTAATCTTGCCAACATAGTACTTCTCTACTGCCCACTTCAGCCTCTAGCAAGAATGGTCATTAGTGAGGTAATCTTGCCAATATAGTAGGCCTACTTCTCTACTGCCAACTTCAGCCTCTAGCAAGCATCGTCATTAGTGAGGTAATCTTGCCAATATAGTACTTCTCTACTGCCCACTTCAGCCTCTAGCAAGAATGGTTATTAGTGAGGTAATCTTGCCAATATAGTAGGCCTACTTCTCTACTGCCCACTTCAGCCTCTAGCAAGAATGGTCATTAGTGAGGTAATCTTGCCAATATAGTAGGCCTACTTCTCTACTGCCAACTTCAGCCTCTAGCAAGAATGGTCATTAGTGAGGTAATCTTGCCAATATAGTAGGCCTACTTCTCTACAGCCCACTTCAGCCTCTAGCAAGAATGGTCATTAGTGAGGTAATCTTGCCAATATAGTAGGCCTACTTCTCTACTGCCAACTTCAGCCTCTAGCAAGCATGGTCATTAGTGAGGTAATCTTGCCAATATAGTAGGCCTACTTCTCTACTGCCCACTTCAGCCTCTAGCAAGAATGGTCATTAGTGAGGTAATCTTGCCAATATAGTAGGCCTACTTCTCTACTGCCCACTTCAGCCTCTAGCAAGCATGGTCATTTGTGAGGTAATCTTGCCAATATAGTACTTCTTTACTGCCCATTTCAGCCTCTAGCAAGCATGATCATTTTTTGAGGTAATCTTGCCAATATAGTAGGCCTACTTCTCTACAGCCCACTTCTGCCTCTAGCAAGCATGGTCATTTGTGAGGTAGTCTTGCCAATATAGTACTTCTCTACTGCCCACTTCAGCCTCTAGCAAGAATGGTCATTAGTAAGGTAATCTTGCCAATATAGTAGGCCTACTTCTCTACTGCCAACTTCAGCCTCTAGCAAGCATGGTCATTAGTGAGGTAATCTTGCCAATATAGTACTTCTCTACTGCCCACTTCAGCCTCTAGCAAGAATGGTCATTAGTGAGGTAATCTTGCCAATATAGTAGGCCTACTTCTCTACTGCCAACTTCAGCCTCTAGCAAGCATGGTCATTAGTGAGGTAATCTTGCCAATATAGTACTTCTCTACTGCCCACTTCAGCCTCTAGCAAGAATGGTCATTAGTGAGGTAATCTTGCCAATATAGTAGGCCTACTTCTCTACTGCCCACTTCAGCCTCTAGCAAGAATGGTCATTAGTGAGGTAATCTTGCCAATATAGTAGGCCTACTTCTCTACTGCCAACTTCAGCCTCTAGCAAGAATGGTCATTAGTGAGGTAATCTTGCCAATATAGTAGGCCTACTTCTCTACTGCCCACTTCAGCCTCTAGCAAGAATGGTCATTAGTGAGGTAATCTTGCCAATATAGTAGGCCTACTTCTCTACTGCCAACTTCAGCCTCTAGCAAGCATGGTCATTAGTGAGGTAATCTTGCCAATATAGTAGGCCTACTTCTCTACTGCCAACTTCAGCCTCTAGCAAGAATGGTCATTAGTGAGGTAATCTTGCCAATATAGTAGGCCTACTTCTCTACTGCCCACTTCAGCCTCTAGCAAGAATGGTCATTAGTGAGGTAATCTTTCCAATATAGTAGGCCTACTTCTCTACTGCCAACTTCAGCCTCTAGCAAGCATGGTCATTAGTGAGGTAATCTTGCCAATATAGTAGGCCTACTTCTCTACTGCCAACTTCAGCCTCTAGCAAGCATGGTCATTAGTGAGGTAATCTTGCCAATATAGTACTTCTCTACTGCCCACTTCAGCCTCTAGCAAGAATGGTTATTAGTGAGGTAATCTTGTTAATATAGTAGGCCTACTTCTCTACTGCCCACTTCAGCCTCTAGCAAGAATGGTCATTAGTGAGGTAATCTTGCCAATATAATAGGCCTACTTCTCTACTGCCAACTTCAGCCTCTAGCAAGAATGGTCATTAGTGAGGTAATCTTGCCAATATAGTAGGCCTACTTCTCTACTGCCCACTTCAGCCTCTAGCAAGAATGGTCATTAGTGAGGTAATCTTGCCAATATAGTAGGCCTACTTCTCTACTGCCAACTTCAGCCTCTAGCAAGCATGGTCATTAGTGAGGTAATCTTGCCAATATAGTAGGCCTACTTCTCTACTGCCCACTTCAGCCTCTAGCAAGAATGGTCATTAGTGAGGTAATCTTGCCAATATAGTAGGCCTACTTCTCTACTGCCCACTTCAGCCTCTAGCAAGCATGGTCATTTGTGAGGTAATCTTCCCAATATAGTACTTCTTTACTGCCCACTTCAGCCTCTAGCAAGCATGATCATTTTTTGAGGTAATCTTGCCAATATAGTAGGCCTACTTCTCTACAGCCCACTTCAGCCTCTAGCAAGCATGGTCATTTGTGAGGTAGTCTTGCCAATATAGTACTTCTCTACTGCCCACTTCAGCCTCTAGCAAGAATGGTCATTAGTAAGGTAATCTTGCCAATATAGTAGGCCTACTTCTCTACTGCCAACTTCAGCCTCTAGCAAGCATGGTCATTAGTGAGGTAATCTTGCCAATATAGTACTTCTCTACTGCCCACTTCAGCCTCTAGCAAGAATGGTCATTAGTAAGGTAATCTTGCCAATATAGTAGGCCTACTTCTCTACTGCCAACTTCAGCCTCTAGCAAGCATGGTCATTAGTGAGGTAATCTTGCCAATATAGTACTTCTCTACTGCCCACTTCAGCCTCTAGCAAGAATGGTTATTAGTGAGGTAATCTTGCCAATATAGTAGGCCTACTTCTCTACAGCCCACTTCAGCCTCTAGCAAGAATGGTCATTAGTGAGGTAATCTTGCCAATATAGTAGGCCTACTTCTCTACTGCCAACTTCAGCCTCTAGCAAGCATGGTCATTAGTGAGGTAATCTTGCCAATATAGTAGGCCTACTTCTCTACTGCCCACTTCAGCCTCTAGCAAGAATGGTCATTAGTGAGGTAATCTTGCCAATATAGTAGGCCTACTTCTCTATTGCCCACTTCAGCCTCTAGCAAGCATGGTCATTTGTGAGGTAATCTTGCCAATATAGTACTTCTTTACTGCCCATTTACGCCTCTAGCAAGCATGATCATTTTTTGAGGTAATCTTGCCAATATAGTAGGCCTACTTCTCTACAGCCCACTTCTGCCTCTAGCAAGCATGGTCATTTGTGACGTAGTCTTGCCAATATAGTACTTCTCTACTGCCCACTTCAGCCTCTAGCAAGAATGGTCATTAGTAAGGTAATCTTGCCAATATAGTAGGCCTACTTCTCTACTGCCAACTTCAGCCTCTAGCAAGCATGGTCATTAGTGAGGTAATCTTGCCAATATAGTACTTCTCTACTGCCCACTTCAGCCTCTAGCAAGAATGGTCATTAGTGAGGTAATCTTGCCAATATAGTAGGCCTACTTCTCTACTGCCAACTTCAGCCTCTAGCAAGCATGGTCATTAGTGAGGTAATCTTGCCAATATAGTACTTCTCTACTGCCCACTTCAGCCTCTAGCAAGAATGGTCATTAGTGAGGTAATCTTGCCAATATAGTAGGCCTACTTCTCTACTGCCCACTTCAGCCTCTAGCAAGAATGGTCATTAGTGAGGTAATCTTGCCAATATAGTAGGCCTACTTCTCTACTGCCAACTTCAGCCTCTAGCAAGAATGGTCATTAGTGAGGTAATCTTGCCAATATAGTAGGCCTACTTCTCTACTGCCCACTTCAGCCTCTAGCAAGAATGGTCATTAGTGAGGTAATCTTGCCAATATAGTAGGCCTACTTCTCTACTGCCAACTTCAGCCTCTAGCAAGCATGGTCATTAGTGAGGTAATCTTGCCAATATAGTAGGCCTACTTCTCTACTGCCAACTTCAGCCTCTAGCAAGAATGGTCATTAGTGAGGTAATCTTGCCAATATAGTAGGCCTACTTCTCTACTGCCCACTTCAGCCTCTAGCAAGAATGGTCATTAGTGAGGTAATCTTGCCAATATAGTAGGCCTACTTCTCTACTGCCAACTTCAGCCTCTAGCAAGCATGGTCATTAGTGAGGTAATCTTGCCAATATAGTAGGCCTACTTCTCTACTGCCAACTTCAGCCTCTAGCAAGCATGGTCATTAGTGAGGAAATCTTGCCAATATAGTAGGCCTACTTCTCTACTGCCCACTTCAGCCTCTAGCAAGAATGGTCATTAGTGAGGTAATCTTGCCAATATAGTAGGCCTACTTCTCTACTGCCAACTTCAGCCTCTAGCAAGAATGGTCATTAGTGAGGTAATCTTGCCAATATAGTAGGCCTACTTCTTTACAGCCCACTTCAGCCTCTAGCAAGAATGGTCATTAGTGAGGTAATCTTGCCAATATAGTAGGCCTACTTCTCTACTGCCAACTTCAGCCTCTAGCAAGCATGGTCATTAGTGAGGTAATCTTGCCAATATAGTAGGCCTACTTCTCTACTGCCCACTTCAGCCTCTAGCAAGAATGGTCATTAGTGAGGTAATCTTGCCAATATAGTAGGCCTACTTCTCTACTGCCCACTTCAGCCTCTAGCAAGCATGGTCATTTGTGAGGTAATCTTGCCAATATAGTACTTCTTTACTGCCCACTTCAGCCTCTAGCAAGCATGATCATTTTTTGAGGTAATCTTGCCAATATAGTAGGCCTACTTCTCTACAGCCCACTTCAGCCTCTAGCAAGCATGGTCATTTGTGAGGTAGTCTTGCCAATATAGTACTTCTCTACTGCCCACTTCAGCCTCTAGCAAGAATGGTCATTAGTAAGGTAATCTTGCCAATATAGTAGGCCTACTTCTCTACTGCCAACTTCAGCCTCTAGCAAGCATGGTCATTAGTGAGGTAATCTTGCCAATATAGTACTTCTCTACTGCCCACTTCAGCCTCTAGCAAGAATGGTCATTAGTAAGGTAATCTTGCCAATATAGTAGGCCTACTTCTCTACTGCCAACTTCAGCCTCTAGCAAGCATGGTCATTAGTGAGGTAATCTTGCCAATATAGTACTTCTCTACTGCCCACTTCAGCCTCTAGCAAGAATGGTTATTAGTGAGGTAATCTTGCCAATATAGTAGGCCTACTTCTCTACTGCCCACTTCAGCCTCTAGCAAGAATGGTCATTAGTGAGGTAATCTTGCCAATATAGTAGGCCTACTTCTCTACTGCCAACTTCAGCCTCTAGCAAGCATCATGGTCATTAGTGAGGTAATCTTGCCAATATAGTAGGCCTACTTCTCTACTGCCCACTTAAGCCTCTAGCAAGAATGATCATTAGTTAGGTAATCTTGCCAATATAGTAGGCCTACTTCTCTACTGCCAACTTCAGCCTCTAGCAAGCATGGTCATTAGTGAGGTAATCTTGCCAATATAGTAGGCCTACTTCTCTACTGCCCACTTCAGCCTCTAGCAAGAATGGTCATTAGTGAGGTAATCTTGCCAATATAGTAGGCCTACTTCTCTACTGCCAACTACAGCCTCTAGCAAGAATGGTCATTAGTGAGGTAATCTTGCCAATATAGTACTTTTCTACTGCCCACTTCAGCCTCTAGCAAGAATGGTCATTAGTGAGGTAATCTTGCCAATATAGTAGGCCTACTTCTCTACTGCCCACTTCAGCCTCAAGCAAGAATGGTCATTAGTGAGGTAATCTTGCCAATATAGTAGGCCTACTTCTCTACTGCCCACTTCAGCCTCTAGCAAGAATGGTCATTAGTGAGGTAATCTTGCCAATATAGTAGGCCTACTTCTCTACTGCCAACTTCAGCCTCTAGCAAGCATGGTCATTAGTGAGGTAATCTTGCCAATATAGTACTTCTCTACTGCCCACTTCAGCCTCTAGCAAGAATGGTCATTAGTGAGGTAATCTTGCCAATATAGTAGGCCTACTTCTCTACTGCCCACTTCAGCCTCTAGCAAGCATCATGGTCATTAGTGAGGTAATCTTGCCAATATAGTAGGCCTACTTCTCTACTGCCAACTTCAGCCTCTAGCAAGCATGGTCATTAGTGAGGTAATCTTGCCAATATAGTAGGCCTACTTCTCTACTGCCCACTTCAGCCTCTAGCAAGAATGGTCATTAGTGAGGTAATCTTGCCAATATAGTAGGCCTACTTCTCTACTGCCAACTTCAGCCTCTAGCAAGCATGGTCATTAGTGAGGTAATCTTGCCAATATAGTACTTCTCTACTGCCCACTTCAGCCTCTAGCAAGAATGGTCATTAGTGAGGTAATCTTGCCAATATAGTAGGCCTACTTCTCTACTGCCCACTTCAGCCTCTAGCAAGCATCATGGTCATTAGTGAGGTAATCTTGCCAATATAGTAGGCCTACTTCTCTACTGCCAACTTCAGCCTCTAGCAAGCATGGTCATTAGTGAGGTAATCTTGCCAATATAGTAGGCCTACTTCTCTACTGCCCACTTCAGCCTCTAGCAAGAATGGTCATTAGTGAGGTAATCTTGCCAATATAGTACTTTTCTACTGCCCACTTCAGCCTCTAGCAAGAATGGTTATTAGTGAGGTAATCTTGCCAATATAGTAGGCCTACTTCTCTACTGCCCACTTCAGCCTCAAGCAAGAATGGTCATTAGTGAGGTAATCTTGCCAATATAGTAGGCCTACTTCTCTACTGCCCACTTAAGCCTCTAGCAAGAATGGTCATTAGTAAGGTAATCTTGCCAATATAGTATACCTACTTCTCTACTGCCAACTTCAGCCTCTAGCAAGCATGGTCATTAGTGAGGTAATCTTGCCAATATAGTACTTCTCTACTGCCCACTTCAGCCTCTAGCAAGAATTGGTCATTAGTGAGGTAATCTTGCCAATATAGTAGGCCTACTTCTCTACTGCCAACTTCAGCCTCTAGCAAGCATGGTCATTAGTGAGGTAATCTTGCCAATATAGTAGACCTACTTCTCTACTGCCCACTTAAGCCTCTAGCAAGAATGATCATTAGTGATGTAATCTTGCCAATATAGTAGGCCTACTTCTCTACTGCCAACTTCAGCCTCTAGCAAGAATGGTCATTAGTGAGGTAATCTTGCCAATATAGTAGGCCTACTTCTCTACTGCCCACTTCAGCCTCTAGCAAGAATGGTCATTAGTGAGGTAATCTTGCCAATATAGTAGGCCTACTTCTCTACTGCCCACTTCAGCCTCTAGCAAGCATGATCATTTTGTGAGGTAATCTTGCCAATATAGTAGGCCTACTTCTCTACTGCCCACTTCAGCCTCTAGCAAGAATGGTTATTAGTGAGGTAATCTTGCCAATATAGTAGGCCTACTTCTCTACTGCCCACGTCAGCCTCAAGCAAGAATGGTCATTAGTGAGGTAATCTTGCCAATATAGTAGGCCTACTTCTCTACTGCCCACTTCAGCCTCTAGCAAGAATGGTCATTAGTGAGGTAATCTTGCCAATATAGTAGGCCTACTTCTCTACTGCCAACTTCAGCCTCTAGCAAGAATGGTTATTAGTGAGGTAATCTTGCCAATATAGTAGGCCTACTTCTCTACTGCCCACTTCAGCCTCAAGCAAGAATGGTCATTAGTGAGGTAATCTTGCCAATATAGTAGGCCTACTTCTCTATTGCCCACTTCAGCCTCTAGCAAGAATGGTCATTAGTGAGGTAATCTTGCCAATATAGTAGGCCTACTTCTCTACTGCCAACTTCAGCCTCTAGCAAGCATGGTCATTAGTGAGGTAATCTTGCCAATATAGTACTTCTCTCCTGCCCACTTCACCCTCTAGCAAGAATGGTTATTAGTGAGGTAATCTTGCCAATATAGTAGGCCTACTTCTCTACCTCCAACTTCAGCCTCTAGCAAGAATGGTCATTAGTGAGGTAATCTTGCCAATATAGTAGGCCTACTTCTCTACTGCCAACTTCAGCCTCTAGCAAGCATGGTCATTAGTGAGGTAATCTTGCCAATATAGTAGACCTACTTCTCTACTGCCCACTTCAGCCTCTAGCAAGAATGGTCATTAGTGAGGTAATCTTGCCAATATAGTAGGCCTACTTCTCTACTGCCCACTTCAGCCTCTAGCAAGCATGGTCATTAGTGAGGTAATCTTGCCAATATAGTAGGCCTACTTCTCTACTGCCCACTTCAGCCTCTAGCAAGAATGGTCATTAGTGAGGTAATCTTGCCAATATAGTAGGCCTATTTCTCTACTGCCCACTTCAGCCTCTAGCAAGAATGGTCATTAGTGAGGTAATCTTGCTAATATAGTAGGCCTACTTCTATACTGCCCACTTCAGCCTCTAGCAAGATTGGTCATTAGTGAGGTAATCTTGCCAATATAGTAGGCCTCCTTCTCTACTGCCCACTTCAGCCTCTAGCAAGAATGGTCATTAGTGAGGTAATCTGGGCCAATATAGTAGGCCTACTTCTCTACTGCCCACTTCAGCCTCTAGCAAGAATGGTCATTAGTGAGGTAATCTTGCCAATATAGTAGGCCTACTTCTCTACTGCCAACTTCAGCCTCTAGCAAGAATGGTCATTAGTGAGGTAATCTTGCCAATATAGTAGGCCTACTTCTCTACTGCCAACTTCAGCCTCTAGCAAGAATGGTCATTAGTGAGGTAATCTTGCCAATATAGTAGGCCTACTTCTCTACTGCCCACTTCAGCCTCTAGCAAGAATGGTCATTAGTGAGGTAATCTTGCCAATATAGAAGGCCTACTTCTCTACTGCCCACTTCAGCCTCTAGCAAGAATGGTCATTAGTGAGGTAATTTGCCAATATAGTAGGCCTACTTCTCTACTGCCCACTTCAGCCTCTAGCAAGCATGATCATTTTGTGAGGTAATCTTGCCAATATAGTAGGCCTACTTCTCTACTGCCCACTTCAGCCTCTAGCAAGAATGATCATTAGTGAGGTAATCTTGCCAATATAGTAGGCCTACTTCTCTACTGCCAACTTCAGCCTCTAGCAAGCATGGTCATTAGTGAGGTAATCTTGCCAATATAGTAGGCCTACTTCTCTACTGCCCACTTCAGCCTCTAGCAAGAATGGTCATTAGTGAGGTAATCTTGCCAATATAGTAGGCCTACTTCTCTACTGCCAACTTCAGCATCTAGCAAGAATGGTCATTAGTGAGGTAATCTTGCCAATATAGTAGGCCTACTTCTCTACTGCCCACTTCCGCCTCTAGCAAGAATGGTCATTAGTGAGGTAATCTTGCCAATATAGTAGGCCTACTTCTCTACTGCCAACTTCAGCCTCTAGCAAGCATGGTCATTAGTGAGGTAATCTTGCCAATATAGTAGGCCTACTTCTCTACTGCCCACTTCAGCCTCTAGCAAGAATGGTCATTAGTGAGGTAATCTTGCCAATATAGTAGGCCTACTTCTCTACTGCCCACTTCAGCCTCTAGCAAGAATGGTCATTAGTGAGGTAATCTTGCCAATATAGTAGGCCTACTTCTCTACTGCCAACTTCAGCCTCTAGCAAGCATGGTCATTAGTGAGGTAATATTGCCAATATAGTACTTCTCTACTGCCCACTTCAGCCTCTAGCAAGAATGGTCATTAGTGAGGTAATCTTGCCAATATAGTAGGCCTACTATTCTACTGCCCACTTCAGCCTCTAGCAAGAATGGTCATTAGTGAGGTAATCTTGCCAATATAGTAGGCCTACTTCTCTACTGCCCATATCAGCCTCTAGCAAGAATGGTCATTAGTGAGGTAATCTTGCCAATATAGTAGGCCTACTTCTCTACTGCCCACTTCAGCCTCTAGCAAGCATGGTCATTAGTGAGGTAATCTTGCCAATATAGTACTTTTCTACTGCCCACTTCAGCCTCTAGCAAGAATGGTCATTAGTGAGGTAATCTTGCCAATATAGTAGGCCTACTTCTCTACTGCCAACTTCAGCCTCTAGCAAGCATGGTCATTAGTGAGGTAATCTTGCCAATATAGTAGACCTACTTCTCTACTGCCCAATTCAGCCTCTAGCAAGAATGGTCATTAGTGAGGTAATCTTGCCAATATAGTAGGCCTACTTCTCTACTGCCCACTTCAGCCTCTAGCAAGAATGGTCATTAGTGAGGTAATCTTGCCAATATAGTAGGCCTACTTCTCTACTGCCAACTTCAGCCTCTAGCAAGCATCATGGTCATTAGTGAGGTAATCTTGCCAATATAGTAGGCCTACTTCTCTACTGCCCACTTCAGCCTCTAGCAAGAATGGTCATTAGTGAGGTAATCTTGCCAATATAGTAGGCCTACTTCTCTACTGCCCACTTCAGCCTCTAGCAAGAATGGTCATTAGTGAGGTAATCTTGCCAATATAGTAGGCCTACTTCTCTACTGCCCACTTCAGCCTCTAGCAAGAATGGTCATTAGTGAGGTAATCTTGCCAATATAGTAGGCCTACTTCTCTACTGCCCACTTCAGCCTCTAGCAAGCATGATCATTTTGTGAGGTAATCTTGCCAATATAGTAGGCCTACTTCTCTACTGCCCACTTCAGCCTCTAGCAAGAATGGTTATTAGTGAGGTAATCTTGCCAATATAGTAGGCCTACTTCTCTACTGCCCACGTCAGCCTCAAGCAAGAATGGTCATTAGTGAGGTAATCTTGCCAATATAGTAGGCCTACTTCTCTACTGCCCACTTCAGCCTCTAGCAAGAATGGTCATTAGTGAGGTAATCTTGCCAATATAGTAGGCCTACTTCTCTACTGCCAACTTCAGCCTCTAGCAAGCATGGTCATTAGTGAGGTAATCTTGCCAATATAGTACTTCTCTACTGCCCACTTCAGCCTCTAGCAAGAATGGTTATTAGTGAGGTAATCTTGCCAATATAGTAGGCCTACTTCTCTACTGCCAACTTCAGCCTCTAGCAAGAATGGTCATTAGAGAGGTAATCTTGCCAATATATTAGGCCTGCTTCTCTACTGCCCACTTCAGCCACTAGCAAGAATGGTCATTAGTGAGGTAATCTTGCCAATATAGTAGGCCTACTTCTCTACTGCCAACTTCAGCCTCTAGCAAGAATGGTCATTAGAGAGGTAATCTTGCCAATATAGTACGCCTACTTCTCTACTGCCCACTTCAGCCTCTAGCAAGAATGGTCATTAGTGAGGTAATCTTGCCAATATAGTAGGCCTACTTCTCTACTGCCAACTTCAGCCTCTAGCAAGCATGGTCATTAGTTAGGTAATCTTGCCAATATAGTAGGCCTACTTCTCTACTGCCCACTTCAGCCTCTAGCAAGAATGGTCATTAGTGAGGTAATCTTGCCAATATAGTAGGCCTACTTCTCTACTGCCCACTTCAGCCTCTAGCAAGCATGGTCATTTGTGAGGTAGTCTTGCCAATATAGTACTTCTCTACTGCCCACTTCAGACTCTAGCAAGAATGGTCATTAGTAAGGTAATCTTGCCAATATAGTAGGCCTACTTCTCTACTGCCAACTTCAGCCTCTAGCAAGCATGGTCATTAGTGAGGTAATCTTGCCAATATAGTACTTCTCTACTGCCCACTTCAGCCTCTAGCAAGAATGGTCATTAGTGAGGTAATCTTGCCAATATAGTAGGCCTACTTCTCTACTGCCAACTTCAGCCTCTAGCAAGCATGGTCATTAGTGAGGTAATCTTGCCAATATAGTAGGCCTACTTCTCTACTGCCCACTTCAGCCTCTAGCAAGAATGGTCATTAGTGAGGTAATCTTGCCAATATAGTAGGCCTATTTCTCTACTGCCCACTTCAGCCTCTAGCAAGAATGGTCATTAGTGAGGTAATCTTGCCAATATAGTAGGCCTACTTCTATACTGCCCACTTCAGCCTCTAGCAAGATTGGTCATTAGTGAGGTAATCTTGCCAATATAGTAGGCCTACTTCTCTACTGCCCACTTCAGCCTCTAGCAAGAATGGTCATTAGTGAGGTAATCTGGGCCAATATAGTAGGCCTACTTCTCTACTGCCCACTTCAGCCTCTAGCAAGAATGGTCATTAGTGAGGTAATCTTGCCAATATAGTAGGCCTACTTCTCTACTGCCAACTTCAGCCTCTAGCAAGAATGGTCATTAGTGAGGTAATCTTGCCAATATAGTAGGCCTACTTCTCTACTGCCAACTTCAGCCTCTAGCAAGAATGGTCATTAGTGAGGTAATCTTGCCAATATAGTAGGCCTACTTCTCTACTGCCCACTTCAGCCTCTAGCAAGAATGGTCATTAGTGAGGTAATCTTGCCAATATAGAAGGCCTACTTCTCTACTGCCCACTTCAGCCTCTAGCAAGAATGGTCATTAGTGAGGTAATTTGCCAATATAGTAGGCCTACTTCTCTACTGCCCACTTCAGCCTCTAGCAAGCATGATCATTTTGTGAGGTAATCTTGCCAATATAGTAGGCCTACTTCTCTACTGCCCACTTCAGCCTCTAGCAAGAATGATCATTAGTGAGGTAATCTTGCCAATATAGTAGGCCTACTTCTCTACTGCCAACTTCAGCCTCTAGCAAGCATGGTCATTAGTGAGGTAATCTTGCCAATATAGTAGGCCTACTTCTCTACTGCCCACTTCAGCCTCTAGCAAGAATGGTCATTAGTGAGGTAATCTTGCCAATATAGTAGGCCTACTTCTCTACTGCCAACTTCAGCATCTAGCAAGAATGGTCATTAGTGAGGTAATCTTGCCAATATAGTAGGCCTACTTCTCTACTGCCCACTTCCGCCTCTAGCAAGAATGGTCATTAGTGAGGTAATCTTGCCAATATAGTAGGCCTACTTCTCTACTGCCAACTTCAGCCTCTAGCAAGCATGGTCATTAGTGAGGTAATCTTGCCAATATAGTAGGCCTACTTCTCTACTGCCCACTTCAGCCTCTAGCAAGAATGGTCATTAGTGAGGTAATCTTGCCAATATAGTAGGCCTACTTCTCTACTGCCAACTTCAGCCTCTAGCAAGCATGGTCATTAGTGAGGTAATATTGCCAATATAGTACTTCTCTACTGCCCACTTCAGCCTCTAGCAAGAATGGTCATTAGTGAGGTAATCTTGCCAATATAGTAGGCCTACTATTCTACTGCCCACTTCAGCCTCTAGCAAGAATGGTCATTAGTGAGGTAATCTTGCCAATATAGTAGGCCTACTTCTCTACTGCCCACTTCAGCCTCTAGCAAGAATGGTCATTAGTGAGGTAATCTTGCCAATATAGTAGGCCTACTTCTCTACTGCCCACTTCAGCCTCTAGCAAGCATGGTCATTAGTGAGGTAATCTTGCCAATATAGTACTTTTCTACTGCCCACTTCAGCCTCTAGCAAGAATGGTCATTAGTGAGGTAATCTTGCCAATATAGTAGGCCTACTTCTCTACTGCCAACTTCAGCCTCTAGCAAGAATGGTCATTAGTGAGGTAATCTTGCCAATATAGTAGGCCTACTTCTCTACTGCCCACTTCAGCCTCTAGCAAGAATGGTCATTAGTGAGGTAATCTTGCCAATATAGTAGGCCTACTTCTCTACTGCCCACTTCAGCCTCTAGCAAGCATGATCATTTTGTGAGGTAATCTTGCCAATATAGTAGGCCTACTTCTCTACTGCCCACTTCAGCCTCTAGCAAGAATGGTTATTAGTGAGGTAATCTTGCCAATATAGTAGGCCTACTTCTCTACTGCCCACGTCAGCCTCAAGCAAGAATGGTCATTAGTGAGGTAATCTTGCCAATATAGTAGGCCTACTTCTCTACTGCCCACTTCAGCCTCTAGCAAGAATGGTCATTAGTGAGGTAATCTTGCCAATATAGTAGGCCTACTTCTCTACTGCCAACTTCAGCCTCTAGCAAGCATGGTCATTAGTGAGGTAATCTTGCCAATATAGTACTTCTCTACTGCCCACTTCAGCCTCTAGCAAGAATGGTTATTAGTGAGGTAATCTTGCCAATATAGTAGGCCTACTTCTCTACTGCCAACTTCAGCCTCTAGCAAGAATGGTCATTAGAGAGGTAATCTTGCCAATATATTAGGCCTGCTTCTCTACTGCCCACTTCAGCCACTAGCAAGAATGGTCATTAGTGAGGTAATCTTGCCAATATAGTAGGCCTACTTCTCTACTGCCAACTTCAGCCTCTAGCAAGAATGGTCATTAGAGAGGTAATCTTGCCAATATAGTACGCCTACTTCTCTACTGCCCACTTCAGCCTCTAGCAAGAATGGTCATTAGTGAGGTAATCTTGCCAATATAGTAGGCCTACTTCTCTACTGCCAACTTCAGCCTCTAGCAAGCATGGTCATTAGTTAGGTAATCTTGCCAATATAGTAGGCCTACTTCTCTACTGCCCACTTCAGCCTCTAGCAAGAATGGTCATTAGTGAGGTAATCTTGCCAATATAGTAGGCCTACTTCTCTACTGCCCACTTCAGCCTCTAGCAAGCATGGTCATTTGTGAGGTAGTCTTGCCAATATAGTACTTCTCTACTGCCCACTTCAGACTCTAGCAAGAATGGTCATTAGTAAGGTAATCTTGCCAATATAGTAGGCCTACTTCTCTACTGCCAACTTCAGCCTCTAGCAAGCATGGTCATTAGTGAGGTAATCTTGCCAATATAGTACTTCTCTACTGCCCACTTCAGCCTCTAGCAAGAATGGTCATTAGTGAGGTAATCTTGCCAATATAGTAGGCCTACTTCTCTACTGCCAACTTCAGCCTCTAGCAAGCATGGTCATTAGTGAGGTAATCTTGCCAATATAGTAGGCCTACTTCTCTACTGCCCACTTCAGCCTCTAGCAAGAATGGTCATTAGTGAGGTAATCTTGCCAATATAGTAGGCCTATTTCTCTACTGCCCACTTCAGCCTCTAGCAAGAATGGTCATTAGTGAGGTAATCTTGCCAATATAGTAGGCCTACTTCTATACTGCCCACTTCAGCCTCTAGCAAGATTGGTCATTAGTGAGGTAATCTTGCCAATATAGTAGGCCTACTTCTCTACTGCCCACTTCAGCCTCTAGCAAGAATGGTCATTAGTGAGGTAATCTGGGCCAATATAGTAGGCCTACTTCTCTACTGCCCACTTCAGCCTCTAGCAAGAATGGTCATTAGTGAGGTAATCTTGCCAATATAGTAGGCCTACTTCTCTACTGCCAACTTCAGCCTCTAGCAAGAATGGTCATTAGTGAGGTAATCTTGCCAATATAGTAGGCCTACTTCTCTACTGCCAACTTCAGCCTCTAGCAAGAATGGTCATTAGTGAGGTAATCTTGCCAATATAGTAGGCCTACTTCTCTACTGCCCACTTCAGCCTCTAGCAAGAATGGTCATTAGTGAGGTAATCTTGCCAATATAGAAGGCCTACTTCTCTACTGCCCACTTCAGCCTCTAGCAAGAATGGTCATTAGTGAGGTAATTTGCCAATATAGTAGGCCTACTTCTCTACTGCCCACTTCAGCCTCTAGCAAGCATGATCATTTTGTGAGGTAATCTTGCCAATATAGTAGGCCTACTTCTCTACTGCCCACTTCAGCCTCTAGCAAGAATGATCATTAGTGAGGTAATCTTGCCAATATAGTAGGCCTACTTCTCTACTGCCAACTTCAGCCTCTAGCAAGCATGGTCATTAGTGAGGTAATCTTGCCAATATAGTAGGCCTACTTCTCTACTGCCCACTTCAGCCTCTAGCAAGAATGGTCATTAGTGAGGTAATCTTGCCAATATAGTAGGCCTACTTCTCTACTGCCAACTTCAGCATCTAGCAAGAATGGTCATTAGTGAGGTAATCTTGCCAATATAGTAGGCCTACTTCTCTACTGCCCACTTCCGCCTCTAGCAAGAATGGTCATTAGTGAGGTAATCTTGCCAATATAGTAGGCCTACTTCTCTACTGCCAACTTCAGCCTCTAGCAAGCATGGTCATTAGTGAGGTAATCTTGCCAATATAGTAGGCCTACTTCTCTACTGCCCACTTCAGCCTCTAGCAAGAATGGTCATTAGTGAGGTAATCTTGCCAATATAGTAGGCCTACTTCTCTACTGCCCACTTCAGCCTCTAGCAAGAATGGTCATTAGTGAGGTAATCTTGCCAATATAGTAGGCCTACTTCTCTACTGCCAACTTCAGCCTCTAGCAAGCATGGTCATTAGTGAGGTAATATTGCCAATATAGTACTTCTCTACTGCCCACTTCAGCCTCTAGCAAGAATGGTCATTAGTGAGGTAATCTTGCCAATATAGTAGGCCTACTATTCTACTGCCCACTTCAGCCTCTAGCAAGAATGGTCATTAGTGAGGTAATCTTGCCAATATAGTAGGCCTACTTCTCTACTGCCCACTTCAGCCTCTAGCAAGAATGGTCATTAGTGAGGTAATCTTGCCAATATAGTAGGCCTACTTCTCTACTGCCCACTTCAGCCTCTAGCAAGCATGGTCATTAGTGAGGTAATCTTGCCAATATAGTACTTTTCTACTGCCCACTTCAGCCTCTAGCAAGAATGGTCATTAGTGAGGTAATCTTGCCAATATAGTAGGCCTACTTCTCTACTGCCAACTTCAGCCTCTAGCAAGCATGGTCATTAGTGAGGTAATCTTGCCAATATAGTAGACCTACTTCTCTACTGCCCAATTCAGCCTCTAGCAAGAATGGTCATTAGTGAGGTAATCTTGCCAATATAGTAGGCCTACTTCTCTACTGCCCACTTCAGCCTCTAGCAAGAATGGTCATTAGTGAGGTAATCTTGCCAATATAGTAGGCCTACTTCTCTACTGCCAACTTCAGCCTCTAGCAAGCATCATGGTCATTAGTGAGGTAATCTTGCCAATATAGTAGGCCTACTTCTCTACTGCCCACTTCAGCCTCTAGCAAGAATGGTCATTAGTGAGGTAATCTTGCCAATATAGTAGGCCTACTTCTCTACTGCCCACTTCAGCCTCTAGCAAGAATGGTCATTAGTGAGGTAATCTTGCCAATATAGTAGGCCTACTTCTCTACTGCCCACTTCAGCCTCTAGCAAGAATGGTCATTAGTGAGGTAATCTTGCCAATATAGTAGGCCTACTTCTCTACTGCCCACTTCAGCCTCTAGCAAGCATGATCATTTTGTGAGGTAATCTTGCCAATATAGTAGGCCTACTTCTCTACTGCCCACTTCAGCCTCTAGCAAGAATGGTTATTAGTGAGGTAATCTTGCCAATATAGTAGGCCTACTTCTCTACTGCCCACGTCAGCCTCAAGCAAGAATGGTCATTAGTGAGGTAATCTTGCCAATATAGTAGGCCTACTTCTCTACTGCCCACTTCAGCCTCTAGCAAGAATGGTCATTAGTGAGGTAATCTTGCCAATATAGTAGGCCTACTTCTCTACTGCCAACTTCAGCCTCTAGCAAGCATGGTCATTAGTGAGGTAATTTTGCCAATATAGTACTTCTCTACTGCCCACTTCAGCCTCTAGCAAGAATGGTTATTAGTGAGGTAATCTTGCCAATATAGTAGGCCTACTTCTCTACTGCCAACTTCAGCCTCTAGCAAGAATGGTCATTAGAGAGGTAATCTTGCCAATATATTAGGCCTGCTTCTCTACTGCCCACTTCAGCCACTAGCAAGAATGGTCATTAGTGAGGTAATCTTGCCAATATAGTAGGCCTACTTCTCTACTGCCAACTTCAGCCTCTAGCAAGAATGGTCATTAGAGAGGTAATCTTGCCAATATAGTACGCCTACTTCTCTACTGCCCACTTCAGCCTCTAGCAAGAATGGTCATTAGTGAGGTAATCTTGCCAATATAGTAGGCCTACTTCTCTACTGCCAACTTCAGCCTCTAGCAAGCATGGTCATTAGTGAGGTAATCTTGCCAATATAGTAGGCCTACTTCTCTACTGCCCACTTCAGCCTCTAGCAAGAATGGTCATTAGTGAGGTAATCTTGCCAATATAGTAGGCCTACTTCTCTACTGCCCACTTCAGCCTCTAGCAAGCATGGTCATTTGTGAGGTAGTCTTGCCAATATAGTACTTCTTTACTGCCCAATTCAGCCTCTAGCAAGCATGATCATTTTGTGAGGTAATCTTGCCAATATAGTAGGCCTACTTCTCTACAGCCCACTTCAGCCTCTAGCAAGCATGGTCATTTGTGAGGTAGTCTTGCCAATATAGTACTTCTCTACTGCCCACTTCAGACTCTAGCAAGAATGGTCATTAGTAAGGTAATCTTGCCAATATAGTAGGCCTACTTCTCTACTGCCAACTTCAGCCTCTAGCAAGCATGGTCATTAGTGAGGTAATCTTGCCAATATAGTACTTCTCTACTGCCCACTTCAGCCTCTAGCAAGAATTGGTCATTAGTGAGGTAATCTTGCCAATATAGTAGGCCTACTTCTCTACTGCCAACTTCAGCCTCTAGCAAGCATGATCATTTTGTGAGGTAATCTTGCCAATATAGTAGGCCTACTTCTCTACTGCCCACTTTAGCCTCTAGCAAGAATGATCATTAGTGAGGTAATCTTGCCAATATAGTAGGCCTACTTCTCTACTGCCCACTTCAGCCTCTAGCAAGAATGGTCATTAGTGAGGTAATCTTGCCAATATAGTAGGCCTACTTCTCTACTGCCCACTTCAGCCTCTAGCAAGAATGGTCATTAGTGAGGTAATCTTGCCAATATAGTAGGCCTACTTCTCTACTGCCAACTTCAGCATCTAGCAAGAATGGTCATTAGTGAGGTAATCTTGCCAATATAGTAGGCCTACTTCTCTACTGCCCACTTCAGCCTCTAGCAAGAATGGTCATTAGTGAGGTAATCTTGCCAATATAGTAGGCCTACTTCTCTACTGCCAACTTCAGCCTCTAGCAAGCATGGTCATTAGTGAGGTAATCTTGCCAATATAGTAGGCCTACTTCTCTACTGCCCACTTCAGCCTCTAGCAAGAATGGTCATTAGTGAGGTAATCTTGCCAATATAGTAGGCCTACTTCTCTACTGCCCACTTCAGCCTCTAGCAAGAATGGTCATTAGTGAGGTAATCTTGCCAATATAGTAGGCCTACTTCTCTACTGCCCACTTCAGCCTCTAGCAAGAATGGTCATTAGTGAGGTAATCTTGCCAATATAGAAGGCCTACTTCTCTACTGCCCACTTCAGCCTCTAGCAAGAATGGTCATTAGTGAGGTAATCTTGCCAATATAGTAGGCCTACTTCTCTACTGCCCACTTCAGCCTCTAGCAAGAATGGTCATTAGTGAGGTAATCTTGCCAATATAGTAGGCCTACTTCTCTACTGCCCACTTCAGCCTCTAGCAAGAATGGTCATTAGTGAGGTAATCTTGCCAATATAGTAGGCCTACTTCTCTACTGCCAACTTCAGCCTCTAGCAAGCATGGTCATTAGTGAGGTAATCTTGCCAATATAGTACTTCTCTACTGCCCACTTCACCCTCTAGCAAGAATGGTTATTAGTGAGGTAATCTTGCCAATATAGTAGGCCTACTTCTCTACCTCCAACTTCAGCCTCTAGCAAGAATGGTCATTAGTGAGGTAATCTTGCCAATATAGTAGGCCTACTTCTCTACTGCCAACTTCAGCCTCTAGCAAGCATGGTCATTAGTGAGGTAATCTTGCCAATATAGTAGGCCTACTTCTCTACTGCCCACTTCAGCCTCTAGCAAGAATGGTCATTAGTGAGGTAATCTTGCCAATATAGTAGGCCTATTTCTCTACTGCCCACTTCAGCCTCTAGCAAGAATGGTCATTAGTGAGGTAATCTTGCCAATATAGTAGGCCTACTTCTCTACTGCCCACTTCAGCCTCTAGCAAGAATGGTCATTAGTGAGGTAATCTTGCCAATATAGTAGGCCTACTTCTCTACTGCCCACTTCATCCTCTAGCAAGCATGGTCATTAGTGAGGTAATCTGGGCCAATATAGTAGGCCTACTTCTCTACTGCCCACTTCAGCCTCTAGCAAGAATGGTCATTAGTGAGGTAATCTTGCCAATATAGTAGGCCTACTTCTCTACTGCCAACTTCAGCCTCTAGCAAGAATGGTCATTAGTGAGGTAATCTTGCCAATATAGTAGGCCTACTTCTCTACTGCCAACTTCAGCCTCTAGCAAGAATGGTCATTAGTGAGGTAATCTTGCCAATATAGTAGGCCTACTTCTCTACTGCCCACTTCAGCCTCTAGCAAGAATGGTCATTAGTGAGGTAATCTTGCCAATATAGTAGGCCTACTTCTCTACTGCCCACTTCAGCCTCTAGCAAGAATGGTCATTAGTGAGGTAATTTGCCAATATAGTAGGCCTACTTCTCTACTGCCCACTTCAGCCTCTAGCAAGCATGATCATTTTTTGACGTAATCTTGCCAATATAGTAGGCCTACTTCTCTACAGCCCACTTCAGCCTCTAGCAAGCATGGTCATTTGTGAGGTAGTCTTGCCAATATAGTACTTCTCTACTGCCCACTTCAGCCTCTAGCTAGAATAGTCATTAGTAAGGTAATCTTGCCAATATAGTAGGCCTACTTCTCTACTGCCAACTTCAGCCTCTAGCAAGCATGGTCATTAGTGAGGTAATCTTGCCAATATAGTACTTCTCTTCTGCCCACTTCAGCCTCTAGCAAGAATGGTCATTAGTGAGGTAATCTTGCCAATATAGTAGGCCTACTTCTCTACTGCCAACTTCAGCCTCTAGCAAGCATGGTCATTAGTGAGGTAATCTTGCCAATATAGTACTTCTCTACTGCCCACTTCAGCCTCTAGCAAGAATGGTTATTAGTGAGATAATCTTGCCAATATAGTAGGCCTACTTCTCTACTGCCCACTTCAGCCTCTAGCAAGAATGGTCATTAGTGAGGTAATCTTGCCAATATAGTAGGCCTACTTCTCTACTGCCCACTTCAGCCTCTAGCAAGAATGGTCATTAGTGAGGTAATCTTGCCAATATAGTAGGCCTACTTCTCTACTGCCAACTTCAGCCTCTAGCAAGCATGGTCATTAGTGAGGTAATCTTGCCAATATAGTAGGCCTACTTCTCTACTGCCCACTTCAGCCTCTAGCAAGAATGGTCATTAGTGAGGTAATCTTGCCAATATAGTAGGCCTACTTCTCTACTGCCCACTTCAGCCTCTAGCAAGCATGGTCATTTGTGAGGTAATCTTGCCAATATAGTACTTCTTTACTGCCCACTTCAGCCTCTAGCAAGCATGATCATTTTTTGAGGTAATCTTGCCAATATAGTAGGCCTACTTCTCTACAGCCAACTTCAGCCTCTAGCAAGCATGGTCATTTGTGAGGTAGTCTTGCCAATATAGTACTTCTCTACTGCCCACTTCAGCCTCTAGCAAGAATGGTCATTAGTAAGGTAATCTTGCCAATATAGTAGGCCTACTTCTCTACTGCCAACTTCAGCCTCTAGCAAGCATGGTCATTAGTGAGGTAATCTTGCTAATATAGTACTTCTCTACTGCCCACTTCAGCCTCTAGCAAGAATGGTCATTAGTGAGGTAATCTTGCCAATATAGTAGGCCTACTTCTCTACTGCCAACTTCAGCCTCTAGCAAGCATGGTCATTAGTGAGGTAATCTTGCCAATATAGTACTTCTCTACTGCCCACTTCAGCCTCTAGCAAGAATGGTTATTAGTGAGGTAATCTTGCCAATATAGTAGGCCTACTTCTCTACTGCCCACTTCAGCCTCTAGCAAGAATGGTCATTAGTGAGGTAATCTTGCCAATATAGTAGGCCTACTTCTCTACTGCCAACTTCAGCCTCTAGCAAGCATGGTCATTAGTGAGGTAATCTTGCCAATATAGTAGGCCTACTTCTCTACTGCCCACTTAAGCCTCTAGCAAGAATGATCATTAGTGAGGTAATCTTGCCAATATAGTAGGCCTACTTCTCTACTGCCAACTTCAGCCTCTAGCAAGCATGGTCATTAGTGAGGTAATCTTGCCAATATAGTAGGCCTACTTCTCTACTGCCCACTTCAGCCTCTAGCAAGAATGGTCATTAGTGAGGTAATCTTGCCAATATAGTAGGCCTACTTCTCTACTGCCAACTACAGCCTCTAGCAAGCATGGTCATTAGTGAGGTAATCTTGCCAATATAGTACTTTTCTACTGCCCACTTCAGCCTCTAGCAAGAATGGTTATTAGTGAGGTAATCTTGCCAATATAGTAGGCCTACTTCTCTACTGCCCACTTCAGCCTCAAGCAAGAATGGTCATTAGTGAGGTAATCTTGCCAATATAGTAGGCCTACTTCTCTACTGCCCACTTCAGCCTCTAGCAAGAATGGTCATTAGTGAGGTAATCTTGCCAATATAGTAGGCCTACTTCTCTACTGCCAACTTCAGCCTCTAGCAAGCATGGTCATTAGTGAGGTAATCTTGCCAATATAGTAGGCCTACTTCTCTACTGCCCACTTCAGCCTCTAGCAAGAATGGTCATTAGTGAGGTAATCTTGCCAATATAGTAGGCCTACTTCTCTACTGCCCACTTCAGCCTCTAGCAAGCATCATGGTCATTAGTGAGGTAATCTTGCCAATATAGTAGGCCTACTTCTCTACTGCCAACTTCAGCCTCTAGCAAGCATGGTCATTAGTGAGGTAATCTTGCCAATATAGTACTTCTCTACTGCCCACTTCAGCCTCTAGCAAGCATGGTCATTAGTGAGGTAATCTTGCCAATATAGTACTTCTCTACTGCCCACTTCAGCCTCTAGCAAGAATGGTTATTAGTGAGGTAATCTTGCCAATATAGTAGGCCTACTTCTCTACTGCCAACTTCAGCCTCTAGCAAGAATGGTCATTAGTGAGGTAATCTTGCCAATATAGTAGGCCTACTTCTCTACTGCCAACTTCAGCCTCTAGCAAGCATGGTCATTAGTGAGGTAATCTTGCCAATATAGTACTTCTTTACTGCCCAATTCAGCCTCTAGCAAGCATGATCATTTTGTGAGGTAATCTTGCCAATATAGTAGGCCTACTTCTCTACAGCCCACTTCAGCCTCTAGCAAGCATGGTCATTTGTGAGGTAGTCTTGCCAATATAGTACTTCTCTACTGCCCACTTCAGACTCTAGCAAGAATGGTCATTAGTAAGGTAATCTTGCCAATATAGTAGGCCTACTTCTCTACTGCCAACTTCAGCCTCTAGCAAGCATGGTCATTAGTGAGGTAATCTTGCCAATATAGTACTTCTCTACTGCCCACTTCAGCCTCTAGCAAGAATTGGTCATTAGTGAGGTAATCTTGCCAATATAGTAGGCCTACTTCTCTACTGCCAACTTCAGCCTCTAGCAAGCATGATCATTTTGTGAGGTAATCTTGCCAATATAGTAGGCCTACTTCTCTACTGCCCACTTTAGCCTCTAGCAAGAATGATCATTAGTGAGGTAATCTTGCCAATATAGTAGGCCTACTTCTCTACTGCCCACTTCAGCCTCTAGCAAGAATGGTCATTAGTGAGGTAATCTTGCCAATATAGTAGGCCTACTTCTCTACTGCCCACTTCAGCCTCTAGCAAGAATGGTCATTAGTGAGGTAATCTTGCCAATATAGTAGGCCTACTTCTCTACTGCCAACTTCAGCATCTAGCAAGAATGGTCATTAGTGAGGTAATCTTGCCAATATAGTAGGCCTACTTCTCTACTGCCAACTTCAGCCTCTAGCAAGCATGATCATTTTGTGAGGTAATCTTGCCAATATAGTAGGCCTACTTCTCTACTGCCCACTTTAGCCTCTAGCAAGAATGATCATTAGTGAGGTAATCTTGCCAATATAGTAGGCCTACTTCTCTACTGCCCACTTCAGCCTCTAGCAAGAATGGTCATTAGTGAGGTAATCTTGCCAATATAGTAGGCCTACTTCTCTACTGCCAACTTCAGCATCTAGCAAGAATGGTCATTAGTGAGGTAATCTTGCCAATATAGTAGGCCTACTTCTCTACTGCCCACTTCAGCCTCTAGCAAGAATGGTCATTAGTGAGGTAATCTTGCCAATATAGTAGGCCTACTTCTCTACTGCCAACTTCAGCCTCTAGCAAGCATGGTCATTAGTGAGGTAATCTTGCCAATATAGTAGGCCTACTTCTCTACTGCCCACTTCAGCCTCTAGCAAGAATGGTCATTAGTGAGGTAATCTTGCCAATATAGTAGGCCTACTTCTCTACTGCCCACTTCAGCCTCTAGCAAGAATGGTCATTAGTGAGGTAATCTTGCCAATATAGTAGGCCTACTTCTCTACTGCCCACTTCAGCCTCTAGCAAGAATGGTCATTAGTGAGGTAATCTTGCCAATATAGAAGGCCTACTTCTCTACTGCCCACTTCAGCCTCTAGCAAGAATGGTCATTAGTGAGGTAATCTTGCCAATATAGTAGGCCTACTTCTCTACTGCCCACTTCAGCCTCTAGCAAGAATGGTCATTAGTGAGGTAATCTTGCCAATATAGTAGGCCTACTTCTCTACTGCCCACTTCAGCCTCTAGCAAGAATGGTCATTAGTGAGGTAATCTTGCCAATATAGTAGGCCTACTTCTCTACTGCCAACTTCAGCCTCTAGCAAGCATGGTCATTAGTGAGGTAATCTTGCCAATATAGTACTTCTCTACTGCCCACTTCACCCTCTAGCAAGAATGGTTATTAGTGAGGTAATCTTGCCAATATAGTAGGCCTACTTCTCTACCTCCAACTTCAGCCTCTAGCAAGAATGGTCATTAGTGAGGTAATCTTGCCAATATAGTAGGCCTACTTCTCTACTGCCAACTTCAGCCTCTAGCAAGAATGGTCATTAGTGAGGTAATCTTGCCAATATAGTAGGCCTACTTCTCTACTGCCCACTTCAGCCTCTAGCAAGAATGGTCATTAGTGAGGTAATCTTGCCAATATAGTAGGCCTATTTCTCTACTGCCCACTTCAGCCTCTAGCAAGAATGGTCATTAGTGAGGTAATCTTGCCAATATAGTAGGCCTACTTCTCTACTGCCCACTTCAGCCTCTAGCAAGAATGGTCATTAGTGAGGTAATCTTGCCAATATAGTAGGCCTACTTCTCTACTGCCCACTTCATCCTCTAGCAAGCATGGTCATTAGTGAGGTAATCTGGGCCAATATAGTAGGCCTACTTCTCTACTGCCCACTTCAGCCTCTAGCAAGAATGGTCATTAGTGAGGTAATCTTGCCAATATAGTAGGCCTACTTCTCTACTGCCAACTTCAGCCTCTAGCAAGAATGGTCATTAGTGAGGTAATCTTGCCAATATAGTAGGCCTACTTCTCTACTGCCAACTTCAGCCTCTAGCAAGAATGGTCATTAGTGAGGTAATCTTGCCAATATAGTAGGCCTACTTCTCTACTGCCCACTTCAGCCTCTAGCAAGAATGGTCATTAGTGAGGTAATCTTGCCAATATAGTAGGCCTACTTCTCTACTGCCCACTTCAGCCTCTAGCAAGAATGGTCATTAGTGAGGTAATTTGCCAATATAGTAGGCCTACTTCTCTACTGCCCACTTCAGCCTCTAGCAAGCATGATCATTTTTTGACGTAATCTTGCCAATATAGTAGGCCTACTTCTCTACAGCCCACTTCAGCCTCTAGCAAGCATGGTCATTTGTGAGGTAGTCTTGCCAATATAGTACTTCTCTACTGCCCACTTCAGCCTCTAGCTAGAATAGTCATTAGTAAGGTAATCTTGCCAATATAGTAGGCCTACTTCTCTACTGCCAACTTCAGCCTCTAGCAAGCATGGTCATTAGTGAGGTAATCTTGCCAATATAGTACTTCTCTTCTGCCCACTTCAGCCTCTAGCAAGAATGGTCATTAGTGAGGTAATCTTGCCAATATAGTAGGCCTACTTCTCTACTGCCAACTTCAGCCTCTAGCAAGCATGGTCATTAGTGAGGTAATCTTGGCAATATAGTACTTCTCTACTGCCCACTTCAGCCTCTAGCAAGAATGGTTATTAGTGAGATAATCTTGCCAATATAGTAGGCCTACTTCTCTACTGCCCACTTCAGCCTCTAGCAAGAATGGTCATTAGTGAGGTAATCTTGCCAATATAGTAGGCCTACTTCTCTACTGCCCACTTCAGCCTCTAGCAAGAATGGTCATTAGTGAGGTAATCTTGCCAATATAGTAGGCCTACTTCTCTACTGCCAACTTCAGCCTCTAGCAAGCATGGTCATTAGTGAGGTAATCTTGCCAATATAGTAGGCCTACTTCTCTACTGCCCACTTCAGCCTCTAGCAAGAATGGTCATTAGTGAGGTAATCTTGCCAATATAGTAGGCCTACTTCTCTACTGCCCACTTCAGCCTCTAGCAAGCATGGTCATTTGTGAGGTAATCTTGCCAATATAGTACTTCTTTACTGCCCACTTCAGCCTCTAGCAAGCATGATCATTTTTTGAGGTAATCTTGCCAATATAGTAGGCCTACTTCTCTACAGCCAACTTCAGCCTCTAGCAAGCATGGTCATTTGTGAGGTAGTCTTGCCAATATAGTACTTCTCTACTGCCCACTTCAGCCTCTAGCAAGAATGGTCATTAGTAAGGTAATCTTGCCAATATAGTAGGCCTACTTCTCTACTGCCAACTTCAGCCTCTAGCAAGCATGGTCATTAGTGAGGTAATCTTGCTAATATAGTACTTCTCTACTGCCCACTTCAGCCTCTAGCAAGAATGGTCATTAGTGAGGTAATCTTGCCAATATAGTAGGCCTACTTCTCTACTGCCAACTTCAGCCTCTAGCAAGCATGGTCATTAGTGAGGTAATCTTGCCAATATAGTACTTCTCTACTGCCCACTTCAGCCTCTAGCAAGAATGGTTATTAGTGAGGTAATCTTGCCAATATAGTAGGCCTACTTCTCTACTGCCCACTTCAGCCTCTAGCAAGAATGGTCATTAGTGAGGTAATCTTGCCAATATAGTAGGCCTACTTCTCTACTGCCAACTTCAGCCTCTAGCAAGCATGGTCATTAGTGAGGTAATCTTGCCAATATAGTAGGCCTACTTCTCTACTGCCCACTTAAGCCTCTAGCAAGAATGATCATTAGTGAGGTAATCTTGCCAATATAGTAGGCCTACTTCTCTACTGCCAACTTCAGCCTCTAGCAAGCATGGTCATTAGTGAGGTAATCTTGCCAATATAGTAGGCCTACTTCTCTACTGCCCACTTCAGCCTCTAGCAAGAATGGTCATTAGTGAGGTAATCTTGCCAATATAGTAGGCCTACTTCTCTACTGCCAACTACAGCCTCTAGCAAGCATGGTCATTAGTGAGGTAATCTTGCCAATATAGTACTTTTCTACTGCCCACTTCAGCCTCTAGCAAGAATGGTTATTAGTGAGGTAATCTTGCCAATATAGTAGGCCTACTTCTCTACTGCCCACTTCAGCCTCAAGCAAGAATGGTCATTAGTGAGGTAATCTTGCCAATATAGTAGGCCTACTTCTCTACTGCCCACTTCAGCCTCTAGCAAGAATGGTCATTAGTGAGGTAATCTTGCCAATATAGTAGGCCTACTTCTCTACTGCCAACTTCAGCCTCTAGCAAGCATGGTCATTAGTGAGGTAATCTTGCCAATATAGTAGGCCTACTTCTCTACTGCCCACTTCAGCCTCTAGCAAGAATGGTCATTAGTGAGGTAATCTTGCCAATATAGTAGGCCTACTTCTCTACTGCCCACTTCAGCCTCTAGCAAGCATCATGGTCATTAGTGAGGTAATCTTGCCAATATAGTAGGCCTACTTCTCTACTGCCAACTTCAGCCTCTAGCAAGCATGGTCATTAGTGAGGTAATATTGCCAATATAGTACTTCTCTACTGCCCACTTCAGCCTCTAGCAAGAATGGTCATTAGTGAGGTAATCTTGCCAATATAGTACTTTTCTACTGCCCACTTCAGCCTCTAGCAAGAATGGTTATTAGTGAGGTAATCTTGCCAATATAGTAGGCCTACTTCTCTACTGCCCACTTCAGCCTCAAGCAAGAATGGTCATTAGTGAGGTAATCTTGCCAATATAGTAGGCCTACTTCTCTACTGCCCACTTCAGCCTCTAGCAAGAATGGTCATTAGTGAGGTAATCTTGCCAATATAGTAGGCCTACTTCTCTACTGCCAACTTCAGCCTCTAGCAAGCATGGTCATTAGTGAGGTAATCTTGCCAATATAGTAGGCCTACTTCTCTACTGCCAACTTCAGCCTCTAGCAAGAATGGTCATTAGTGAGGTAATCTTGCCAATATAGTAGGCCTACTTCTCTACTGCCAACTTCAGCCTCTAGCAAGCATGGTCATTAGTGAGGTAATCTTGCCAATATAGTAGGCCTACTTCTCTACTGCCCACTTCAGCCTCTAGCAAGAATGGTCATTAGTGAGGTAATCTTGCCAATATAGTAGGCCTACTTCTCTACTGCCCACTTCAGCCTCTAGCAAGAATGGTCATTAGTGAGGTAATCTTGCCAATATAGTAGGCCTACTTCTCTACTGCCCACTTCAGCCTCTAGCAAGAATGGTCATTAGTGAGGTAATCTTGCCAATATAGTAGGCCTACTTCTCTACTGCCCACTTCAGCCTCTAGCAAGAATGGTCATTAGTGAGGTAATCTGGGCCAATATAGTAGGCCTACTTCTCTACTGCCCACTTCAGCCTCTAGCAAGAATGGTCATTAGTGAGGTAATCTTGCCAATATAGTAGGCCTACTTCTCTACTGCCCACTTCAGCCTCTAGCAAGAATGGTCATTAGTGAGGTAATCTTGCCAATATAGTAGGCCTACTTCTCTACTGCCAACTTCAGCCTCTAGCAAGCATGGTCATTAGTGAGGTATTCTTGCCAATATAGTAGGCCTACTTCTCTACTGCCCACTTCAGCCTCTAGCAAGAATGGTCATTAGTGAGGTAATCTTGCCAATATAGTAGGCCTACTTCTCTACTGCCCACTTCAGCCTCTAGCAAGCATCATGGTCATTAGTGAGGTAATCTTGCCAATATAGTAGGCCTGCATCTCTACTGCCAACTTCAGCCTCTAGCAAGCATGGTCATTAGTGAGGTATACTTGCCAATATAGTAGGCCTACTTCTCTACTGCCCACTTCAGCCTCTAGCAAGCATGGTCATTAGTGAGGTATACTTGCCAATATAGTAGGCCTACTTCTCTACTGCCCACTTCAGCCTCTAGCAAGAATGGTTATTAGTGAGGTAATCTTGCCAATATAGTAGGCCTACTTCTCTACTGCCAACTTCAGCCTCTAGCAAGAATGGTCATTAGTGAGGTAATCTTGCCAATATAGTAGGCCTACTTCTCTACTGCCCACTTCAGCCTCTAGCAAGAATGGTCATTAGTGAGGTAATCTTGCCAATATAGTAGGCCTACTTCTCTACTACCCACTTCAGCCTCTAGCAAGAAGGGTCATTAGTGAGGTAATCTTGCCAATATAGTAGGCCTACTTCTCTACTGCCCACTTCAGCCTCTAGCAAGAATGGTCATTAGTGAGGTAATCTTGCCAATATAGTAGGCCTACTTCTCTACTGCCCACTTCAGCCTCTAGCAAGAATGGTCATTAGTGAGGTAATCTGGGCCAATATAGTAGGCCTACTTCTCTACTGCCCACTTCAGCCTCTAGCAAGAATGGTCATTAGTGAGGTAATCTTGCCAATATAGTAGGCCTACTTCTCTACTGCCCACTTCAGCCTCTAGCAAGAAGGGTCATTAGTGAGGTAATCTTGCCAATATAGTAGGCCTACTTCTCTACTGCCCACTTCAGCCTCTAGCAAGAATGGTCATTAGTGAGGTAATCTTGCCAATATAGTAGGCCTACTTCTCTACTGCCCACTTCAGCCTCTAGCAAGAATGGTCATTAGTGAGGTAATCTGGGCCAATATAGTAGGCCTACTTCTCTACTGCCCACTTCAGCCTCTAGCAAGAATGGTCATTAGTGAGGTAATCTTGCCAATATAGTAGGCCTACTTCTCTACTGCCCACTTCAGCCTCTAGCAAGAATGGTCATTAGTGAGGTAATCTTGCCAATATAGTAGGCCTACTTCTCTACTGCCAACTTCAGCCTCTAGCAAGAATGGTCATTAGTGAGGTAATCTTGCCAATATAGTAGGCCTACTTCTCTACTGCCCACTTCAGCCTCTAGCAAGAATGGTCATTAGTGAGGTAATCTTGCCAATATAGTAGGCCTATTTCTCTACTGCCCACTTCAGCCTCTAGCAAGAATGGTCATTAGTGAGGTAATCTTGCCAATATAGTAGGCCTACTTCTCTACTGCCCACTTCAGCCTCTAGCAAGCATGATCATTTTGTGAGGTAATCTTGCCAATATAGTAGGCCTACTTCTCTACTGCCCACTTCAGCCTCTAGCAAGAATGGTCATTAGTGAGGTAATCTGGGCCAATATAGTAGGCCTACTTCTCTACTGCCCACTTCAGCCTCTAGCAAGAATGGTCATTAGTGAGGTAATCTTGCCAATATAGTAGGCCTACTTCTCTACTGCCCACTTCAGCCTCTAGCAAGAATGGTCATTAGTGAGGTAATCTTGCCAATATAGTAGGCCTACTTCTCTACTGCCAACTTCAGCCTCTAGCAAGCATGGTCATTAGTGAGGTATTCTTGCCAATATAGTAGGCCTACTTCTCTACTGCCCACTTCAGCCTCTAGCAAGAATGGTCATTAGTGAGGTAATCTTGCCAATATAGTAGGCCTACTTCTCTACTGCCCACTTCAGCCTCTAGCAAGCATCATGGTCATTAGTGAGGTAATCTTGCCAATATAGTAGGCCTACATCTCTACTGCCAACTTCAGCCTCTAGCAAGCATGGTCATTAGTGAGGTATACTTGCCAATATAGTAGGCCTACTTCTCTACTGCCCACTTCAGCCTCTAGCAAGAATGGTTATTAGTGAGGTAATCTTGCCAATATAGTAGGCCTACTTCTCTACTGCCAACTTCAGCCTCTAGCAAGAATGGTCATTAGTGAGGTAATCTGGGCCAATATAGTAGGCCTACTTCTCTACTGCCCACTTCAGCCTCTAGCAAGAATGGTCATTAGTGAGGTAATCTTGCCAATATAGTAGGCCTACTTCTCTACTGCCCACTTCAGCCTCTAGCAAGAATGGTCATTAGTGAGGTAATCTTGCCAATATAGTAGGCCTACTTCTCTACTGCCAACTTCAGCCTCTAGCAAGAATGGTCATTAGTGAGGTAATCTTGCCAATATAGTAGGCCTACTTCTCTACTGCCCACTTCAGCCTCTAGCAAGAATGGTCATTAGTGAGGTAATCTTGCCAATATAGTAGGCCTACTTCTCTACTGCCCACTTCAGCCTCTAGCAAGAATGGTCATTAGTGAGGTAATCTTGCCAATATAGTAGGCCTATTTCTCTACTGCCCACTTCAGCCTCTAGCAAGAATGGTCATTAGTGAGGTAATCTTGCCAATATAGTAGGCCTACTTCTCTACTGCCCACTTCAGCCTCTAGCAAGCATGATCATTTTGTGAGGTAATCTTGCCAATATAGTAGGCCTACTTCTCTACTGCCCACTTCAGCCTCTAGCAAGAATGGTCATTAGTGAGGTAATCTGGGCCAATATAGTAGGCCTACTTCTCTACTGCCCACTTCAGCCTCTAGCAAGAATGGTCATTAGTGAGGTAATCTTGCCAATATAGAAGGCCTACTTCTCTACTGCCCACTTCAGCCTCTAGCAAGAATGGTCATTAGTGAGGTAATCTTGCCAATATAGTAGGCCTACTTCTCTACTGCCAACTTCAGCCTCTAGCAAGCATGGTCATTAGTGAGGTATTCTTGCCAATATAGTAGGCCTACTTCTCTACTGCCCACTTCAGCCTCTAGCAAGAATGGTCATTAGTGAGGTAATCTTGCCAATATAGTAGGCCTACTTCTCTACTGCCCACTTCAGCCTCTAGCAAGCATCATGGTCATTAGTGAGGTAATCTTGCCAATATAGTAGGCCTACATCTCTACTGCCAACTTCAGCCTCTAGCAAGCATGGTCATTAGTGAGGTATACTTGCCAATATAGTAGGCCTACTTCTCTACTGCCCACTTCAGCCTCTAGCAAGAATGGTTATTAGTGAGGTAATCTTGCCAATATAGTAGGCCTACTTCTCTACTGCCAACTTCAGCCTCTAGCAAGAATGGTCATTAGTGAGGTAATCTTGCCAATATAGTAGGCCTACTTCTCTACTGCCCACTTCAGCCTCTAGCAAGAATGGTCATTAGTGAGGTAATCTTGCCAATATAGTAGGCCTACTTCTCTACTGCCCACTTCAGCCTCTAGCAAGAAGGGTCATTAGTGCGGTAATCTTGCCAATATAGTAGGCCTACTTCTCTACTGCCCACTTCAGCCTCTAGCAAGAATGGTCATTAGTGAGGTAATCTTGCCAATATAGTAGGCCTACTTCTCTACTGCCCACTTCAGCCTCTAGCAAGAATGGTCATTAGTGAGGTAATCTGGGCCAATATAGTAGGCCTACTTCTCTACTGCCCACTTCAGCCTCTAGCAAGAATGGTCATTAGTGAGGTAATCTTGCCAATATAGTAGGCCTACTTCTCTACTGCCCACTTCAGCCTCTAGCAAGAATGGTCATTAGTGAGGTAATCTTGCCAATATAGTAGGCCTACTTCTCTACTGCCCACTTCAGCCTCTAGCAAGAATGGTCATTAGTGAGGTAATCTTGCCAATATAGTAGGCCTACTTCTCTACTGCCAACTTCAGCCTCTAGCAAGAATGGTCATTAGTGAGGTAATCTTGCCAATATAGTAGGCCTACTTCTCTACTGCCAACTTCAGCCTCTAGCAAGAATGGTCATTAGTGAGGTAATCTTGCCAATATAGTAGGCCTACTTCTCTACTGCCCACTTCAGCCTCTAGCAAGAATGGTCATTAGTGAGGTAATCTTGCCAATATAGTAGGCCTATTTCTCTACTGCCCACTTCAGCCTCTAGCAAGAATGGTCATTAGTGAGGTAATCTTGCCAATATAGTAGGCCTACTTCTCTACTGCCCACTTCAGCCTCTAGCAAGCATGATCATTTTGTGAGGTAATCTTGCCAATATAGTAGGCCTACTTCTCTACTGCCCACTTCAGCCTCTAGCAAGAATGGTCATTAGTGAGGTAATCTGGGCCAATATAGTAGGCCTACTTCTCTACTGCCCACTTCAGCCTCTAGCAAGAATGGTCATTAGTGAGGTAATCTTGCCAATATAGTAGGCCTACTTCTCTACTGCCCACTTCAGCCTCTAGCAAGAATGGTCATTAGTGAGGTAATCTTGCCAATATAGTAGGCCTACTTCTCTACTGCCAACTTCAGCCTCTAGCAAGCATGGTCATTAGTGAGGTATTCTTGCCAATATAGTAGGCCTACTTCTCTACTGCCCACTTCAGCCTCTAGCAAGAATGGTCATTAGTGAGGTAATCTTGCCAATATAGTAGGCCTACTTCTCTACTGCCCACTTCAGCCTCTAGCAAGCATCATGGTCATTAGTGAGGTAATCTTGCCAATATAGTAGGCCTACATCTCTACTGCCAACTTCAGCCTCTAGCAAGCATGGTCATTAGTGAGGTATACTTGCCAATATAGTAGGCCTACTTCTCTACTGCCCACTTCAGCCTCTAGCAAGAATGGTTATTAGTGAGGTAATCTTGCCAATATAGTAGGCCTACTTCTCTACTGCCAACTTCAGCCTCTAGCAAGAATGGTCATTAGTGAGGTAATCTGGGCCAATATAGTAGGCCTACTTCTCTACTGCCCACTTCAGACTCTAGCAAGAATGGTCATTAGTGAGGTAATCTTGCCAATATAGTAGGCCTACTTCTCTACTGCCCACTTCAGCCTCTAGCAAGAATGGTCATTAGTGAGGTAATCTTGCCAATATAGTAGGCCTACTTCTCTACTGCCAACTTCAGCCTCTAGCAAGAATGGTCATTAGTGAGGTAATCTTGCCAATATAGTAGGCCTACTTCTCTACTGCCAACTTCAGCCTCTAGCAAGAATGGTCATTAGTGAGGTAATCTTGCCAATATAGTAGGCCTACTTCTCTACTGCCCACTTCAGCCTCTAGCAAGAATGGTCATTAGTGAGGTAATCTTGCCAATATAGTAGGCCTATTTCTCTACTGCCCACTTCAGCCTCTAGCAAGAATGGTCATTAGTGAGGTAATCTTGCCAATATAGTAGGCCTACTTCTCTACTGCCCACTTCAGCCTCTAGCAAGCATGATCATTTTGTGAGGTAATCTTGCCAATATAGTAGGCCTACTTCTCTACTGCCCACTTCAGCCTCTAGCAAGAATGGTCATTAGTGAGGTAATCTTGCCAATATAGTAGGCCTACTTCTCTACTGCCCACTTCAGCCTCTAGCAAGAATGGTCATTAGTGAGGTAATCTTGCCAATATAGTAGGCCTACTTCTCTACTGCCCACTTCAGCCTCTAGCAAGAATGGTCATTAGTGAGGTAATCTTGCCAATATAGTAGGCCTACTTCTCTACTGCCAACTTCAGCCTCTAGCAAGCATGGTCATTAGTGAGGTATTCTTGCCAATATAGTAGGCCTACTTCTCTACTGCCCACTTCAGCCTCTAGCAAGAATGGTCATTAGTGAGGTAATCTTGCCAATATAGTAGGCCTACTTCTCTACTGCCCACTTCAGCCTCTAGCAAGCATCATGGTCATTAGTGAGGTAATCTTGCCAATATAGTAGGCCTACATCTCTACTGCCAACTTCAGCCTCTAGCAAGCATGGTCATTAGTGAGGTATACTTGCCAATATAGTAGGCCTACTTCTCTACTGCCCACTTCAGCCTCTAGCAAGAATGGTTATTAGTGAGGTAATCTTGCCAATATAGTAGGCCTACTTCTCTACTGCCAACTTCAGCCTCTAGCAAGAATGGTCATTAGTGAGGTAATCTTGCCAATATAGTAGGCCTACTTCTCTACTGCCCACTTCAGCCTCTAGCAAGAATGGTCATTAGTGAGGTAATCTTGCCAATATAGTAGGCCTACTTCTCTACTGCCCACTTCAGCCTCTAGCAAGAAGGGTCATTAGTGAGGTAATCTTGCCAATATAGTAGGCCTACTTCTCTACTGCCCACTTCAGCCTCTAGCAAGAATGGTCATTAGTGAGGTAATCTTGCCAATATAGTAGGCCTACTTCTCTACTGCCCACTTCAGCCTCTAGCAAGAATGGTCATTAGTGAGGTAATCTGGGCCAATATAGTAGGCCTACTTCTCTACTGCCCACTTCAGCCTCTAGCAAGAATGGTCATTAGTGAGGTAATCTTGCCAATATAGTAGGCCTACTTCTCTACTGCCCACTTCAGCCTCTAGCAAGAAGGGTCATTAGTGAGGTAATCTTGCCAATATAGTAGGCCTACTTCTCTACTGCCCACTTCAGCCTCTAGCAAGAATGGTCATTAGTGAGGTAATCTTGCCAATATAGTAGGCCTACTTCTCTACTGCCCACTTCAGCCTCTAGCAAGAATGGTCATTAGTGAGGTAATCTGGGCCAATATAGTAGGCCTACTTCTCTACTGCCCACTTCAGCCTCTAGCAAGAATGGTCATTAGTGAGGTAATCTTGCCAATATAGTAGGCCTACTTCTCTACTGCCCACTTCAGCCTCTAGCAAGAATGGTCATTAGTGAGGTAATCTTGCCAATATAGTAGGCCTACTTCTCTACTGCCAACTTCAGCCTCTAGCAAGAATGGTCATTAGTGAGGTAATCTTGCCAATATAGTAGGCCTACTTCTCTACTGCCCACTTCAGCCTCTAGCAAGAATGGTCATTAGTGAGGTAATCTTGCCAATATAGTAGGCCTATTTCTCTACTGCCCACTTCAGCCTCTAGCAAGAATGGTCATTAGTGAGGTAATCTTGCCAATATAGTAGGCCTACTTCTCTACTGCCCACTTCAGCCTCTAGCAAGCATGATCATTTTGTGAGGTAATCTTGCCAATATAGTAGGCCTACTTCTCTACTGCCCACTTCAGCCTCTAGCAAGAATGGTCATTAGTGAGGTAATCTGGGCCAATATAGTAGGCCTACTTCTCTACTGCCCACTTCAGCCTCTAGCAAGAATGGTCATTAGTGAGGTAATCTTGCCAATATAGTAGGCCTACTTCTCTACTGCCCACTTCAGCCTCTAGCAAGAATGGTCATTAGTGAGGTAATCTTGCCAATATAGTAGGCCTACTTCTCTACTGCCAACTTCAGCCTCTAGCAAGCATGGTCATTAGTGAGGTATTCTTGCCAATATAGTAGGCCTACTTCTCTACTGCCCACTTCAGCCTCTAGCAAGAATGGTCATTAGTGAGGTAATCTTGCCAATATAGTAGGCCTACTTCTCTACTGCCCACTTCAGCCTCTAGCAAGCATCATGGTCATTAGTGAGGTAATCTTGCCAATATAGTAGGCCTACATCTCTACTGCCAACTTCAGCCTCTAGCAAGCATGGTCATTAGTGAGGTATACTTGCCAATATAGTAGGCCTACTTCTCTACTGCCCACTTCAGCCTCTAGCAAGAATGGTTATTAGTGAGGTAATCTTGCCAATATAGTAGGCCTACTTCTCTACTGCCAACTTCAGCCTCTAGCAAGAATGGTCATTAGTGAGGTAATCTGGGCCAATATAGTAGGCCTACTTCTCTACTGCCCACTTCAGCCTCTAGCAAGAATGGTCATTAGTGAGGTAATCTTGCCAATATAGTAGGCCTACTTCTCTACTGCCCACTTCAGCCTCTAGCAAGAATGGTCATTAGTGAGGTAATCTTGCCAATATAGTAGGCCTACTTCTCTACTGCCAACTTCAGCCTCTAGCAAGAATGGTCATTAGTGAGGTAATCTTGCCAATATAGTAGGCCTACTTCTCTACTGCCCACTTCAGCCTCTAGCAAGAATGGTCATTAGTGAGGTAATCTTGCCAATATAGTAGGCCTACTTCTCTACTGCCCACTTCAGCCTCTAGCAAGAATGGTCATTAGTGAGGTAATCTTGCCAATATAGTAGGCCTATTTCTCTACTGCCCACTTCAGCCTCTAGCAAGAATGGTCATTAGTGAGGTAATCTTGCCAATATAGTAGGCCTACTTCTCTACTGCCCACTTCAGCCTCTAGCAAGCATGATCATTTTGTGAGGTAATCTTGCCAATATAGTAGGCCTACTTCTCTACTGCCCACTTCAGCCTCTAGCAAGAATGGTCATTAGTGAGGTAATCTGGGCCAATATAGTAGGCCTACTTCTCTACTGCCCACTTCAGCCTCTAGCAAGAATGGTCATTAGTGAGGTAATCTTGCCAATATAGAAGGCCTACTTCTCTACTGCCCACTTCAGCCTCTAGCAAGAATGGTCATTAGTGAGGTAATCTTGCCAATATAGTAGGCCTACTTCTCTACTGCCAACTTCAGCCTCTAGCAAGCATGGTCATTAGTGAGGTATTCTTGCCAATATAGTAGGCCTACTTCTCTACTGCCCACTTCAGCCTCTAGCAAGAATGGTCATTAGTGAGGTAATCTTGCCAATATAGTAGGCCTACTTCTCTACTGCCCACTTCAGCCTCTAGCAAGCATCATGGTCATTAGTGAGGTAATCTTGCCAATATAGTAGGCCTACATCTCTACTGCCAACTTCAGCCTCTAGCAAGCATGGTCATTAGTGAGGTATACTTGCCAATATAGTAGGCCTACTTCTCTACTGCCCACTTCAGCCTCTAGCAAGAATGGTTATTAGTGAGGTAATCTTGCCAATATAGTAGGCCTACTTCTCTACTGCCAACTTCAGCCTCTAGCAAGAATGGTCATTAGTGAGGTAATCTTGCCAATATAGTAGGCCTACTTCTCTACTGCCCACTTCAGCCTCTAGCAAGAATGGTCATTAGTGAGGTAATCTTGCCAATATAGTAGGCCTACTTCTCTACTGCCCACTTCAGCCTCTAGCAAGAAGGGTCATTAGTGCGGTAATCTTGCCAATATAGTAGGCCTACTTCTCTACTGCCCACTTCAGCCTCTAGCAAGAATGGTCATTAGTGAGGTAATCTTGCCAATATAGTAGGCCTACTTCTCTACTGCCCACTTCAGCCTCTAGCAAGAATGGTCATTAGTGAGGTAATCTGGGCCAATATAGTAGGCCTACTTCTCTACTGCCCACTTCAGCCTCTAGCAAGAATGGTCATTAGTGAGGTAATCTTGCCAATATAGTAGGCCTACTTCTCTACTGCCCACTTCAGCCTCTAGCAAGAATGGTCATTAGTGAGGTAATCTTGCCAATATAGTAGGCCTACTTCTCTACTGCCCACTTCAGCCTCTAGCAAGAATGGTCATTAGTGAGGTAATCTTGCCAATATAGTAGGCCTACTTCTCTACTGCCAACTTCAGCCTCTAGCAAGAATGGTCATTAGTGAGGTAATCTTGCCAATATAGTAGGCCTACTTCTCTACTGCCAACTTCAGCCTCTAGCAAGAATGGTCATTAGTGAGGTAATCTTGCCAATATAGTAGGCCTACTTCTCTACTGCCCACTTCAGCCTCTAGCAAGAATGGTCATTAGTGAGGTAATCTTGCCAATATAGTAGGCCTATTTCTCTACTGCCCACTTCAGCCTCTAGCAAGAATGGTCATTAGTGAGGTAATCTTGCCAATATAGTAGGCCTACTTCTCTACTGCCCACTTCAGCCTCTAGCAAGCATGATCATTTTGTGAGGTAATCTTGCCAATATAGTAGGCCTACTTCTCTACTGCCCACTTCAGCCTCTAGCAAGAATGGTCATTAGTGAGGTAATCTGGGCCAATATAGTAGGCCTACTTCTCTACTGCCCACTTCAGCCTCTAGCAAGAATGGTCATTAGTGAGGTAATCTTGCCAATATAGTAGGCCTACTTCTCTACTGCCCACTTCAGCCTCTAGCAAGAATGGTCATTAGTGAGGTAATCTTGCCAATATAGTAGGCCTACTTCTCTACTGCCAACTTCAGCCTCTAGCAAGCATGGTCATTAGTGAGGTATTCTTGCCAATATAGTAGGCCTACTTCTCTACTGCCCACTTCAGCCTCTAGCAAGAATGGTCATTAGTGAGGTAATCTTGCCAATATAGTAGGCCTACTTCTCTACTGCCCACTTCAGCCTCTAGCAAGCATCATGGTCATTAGTGAGGTAATCTTGCCAATATAGTAGGCCTACATCTCTACTGCCAACTTCAGCCTCTAGCAAGCATGGTCATTAGTGAGGTATACTTGCCAATATAGTAGGCCTACTTCTCTACTGCCCACTTCAGCCTCTAGCAAGAATGGTTATTAGTGAGGTAATCTTGCCAATATAGTAGGCCTACTTCTCTACTGCCAACTTCAGCCTCTAGCAAGAATGGTCATTAGTGAGGTAATCTGGGCCAATATAGTAGGCCTACTTCTCTACTGCCCACTTCAGACTCTAGCAAGAATGGTCATTAGTGAGGTAATCTTGCCAATATAGTAGGCCTACTTCTCTACTGCCCACTTCAGCCTCTAGCAAGAATGGTCATTAGTGAGGTAATCTTGCCAATATAGTAGGCCTACTTCTCTACTGCCAACTTCAGCCTCTAGCAAGAATGGTCATTAGTGAGGTAATCTTGCCAATATAGTAGGCCTACTTCTCTACTGCCAACTTCAGCCTCTAGCAAGAATGGTCATTAGTGAGGTAATCTTGCCAATATAGTAGGCCTACTTCTCTACTGCCCACTTCAGCCTCTAGCAAGAATGGTCATTAGTGAGGTAATCTTGCCAATATAGTAGGCCTATTTCTCTACTGCCCACTTCAGCCTCTAGCAAGAATGGTCATTAGTGAGGTAATCTTGCCAATATAGTAGGCCTACTTCTCTACTGCCCACTTCAGCCTCTAGCAAGCATGATCATTTTGTGAGGTAATCTTGCCAATATAGTAGGCCTACTTCTCTACTGCCCACTTCAGCCTCTAGCAAGAATGGTCATTAGTGAGGTAATCTTGCCAATATAGTAGGCCTACTTCTCTACTGCCCACTTCAGCCTCTAGCAAGAATGGTCATTAGTGAGGTAATCTTGCCAATATAGTAGGCCTACTTCTCTACTGCCCACTTCAGCCTCTAGCAAGAATGGTCATTAGTGAGGTAATCTTGCCAATATAGTAGGCCTACTTCTCTACTGCCAACTTCAGCCTCTAGCAAGCATGGTCATTAGTGAGGTATTCTTGCCAATATAGTAGGCCTACTTCTCTACTGCCCACTTCAGCCTCTAGCAAGAATGGTCATTAGTGAGGTAATCTTGCCAATATAGTAGGCCTACTTCTCTACTGCCCACTTCAGCCTCTAGCAAGCATCATGGTCATTAGTGAGGTAATCTTGCCAATATAGTAGGCCTACATCTCTACTGCCAACTTCAGCCTCTAGCAAGCATGGTCATTAGTGAGGTATACTTGCCAATATAGTAGGCCTACTTCTCTACTGCCCACTTCAGCCTCTAGCAAGAATGGTTATTAGTGAGGTAATCTTGCCAATATAGTAGGCCTACTTCTCTACTGCCAACTTCAGCCTCTAGCAAGAATGGTCATTAGTGAGGTAATCTTGCCAATATAGTAGGCCTACTTCTCTACTGCCCACTTCAGCCTCTAGCAAGAATGGTCATTAGTGAGGTAATCTTGCCAATATAGTAGGCCTACTTCTCTACTGCCCACTTCAGCCTCTAGCAAGAAGGGTCATTAGTGAGGTAATCTTGCCAATATAGTAGGCCTACTTCTCTACTGCCCACTTCAGCCTCTAGCAAGAATGGTCATTAGTGAGGTAATCTTGCCAATATAGTAGGCCTACTTCTCTACTGCCCACTTCAGCCTCTAGCAAGAATGGTCATTAGTGAGGTAATCTGGGCCAATATAGTAGGCCTACTTCTCTACTGCCCACTTCAGCCTCTAGCAAGAATGGTCATTAGTGAGGTAATCTTGCCAATATAGTAGGCCTACTTCTCTACTGCCCACTTCAGCCTCTAGCAAGAAGGGTCATTAGTGAGGTAATCTTGCCAATATAGTAGGCCTACTTCTCTACTGCCCACTTCAGCCTCTAGCAAGAATGGTCATTAGTGAGGTAATCTTGCCAATATAGTAGGCCTACTTCTCTACTGCCCACTTCAGCCTCTAGCAAGAATGGTCATTAGTGAGGTAATCTGGGCCAATATAGTAGGCCTACTTCTCTACTGCCCACTTCAGCCTCTAGCAAGAATGGTCATTAGTGAGGTAATCTTGCCAATATAGTAGGCCTACTTCTCTACTGCCCACTTCAGCCTCTAGCAAGAATGGTCATTAGTGAGGTAATCTTGCCAATATAGTAGGCCTACTTCTCTACTGCCAACTTCAGCCTCTAGCAAGAATGGTCATTAGTGAGGTAATCTTGCCAATATAGTAGGCCTACTTCTCTACTGCCCACTTCAGCCTCTAGCAAGAATGGTCATTAGTGAGGTAATCTTGCCAATATAGTAGGCCTATTTCTCTACTGCCCACTTCAGCCTCTAGCAAGAATGGTCATTAGTGAGGTAATCTTGCCAATATAGTAGGCCTACTTCTCTACTGCCCACTTCAGCCTCTAGCAAGCATGATCATTTTGTGAGGTAATCTTGCCAATATAGTAGGCCTACTTCTCTACTGCCCACTTCAGCCTCTAGCAAGCATGGTCATTAGTGAGGTAGTCTTGCCAATATAGTACTTCTCTACTGCCCACATCAGCCTCTAGCAAGAATGGTCATTAGTAAGGTAATCTTGCCAATATAGTAGGCCTACTTCTCTACTGCCAACTTCAGCCTCTAGCAAGCATGGTCATTAGTGAGGTAATATTGCCAATATAGTACTTCTCTACTGCCCACTTCAGCCTCTAGCAAGCATGGTCATTAGTGAGGTAATCTTGCCAATATAGTAGACCTACTTCTCTACTGCCCACTTCAGCCTCTAGCAAGAATGGTCATTAGTGAGGTAATCTTGCCAATATAGTAGGCCTACTTCTCTACTGCCAACTTCAGCCTCTAGCAAGAATGGTCATTAGTGAGGTAATCTTGCCAATATAGTAGGCCTACTTCTCTACTGCCAACTTCAGCCTCTAGCAAGAATGGTCATTAGTGAGGTAATCTTGCCAATATAGTAGGCCTACTTCTCTACTGCCCACTTCAGCCTCTAGCAAGAATGGTCATTAGTGAGGTAATCTTGCCAATATAGTAGGCCTACTTCTCTACTGCCCACTTCAGCCTCTAGCAAGAATGGTCATTAGTGAGGTAATCTTGCCAATATAGTAGGCCTACTTCTCTACTGCCAACTTCAGCCTCTAGGAAGCATGGTCATTAGTGAGGTATTCTTGCCAATATAGTAGGCCTACTTCTCTACTGCCCACTTCAGCCTCTAGCAAGAATGGTCATTAGTGAGGTAATCTTGCCAATATAGTAGGCCTACTTCTCTACTGCCCACTTCAGCCTCTAGCAAGAATGGTCATTAGTGAGGTAATCTTGCCAATATAGTAGGCCTACTTCTCTACTGCCAACTTCAGCCTCTAGCAAGCATGGTCATTAGTGAGGTATACTTGCCAATATAGTACTTCTCTACTGCCCACTTCAGCCTCTAGCAAGAATGGTTATTAGTGAGGTAATCTTGCCAATATAGTAGGCCTACTTCTCTACTGCCAACTTCAGCCTCTAGCAAGAATGGTCATTAGTGAGGTAATTATGCCAATATAGTAGGCCTACTTCTCTACTGCCCACTTCAGCCTCTAGCAAGAATGGTCATTAGTGAGGTAATCTTGCCAATATAGTAGGCCTACTTCTCTACTGCCCACTTCAGCCTCTAGCAAGAAGGGTCATTAGTGAGGTAATCTTGCCAATATAGTAGGCCTACTTCTCTACTGCCCACTTCAGCCTCTAGCAAGAATGGTCATTAGTGAGGTAATCTTGCCAATATAGTAGGCCTACTTCTCTACTGCCCACTTCAGCCTCTAGCAAGCATCATGGTCATTAGTGAGGTAATCTTGCCAATATAGTAGGCCTACATCTCTACTGCCAACTTCAGCCTCTAGCAAGCATGGTCATTAGTGAGGTATACTTGCCAATATAGTAGGCCTACTTCTCTACTGCCCACTTCAGCCTCTAGCAAGCATGGTCATTAGTGAGGTAATATTGCCAATATAGTACTTCTCTACTGCCCACTTCAGCCTCTAGCAAGCATGGTCATTAGTGAGGTAATCTTGCCAATATAGTAGACCTACTTCTCTACTGCCCACTTCAGCCTCTAGCAAGAATGGTCATTAGTGAGGTAATCTTGCCAATATAGTAGGCCTACTTCTCTACTGCCAACTTCAGCCTCTAGCAAGCATGGTCATTAGTGAGGTAATATTGCCAATATAGTACTTCTCTACTGCCCACTTCAGCCTCTAGCAAGCATGGTCATTAGTGAGGTAATCTTGCCAATATAGTAGACCTACTTCTCTACTGCCCACTTCAGCCTCTAGCAAGAATGGTCATTAGTGAGGTAATCTTGCCAATATAGTAGGCCTACTTCTCTACTGCCAACTTCAGCCTCTAGCAAGAATGGTCATTAGTGAGGTAATCTTGCCAATATAGTAGGCCTACTTCTCTACTGCCAACTTTAGCCTCTAGCAAGCATGGTCATTAGTGAGGTAATCTTGCCAATATAGTACTTCTCTACTGCCCACTTCAGCCTCTAGCAAGAATGGTCATTAGTGAGGTAATCTTGCCAATATAGTAGGCCTACTTCTCTACTGCCCACTTCAGCCTCTAGCAAGAAGGGTCATTAGTGAGGTAATCTTGCCAATATAGTAGGCCTACTTCTCTACTGCCCACTTCAGCCTCTAGCAAGAATGGTCATTAGTGAGGTAATCTTGCCAATATAGTAGGCCTACTTCTCTACTGCCCACTTCAGCCTCTAGCAAGAATGGTCATTAGTGAGGTAATCTTGCCAATATAGTAGGCCTACTTCTCTACTGCCAACTTCAGCCTCTAGCAAGAATGGTCATTAGTGAGGTAATCTTGCCAATATAGTAGGCCTACTTCTCTACTGCCCAATTCAGCCTCTAGCAAGAATGGTCATTAGTGAGGTAATCTTGCCAATATAGTAGGCCTACTTCTCTACTGCCCACTTCAGCCTCTAGCAAGAATGGTCATTAGTGAGGTAATCTTGCCAATATAGTAGGCCTACTTCTCTACTGCCCACTTCAGCCTCTAGCAAGAATGGTCATTAGTGAGGTAATCTTGCCAATATAGTAGGCCTACTTCTCTACTGCCCACTTCAGCCTCTAGCAAGAATGGTCATTAGTGAGGTAATCTTGCCAATATAGTAGGCCTACTTCTCTACTGCCCACTTCAGCCTCTAGCAAGAATGGTCATTAGTGAGGTAATCTGGGCCAATATAGTAGGCCTACTTCTCTACTGCCCACTTCAGCCTCTAGCAAGAATGGTCATTAGTGAGGTAATCTTGCCAATATAGTAGGCCTACTTCTCTACTGCCCACTTCAGCCTCTAGCAAGAATGGTCATTAGTGAGGTAATCTTGCCAATATAGTAGGCCTACTTCTCTACTGCCAACTTCAGCCTCTAGCAAGAATGGTCATTAGTGAGGTAATCTTGCCAATATAGTAGGCCTACTTCTCTACTGCCCACTTCAGCCTCTAGCAAGAATGGTCATTAGTGAGGTAATCTTGCCAATATAGTAGGCCTATTTCTCTACTGCCCACTTCAGCCTCTAGCAAGAATGGTCATTAGTGAGGTAATCTTGCCAATATAGTAGGCCTACTTCTCTACTGCCCACTTCAGCCTCTAGCAAGCATGATCATTTTGTGAGGTAATCTTGCCAATATAGTAGGCCTACTTCTCTACTGCCCACTTCAGCCTCTAGCAAGCATGGTCATTAGTGAGGTAGTCTTGCCAATATAGTACTTCTCTACTGCCCACTTCAGCCTCTAGCAAGAATGGTCATTAGTAAGGTAATCTTGCCAATATAGTAGGCCTACTTCTCTACTGCCAACTTCAGCCTCTAGCAAGCATGGTCATTAGTGAGGTAATATTGCCAATATAGTACTTCTCTACTGCCCACTTCAGCCTCTAGCAAGCATGGTCATTAGTGAGGTAATCTTGCCAATATAGTAGACCTACTTCTCTACTGCCCACTTCAGCCTCTAGCAAGAATGGTCATTAGTGAGGTAATCTTGCCAATATAGTAGGCCTACTTCTCTACTGCCAACTTCAGCCTCTAGCAAGAATGGTCATTAGTGAGGTAATCTTGCCAATATAGTAGGCCTACTTCTCTACTGCCAACTTCAGCCTCTAGCAAGCATGGTCATTAGTGAGGTAATCTTGCCAATATAGTACTTCTCTACTGCCCACTTCAGCCTCTAGCAAGAATGGTTATTAGTGAGGTAATCTTGCCAATATAGTAGGCCTACTTCTCTACTGCCAACTTCAGCCTCTAGCAAGAATGGTCATTAGTGAGGTAATCTTGCCAATATAGTAGGCCTACTTCTCTACTGCCAACTTCAGCCTCTAGCAAGCATGGTCATTAGTGAGGTAATCTTGCCAATATAGTAGGCCTACTTCTCTACTGCCCACTTCAGCCTCTAGCAAGAATGGTCATTAGTGAGGTAATCTTGCCAATATAGTAGGCCTACTTCTCTACTGCCCACTTCAGCCTCTAGCTAGAATGGTCATTAGTGAGGTAATCTTGCCAATATAGTAGGCCTACTTCTCTACTGCCAACTTCAGCCTCTAGCAAGAATGGTCATTAGTGAGGTAATCTTGCCAATATAGTAGGCCTACTTCTCTACTGCCCACTTCAGCCTCTAGCAAGAATGGTCATTAGTGAGGTAATCTTGCCAATATAGTAGGCCTACTTCTCTACTGCCAACTTCAGCCTCTAGCAAGCATGGTCATTAGTGAGGTATACTTGCCAATATAGTACTTCTCTACTGCCCACTTCAGCCTCTAGCAAGAATGGTTATTAGTGAGGTAATCTTGCCAATATAGTAGGCCTACTTCTCTACTGCCAACTTCAGCCTCTAGCAAGAATGGTCATTAGTGAGGTAATCTTGCCAATATAGTAGGCCTACTTCTCTACTGCCCACTTCAGCCTCTAGCAAGATAGGTCATTAGTGAGGTAATCTGGGCCAATATAGTAGGCCTACTTCTCTACTGCCCACTTCAGCCTCTAGCAAGCATGGTCATTAGTGAGGTAATCTTGCCAATATAGTAGGCCTACTTCTCTACTGCCCACTTCAGCCTCTAGCAAGAATGGTCATTAGTGAGGTAATCTTGCCAATATAGTAGGCCTACTTCTCTACTGCCCACTTCAGCCTCTAGCAAGAATGGTCATTAGTGAGGTAATCTTGCCAATATAGTAGGCCTACTTCTCTACTGCCCACTTCAGCCTCTAGCAAGAATGGTCATTAGTGAGGTAATCTTGCCAATATAGTAGGCCTACTTCTCTACTGCCCACTTCAGCCTCTAGCAAGAATGGTCATTAGTGAGGTAATCTTGCCAATATAGTAGGCCTACTTCTCTACTGCCCACTTCAGCCTCTAGCAAGAATGGTCATTAGTGAGGTAATCTGGGCCAATATAGTAGGCCTACTTCTCTACTGCCCACTTCAGCCTCTAGCAAGAATGGTCATTAGTGAGGTAATCTTGCCAATATAGTAGGCCTACTTCTCTACTGCCCACTTCAGCCTCTAGCAAGAATGGTCATTAGTGAGGTAATCTTGCCAATATAGTAGGCCTACTTCTCTACTGCCAACTTCAGCCTCTAGCAAGAATGGTCATTAGTGAGGTAATCTTGCCAATATAGTAGGCCTACTTCTCTACTGCCCACTTCAGCCTCTAGCAAGAATGGTCATTAGTGAGGTAATCTTGCCAATATAGTAGGCCTATTTCTCTACTGCCCACTTCAGCCTCTAGCAAGAATGGTCATTAGTGAGGTAATCTTGCCAATATAGTAGGCCTACTTCTCTACTGCCCACTTCAGCCTCTAGCAAGAATGGTCATTAGTGAGGTAATCTTGCCAATATAGTAGGCCTACTTCTCTACTGCCAACTTCAGCCTCTAGCAAGAATGGTCATTAGTGAGGTAATCTTGCCAATATAGTAGGCCTACTTCTCTACTGCCCACTTCAGCCTCTAGCAAGAATGGTCATTAGTGAGGTAATCTTGCCAATATAGTAGGCCTACTTCTTTACTGCCCACTTCAGCCTCTAGCAAGAATGGTCATTAGTGAGGTAATCTTGCCAATATAGTAGGCCTACTTCTCTACTGCCCACTTCAGCCTCTAGCAAGAATGGTCATTAGTGAGGTAATCTTGCCAATATAGTAGGCCTACTTCTCTACTGCCCACTTCAGCCTCTAGCAAGAATGGTCATTAGTGAGGTAATCTTGCCAATATAGTAGGCCTACTTCTCTACTGCCCACTTCAGCCTCTAGCAAGAATGGTCATTAGTGAGGTAATCTGGGCCAATATAGTAGGCCTACTTCTCTACTGCCCACTTCAGCCTCTAGCAAGAATGGTCATTAGTGAGGTAATCTTGCCAATATAGTAGGCCTACTTCTCTACTGCCCACTTCAGCCTCTAGCAAGAATGGTCATTAGTGAGGTAATCTTGCCAATATAGTAGGCCTACTTCTCTACTGCCAACTTCAGCCTCTAGCAAGAATGGTCATTAGTGAGGTAATCTTGCCAATATAGTAGGCCTACTTCTCTACTGCCCACTTCAGCCTCTAGCAAGAATGGTCATTAGTGAGGTAATCTTGCCAATATAGTAGGCCTATTTCTCTACTGCCCACTTCAGCCTCTAGCAAGAATGGTCATTAGTGAGGTAATCTTGCCAATATAGTAGGCCTACTTCTCTACTGCCCACTTCAGCCTCTAGCAAGCATGATCATTTTGTGAGGTAATCTTGCCAATATAGTAGGCCTACTTCTCTACTGCCCACTTCAGCCTCTAGCAAGCATGGTCATTAGTGAGGTAGTCTTGCCAATATAGTACTTCTCTACTGCCCACTTCAGCCTCTAGCAAGAATGGTCATTAGTAAGGTAATCTTGCCAATATAGTAGGCCTACTTCTCTACTGCCAACTTTAGCCTCTAGCAAGCATGGTCATTAGTGAGGTAATATTGCCAATATAGTACTTCTCTACTGCCCACTTCAGCCTCTAGCAAGCATGGTCATTAGTGAGGTAATCTTGCCAATATAGTAGACCTACTTCTCTACTGCCCACTTCAGCCTCTAGCAAGAATGGTCATTAGTGAGGTAATCTTGCCAATATAGTAGGCCTACTTCTCTACTGCCAACTTCAGCCTCTAGCAAGAATGGTCATTAGTGAGGTAATCTTGCCAATATAGTAGGCCTACTTCTCTACTGCCCACTTCAGCCTCTAGCAAGAATGGTCATTAGTGAGGTAATCTTGCCAATATAGTAGGCCTACTTCTCTACTGCCCACTTCAGCCTCTAGCAAGAATGGTCATTAGTGAGGTAATCTTGCCAATATAGTAGGCCTACTTCTCTACTGCCAACTTCAGCCTCTAGCAAGAATGGTCATTAGTGAGGTAATCTTGCCAATATAGTAGGCCTACTTCTCTACTGCCCACTTCAGCCTCTAGCAAGAATGGTCATTAGTGAGGTAATCTTGCCAATATAGTAGGCCTATTTCTCTACTGCCCACTTCAGCCTCTAGCAAGAATGGTCATTAGTGAGGTAATCTTGCCAATATAGTAGGCCTACTTCTCTACTGCCCACTTCAGCCTCTAGCAAGCATGATCATTTTGTGAGGTAATCTTGCCAATATAGTAGGCCTACTTCTCTACTGCCCACTTCAGCCTCTAGCAAGCATGGTCATTAGTGAGGTAGTCTTGCCAATATAGTACTTCTCTACTGCCCACTTCAGCCTCTAGCAAGAATGGTCATTAGTAAGGTAATCTTGCCAATATAGTAGGCCTACTTCTCTACTGCCAACTTCAGCCTCTAGCAAGCATGGTCATTAGTGAGGTAATATTGCCAATATAGTACTTCTCTACTGCCCACTTCAGCCTCTAGCAAGCATGGTCATTAGTGAGGTAATCTTGCCAATATAGCAGACCTACTTCTCTACTGCCCACTTCAGCCTCTAGCAAGAATGGTCATTAGTGAGGTAATCTTGCCAATATAGTAGGCCTACTTCTCTACTGCCAACTTCAGCCTCTAGCAAGAATGGTCATTAGTGAGGTAATCTTGCCAATATAGTAGGCCTACTTCTCTACTGCCAACTTCAGCCTCTAGCAAGCATGGTCATTAGTGAGGTAATCTTGCCAATATAGTACTTCTCTACTGCCCACTTCAGCCTCTAGCAAGAATGGTTATTAGTGAGGTAATCTTGCCAATATAGTAGGCCTACTTCTCTACTGCCAACTTCAGCCTCTAGCAAGAATGGTCATTAGTGAGGTAATCTTGCCAATATAGTAGGCCTACTTCTCTACTGCCCACTTCAGCCTCTAGCAAGAATGGTCATTAGTGAGGTAATCTTGCCAATATAGTAGGCCTATTTCTCTACTGCCCACTTCAGCCTCTAGCAAGAATGGTCATTAGTGAGGTAATCTTGCCAATATAGTAGGCCTACTTCTCTACTGCCCACTTCAGCCTCTAGCAAGCATGATCATTTTGTGAGGTAATCTTGCCAATATAGTAGGCCTACTTCTCTACTGCCCACTTCAGCCTCTAGCAAGCATGGTCATTAGTGAGGTAGTCTTGCCAATATAGTACTTCTCTACTGCCCACTTCAGCCTCTAGCAAGAATGGTCATTAGTAAGGTAATCTTGCCAATATAGTAGGCCTACTTCTCTACTGCCAACTTCAGCCTCTAGCAAGCATGGTCATTAGTGAGGTAATATTGCCAATATAGTACTTCTCTACTGCCCACTTCAGCCTCTAGCAAGCATGGTCATTAGTGAGGTAATCTTGCCAATATAGCAGACCTACTTCTCTACTGCCCACTTCAGCCTCTAGCAAGAATGGTCATTAGTGAGGTAATCTTGCCAATATAGTAGGCCTACTTCTCTACTGCCAACTTCAGCCTCTAGCAAGAATGGTCATTAGTGAGGTAATCTTGCCAATATAGTAGGCCTACTTCTCTACTGCCAACTTCAGCCTCTAGCAAGCATGGTCATTAGTGAGGTAATCTTGCCAATATAGTACTTCTCTACTGCCCACTTCAGCCTCTAGCAAGAATGGTTATTAGTGAGGTAATCTTGCCAATATAGTAGGCCTACTTCTCTACTGCCAACTTCAGCCTCTAGCAAGAATGGTCATTAGTGAGGTAATCTTGCCAATATAGTAGGCCTACTTCTCTACTGCCAACTTCAGCCTCTAGCAAGCATGGTCATTAGTGATGTAATCTTGCCAATATAGTAGGCCTACTTCTCTACTGCCCACTTCAGCCTCTAGCAAGAATGGTCATTAGTGAGGTAATCTTGCCAATATAGTAGGCCTACTTCTCTACTGCCCACTTCAGCCTCTAGCAAGAATGGTCATTAGTGAGGTAATCTTGCCAATATAGTAGGCCTACTTCTCTACTGCCAACTTCAGCCTCTAGCAAGAATGGTCATTAGTGAGGTAATCTTGCCAATATAGTAGGCCTACTTCTCTACTGCCCACTTCAGCCTCTAGCAAGAATGGTCATTAGTGAGGTAATCTTGCCAATATAGTAGGCCTACTTCTCTACTGCCCACTTCAGCCTCTAGCAAGAATGGTCATTAGTGAGGTAATCTTGCCAATATAGTAGGCCTACTTCTCTACTGCCCACTTCAGCCTCTAGCAAGCATGATCATTTTTTGAGGTAATCTTGCCAATATAGTAGGCCTACTTCTCTACTGCCCACTTCAGCCTCTAGCAAGCATGGTCATTAGTGAGGTAGTCTTGCCAATATAGTACTTCTCTACTGCCCACTTCAGCCTCTAGCAAGAATGGTCATTAGTAAGGTAATCTTGCCAATATAGTAGGCCTACTTCTCTACTGCCAACTTCAGCCTCTAGCAAGCATGGTCATTAGTGAGGTAATCTTGCCAATATAGTACTTCTCTACTGCCCACTTCAGCCTCTAGCAAGAATTGGTCATTAGTGAGGTAATCTTGCCAATATAGTAGGCCTACTTCTCTACTGCCAACTTCAGCCTCTAGCAAGCATGGTCATTAGTGAGGTAATCTTGCCAATATAGTAGACCTACTTCTCTACTGCCCACTTCAGCCTCTAGCAAGAATGGTCATTAGTGAGGTAATCTTGCCAATATAGTAGGCCTACTTCTCTACTGCCCACTTCAGCCTCTAGCAAGAATGGTCATTAGTGAGGTAATCTTGCCAATATAGTAGGCCTACTTCTCTACTGCCAACTTCAGCCTCTAGCAAGCATCATGGTCATTAGTGAGGTAATTTTGCCAATATAGTAGGCCTACTTCTCTACTGCCCACTTAAGCCTCTAGCAAGAATGATCATTAGTGATGTAATCTTGCCAATATAGTAGGCCTACTTCTCTACTGCCCACTTCAGCCTCTAGCAAGAATGGTCATTAGTGAGGTAATCTTGCCAATATAGTAGGCCTACTTCTCTACTGCCAACTACAGCCTCTAGCAAGCATGGTCATTAGTGAAGTAATCTTGCCAATATAGTACTTTTCTACTGCCCACTTCAGCCTCTAGCAAGAATGGTTATTAGTGAGGTAATCTTGCCAATATAGTAGGCCTACTTCTCTACTGCCCACTTCAGCCTCAAGCAAGAATGGTCATTAGTGAGGTAATCTTGCCAATATAGTAGGCCTACTTCTCTACTGCCCACTTCAGTTTCTAGCAAGAATGGTCATTAGTGAGGTAATCTTGCCAATATAGTAGGCCTACTTCTCTACTGCCAACTTCAGCCTCTAGCAAGCATGGTCATTAGTGAGGTAATCTTGCCAATATAGTACTTCTCTACTGCCCACTTCACCCTCTAGCAAGAATGGTTATTAGTGAGGTAATCTTGCCAATATAGTAGGCCTACTTCTCTACTTCCAACTTCAGCCTCTAGCAAGAATGGTCATTAGTGAGGTAATCTTGCCAATATAGTAGGCCTACTTCTCTACTGCCAACTTCAGCCTCTAGCAAGCATGGTCATTAGTGAGGTAATCTTGCCAATATAGTAGGCCTACTTCTCTACTGCCCACTTCAGCCTCTAGCAAGAATGGTCATTAGTGAGGTAATCTTGCCAATATAGTAGGCCTACTTCTCTACTGCCCACTTCAGCCTCTAGCAAGAATGGTCATTAGTGAGGTAATCTTGCCAATATAGTAGGCCTACTTCTCTACTGCCCACTTCAGCCTCTAGCAAGAATGGTCATTAGTGAGGTAATCTTGCCAATATAGTAGGCCTACTTCTCTACTGCCCACTTCAGCCTCTAGCAAGAATGGTCATTAGTGAGGTAATCTTGCCAATATAGTAGGCCTACTTCTCTACTGCCCACTTCAGCCTCTAGCAAGAATGGTCATTAGTGAGGTAATCTTGCCAATATAGTAGGCCTACTTCTCTACTGCCAACTTCAGCCTCTAGCAAGCATGGTCATTAGTGAGGTAATCTGGGCCAATATAGTAGGCCTACTTCTCTACTGCCTACTTCAGCCTCTAGCAAGAATGGTCATTAGTGAGGTAATCTTGCCAATATAGTAGGCCTACTTCTCTACTGCCAACTTCAGCCTCTAGCAAGAATGGTCATTAGTGAGGTAATCTTGCCAATATAGTAGGCCTACTTCTCTACTGCCCACTTCAGCCTCTAGCAAGAATGGTCATTAGTGAGGTAATCTTGCCAATATAGTAGGCCTACTTCTCTACTGCCCACTTCAGCCTCTAGCAAGAAGGGTCATTAGTGAGGTAATCTTGCCAATATAGTAGGCCTACTTCTCTACTGCCCACTTCAGCCTCTAGCAAGAATGGTCATTAGTGAGGTAATCTTGCCAATATAGTAGGCCTACTTCTCTACTGCCCACTTCAGCCTCTAGCAAGAATGGTCATTAGTAAGGTAATCTGGGCCAATATAGTAGGCCTACTTCTCTACTGCCCACTTCAGCCTCTAGCAAGAATGGTCATTAGTGAGGTAATCTTGCCAATATAGTAGGCCTACTTCTCTACTGCCCACTTCAGCCTCTAGCAAGAAGGGTCATTAGTGAGGTAATCTTGCCAATATAGTAGGCCTACTTCTCTACTGCCCACTTCAGCCTCTAGCAAGAATGGTCATTAGTGAGGTAATCTTGCCAATATAGTAGGCCTACTTCTCTACTGCCCACTTCAGCCTCTAGCAAGAATGGTCATTAGTGAGGTAATCTGGGCCAATATAGTAGGCCTACTTCTCTACTGCCCACTTCAGCCTCTAGCAAGAATGGTCATTAGTGAGGTAATCTTGCCAATATAGTAGGCCTACTTCTCTACTGCCCACTTCAGCCTCTAGCAAGAATGGTCATTAGTGAGGTAATCTTGCCAATATAGTAGGCCTACTTCTCTACTGCCAACTTCAGCCTCTAGCAAGAATGGTCATTAGTGAGGTAATCTTGCCAATATAGTAGGCCTACTTCTCTACTGCCCACTTCAGCCTCTAGCAAGAATGGTCATTAGTGAGGTAATCTTGCCAATATAGTAGGCCTATTTCTCTACTGCCCACTTCAGCCTCTAGCAAGAATGGTCATTAGTGAGGTAATCTTGCCAATATAGTAGGCCTATTTCTCTACTGCCCACTTCAGCCTCTAGCAAGCATGATCATTTTGTGAGGTAATCTTGCCAATATAGTAGGCCTACTTCTCTACTGCCCACTTCAGCCTCTAGCAAGAATGGTCATTAGTGAGGTAATCTGGGCCAATATAGTAGGCCTACTTCTCTACTGCCCACTTCAGCCTCTAGCAAGAATGGTCATTAGTGAGGTAATCTTGCCAATATAGTAGGCCTACTTCTCTACTGCCCACTTCAGCCTCTAGCAAGAATGGTCATTAGTGAGGTAATCTTGCCAATATAGTAGGCCTACTTCTCTACTGCCAACTTCAGCCTCTAGCAAGCATGGTCATTAGTGAGGTATTCTTGCCAATATAGTAGGCCTACTTCTCTACTGCCCACTTCAGCCTCTAGCAAGAATGGTCATTAGTGAGGTAATCTTGCCAATATAGTAGGCCTACTTCTCTACTGCCCACTTCAGCCTCTAGCAAGCATCATGGTCATTAGTGAGGTAATCTTGCCAATATAGTAGGCCTACATCTCTACTGCCAACTTCAGCCTCTAGCAAGCATGGTCATTAGTGAGGTATACTTGCCAATATAGTAGGCCTACTTCTCTACTGCCCACTTCAGCCTCTAGCAAGAATGGTTATTAGTGAGGTAATCTTGCCAATATAGTAGGCCTACTTCTCTACTGCCAACTTCAGCCTCTAGCAAGAATGGTCATTAGTGAGGTAATCTTGCCAATATAGTAGGCCTACTTCTCTACTGCCCACTTCAGCCTCTAGCAAGAATGGTCATTAGTGAGGTAATCTTGCCAATATAGTAGGCCTACTTCTCTACTGCCCACTTCAGCCTCTAGCAAGAAGGGTCATTAGTGAGGTAATCTTGCCAATATAGTAGGCCTACTTCTCTACTGCCCACTTCAGCCTCTAGCAAGAATGGTCATTAGTGAGGTAATCTTGCCAATATAGTAGGCCTACTTCTCTACTGCCCACTTCAGCCTCTAGCAAGAATGGTCATTAGTGAGGTAATCTGGGCCAATATAGTAGGCCTACTTCTCTACTGCCCACTTCAGCCTCTAGCAAGAATGGTCATTAGTGAGGTAATCTTGCCAATATAGTAGGCCTACTTCTCTACTGCCCACTTCAGCCTCTAGCAAGAAGGGTCATTAGTGAGGTAATCTTGCCAATATAGTAGGCCTACTTCTCTACTGCCCACTTCAGCCTCTAGCAAGAATGGTCATTAGTGAGGTAATCTTGCCAATATAGTAGGCCTACTTCTCTACTGCCCACTTCAGCCTCTAGCAAGAATGGTCATTAGTGAGGTAATCTGGGCCAATATAGTAGGCCTACTTCTCTACTGCCCACTTCAGCCTCTAGCAAGAATGGTCATTAGTGAGGTAATCTTGCCAATATAGTAGGCCTACTTCTCTACTGCCCACTTCAGCCTCTAGCAAGAATGGTCATTAGTGAGGTAATCTTGCCAATATAGTAGGCCTACTTCTCTACTGCCCACTTCAGCCTCTAGCAAGAATGGTCATTAGTGAGGTAATCTTGCCAATATAGTAGGCCTACTTCTCTACTGCCCACTTCAGCCTCTAGCAAGAATGGTCATTAGTGAGGTAATCTGGGCCAATATAGTAGGCCTACTTCTCTACTGCCCACTTCAGCCTCTAGCAAGAATGGTCATTAGTGAGGTAATCTTGCCAATATAGTAGGCCTACTTCTCTACTGCCCACTTCAGCCTCTAGCAAGAATGGTCATTAGTGAGGTAATCTTGCCAATATAGTAGGCCTACTTCTCTACTGCCAACTTCAGCCTCTAGCAAGAATGGTCATTAGTGAGGTAATCTTGCCAATATAGTAGGCCTACTTCTCTACTGCCCACTTCAGCCTCTAGCAAGAATGGTCATTAGTGAGGTAATCTTGCCAATATAGTAGGCCTATTTCTCTACTGCCCACTTCAGCCTCTAGCAAGAATGGTCATTAGTGAGGTAATCTTGCCAATATAGTAGGCCTACTTCTCTACTGCCCACTTCAGCCTCTAGCAAGCATGATCATTTTGTGAGGTAATCTTGCCAATATAGTAGGCCTACTTCTCTACTGCCCACTTCAGCCTCTAGCAAGAATGGTCATTAGTGAGGTAATCTGGGCCAATATAGTAGGCCTACTTCTCTACTGCCCACTTCAGCCTCTAGCAAGAATGGTCATTAGTGAGGTAATCTTGCCAATATAGTAGGCCTACTTCTCTACTGCCCACTTCAGCCTCTAGCAAGAATGGTCATTAGTGAGGTAATCTTGCCAATATAGTAGGCCTACTTCTCTACTGCCAACTTCAGCCTCTAGCAAGCATGGTCATTAGTGAGGTATTCTTGCCAATATAGTAGGCCTACTTCTCTACTGCCCACTTCAGCCTCTAGCAAGAATGGTCATTAGTGAGGTAATCTTGCCAATATAGTAGGCCTACTTCTCTACTGCCCACTTCAGCCTCTAGCAAGCATCATGGTCATTAGTGAGGTAATCTTGCCAATATAGTAGGCCTACATCTCTACTGCCAACTTCAGCCTCTAGCAAGCATGGTCATTAGTGAGGTATACTTGCGAATATAGTAGGCCTACTTCTCTACTGCCCACTTCAGCCTCTAGCAAGAATGGTTATTAGTGAGGTAATCTTGCCAATATAGTAGGCCTACTTCTCTACTGCCAACTTCAGCCTCTAGCAAGAATGGTCATTAGTGAGGTAATCTTGCCAATATAGTAGGCCTACTTCTCTACTGCCCACTTCAGCCTCTAGCAAGAATGGTCATTAGTGAGGTAATCTTGCCAATATAGTAGGCCTACTTCTCTACTGCCCACTTCAGCCTCTAGCAAGAAGGGTCATTAGTGAGGTAATCTTGCCAATATAGTAGGCCTACTTCTCTACTGCCCACTTCAGCCTCTAGCAAGAATGGTCATTAGTGAGGTAATCTTGCCAATATAGTAGGCCTACTTCTCTACTGCCAACTTCAGCCTCTAGCAAGAATGGTCATTAGTGAGGTAATCTGGGCCAATATAGTAGGCCTACTTCTCTACTGCCCACTTCAGCCTCTAGCAAGAATGGTCATTAGTGAGGTAATCTTGCCAATATAGTAGGCCTACTTCTCTACTGCCCACTTCAGCCTCTAGCAAGAAGGGTCATTAGTGAGGTAATCTTGCCAATATAGTAGGCCTACTTCTCTACTGCCCACTTCAGCCTCTAGCAAGAATGGTCATTAGTGAGGTAATCTTGCCAATATAGTAGGCCTACTTCTCTACTGCCCACTTCAGCCTCTAGCAAGAATGGTCATTAGTGAGGTAATCTGGGCCAATATAGTAGGCCTACTTCTCTACTGCCCACTTCAGCCTCTAGCAAGAATGGTCATTAGTGAGGTAATCTTGCCAATATAGTAGGCCTACTTCTCTACTGCCCACTTCAGCCTCTAGCAAGAATGGTCATTAGTGAGGTAATCTTGCCAATATAGTAGGCCTACTTCTCTACTGCCAACTTCAGCCTCTAGCAAGAATGGTCATTAGTGAGGTAATCTTGCCAATATAGTAGGCCTACTTCTCTACTGCCCACTTCAGCCTCTAGCAAGAATGGTCATTAGTGAGGTAATCTTGCCAATATAGTAGGCCTATTTCTCTACTGCCCACTTCAGCCTCTAGCAAGAATGGTCATTAGTGAGGTAATCTTGCCAATATAGTAGGCCTACTTCTCTACTGCCCACTTCAGCCTCTAGCAAGCATGATCATTTTGTGAGGTAATCTTGCCAATATAGTAGGCCTACTTCTCTACTGCCCACTTCAGCCTCTAGCAAGAATGGTCATTAGTGAGGTAGTCTTGCCAATATAGTACTTCTCTACTGCCCACTTCAGCCTCTAGCAAGAATGGTCATTAGTAAGGTAATCTTGCCAATATAGTAGGCCTACTTCTCTACTGCCAACTTCAGCCTCTAGCAAGCATGGTCATTAGTGAGGTAATATTGCCAATATAGTACTTCTCTACTGCCCACTTCAGCCTCTAGCAAGCATGGTCATTAGTGAGGTAATCTTGCCAATATAGTAGACCTACTTCTCTACTGCCCACTTCAGCCTCTAGCAAGAATGGTCATTAGTGAGGTAATCTTGCCAATATAGTAGGCCTACTTCTCTACTGCCAACTTCAGCCTCTAGCAAGAATGGTCATTAGTGAGGTAATCTTGCCAATATAGTAGGCCTACTTCTCTACTGCCAACTTCAGCCTCTAGCAAGCATGGTCATTAGTGAGGTAATCTTGCCAATATAGTACTTCTCTACTGCCCACTTCAGCCTCTAGCAAGAATGGTTATTAGTGAGGTAATCTTGCCAATATAGTAGGCCTACTTCTCTACTGCCAACTTCAGCCTCTAGCAAGAATGGTCATTAGTGAGGTAATCTTGCCAATATAGTAGGCCTACTTCTCTACTGCCAACTTCAGCCTCTAGCAAGCATGGTCATTAGTGAGGTAATCTTGCCAATATAGTAGGCCTACTTCTCTACTGCCCACTTCAGCCTCTAGCAAGAATGGTCATTAGTGAGGTAATCTTGCCAATATAGTAGGCCTACTTCTCTACTGCCCACTTCAGCCTCTAGCAAGAATGGTCATTAGTGAGGTAATCTTGCCAATATAGTAGGCCTACTTCTCTACTGCCCACTTCAGCCTCTAGCAAGAATGGTCATTAGTGAGGTAATCTTGCCAATATAGTAGGCCTACTTCTCTACTGCCCACTTCAGCCTCTAGCAAGAATGGTCATTAGTGAGGTAATCTGGGCCAATATAGTAGGCCTACTTCTCTACTGCCCACTTCAGCCTCTAGCAAGAATGGTCATTAGTGAGGTAATCTTGCCAATATAGTAGGCCTACTTCTCTACTGCCCACTTCAGCCTCTAGCAAGAATGGTCATTAGTGAGGTAATCTTGCCAATATAGTAGGCCTACTTCTCTACTGCCAACTTCAGCGTCTAGGAAGCATGGTCATTAGTGAGGTATTCTTGCCAATATAGTAGGCCTACTTCTCTACTGCCCACTTCAGCCTCTAGCAAGAATGGTCATTAGTGAGGTAATCTTGCCAATATAGTAGGCCTACTTCTCTACTGCCCACTTCAGCCTCTAGCAAGAATGGTCATTAGTGAGGTAATCTTGCCAATATAGTAGGCCTACTTCTCTACTGCCAACTTCAGCCTCTAGCAAGCATGGTCATTAGTGAGGTATACTTGCCAATATAGTACTTCTCTACTGCCCACTTCAGCCTCTAGCAAGAATGGTTATTAGTGAGGTAATCTTGCCAATATAGTAGGCCTACTTCTCTACTGCCCACTTCAGCCTCTAGCAAGAATGGTCATTAGTGAGGTAATCTTGCCAATATAGTAGGCCTACTTCTCTACTGCCCACTTCAGCCTCTAGCAAGAATGGTCATTAGTGAGGTAATCTTGCCAATATAGTAGGCCTACTTCTCTACTGCCAACTTCAGCCTCTAGCAAGCATGGTCATTAGTGAGGTATACTTGCCAATATAGTACTTCTCTACTGCCCACTTCAGCCTCTAGCAAGAATGGTTATTAGTGAGGTAATCTTGCCAATATAGTAGGCCTACTTCTCTACTGCCAACTTCAGCCTCTAGCAAGAATGGTCATTAGTGAGGTAATCTTGCCAATATAGTAGGCCTACTTCTCTACTGCCCACTTCAGCCTCTAGCAAGAATGGTCATTAGTGAGGTAATCTTGCCAATATAGTAGGCCTACTTCTCTACTGCCCACTTCAGCCTCTAGCAAGAAGGGTCATTAGTGAGGTAATCTTGCCAATATAGTAGGCCTACTTCTCTACTGCCCACTTCAGCCTCTAGCAAGAATGGTCATTAGTGAGGTAATCTTGCCAATATAGTAGGCCTACTTCTCTACTGCCAACTTCAGCCTCTAGCAAGCATGGTCATTAGTGAGGTAATCTGGGCCAATATAGTACTTCTCTACTGCCCACTTCAGCCTCTAGCAAGAATGGTCATTAGTGAGGTAATCTTGCCAATATAGTAGGCCTACTTCTCTACTGCCCACTTCAGCCTCTAGCAAGAAGGGTCATTAGTGAGGTAATCTTGCCAATATAGTAGGCCTACTTCTCTACTGCCCACTTCAGCCTCTAGCAAGAATGGTCATTAGTGAGGTAATCTTGCCAATATAGTAGGCCTACTTCTCTACTGCCCACTTCAGCCTCTAGCAAGAATGGTCATTAGTGAGGTAATCTTGCCAATATAGTAGGCCTACTTCTCTACTGCCAACTTCAGCCTCTAGCAAGAATGGTCATTAGTGAGGTAATCTTGCCAATATAGTAGGCCTACTTCTCTACTGCCCACTTCAGCCTCTAGCAAGAATGGTCATTAGTGAGGTAATCTTGCCAATATAGTAGGCCTACTTCTCTACTGCCCACTTCAGCCTCTAGCAAGAATGGTCATTAGTGAGGTAATCTTGCCAATATAGTATGCCTACTTCTCTACTGCCCACTTCAGCCTCTAGCAAGAATGGTCATTAGTGAGGTAATCTTGCCAATATAGTAGGCCTACTTCTCTACTGCCCACTTCGGCCTCTAGCAAGAATGGTCATTAGTGAGGTAATCTTGCCAATATAGTAGGCCTACTTCTCTACTGCCCACTTCAGCCTCTAGCAAGAATGGTCATTAGTGAGGTAATCTGGGCCAATATAGTAGGCCTACTTCTCTACTGCCCACTTCAGCCTCTAGCAAGAATGGTCATTAGTGAGGTAATCTTGCCAATATAGTAGGCCTACTTCTCTACTGCCCACTTCAGCCTCTAGCAAGAATGGTCATTAGTGAGGTAATCTTGCCAATATAGTAGGCCTACTTCTCTACTGCCCACTTCAGCCTCTAGCAAGAATGGTCATTAGTGAGGTAATCTTGCCAATATAGTAGGCCTACTTCTCTACTGCCCACTTCAGCCTCTAGCAAGAATGGTCATTAGTGAGGTAATCTTGCCAATATAGTAGGCCTATTTCTCTACTGCCCACTTCAGCCTCTAGCAAGAATGGTCATTAGTGAGGTAATCTTGCCAATATAGTAGGCCTACTTCTCTACTGCCCACTTCAGCCTCTAGCAAGCATGATCATTTTGTGAGGTAATCTTGCCAATATAGTAGGCCTACTTCTCTACTGCCCACTTCAGCCTCTAGCAAGCATGGTCATTAGTGAGGTAGTCTTGCCAATATAGTACTTCTCTACTGCCCACTTCAGCCTCTAGCAAGAATGGTCATTAGTAAGGTAATCTTGCCAATATAGTAGGCCTACTTCTCTACTGCCAACTTCAGCCTCTAGCAAGCATGGTCATTAGTGAGGTAATATTGCCAATATAGTACTTCTCTACTGCCCACTTCAGCCTCTAGCAAGCATGGTCATTAGTGAGGTAATCTTGCCAATATAGTAGACCTACTTCTCTACTGCCCACTTCAGCCTCTAGCAAGAATGGTCATTAGTGAGGTAATCTTGCCAATATAGTAGGCCTACTTCTCTACTGCCAACTTCAGCCTCTAGCAAGAATGGTCATTAGTGAGGTAATCTTGCCAATATAGTAGGCCTACTTCTCTACTGCCAACTTCAGCCTCTAGCAAGCATGGTCATTAGTGAGGTAATCTTGCCAATATAGTACTTCTCTACTGCCCACTTCAGCCTCTAGCAAGAATGGTTATTAGTGAGGTAATCTTGCCAATATAGTAGGCCTACTTCTCTACTGCCAACTTCAGCCTCTAGCAAGAATGGTCATTAGTGAGGTAATCTTGCCAATATAGTAGGCCTACTTCTCTACTGCCAACTTCAGCCTCTAGCAAGCATGGTCATTAGTGAGGTAATCTTGCCAATATAGTAGGCCTACTTCTCTACTGCCCACTTCAGCCTCTAGCAAGAATGGTCATTAGTGAGGTAATCTTGCCAATATAGTAGGCCTACTTCTCTACTGCCCACTTCAGCCTCTAGCAAGAATGGTCATTAGTGAGGTAATCTTGCCAATATAGTAGGCCTACTTCTCTACTGCCAACTTCAGCCTCTAGCAAGAATGGTCATTAGTGAGGTAATCTTGCCAATATAGTAGGCCTACTTCTCTACTGCCCACTTCAGCCTCTAGCAAGAATGGTCATTAGTGAGGTAATCTTGCCAATATAGTAGGCCTACTTCTCTACTGCCCACTTCAGCCTCTAGCAAGAATGGTCATTAGTGAGGTAATCTTGCCAATATAGTAGGCCTACTTCTCTACTGCCCACTTCAGCCTCTAGCAAGCATGATCATTTTTTGAGGTAATCTTGCCAATATAGTAGGCCTACTTCTCTACTGCCCACTTCAGCCTCTAGCAAGCATGGTCATTAGTGAGGTAGTCTTGCCAATATAGTACTTCTCTACTGCCCACTTCAGCCTCTAGCAAGAATGGTCATTAGTAAGGTAATCTTGCCAATATAGTAGGCCTACTTCTCTACTGCCAACTTCAGCCTCTAGCAAGCATGGTCATTAGTGAGGTAATCTTGCCAATATAGTACTTCTCTACTGCCCACTTCAGCCTCTAGCAAGAATTGGTCATTAGTGAGGTAATCTTGCCAATATAGTAGGCCTACTTCTCTACTGCCAACTTCAGCCTCTAGCAAGCATGGTCATTAGTGAGGTAATCTTGCCAATATAGTAGACCTACTTCTCTACTGCCCACTTCAGCCTCTAGCAAGAATGGTCATTAGTGAGGTAATCTTGCCAATATAGTAGGCCTACTTCTCTACTGCCCACTTCAGCCTCTAGCAAGAATGGTCATTAGTGAGGTAATCTTGCCAATATAGTAGGCCTACTTCTCTACTGCCAACTTCAGCCTCTAGCAAGCATCATGGTCATTAGTGAGGTAATTTTGCCAATATAGTAGGCCTACTTCTCTACTGCCCACTTAAGCCTCTAGCAAGAATGATCATTAGTGATGTAATCTTGCCAATATAGTAGGCCTACTTCTCTACTGCCCACTTCAGCCTCTAGCAAGAATGGTCATTAGTGAGGTAATCTTGCCAATATAGTAGGCTTACTTCTCTACTGCCAACTACAGCCTCTAGCAAGCATGGTCATTAGTGAAGTAATCTTGCCAATATAGTACTTTTCTACTGCCCACTTCAGCCTCTAGCAAGAATGGTTATTAGTGAGGTAATCTTGCCAATATAGTAGGCCTACTTCTCTACTGCCCACTTCAGCCTCAAGCAAGAATGGTCATTAGTGAGGTAATCTTGCCAATATAGTAGGCCTACTTCTCTACTGCCCACTTCAGCCTCTAGCAAGAATGGTCATTAGTGAGGTAATCTTGCCAATATAGTAGGCCTACTTCTCTACTGCCAACTTCAGCCTCTAGCAAGCATGGTCATTAGTGAGGTAATCTTGCCAATATAGTACTTCTCTACTGCCCACTTCACCCTCTAGCAAGAATGGTTATTAGTGAGGTAATCTTGCCAATATAGTAGGCCTACTTCTCTACTTCCAACTTCAGCCTCTAGCAAGAATGGTCATTAGTGAGGTAATCTTGCCAATATAGTAGGCCTACTTCTCTACTGCCAACTTCAGCCTCTAGCAAGCATGGTCATTAGTGAGGTAATCTTGCCAATATAGTAGGCCTACTTCTCTACTGCCCACTTCAGCCTCTAGCAAGAATGGTCATTAGTGAGGTAATCTTGCCAATATAGTAGGCCTACTTCTCTACTGCCCACTTCAGCCTCTAGCAAGAATGGTCATTAGTGAGGTAATCTTGCCAATATAGTAGGCCTACTTCTCTACTGCCCACTTCAGCCTCTAGCAAGAATGGTCATTAGTGAGGTAATCTTGCCAATATAGTAGGCCTACTTCTCTACTGCCCACTTCAGCCTCTAGCAAGAATGGTCATTAGTGAGGTAATCTGGGCCAATATAGTAGGCCTACTTCTCTACTGCCCACTTCAGCCTCTAGCAAGAATGGTCATTAGTGAGGTGATCTTGCCAATATAGTAGGCCTACTTCTCTACTGCCAACTTCAGCCTCTATCAAGAATGGTCATTAGTGAGTTAATCTTGCCAATATAGTAGGCCTACTTCTCTACTGCCAACTTCAGCCTCTAGCAAGAATGGTCATTGGTGAGGTAATCTTGCCAATATAGTAGGCCTACTTCTCTACTGCCCACTTCAGCCTCTAGCAAGAATGGTCATTAGTGAGGTAATCTTGCCAATATAGTAGGCCTACTTCTCTACTGCCCACTTCAGCCTCTAGCAAGAATGGTCATTAGTGAGGTAATTTGGCAATATAGTAGGCCTACTTCTCTACTGCCCACTTCAGCCTCTAGCAAGAATGGTCATTAGTGAGGTAATCTTGCCAATATAGTAGGCCTACTTCTCTACTGCCAACTTCAGCCTCTAGCAAGCATGGTCATTAGTGAGGTAATCTTGCCAATATAGTAGGCCTACTTCTCTACTGCCCACTTCAGCCTCTAGCAAGAATGGTCATTAGTGAGGTAATCTTGCCAATATAGTAGGCCTACTTCTCTACTGCCCACTTCAGCCTCTAGCAAGAATGGTCATTAGTGAGGTAATCTTGCCAATATAGTAGGCCTACTTCTCTACTGCCCACTTCAGCCACTAGCAAGAATGGTCATTAGTGAGGTAATCTTGCCAATATAGTAGGCCTACTTCTCTACTGCCCACTTCAGCCTCTAGCAAGAATGGTCATTAGTGAGGTAATCTGGGCCAATATAGTAGGCCTACTTCTCTACTGCCCACTTCAGCCTCTAGCAAGAATGGTCATTAGTGAGGTAATCTTGCCAATATAGTAGGCCTACTTCTCTACTGCCCACTTCAGCCTCTAGCAAGAATGGTCATTAGTGAGGTAATCTTGCCAATATAGTAGGCCTACTTCTCTACTGCCAACTTCAGCCTCTAGCAAGCATGGTCATTAGTGAGGTATTCTTGCCAATATAGTAGGCCTACTTCTCTACTGCCCACTTCAGCCTCTAGCAAGAATGGTCATTAGTGAGGTAATCTTGCCAATATAGTAGGCCTACTTCTCTACTGCCCACTTCAGCCTCTAGCAAGCATCATGGTCATTAGTGAGGTAATCTTGCCAATATAGTAGGCCTACATCTCTACTGCCAACTTCAGCCTCTAGCAAGCATGGTCATTAGTGAGGTATACTTGCCAATATAGTAGGCCTACTTCTCTACTGCCCACTTCAGCCTCTAGCAAGCATGGTCATTAGTGAGGTATACTTGCCAATATAGTAGGCCTACTTCTCTACTGCCCACTTCAGCCTCTAGCAAGAATGGTTATTAGTGAGGTAATCTTGCCAATATAGTAGGCCTACTTCTCTACTGCCAACTTCAGCCTCTAGCAAGAATGGTCATTAGTGAGGTAATCTTGCCAATATAGTAGGCCTACTTCTCTACTGCCCACTTCAGCCTCTAGCAAGAAGGGTCATTAGTGAGGTAATCTTGCCAATATAGTAGGCCTACTTCTCTACTGCCCACTTCAGCCTCTAGCAAGAATGGTCATTAGTGAGGTAATCTTGCCAATATAGTAGGCCTACTTCTCTACTGCCCACTTCAGCCTCTAGCAAGAATGGTCATTAGTGAGGTAATCTGGGCCAATATAGTAGGCCTACTTCTCTACTGCCCACTTCAGCCTCTAGCAAGAATGGTCATTAGTGAGGTAATCTTGCCAATATAGTAGGCCTACTTCTCTACTGCCCACTTCAGCCTCTAGCAAGAATGGTCATTAGTGAGGTAATCTTGCCAATATAGTAGGCCTACTTCTCTACTGCCCACTTCAGCCTCTAGCAAGAAGGGTCATTAGTGAGGTAATCTTGCCAATATAGTAGGCCTACTTCTCTACTGCCCACTTCAGCCTCTAGCAAGAATGGTCATTAGTGAGGTAATCTTGCCAATATAGTAGGCCTACTTCTCTACTGCCCACTTCAGCCTCTAGCAAGAATGGTCATTAGTGAGGTAATCTGGGCCAATATAGTAGGCCTACTTCTCTACTGCCCACTTCAGCCTCTAGCAAGAATGGTCATTAGTGAGGTAATCTTGCCAATATAGTAGGCCTACTTCTCTACTGCCCACTTCAGCCTCTAGCAAGAATGGTCATTAGTGAGGTAATCTTGCCAATATAGTAGGCCTACTTCTCTACTGCCAACTTCAGCCTCTAGCAAGAATGGTCATTAGTGAGGTAATCTTGCCAATATAGTAGGCCTACTTCTCTACTGCCCACTTCAGCCTCTAGCAAGAATGGTCATTAGTGAGGTAATCTTGCCAATATAGTAGGCCTATTTCTCTACTGCCCACTTCAGCCTCTAGCAAGAATGGTCATTAGTGAGGTAATCTTGCCAATATAGTAGGCCTACTTCTCTACTGCCCACTTCAGCCTCTAGCAAGCATGATCATTTTGTGAGGTAATCTTGCCAATATAGTAGGCCTACTTCTCTACTGCCCACTTCAGCCTCTAGCAAGAATGGTCATTAGTGAGGTAATCTGGGCCAATATAGTAGGCCTACTTCTCTACTGCCCACTTCAGCCTCTAGCAAGAATGGTCATTAGTGAGGTAATCTTGCCAATATAGTAGGCCTACTTCTCTACTGCCCACTTCAGCCTCTAGCAAGAATGGTCATTAGTGAGGTAATCTTGCCAATATAGTAGGCCTACTTCTCTACTGCCAACTTCAGCCTCTAGCAAGCATGGTCATTAGTGAGGTATTCTTGCCAATATAGTAGGCCTACTTCTCTACTGCCCACTTCAGCCTCTAGCAAGAATGGTCATTAGTGAGGTAATCTTGCCAATATAGTAGGCCTACTTCTCTACTGCCCACTTCAGCCTCTAGCAAGCATCATGGTCATTATTGAGGTAATCTTGCCAATATAGTAGGCCTACATCTCTACTGCCAACTTCAGCCTCTAGCAAGCATGGTCTTTAGTTAGGTATACTTGCCAATATAGTAGGCCTACTTCTCTACTGCCCACTTCAGCCTCTAGCAAGAATGGTTATTAGTGAGGTAATCTTGCCAATATAGTAGGCCTACTTCTCTACTGCCAACTTCAGCCTCTAGCAAGAATGGTCATTAGTGAGGTAATCTTGCCAATATAGTAGGCCTACTTCTCTACTGCCCACTTCAGCCTCTAGCAAGAATGGTCATTAGTGAGGTAATCTTGCCAATATAGTAGGCCTACTTCTCTACTGCCCACTTCAGCCTCTAGCAAGAAGGGTCATTAGTGAGGTAATCTTGCCAATATAGTAGGCCTACTTCTCTACTGCCCACTTCAGCCTCTAGCAAGAATGGTCATTAGTGAGGTAATCTTGCCAATATAGTAGGCCTACTTCTCTACTGCCCACTTCAGCCTCTAGCAAGAATGGTCATTAGTGAGGTAATCTGGGCCAATATAGTAGGCCTACTTCTCTACTGCCCACTTCAGCCTCTAGCAAGAATGGTCATTAGTGAGGTAATCTTGCCAATATAGTAGGCCTACTTCTCTACTGCCCACTTCAGCCTCTAGCAAGAAGGGTCATTAGTGAGGTAATCTTGCCAATATAGTAGGCCTACTTCTCTACTGCCCACTTCAGCCTCTAGCAAGAATGGTCATTAGTGAGGTAATCTTGCCAATATAGTAGGCCTACTTCTCTACTGCCCACTTCAGCCTCTAGCAAGAATGGTCATTAGTGAGGTAATCTGGGCCAATATAGTAGGCCTACTTCTCTACTGCCCACTTCAGCCTCTAGCAAGAATGGTCATTAGTGAGGTAATCTTGCCAATATAGTAGGCCTACTTCTCTACTGCCCACTTCAGCCTCTAGCAAGAATGGTCATTAGTGAGGTAATCTTGCCAATATAGTAGGCCTACTTCTCTACTGCCAACTTCAGCCTCTAGCAAGAATGGTCATTAGTGAGGTAATCTTGCCAATATAGTAGGCCTACTTCTCTACTGCCCACTTCAGCCTCTAGCAAGAATGGTCATTAGTGAGGTAATCTTGCCAATATAGTAGGCCTATTTCTCTACTGCCCACTTCAGCCTCTAGCAAGAATGGTCATTAGTGAGGTAATCTTGCCAATATAGTAGGCCTACTTCTCTACTGCCCACTTCAGCCTCTAGCAAGCATGATCATTTTGTGAGGTAATCTGGGCCAATATAGTAGGCCTACTTCTCTACTGCCCACTTCAGCCTCTAGCAAGCATGGTCATTAGTGAGGTAGTCTTGCCAATATAGTACTTCTCTACTGCCCACTTCAGCCTCTAGCAAGAATGGTCATTAGTAAGGTAATCTTGCCAATATAGTAGGCCTACTTCTCTACTGCCAACTTCAGCCTCTAGCAAGCATGGTCATTAGTGAGGTAATATTGCCAATATAGTACTTCTCTACTGCCCACTTCAGCCTCTAGCAAGCATGGTCATTAGTGAGGTAATCTTGCCAATATAGTAGACCTACTTCTCTACTGCCCACTTCAGCCTCTAGCAAGAATGGTCATTAGTGAGGTAATCTTGCCAATATAGTAGGCCTACTTCTCTACTGCCAACTTCAGCCTCTAGCAAGAATGGTCATTAGTGAGGTAATCTTGCCAATATAGTAGGCCTACTTCTCTACTGCCAACTTCAGCCTCTAGCAAGCATGGTCATTAGTGAGGTAATCTTGCCAATATAGTACTTCTCTACTGCCCACTTCAGCCTCTAGCAAGAATGGTTATTAGTGAGGTAATCTTGCCAATATAGTAGGCCTACTTCTCTACTGCCAACTTCAGCCTCTAGCAAGAATGGTCATTAGTGAGGTAATCTTGCCAATATAGTAGGCCTACTTCTCTACTGCCAACTTCAGCCTCTAGCAAGCATGGTCATTAGTGAGGTAATCTTGCCAATATAGTAGGCCTACTTCTCTACTGCCCACTTCAGCCTCTAGCAAGAATGGTCATTAGTGAGGTAATCTTGCCAATATAGTAGGCCTACTTCTCTACTGCCCACTTCAGCCTCTAGCAAGAATGGTCATTAGTGAGGTAATCTTGCCAATATAGTAGGCCTACTTCTCTACTGCCCACTTCAGCCTCTAGCAAGAATGGTCATTAGTGAGGTAATCTTGCCAATATAGTAGGCCTACTTCTCTACTGCCCACTTCAGCCTCTAGCAAGAATGGTCATTAGTGAGGTAATCTGGGCCAATATAGTAGGCCTACTTCTCTACTGCCCACTTCAGCCTCTAGCAAGAATGGTCATTAGTGAGGTAATCTTGCCAATATAGTAGGCCTACTTCTCTACTGCCCACTTCAGCCTCTAGCAAGAATGGTCATTAGTGAGGTAATCTTGCCAATATAGTAGGCCTACTTCTCTACTGCCAACTTCAGCGTCTAGGAAGCATGGTCATTAGTGAGGTATTCTTGCCAATATAGTAGGCCTACTTCTCTACTGCCCACTTCAGCCTCTAGCAAGAATGGTCATTAGTGAGGTAATCTTGCCAATATAGTAGGCCTACTTCTCTACTGCCCACTTCAGCCTCTAGCAAGAATGGTCATTAGTGAGGTAATCTTGCCAATATAGTAGGCCTACTTCTCTACTGCCAACTTCAGCCTCTAGCAAGCATGGTCATTAGTGAGGTATACTTGCCAATATAGTACTTCTCTACTGCCCACTTCAGCCTCTAGCAAGAATGGTTATTAGTGAGGTAATCTTGCCAATATAGTAGGCCTACTTCTCTACTGCCAACTTCAGCCTCTAGCAAGAATGGTCATTAGTGAGGTAATCTTGCCAATATAGTAGGCCTACTTCTCTACTGCCCACTTCAGCCTCTAGCAAGAATGGTCATTAGTGAGGTAATCTTGCCAATATAGTAGGCCTACTTCTCTACTGCCCACTTCAGCCTCTAGCAAGAAGGGTCATTAGTGAGGTAATCTTGCCAATATAGTAGGCCTACTTCTCTACTGCCCACTTCAGCCTCTAGCAAGAATGGTCATTAGTGAGGTAATCTTGCCAATATAGTAGGCCTACTTCTCTACTGCCAACTTCAGCCTCTAGCAAGCATGGTCATTAGTGAGGTAATCTGGGCCAATATAGTACTTCTCTACTGCCCACTTCAGCCTCTAGCAAGAATGGTCATTAGTGAGGTAATCTTGCCAATATAGTAGGCCTACTTCTCTACTGCCCACTTCAGCCTCTAGCAAGAATGGTCATTAGTGAGGTAATCTTGCCAATATAGTAGGCCTACTTCTCTACTGCCCACTTCAGCCTCTAGCAAGAAGGGTCATTAGTGAGGTAATCTTGCCAATATAGTAGGCCTACTTCTCTACTGCCCACTTCAGCCTCTAGCAAGAATGGTCATTAGTGAGGTAATCTTGCCAATATAGTAGGCCTACTTCTCTACTGCCCACTTCAGCCTCTAGCAAGAATGGTCATTAGTGAGGTAATCTGGGCCAATATAGTAGGCCTACTTCTCTACTGCCCACTTCAGCCTCTAGCAAGAATGGTCATTAGTGAGGTAATCTTGCCAATATAGTAGGCCTACTTCTCTACTGCCCACTTCAGCCTCTAGCAAGAATGGTCATTAGTGAGGTAATCTTGCCAATATAGTAGGCCTACTTCTCTACTGCCAACTTCAGCCTCTAGCAAGAATGGTCATTAGTGAGGTAATCTTGCCAATATAGTAGGCCTACTTCTCTACTGCCCACTTCAGCCTCTAGCAAGAATGGTCATTAGTGAGGTAATCTTGCCAATATAGTAGGCCTATTTCTCTACTGCCCACTTCAGCCTCTAGCAAGAATGGTCATTAGTGAGGTAATCTGGGCCAATATAGTAGGCCTACTTCTCTACTGCCCACTTCAGCCTCTAGCAAGAATGGTCATTAGTGAGGTAATCTTGCCAATATAGTAGGCCTACTTCTCTACTGCCCACTTCAGCCTCTAGCAAGCATGGTCATTAGTGAGGTAGTCTTGCCAATATAGTACTTCTCTACTGCCCACTTCAGCCTCTAGCAAGAATGGTCATTAGTAAGGTAATCTTGCCAATATAGTAGGCCTACTTCTCTACTGCCAACTTCAGCCTCTAGCAAGCATGGTCATTAGTGAGGTAATATTGCCAATATAGTACTTCTCTACTGCCCACTTCAGCCTCTAGCAAGCATGGTCATTAGTGAGGTAATCTTGCCAATATAGTAGACCTACTTCTCTACTGCCCACTTCAGCCTCTAGCAAGAATGGTCATTAGTGAGGTAATCTTGCCAATATAGTAGGCCTACTTCTCTACTGCCAACTTCAGCCTCTAGCAAGAATGGTCATTAGTGAGGTAATCTTGCCAATATAGTAGGCCTACTTCTCTACTGCCAACTTCAGCCTCTAGCAAGCATGGTCATTAGTGAGGTAATCTTGCCAATATAGTACTTCTCTACTGCCCACTTCAGCCTCTAGCAAGAATGGTTATTAGTGAGGTAATCTTGCCAATATAGTAGGCCTACTTCTCTACTGCCAACTTCAGCCTCTAGCAAGAATGGTCATTAGTGAGGTAATCTTGCCAATATAGTAGGCCTACTTCTCTACTGCCAACTTCAGCCTCTAGCAAGCATGGTCATTAGTGAGGTAATCTTGCCAATATAGTAGGCCTACTTCTCTACTGCCCACTTCAGCCTCTAGCAAGAATGGTCATTAGTGAGGTAATCTTGCCAATATAGTAGGCCTACTTCTCTACTGCCCACTTCAGCCTCTAGCAAGAATGGTCATTAGTGAGGTAATCTTGCCAATATAGTAGGCCTACTTCTCTACTGCCCACTTCAGCCTCTAGCAAGAATGGTCATTAGTGAGGTAATCTTGCCAATATAGTAGGCCTACTTCTCTACTGCCCACTTCAGCCTCTAGCAAGAATGGTCATTAGTGAGGTAATCTGGGCCAATATAGTAGGCCTACTTCTCTACTGCCCACTTCAGCCTCTAGCAAGAATGGTCATTAGTGAGGTAATCTTGCCAATATAGTAGGCCTACTTCTCTACTGCCCACTTCAGCCTCTAGCAAGAATGGTCATTAGTGAGGTAATCTTGCCAATATAGTAGGCCTACTTCTCTACTGCCAACTTCAGCCTCTAGCAAGCATGGTCATTAGTGAGGTAATCTGGGCCAATATAGTACTTCTCTACTGTCCACTTCAGCCTCTAGCAAGAATGGTCATTAGTGAGGTAATCTTGCCAATATAGTAGGCCTACTTCTCTACTGCCCACTTCAGCCTCTAGCAAGAAGGGTCATTAGTGAGGTAATCTTGCCAATATAGTAGGCCTACTTCTCTACTGCCCACTTCAGCCTCTAGCAAGAATGGTCATTAGTGAGGTAATCTTGCCAATATAGTAGGCCTACTTCTCTACTGCCCACTTCAGCCTCTAGCAAGAATGGTCATTAGTGAGGTAATCTTGCCAATATAGTAGGCCTACTTCTCTACTGCCAACTTCAGCCTCTAGCAAGAATGGTCATTAGTGAGGTAATCTTGCCAATATAGTAGGCCTACTTCTCTACTGCCCACTTCAGCCTCTAGCAAGAATGGTTATTAGTGAGGTAATCTTGCCAATATAGTAGGCCTACTTCTCTACTGCCCACTTCAGCCTCTAGCAAGAATGGTCATTAGTGAGGTAATCTTGCCAATATAGTAGGCCTACTTCTCTACTGCCCACTTCAGCCTCTAGCAAGAATGGTCATTAGTGAGGTAATCTTGCCAATATAGTAGGCCTACTTCTCTACTGCCCACTTCAGCCTCTAGCAAGAATGGTCATTAGTGAGGTAATCTTGCCAATATAGTAGGCCTACTTCTCTACTGCCCACTTCAGCCTCTAGCAAGCATGGTCATTAGTGAGGTATACTTGCCAATATAGTACTTCTCTACTGCCCACTTCAGCCTCTAGCAAGAATGGTTATTAGTGAGGTAATCTTGCCAATATAGTAGGCCTACTTCTGTACTGCCAACTTCAGCCTCTAGCAAGAATGGTCATTAGTGAGGTAATCTTGCCAATATAGTAGGCCTACTTCTCTACTGCCCACTTCAGCCTCTAGCAAGAATGGTCATTAGTGAGGTAATCTTGCCAATATAGTAGGCCTACTTCTCTACTGCCCACTTCAGCCTCTAGCAAGAAGGGTCATTAGTGAGGTAATCTTGCCAATATAGTAGGCCTACTTCTCTACTGCCCACTTCAGCCTCTAGCAAGAATGGTCATTAGTGAGGTAATCTTGCCAATATAGTAGGCCTACTTCTCTACTGCCAACTTCAGCCTCTAGCAAGCATGGTCATTAGTGAGGTAATCTGGGCCAATATAGTACTTCTCTACTGCCCACTTCAGCCTCTAGCAAGAATGGTCATTAGTGAGGTAATCTTGCCAATATAGTAGGCCTACTTCTCTACTGCCCACTTCAGCCTCTAGCAAGAAGGGTCATTAGTGAGGTAATCTTGCCAATATAGTAGGCCTACTTCTCTACTGCCCACTTCAGCCTCTAGCAAGAATGGTCATTAGTGAGGTAATCTTGCCAATATAGTAGGCCTACTTCTCTACTGCCCACTTCAGCCTCTAGCAAGAATGGTCATTAGTGAGGTAATCTTGCCAATATAGTAGGCCTACTTCTCTACTGCCAACTTCAGCCTCTAGCAAGAATGGTCATTAGTGAGGTAATCTTGCCAATATAGTAGGCCTACTTCTCTACTGCCCACTTCAGCCTCTAGCAAGAATGGTCATTAGTGAGGTAATCTTGCCAATATAGTAGGCCTACTTCTCTACTGCCCACTTCAGCCTCTAGCAAGAATGGTCATTAGTGAGGTAATCTTGCCAATATAGTAGGCCTACTTCTCTACTGCCCACTTCAGCCTCTAGCAAGAATGGTCATTAGTGAGGTAATCTTGCCAATATAGTAGGCCTACTTCTCTACTGCCCACTTCAGCCTCTAGCAAGAATGGTCATTAGTGAGGTAATCTTGCCAATATAGTAGGCCTACTTCTCTACTGCCCACTTCAGCCTCTAGCAAGAATGGTCATTAGTGAGGTAATCTGGGCCAATATAGTAGGCCTACTTCTCTACTGCCCACTTAAGCCTCTAGCAAGAATGGTCATTAGTGAGGTAATCTTGCCAATATAGTAGGCCTACTTCTCTACTGCCCACTTCAGCCTCTAGCAAGAATGGTCATTAGTGAGGTAATCTTGCCAATATAGTAGGCCTACTTCTCTACTGCCCACTTCAGCCTCTAGCAAGAATGGTCATTAGTGAGGTAATCTTGCCAATATAGTAGGCCTATTTCTCTACTGCCCACTTCAGCCTCTAGCAAGAATGGTCATTAGTGAGGTAATCTTGCCAATATAGTAGGCCTACTTCTCTACTGCCCACTTCAGCCTCTAGCAAGCATGATCATTTTGTGAGGTAATCTTGCCAATATAGTAGGCCTACTTCTCTACTGCCCACTTCAGCCTCTAGCAAGCATGGTCATTAGTGAGGTAGTCTTGCCAATATAGTACTTCTCTACTGCCCACTTCAGCCTCTAGCAAGAATGGTCATTAGTAAGGTAATCTTGCCAATATAGTAGGCCTACTTCTCTACTGCCAACTTCAGCCTCTAGCAAGCATGGTCATTAGTGAGGTAATATTGCCAATATAGTACTTCTCTACTGCCCACTTCAGCCTCTAGCAAGCATGGTCATTAGTGAGGTAATCTTGCCAATATAGTAGACCTACTTCTCTACTGCCCACTTCAGCCTCTAGCAAGAATGGTCATTAGTGAGGTAATCTTGCCAATATAGTAGGCCTACTTCTCTACTGCCAACTTCAGCCTCTAGCAAGAATGGTCATTAGTGAGGTAATCTTGCCAATATAGTAGGCCTACTTCTCTACTGCCAACTTCAGCCTCTAGCAAGCATGGTCATTAGTGAGGTAATCTTGCCAATATAGTACTTCTCTACTGCCCACTTCAGCCTCTAGCAAGAATGGTTATTAGTGAGGTAATCTTGCCAATATAGTAGGCCTACTTCTCTACTGCCAACTTCAGCCTCTAGCAAGAATGGTCATTAGTGAGGTAATCTTGCCAATATAGTAGGCCTACTTCTCTACTGCCAACTTCAGCCTCTAGCAAGCATGGTCATTAGTGAGGTAATCTTGCCAATATAGTAGGCCTACTTCTCTACTGCCCACTTCAGCCTCTAGCAAGAATGGTCATTAGTGAGGTAATCTTGCCAATATAGTAGGCCTACTTCTCTACTGCCAACTTCAGCCTCTAGCAAGAATGGTCATTAGTGAGGTAATCTTGCCAATATAGTAGGCCTACTTCTCTACTGCCAACTTCAGCCTCTAGCAAGCATGGTCATTAGTGAGGTATACTTGCCAATATAGTACTTCTCTACTGCCCACTTCAGCCTCTAGCAAGAATGGTTATTAGTGAGGTAATCTTGCCAATATAGTAGGCCTACTTCTCTACTGCCAACTTCAGCCTCTAGCAAGAATGGTCATTAGTGAGGTAATCTTGCCAATATAGTAGGCCTACTTCTCTACTGCCCACTTCAGCCTCTAGCAAGAATGGTCATTAGTGAGGTAATCTTGCCAATATAGTAGGCCTACTTCTCTACTGCCCACTTCAGCCTCTAGCAAGAATGGTCATTAGTGAGGTAATCTTGCCAATATAGTAGGCCTACTTCTCTACTGCCCACTTCAGCCTCTAGCAAGAATGGTCATTAGTGAGGTAATCTTGCCAATATAGTAGGCCTACTTCTCTACTGCCAACTTCAGCCTCTAGCAAGCATGGTCATTAGTGAGGTAATCTGGGCCAATATAGTACTTCTCTACTGCCCACTTCAGCCTCTAGCAAGAATGGTCATTAGTGAGGTAATCTTGCCAATATAGTAGGCCTACTTCTCTACTGCCCACTTCAGCCTCTAGCAAGAATGGTCATTAGTGAGGTAATCTTGCCAATATAGTAGGCCTACTTCTCTACTGCCCACTTCAGCCTCTAGCAAGAAGGGTCATTAGTGAGGTAATCTTGCCAATATAGTAGGCCTACTTCTCTACTGCCCACTTCAGCCTCTAGCAAGAATGGTCATTAGTGAGGTAATCTTGCCAATATAGTAGGCCTACTTCTCTACTGCCCACTTCAGCCTCTAGCAAGAATGGTCATTAGTGAGGTAATCTGGGCCAATATAGTAGGCCTACTTCTCTACTGCCCACTTCAGCCTCTAGCAAGAATGGTCATTAGTGAGGTAATCTTGCCAATATAGTAGGCCTACTTCTCTACTGCCCACTTCAGCCTCTAGCAAGAATGGTCATTAGTGAGGTAATCTTGCCAATATAGTAGGCCTACTTCTCTACTGCCAACTTCAGCCTCTAGCAAGAATGGTCATTAGTGAGGTAATCTTGCCAATATAGTAGGCCTACTTCTCTACTGCCCACTTCAGCCTCTAGCAAGAATGGTCATTAGTGAGGTAATCTTGCCAATATAGTAGGCCTATTTCTCTACTGCCCACTTCAGCCTCTAGCAAGAATGGTCATTAGTGAGGTAATCTGGGCCAATATAGTAGGCCTACTTCTCTACTGCCCACTTCAGCCTCTAGCAAGAATGGTCATTAGTGAGGTAATCTTGCCAATATAGTAGGCCTACTTCTCTACTGCCCACTTCAGCCTCTAGCAAGCATGGTCATTAGTGAGGTAGTCTTGCCAATATAGTACTTCTCTACTGCCCACTTCAGCCTCTAGCAAGAATGGTCATTAGTAAGGTAATCTTGCCAATATAGTAGGCCTACTTCTCTACTGCCAACTTCAGCCTCTAGCAAGCATGGTCATTAGTGAGGTAATATTGCCAATATAGTACTTCTCTACTGCCCACTTCAGCCTCTAGCAAGCATGGTCATTAGTGAGGTAATCTTGCCAATATAGTAGACCTACTTCTCTACTGCCCACTTCAGCCTCTAGCAAGAATGGTCATTAGTGAGGTAATCTTGCCAATATAGTAGGCCTACTTCTCTACTGCCAACTTCAGCCTCTAGCAAGAATGGTCATTAGTGAGGTAATCTTGCCAATATAGTAGGCCTACTTCTCTACTGCCAACTTCAGCCTCTAGCAAGCATGGTCATTAGTGAGGTAATCTTGCCAATATAGTACTTCTCTACTGCCCACTTCAGCCTCTAGCAAGAATGGTTATTAGTGAGGTAATCTTGCCAATATAGTAGGCCTACTTCTCTACTGCCAACTTCAGCCTCTAGCAAGAATGGTCATTAGTGAGGTAATCTTGCCAATATAGTAGGCCTACTTCTCTACTGCCAACTTCAGCCTCTAGCAAGCATGGTCATTAGTGAGGTAATCTTGCCAATATAGTAGGCCTACTTCTCTACTGCCCACTTCAGCCTCTAGCAAGAATGGTCATTAGTGAGGTAATCTTGCCAATATAGTAGGCCTACTTCTCTACTGCCCACTTCAGCCTCTAGCAAGAATGGTCATTAGTGAGGTAATCTTGCCAATATAGTAGGCCTACTTCTCTACTGCCCACTTCAGCCTCTAGCAAGAATGGTCATTAGTGAGGTAATCTTGCCAATATAGTAGGCCTACTTCTCTACTGCCCACTTCAGCCTCTAGCAAGAATGGTCATTAGTGAGGTAATCTGGGCCAATATAGTAGGCCTACTTCTCTACTGCCCACTTCAGCCTCTAGCAAGAATGGTCATTAGTGAGGTAATCTTGCCAATATAGTAGGCCTACTTCTCTACTGCCCACTTCAGCCTCTAGCAAGAATGGTCATTAGTGAGGTAATCTTGCCAATATAGTAGGCCTACTTCTCTACTGCCAACTTCAGCCTCTAGCAAGCATGGTCATTAGTGAGGTAATCTGGGCCAATATAGTACTTCTCTACTGTCCACTTCAGCCTCTAGCAAGAATGGTCATTAGTGAGGTAATCTTGCCAATATAGTAGGCCTACTTCTCTACTGCCCACTTCAGCCTCTAGCAAGAAGGGTCATTAGTGAGGTAATCTTGCCAATATAGTAGGCCTACTTCTCTACTGCCCACTTCAGCCTCTAGCAAGAATGGTCATTAGTGAGGTAATCTTGCCAATATAGTAGGCCTACTTCTCTACTGCCCACTTCAGCCTCTAGCAAGAATGGTCATTAGTGAGGTAATCTTGCCAATATAGTAGGCCTACTTCTCTACTGCCAACTTCAGCCTCTAGCAAGAATGGTCATTAGTGAGGTAATCTTGCCAATATAGTAGGCCTACTTCTCTACTGCCCACTTCAGCCTCTAGCAAGAATGGTCATTAGTGAGGTAATCTTGCCAATATAGTAGGCCTACTTCTCTACTGCCCACTTCAGCCTCTAGCAAGAATGGTCATTAGTGAGGTAATCTTGCCAATATAGTAGGCCTACTTCTCTACTGCCCACTTCAGCCTCTAGCAAGAATGGTCATTAGTGAGGTAATCTTGCCAATATAGTAGGCCTACTTCTCTACTGCCCACTTCAGCCTCTAGCAAGAATGGTCATTAGTGAGGTAATCTTGCCAATATAGTAGGCCTACTTCTCTACTGCCCACTTCAGCCTCTAGCAAGAATGGTCATTAGTGAGGTAATCTGGGCCAATATAGTAGGCCTACTTCTCTACTGCCCACTTAAGCCTCTAGCAAGAATGGTCATTAGTGAGGTAATCTTGCCAATATAGTAGGCCTACTTCTCTACTGCCCACTTCAGCCTCTAGCAAGAATGGTCATTAGTGAGGTAATCTTGCCAATATAGTAGGCCTACTTCTCTACTGCCCACTTCAGCCTCTAGCAAGAATGGTCATTAGTGAGGTAATCTTGCCAATATAGTAGGCCTATTTCTCTACTGCCCACTTCAGCCTCTAGCAAGAATGGTCATTAGTGAGGTAATCTTGCCAATATAGTAGGCCTACTTCTCTACTGCCCACTTCAGCCTCTAGCAAGCATGATCATTTTGTGAGGTAATCTTGCCAATATAGTAGGCCTACTTCTCTACTGCCCACTTCAGCCTCTAGCAAGCATGGTCATTAGTGATGTAGTCTTGCCAATATAGTACTTCTCTACTGCCCACTTCAGCCTCTAGCAAGAATGGTCATTAGTAAGGTAATCTTGCCAATATAGTAGGCCTACTTCTCTACTGCCAACTTCAGCCTCTAGCAAGCATGGTCATTAGTGAGGTAATATTGCCAATATAGTACTTCTCTACTGCCCACTTCAGCCTCTAGCAAGCATGGTCATTAGTGAGGTAATCTTGCCAATATAGTAGACCTACTTCTCTACTGCCCACTTCAGCCTCTAGCAAGAATGGTCATTAGTGAGGTAATCTTGCCAATATAGTAGGCCTACTTCTCTACTGCCAACTTCAGCCTCTAGCAAGAATGGTCATTAGTGAGGTAATCTTGCCAATATAGTAGGCCTACTTCTCTACTGCCAACTTCAGCCTCTAGCAAGCATGGTCATTAGTGAGGTAATCTTGCCAATATAGTACTTCTCTACTGCCCACTTCAGCCTCTAGCAAGAATGGTTATTAGTGAGGTAATCTTGCCAATATAGTAGGCCTACTTCTCTACTGCCAACTTCAGCCTCTAGCAAGAATGGTCATTAGTGAGGTAATCTTGCCAATATAGTAGGCCTACTTCTCTACTGCCAACTTCAGCCTCTAGCAAGCATGGTCATTAGTGAGGTAATCTTGCCAATATAGTAGGCCTACTTCTCTACTGCCCACTTCAGCCTCTAGCAAGAATGGTCATTAGTGAGGTAATCTTGCCAATATAGTAGGCCTACTTCTCTACTGCCCACTTCAGCCTCTAGCAAGAATGGTCATTAGTGAGGTAATCTTGCCAATATAGTAGGCCTACTTCTCTACTGCCAACTTCAGCCTCTAGCAAGAATGGTCATTAGTGAGGTAATCTTGCCAATATAGTAGGCCTACTTCTCTACTGCCCACTTCAGCCTCTAGCAAGAATGGTCATTAGTGAGGTAATCTTGCCAATATAGTAGGCCTACTTCTCTACTGCCCACTTCAGCCTCTAGCAAGAATGGTCATTAGTGAGGTAATCTTGCCAATATAGTAGGCCTACTTCTCTACTGCCCACTTCAGCCTCTAGCAAGCATGATCATTTTTTGAGGTAATCTTGCCAATATAGTAGGCCTACTTCTCTACTGCCCACTTCAGCCTCTAGCAAGCATGGTCATTAGTGAGGTAGTCTTGCCAATATAGTACTTCTCTACTGCCCACTTCAGCCTCTAGCAAGAATGGTCATTAGTAAGGTAATCTTGCCAATATAGTAGGCCTACTTCTCTACTGCCAACTTCAGCCTCTAGCAAGCATGGTCATTAGTGAGGTAATCTTGCCAATATAGTACTTCTCTACTGCCCACTTCAGCCTCTAGCAAGAATTGGTCATTAGTGAGGTAATCTTGCCAATATAGTAGGCCTACTTCTCTACTGCCAACTTCAGCCTCTAGCAAGCATGGTCATTAGTGAGGTAATCTTGCCAATATAGTAGACCTACTTCTCTACTGCCCACTTCAGCCTCTAGCAAGAATGGTCATTAGTGAGGTAATCTTGCCAATATAGTAGGCCTACTTCTCTACTGCCCACTTCAGCCTCTAGCAAGAATGGTCATTAGTGAGGTAATCTTGCCAATATAGTAGGCCTACTTCTCTACTGCCAACTTCAGCCTCTAGCAAGCATCATGGTCATTAGTGAGGTAATTTTGCCAATATAGTAGGCCTACTTCTCTACTGCCCACTTAAGCCTCTAGCAAGAATGATCATTAGTGATGTAATCTTGCCAATATAGTAGGCCTACTTCTCTACTGCCCACTTCAGCCTCTAGCAAGAATGGTCATTAGTGAGGTAATCTTGCCAATATAGTAGGCCTACTTCTCTACTGCCAACTACAGCCTCTAGCAAGCATGGTCATTAGTGAAGTAATCTTGCCAATATAGTACTTTTCTACTGCCCACTTCAGCCTCTAGCAAGAATGGTTATTAGTGAGGTAATCTTGCCAATATAGTAGGCCTACTTCTCTACTGCCCACTTCAGCCTCAAGCAAGAATGGTCATTAGTGAGGTAATCTTGCCAATATAGTAGGCCTACTTCTCTACTGCCCACTTCAGCCTCTAGCAAGAATGGTCATTAGTGAGGTAATCTTGCCAATATAGTAGGCCTACTTCTCTACTGCCAACTTCAGCCTCTAGCAAGCATGGTCATTAGTGAGGTAATCTTGCCAATATAGTACTTCTCTACTGCCCACTTCACCCTCTAGCAAGAATGGTTCTTAGTGAGGTAATCTTGCCAATATAGTAGGCCTACTTCTCTACTTCCAACTTCAGCCTCTAGCAAGAATGGTCATTAGTGAGGTAATCTTGCCAATATAGTAGGCCTACTTCTCTACTGCCAACTTCAGCCTCTAGCAAGCATGGTCATTAGTGAGGTAATCTTGCCAATATAGTAGGCCTACTTCTCTACTGCCCACTTCAGCCTCTAGCAAGAATGGTCATTAGTGAGGTAATCTTGCCAATATAGTAGGCCTACTTCTCTACTGCCCACTTCAGCCTCTAGCAAGAATGGTCATTAGTGAGGTAATCTTGCCAATATAGTAGGCCTACTTCTCTACTGCCCACTTCAGCCTCTAGCAAGAATGGTCATTAGTGAGGTAATCTTGCCAATATAGTAGGCCTACTTCTCTACTGCCCACTTCAGCCTCTAGCAAGAATGGTCATTAGTGAGGTAATCTGGGCCAATATAGTAGGCCTACTTCTCTACTGCCCACTTCAGCCTCTAGCAAGAATGGTCATTAGTGAGGTGATCTTGCCAATATAGTAGGCCTACTTCTCTACTGCCAACTTCAGCCTCTAGCAAGAATGGTCATTAGTGAGTTAATCTTGCCAATATAGTAGGCCTACTTCTCTACTGCCAACTTCAGCCTCTAGCAAGAATGGTCATTAGTGAGGTAATCTTGCCAATATAGTAGGCCTACTTCTCTACTGCCCACTTCAGCCTCTAGCAAGAATGGTCATTAGTGAGGTAATCTTGCCAATATAGTAGGCCTACTTCTCTACTGCCCACTTCAGCCTCTAGCAAGAATGGTCATTAGTGAGGTAATTTGGCAATATAGTAGGCCTACTTCTCTACTGCCCACTTCAGCCTCTAGCAAGCATGATCATTTTGTGAGGAAATCTTGCCAATATAGTAGGCCTACTTCTCTACTGCCCACTTCAGCCTCTAGCAAGAATGATCATTAGTGAGGTAATCTTGCCAATATAGTAGGCCTACTTCTCTACTGCCCACTTCAGCCTCTAGCAAGAATGGTCATTAGTGAGGTAATCTTGCCAATATAGTATGCCTACTTCTCTACTGCCCACTTCAGCCTCTAGCAAGAATGGTCATTAGTGAGGTAATCTTGCCAATATAGTAGGCCTACTTCTCTACTGCCCACTTCAGCCTCTAGCAAGAATGGTCATTAGTGAGGTAATCTTGCCAATATAGTAGGCCTACTTCTCTACTGCCCACTTCAGCCTCTAGCAAGAATGGTCATTAGTGAGGTAATCTGGGCCAATATAGTAGGCCTACTTCTCTACTGCCCACTTCAGCCTCTAGCAAGAATGGTCATTAGTGAGGTAATCTTGCCAATATAGTAGGCCTACTTCTCTACTGCCCACTTCAGCCTCTAGCAAGAATGGTCATTAGTGAGGTAATCTTGCCAATATAGTAGGCCTACTTCTCTACTGCCCACTTCAGCCTCTAGCAAGAATGGTCATTAGTGAGGTAATCTTGCCAATATAGTAGGCCTACTTCTCTACTGCCCACTTCAGCCTCTAGCAAGAATGGTCATTAGTGAGGTAATCTTGCCAATATAGTAGGCCTATTTCTCTACTGCCCACTTCAGCCTCTAGCAAGAATGGTCATTAGTGAGGTAATCTTGCCAATATAGTAGGCCTACTTCTCTACTGCCCACTTCAGCCTCTAGCAAGCATGATCATTTTGTGAGGTAATCTTGCCAATATAGTAGGCCTACTTCTCTACTGCCCACTTCAGCCTCTAGCAAGCATGGTCATTAGTGAGGTAGTCTTGCCAATATAGTACTTCTCTACTGCCCACTTCAGCCTCTAGCAAGAATGGTCATTAGTAAGGTAATCTTGCCAATATAGTAGGCCTACTTCTCTACTGCCAACTTCAGCCTCTAGCAAGCATGGTCATTAGTGAGGTAATATTGCCAATATAGTACTTCTCTACTGCCCACTTCAGCCTCTAGCAAGCATGGTCATTAGTGAGGTAATCTTGCCAATATAGTAGACCTACTTCTCTACTGCCCACTTCAGCCTCTAGCAAGAATGGTCATTAGTGAGGTAATCTTGCCAATATAGTAGGCCTACTTCTCTACTGCCAACTTCAGCCTCTAGCAAGAATGGTCATTAGTGAGGTAATCTTGCCAATATAGTAGGCCTACTTCTCTACTGCCAACTTCAGCCTCTAGCAAGCATGGTCATTAGTGAGGTAATCTTGCCAATATAGTACTTCTCTACTGCCCACTTCAGCCTCTAGCAAGAATGGTTATTAGTGAGGTAATCTTGCCAATATAGTAGGCCTACTTCTCTACTGCCAACTTCAGCCTCTAGCAAGAATGGTCATTAGTGAGGTAATCTTGCCAATATAGTAGGCCTACTTCTCTACTGCCAACTTCAGCCTCTAGCAAGCATGGTCATTAGTGAGGTAATCTTGCCAATATAGTAGGCCTACTTCTCTACTGCCCACTTCAGCCTCTAGCAAGAATGGTCATTAGTGAGGTAATCTTGCCAATATAGTAGGCCTACTTCTCTACTGCCCACTTCAGCCTCTAGCAAGAATGGTCATTAGTGAGGTAATCTTGCCAATATAGTAGGCCTACTTCTCTACTGCCAACTTCAGCCTCTAGCAAGAATGGTCATTAGTGAGGTAATCTTGCCAATATAGTAGGCCTACTTCTCTACTGCCCACTTCAGCCTCTAGCAAGAATGGTCATTAGTGAGGTAATCTTGCCAATATAGTAGGCCTACTTCTCTACTGCCCACTTCAGCCTCTAGCAAGAATGGTCATTAGTGAGGTAATCTTGCCAATATAGTAGGCCTACTTCTCTACTGCCCACTTCAGCCTCTAGCAAGCATGATCATTTTTTGAGGTAATCTTGCCAATATAGTAGGCCTACTTCTCTACTGCCCACTTCAGCCTCTAGCAAGCATGGTCATTAGTGAGGTAGTCTTGCCAATATAGTACTTCTCTACTGCCCACTTCAGCCTCTAGCAAGAATGGTCATTAGTAAGGTAATCTTGCCAATATAGTAGGCCTACTTCTCTACTGCCAACTTCAGCCTCTAGCAAGCATGGTCATTAGTGAGGTAATCTTGCCAATATAGTACTTCTCTACTGCCCACTTCAGCCTCTAGCAAGAATTGGTCATTAGTGAGGTAATCTTGCCAATATAGTAGGCCTACTTCTCTACTGCCAACTTCAGCCTCTAGCAAGCATGGTCATTAGTGAGGTAATCTTGCCAATATAGTAGACCTACTTCTCTACTGCCCACTTCAGCCTCTAGCAAGAATGGTCATTAGTGAGGTAATCTTGCCAATATAGTAGGCCTACTTCTCTACTGCCCACTTCAGCCTCTAGCAAGAATGGTCATTAGTGAGGTAATCTTGCCAATATAGTAGGCCTACTTCTCTACTGCCAACTTCAGCCTCTAGCAAGCATCATGGTCATTAGTGAGGTAATTTTGCCAATATAGTAGGCCTACTTCTCTACTGCCCACTTAAGCCTCTAGCAAGAATGATCATTAGTGATGTAATCTTGCCAATATAGTAGGCCTACTTCTCTACTGCCCACTTCAGCCTCTAGCAAGAATGGTCATTAGTGAGGTAATCTTGCCAATATAGTAGGCTTACTTCTCTACTGCCAACTACAGCCTCTAGCAAGCATGGTCATTAGTGAAGTAATCTTGCCAATATAGTACTTTTCTACTGCCCACTTCAGCCTCTAGCAAGAATGGTTATTAGTGAGGTAATCTTGCCAATATAGTAGGCCTACTTCTCTACTGCCCACTTCAGCCTCAAGCAAGAATGGTCATTAGTGAGGTAATCTTGCCAATATAGTAGGCCTACTTCTCTACTGCCCACTTCAGCCTCTAGCAAGAAAGGTCATTAGTGAGGTAATCTTGCCAATATAGTAGGCCTACTTCTCTACTGCCAACTTCAGCCTCTAGCAAGCATGGTCATTAGTGAGGTAATCTTGCCAATATAGTACTTCTCTACTGCCCACTTCACCCTCTAGCAAGAATGGTTATTAGTGAGGTAATCTTGCCAATATAGTAGGCCTACTTCTCTACTTCCAACTTCAGCCTCTAGCAAGAATGGTCATTAGTGAGGTAATCTTGCCAATATAGTAGGCCTACTTCTCTACTGCCAACTTCAGCCTCTAGCAAGCATGGTCATTAGTGAGGTAATCTTGCCAATATAGTAGGCCTACTTCTCTACTGCCCACTTCAGCCTCTAGCAAGAATGGTCATTAGTGAGGTAATCTTGCCAATATAGTAGGCCTACTTCTCTACTGCCCACTTCAGCCTCTAGCAAGAATGGTCATTAGTGAGGTAATCTTGCCAATATAGTAGGCCTACTTCTCTACTGCCCACTTCAGCCTCTAGCAAGAATGGTCATTAGTGAGGTAATCTTGCCAATATAGTAGGCCTACTTCTCTACTGCCCACTTCAGCCTCTAGCAAGAATGGTCATTAGTGAGGTAATCTGGGCCAATATAGTAGGCCTACTTCTCTACTGCCCACTTCAGCCTCTAGCAAGAATGGTCATTAGTGAGGTGATCTTGCCAATATAGTAGGCCTACTTCTCTACTGCCAACTTCAGCCTCTAGCAAGAATGGTCATTAGTGAGTTAATCTTGCCAATATAGTAGGCCTACTTCTCTACTGCCAACTTCAGCCTCTAGCAAGAATGGTCATTGGTGAGGTAATCTTGCCAATATAGTAGGCCTACTTCTCTACTGCCCACTTCAGCCTCTAGCAAGAATGGTCATTAGTGAGGTAATCTTGCCAATATAGTAGGCCTACTTCTCTACTGCCCACTTCAGCCTCTAGCAAGAATGGTCATTAGTGAGGTAATTTGGCAATATAGTAGGCCTACTTCTCTACTGCCCACTTCAGCCTCTAGCAAGAATGGTCATTAGTGAGGTAATCTTGCCAATATAGTAGGCCTACTTCTCTACTGCCAACTTCAGCCTCTAGCAAGCATGGTCATTAGTGAGGTAATCTTGCCAATATAGTAGGCCTACTTCTCTACTGCCCACTTCAGCCTCTAGCAAGAATGGTCATTAGTGAGGTAATCTTGCCAATATAGTAGGCCTACTTCTCTACTGCCCACTTCAGCCTCTAGCAAGAATGGTCATTAGTGAGGTAATCTTGCCAATATAGTAGGCCTACTTCTCTACTGCCCACTTCAGCCTCTAGCAAGAATGGTCATTAGTGAGGTAATCTTGCCAATATAGTAGGCCTACTTCTCTACTGCCCACTTCAGCCTCTAGCAAGAATGGTCATTAGTGAGGTAATCTGGGCCAATATAGTAGGCCTACTTCTCTACTGCCCACTTCAGCCTCTAGCAAGAATGGTCATTAGTGAGGTAATCTTGCCAATATAGTAGGCCTACTTCTCTACTGCCCACTTCAGCCTCTAGCAAGAATGGTCATTAGTGAGGTAATCTTGCCAATATAGTAGGCCTACTTCTCTACTGCCAACTTCAGCCTCTAGCAAGCATGGTCATTAGTGAGGTATTCTTGCCAATATAGTAGGCCTACTTCTCTACTGCCCACTTCAGCCTCTAGCAAGAATGGTCATTAGTGAGGTAATCTTGCCAATATAGTAGGCCTACTTCTCTACTGCCCACTTCAGCCTCTAGCAAGCATCATGGTCATTAGTGAGGTAATCTTGCCAATATAGTAGGCCTACATCTCTACTGCCAACTTCAGCCTCTAGCAAGCATGGTCATTAGTGAGGTATACTTGCCAATATAGTAGGCCTACTTCTCTACTGCCCACTTCAGCCTCTAGCAAGCATGGTCATTAGTGAGGTATACTTGCCAATATAGTAGGCCTACTTCTCTACTGCCCACTTCAGCCTCTAGCAAGAATGGTTATTAGTGAGGTAATCTTGCCAATATAGTAGGCCTACTTCTCTACTGCCAACTTCAGCCTCTAGCAAGAATGGTCATTAGTGAGGTAATCTTGCCAATATAGTAGGCCTACTTCTCTACTGCCCACTTCAGCCTCTAGCAAGAAGGGTCATTAGTGAGGTAATCTTGCCAATATAGTAGGCCTACTTCTCTACTGCCCACTTCAGCCTCTAGCAAGAATGGTCATTAGTGAGGTAATCTTGCCAATATAGTAGGCCTACTTCTCTACTGCCCACTTCAGCCTCTAGCAAGAATGGTCATTAGTGAGGTAATCTGGGCCAATATAGTAGGCCTACTTCTCTACTGCCCACTTCAGCCTCTAGCAAGAATGGTCATTAGTGAGGTAATCTTGCCAATATAGTAGGCCTACTTCTCTACTGCCCACTTCAGCCTCTAGCAAGAATGGTCATTAGTGAGGTAATCTTGCCAATATAGTAGGCCTACTTCTCTACTGCCCACTTCAGCCTCTAGCAAGAAGGGTCATTAGTGAGGTAATCTTGCCAATATAGTAGGCCTACTTCTCTACTGCCCACTTCAGCCTCTAGCAAGAATGGTCATTAGTGAGGTAATCTTGCCAATATAGTAGGCCTACTTCTCTACTGCCCACTTCAGCCTCTAGCAAGAATGGTCATTAGTGAGGTAATCTGGGCCAATATAGTAGGCCTACTTCTCTACTGCCCACTTCAGCCTCTAGCAAGAATGGTCATTAGTGAGGTAATCTTGCCAATATAGTAGGCCTACTTCTCTACTGCCCACTTCAGCCTCTAGCAAGAATGGTCATTAGTGAGGTAATCTTGCCAATATAGTAGGCCTACTTCTCTACTGCCAACTTCAGCCTCTAGCAAGAATGGTCATTAGTGAGGTAATCTTGCCAATATAGTAGGCCTACTTCTCTACTGCCCACTTCAGCCTCTAGCAAGAATGGTCATTAGTGAGGTAATCTTGCCAATATAGTAGGCCTATTTCTCTACTGCCCACTTCAGCCTCTAGCAAGAATGGTCATTAGTGAGGTAATCTTGCCAATATAGTAGGCCTACTTCTCTACTGCCCACTTCAGCCTCTAGCAAGCATGATCATTTTGTGAGGTAATCTTGCCAATATAGTAGGCCTACTTCTCTACTGCCCACTTCAGCCTCTAGCAAGAATGGTCATTAGTGAGGTAATCTGGGCCAATATAGTAGGCCTACTTCTCTACTGCCCACTTCAGCCTCTAGCAAGAATGGTCATTAGTGAGGTAATCTTGCCAATATAGTAGGCCTACTTCTCTACTGCCCACTTCAGCCTCTAGCAAGAATGGTCATTAGTGAGGTAATCTTGCCAATATAGTAGGCCTACTTCTCTACTGCCAACTTCAGCCTCTAGCAAGCATGGTCATTAGTGAGGTATTCTTGCCAATATAGTAGGCCTACTTCTCTACTGCCCACTTCAGCCTCTAGCAAGAATGGTCATTAGTGAGGTAATCTTGCCAATATAGTAGGCCTACTTCTCTACTGCCCACTTCAGCCTCTAGCAAGCATCATGGTCATTATTGAGGTAATCTTGCCAATATAGTAGGCCTACATCTCTACTGCCAACTTCAGCCTCTAGCAAGCATGGTCTTTAGTTAGGTATACTTGCCAATATAGTAGGCCTACTTCTCTACTGCCCACTTCAGCCTCTAGCAAGAATGGTTATTAGTGAGGTAATCTTGCCAATATAGTAGGCCTACTTCTCTACTGCCAACTTCAGCCTCTAGCAAGAATGGTCATTAGTGAGGTAATCTTGCCAATATAGTAGGCCTACTTCTCTACTGCCCACTTCAGCCTCTAGCAAGAATGGTCATTAGTGAGGTAATCTTGCCAATATAGTAGGCCTACTTCTCTACTGCCCACTTCAGCCTCTAGCAAGAAGGGTCATTAGTGAGGTAATCTTGCCAATATAGTAGGCCTACTTCTCTACTGCCCACTTCAGCCTCTAGCAAGAATGGTCATTAGTGAGGTAATCTTGCCAATATAGTAGGCCTACTTCTCTACTGCCCACTTCAGCCTCTAGCAAGAATGGTCATTAGTGAGGTAATCTGGGCCAATATAGTAGGCCTACTTCTCTACTGCCCACTTCAGCCTCTAGCAAGAATGGTCATTAGTGAGGTAATCTTGCCAATATAGTAGGCCTACTTCTCTACTGCCCACTTCAGCCTCTAGCAAGAAGGGTCATTAGTGAGGTAATCTTGCCAATATAGTAGGCCTACTTCTCTACTGCCCACTTCAGCCTCTAGCAAGAATGGTCATTAGTGAGGTAATCTTGCCAATATAGTAGGCCTACTTCTCTACTGCCCACTTCAGCCTCTAGCAAGAATGGTCATTAGTGAGGTAATCTGGGCCAATATAGTAGGCCTACTTCTCTACTGCCCACTTCAGCCTCTAGCAAGAATGGTCATTAGTGAGGTAATCTTGCCAATATAGTAGGCCTACTTCTCTACTGCCCACTTCAGCCTCTAGCAAGAATGGTCATTAGTGAGGTAATCTTGCCAATATAGTAGGCCTACTTCTCTACTGCCAACTTCAGCCTCTAGCAAGAATGGTCATTAGTGAGGTAATCTTGCCAATATAGTAGGCCTACTTCTCTACTGCCCACTTCAGCCTCTAGCAAGAATGGTCATTAGTGAGGTAATCTTGCCAATATAGTAGGCCTATTTCTCTACTGCCCACTTCAGCCTCTAGCAAGAATGGTCATTAGTGAGGTAATCTTGCCAATATAGTAGGCCTACTTCTCTACTGCCCACTTCAGCCTCTAGCAAGCATGATCATTTTGTGAGGTAATCTTGCCAATATAGTAGGCCTACTTCTCTACTGCCCACTTCAGCCTCTAGCAAGCATGGTCATTAGTGAGGTAGTCTTGCCAATATAGTACTTCTCTACTGCCCACTTCAGCCTCTAGCAAGAATGGTCATTAGTAAGGTAATCTTGCCAATATAGTAGGCCTACTTCTCTACTGCCAACTTCAGCCTCTAGCAAGCATGGTCATTAGTGAGGTAATATTGCCAATATAGTACTTCTCTACTGCCCACTTCAGCCTCTAGCAAGCATGGTCATTAGTGAGGTAATCTTGCCAATATAGTAGACCTACTTCTCTACTGCCCACTTCAGCCTCTAGCAAGAATGGTCATTAGTGAGGTAATCTTGCCAATATAGTAGGCCTACTTCTCTACTGCCAACTTCAGCCTCTAGCAAGAATGGTCATTAGTGAGGTAATCTTGCCAATATAGTAGGCCTACTTCTCTACTGCCAACTTCAGCCTCTAGCAAGCATGGTCATTAGTGAGGTAATCTTGCCAATATAGTACTTCTCTACTGCCCACTTCAGCCTCTAGCAAGAATGGTTATTAGTGAGGTAATCTTGCCAATATAGTAGGCCTACTTCTCTACTGCCAACTTCAGCCTCTAGCAAGAATGGTCATTAGTGAGGTAATCTTGCCAATATAGTAGGCCTACTTCTCTACTGCCAACTTCAGCCTCTAGCAAGCATGGTCATTAGTGAGGTAATCTTGCCAATATAGTAGGCCTACTTCTCTACTGCCCACTTCAGCCTCTAGCAAGAATGGTCATTAGTGAGGTAATCTTGCCAATATAGTAGGCCTACTTCTCTACTGCCCACTTCAGCCTCTAGCAAGAATGGTCATTAGTGAGGTAATCTTGCCAATATAGTAGGCCTACTTCTCTACTGCCCACTTCAGCCTCTAGCAAGAATGGTCATTAGTGAGGTAATCTTGCCAATATAGTAGGCCTACTTCTCTACTGCCCACTTCAGCCTCTAGCAAGAATGGTCATTAGTGAGGTAATCTGGGCCAATATAGTAGGCCTACTTCTCTACTGCCCACTTCAGCCTCTAGCAAGAATGGTCATTAGTGAGGTAATCTTGCCAATATAGTAGGCCTACTTCTCTACTGCCCACTTCAGCCTCTAGCAAGAATGGTCATTAGTGAGGTAATCTTGCCAATATAGTAGGCCTACTTCTCTACTGCCAACTTCAGCGTCTAGGAAGCATGGTCATTAGTGAGGTATTCTTGCCAATATAGTAGGCCTACTTCTCTACTGCCCACTTCAGCCTCTAGCAAGAATGGTCATTAGTGAGGTAATCTTGCCAATATAGTAGGCCTACTTCTCTACTGCCCACTTCAGCCTCTAGCAAGAATGGTCATTAGTGAGGTAATCTTGCCAATATAGTAGGCCTACTTCTCTACTGCCAACTTCAGCCTCTAGCAAGCATGGTCATTAGTGAGGTATACTTGCCAATATAGTACTTCTCTACTGCCCACTTCAGCCTCTAGCAAGAATGGTTATTAGTGAGGTAATCTTGCCAATATAGTAGGCCTACTTCTCTACTGCCAACTTCAGCCTCTAGCAAGAATGGTCATTAGTGAGGTAATCTTGCCAATATAGTAGGCCTACTTCTCTACTGCCCACTTCAGCCTCTAGCAAGAATGGTCATTAGTGAGGTAATCTTGCCAATATAGTAGGCCTACTTCTCTACTGCCCACTTCAGCCTCTAGCAAGAAGGGTCATTAGTGAGGTAATCTTGCCAATATAGTAGGCCTACTTCTCTACTGCCCACTTCAGCCTCTAGCAAGAATGGTCATTAGTGAGGTAATCTTGCCAATATAGTAGGCCTACTTCTCTACTGCCAACTTCAGCCTCTAGCAAGCATGGTCATTAGTGAGGTAATCTGGGCCAATATAGTACTTCTCTACTGCCCACTTCAGCCTCTAGCAAGAATGGTCATTAGTGAGGTAATCTTGCCAATATAGTAGGCCTACTTCTCTACTGCCCACTTCAGCCTCTAGCAAGAATGGTCATTAGTGAGGTAATCTTGCCAATATAGTAGGCCTACTTCTCTACTGCCCACTTCAGCCTCTAGCAAGAAGGGTCATTAGTGAGGTAATCTTGCCAATATAGTAGGCCTACTTCTCTACTGCCCACTTCAGCCTCTAGCAAGAATGGTCATTAGTGAGGTAATCTTGCCAATATAGTAGGCCTACTTCTCTACTGCCCACTTCAGCCTCTAGCAAGAATGGTCATTAGTGAGGTAATCTGGGCCAATATAGTAGGCCTACTTCTCTACTGCCCACTTCAGCCTCTAGCAAGAATGGTCATTAGTGAGGTAATCTTGCCAATATAGTAGGCCTACTTCTCTACTGCCCACTTCAGCCTCTAGCAAGAATGGTCATTAGTGAGGTAATCTTGCCAATATAGTAGGCCTACTTCTCTACTGCCAACTTCAGCCTCTAGCAAGAATGGTCATTAGTGAGGTAATCTTGCCAATATAGTAGGCCTACTTCTCTACTGCCCACTTCAGCCTCTAGCAAGAATGGTCATTAGTGAGGTAATCTTGCCAATATAGTAGGCCTATTTCTCTACTGCCCACTTCAGCCTCTAGCAAGAATGGTCATTAGTGAGGTAATCTGGGCCAATATAGTAGGCCTACTTCTCTACTGCCCACTTCAGCCTCTAGCAAGAATGGTCATTAGTGAGGTAATCTTGCCAATATAGTAGGCCTACTTCTCTACTGCCCACTTCAGCCTCTAGCAAGCATGGTCATTAGTGAGGTAGTCTTGCCAATATAGTACTTCTCTACTGCCCACTTCAGCCTCTAGCAAGAATGGTCATTAGTAAGGTAATCTTGCCAATATAGTAGGCCTACTTCTCTACTGCCAACTTCAGCCTCTAGCAAGCATGGTCATTAGTGAGGTAATATTGCCAATATAGTACTTCTCTACTGCCCACTTCAGCCTCTAGCAAGCATGGTCATTAGTGAGGTAATCTTGCCAATATAGTAGACCTACTTCTCTACTGCCCACTTCAGCCTCTAGCAAGAATGGTCATTAGTGAGGTAATCTTGCCAATATAGTAGGCCTACTTCTCTACTGCCAACTTCAGCCTCTAGCAAGAATGGTCATTAGTGAGGTAATCTTGCCAATATAGTAGGCCTACTTCTCTACTGCCCACTTCAGCCTCTAGCAAGAATGGTCATTAGTGAGGTAATCTTGCCAATATAGTAGGCCTATTTCTCTACTGCCCACTTCAGCCTCTAGCAAGAATGGTCATTAGTGAGGTAATCTGGGCCAATATAGTAGGCCTACTTCTCTACTGCCCACTTCAGCCTCTAGCAAGAATGGTCATTAGTGAGGTAATCTTGCCAATATAGTAGGCCTACTTCTCTACTGCCCACTTCAGCCTCTAGCAAGCATGGTCATTAGTGAGGTAGTCTTGCCAATATAGTACTTCTCTACTGCCCACTTCAGCCTCTAGCAAGAATGGTCATTAGTAAGGTAATCTTGCCAATATAGTAGGCCTACTTCTCTACTGCCAACTTCAGCCTCTAGCAAGCATGGTCATTAGTGAGGTAATATTGCCAATATAGTACTTCTCTACTGCCCACTTCAGCCTCTAGCAAGCATGGTCATTAGTGAGGTAATCTTGCCAATATAGTAGACCTACTTCTCTACTGCCCACTTCAGCCTCTAGCAAGAATGGTCATTAGTGAGGTAATCTTGCCAATATAGTAGGCCTACTTCTCTACTGCCAACTTCAGCCTCTAGCAAGAATGGTCATTAGTGAGGTAATCTTGCCAATATAGTAGGCCTACTTCTCTACTGCCAACTTCAGCCTCTAGCAAGCATGGTCATTAGTGAGGTAATCTTGCCAATATAGTACTTCTCTACTGCCCACTTCAGCCTCTAGCAAGAATGGTTATTAGTGAGGTAATCTTGCCAATATAGTAGGCCTACTTCTCTACTGCCAACTTCAGCCTCTAGCAAGAATGGTCATTAGTGAGGTAATCTTGCCAATATAGTAGGCCTACTTCTCTACTGCCAACTTCAGCCTCTAGCAAGCATGGTCATTAGTGAGGTAATCTTGCCAATATAGTAGGCCTACTTCTCTACTGCCCACTTCAGCCTCTAGCAAGAATGGTCATTAGTGAGGTAATCTTGCCAATATAGTAGGCCTACTTCTCTACTGCCCACTTCAGCCTCTAGCAAGAATGGTCATTAGTGAGGTAATCTTGCCAATATAGTAGGCCTACTTCTCTACTGCCCACTTCAGCCTCTAGCAAGAATGGTCATTAGTGAGGTAATCTTGCCAATATAGTAGGCCTACTTCTCTACTGCCCACTTCAGCCTCTAGCAAGAATGGTCATTAGTGAGGTAATCTGGGCCAATATAGTAGGCCTACTTCTCTACTGCCCACTTCAGCCTCTAGCAAGAATGGTCATTAGTGAGGTAATCTTGCCAATATAGTAGGCCTACTTCTCTACTGCCCACTTCAGCCTCTAGCAAGAATGGTCATTAGTGAGGTAATCTTGCCAATATAGTAGGCCTACTTCTCTACTGCCAACTTCAGCCTCTAGCAAGCATGGTCATTAGTGAGGTAATCTGGGCCAATATAGTACTTCTCTACTGTCCACTTCAGCCTCTAGCAAGAATGGTCATTAGTGAGGTAATCTTGCCAATATAGTAGGCCTACTTCTCTACTGCCCACTTCAGCCTCTAGCAAGAAGGGTCATTAGTGAGGTAATCTTGCCAATATAGTAGGCCTACTTCTCTACTGCCCACTTCAGCCTCTAGCAAGAATGGTCATTAGTGAGGTAATCTTGCCAATATAGTAGGCCTACTTCTCTACTGCCCACTTCAGCCTCTAGCAAGAATGGTCATTAGTGAGGTAATCTTGCCAATATAGTAGGCCTACTTCTCTACTGCCAACTTCAGCCTCTAGCAAGAATGGTCATTAGTGAGGTAATCTTGCCAATATAGTAGGCCTACTTCTCTACTGCCCACTTCAGCCTCTAGCAAGAATGGTTATTAGTGAGGTAATCTTGCCAATATAGTAGGCCTACTTCTCTACTGCCCACTTCAGCCTCTAGCAAGAATGGTCATTAGTGAGGTAATCTTGCCAATATAGTAGGCCTACTTCTCTACTGCCCACTTCAGCCTCTAGCAAGAATGGTCATTAGTGAGGTAATCTTGCCAATATAGTAGGCCTACTTCTCTACTGCCCACTTCAGCCTCTAGCAAGAATGGTCATTAGTGAGGTAATCTTGCCAATATAGTAGGCCTACTTCTCTACTGCCCACTTCAGCCTCTAGCAAGCATGGTCATTAGTGAGGTATACTTGCCAATATAGTACTTCTCTACTGCCCACTTCAGCCTCTAGCAAGAATGGTTATTAGTGAGGTAATCTTGCCAATATAGTAGGCCTACTTCTGTACTGCCAACTTCAGCCTCTAGCAAGAATGGTCATTAGTGAGGTAATCTTGCCAATATAGTAGGCCTACTTCTCTACTGCCCACTTCAGCCTCTAGCAAGAATGGTCATTAGTGAGGTAATCTTGCCAATATAGTAGGCCTACTTCTCTACTGCCCACTTCAGCCTCTAGCAAGAAGGGTCATTAGTGAGGTAATCTTGCCAATATAGTAGGCCTACTTCTCTACTGCCCACTTCAGCCTCTAGCAAGAATGGTCATTAGTGAGGTAATCTTGCCAATATAGTAGGCCTACTTCTCTACTGCCAACTTCAGCCTCTAGCAAGCATGGTCATTAGTGAGGTAATCTGGGCCAATATAGTACTTCTCTACTGCCCACTTCAGCCTCTAGCAAGAATGGTCATTAGTGAGGTAATCTTGCCAATATAGTAGGCCTACTTCTCTACTGCCCACTTCAGCCTCTAGCAAGAAGGGTCATTAGTGAGGTAATCTTGCCAATATAGTAGGCCTACTTCTCTACTGCCCACTTCAGCCTCTAGCAAGAATGGTCATTAGTGAGGTAATCTTGCCAATATAGTAGGCCTACTTCTCTACTGCCCACTTCAGCCTCTAGCAAGAATGGTCATTAGTGAGGTAATCTTGCCAATATAGTAGGCCTACTTCTCTACTGCCAACTTCAGCCTCTAGCAAGAATGGTCATTAGTGAGGTAATCTTGCCAATATAGTAGGCCTACTTCTCTACTGCCCACTTCAGCCTCTAGCAAGAATGGTCATTAGTGAGGTAATCTTGCCAATATAGTAGGCCTACTTCTCTACTGCCCACTTCAGCCTCTAGCAAGAATGGTCATTAGTGAGGTAATCTTGCCAATATAGTAGGCCTACTTCTCTACTGCCCACTTCAGCCTCTAGCAAGAATGGTCATTAGTGAGGTAATCTTGCCAATATAGTAGGCCTACTTCTCTACTGCCCACTTCAGCCTCTAGCAAGAATGGTCATTAGTGAGGTAATCTTGCCAATATAGTAGGCCTACTTCTCTACTGCCCACTTCAGCCTCTAGCAAGAATGGTCATTAGTGAGGTAATCTGGGCCAATATAGTAGGCCTACTTCTCTACTGCCCACTTAAGCCTCTAGCAAGAATGGTCATTAGTGAGGTAATCTTGCCAATATAGTAGGCCTACTTCTCTACTGCCCACTTCAGCCTCTAGCAAGAATGGTCATTAGTGAGGTAATCTTGCCAATATAGTAGGCCTACTTCTCTACTGCCCACTTCAGCCTCTAGCAAGAATGGTCATTAGTGAGGTAATCTTGCCAATATAGTAGGCCTATTTCTCTACTGCCCACTTCAGCCTCTAGCAAGAATGGTCATTAGTGAGGTAATCTTGCCAATATAGTAGGCCTACTTCTCTACTGCCCACTTCAGCCTCTAGCAAGCATGATCATTTTGTGAGGTAATCTTGCCAATATAGTAGGCCTACTTCTCTACTGCCCACTTCAGCCTCTAGCAAGCATGGTCATTAGTGAGGTAGTCTTGCCAATATAGTACTTCTCTACTGCCCACTTCAGCCTCTAGCAAGAATGGTCATTAGTAAGGTAATCTTGCCAATATAGTAGGCCTACTTCTCTACTGCCAACTTCAGCCTCTAGCAAGCATGGTCATTAGTGAGGTAATATTGCCAATATAGTACTTCTCTACTGCCCACTTCAGCCTCTAGCAAGCATGGTCATTAGTGAGGTAATCTTGCCAATATAGTAGACCTACTTCTCTACTGCCCACTTCAGCCTCTAGCAAGAATGGTCATTAGTGAGGTAATCTTGCCAATATAGTAGGCCTACTTCTCTACTGCCAACTTCAGCCTCTAGCAAGAATGGTCATTAGTGAGGTAATCTTGCCAATATAGTAGGCCTACTTCTCTACTGCCAACTTCAGCCTCTAGCAAGCATGGTCATTAGTGAGGTAATCTTGCCAATATAGTACTTCTCTACTGCCCACTTCAGCCTCTAGCAAGAATGGTTATTAGTGAGGTAATCTTGCCAATATAGTAGGCCTACTTCTCTACTGCCAACTTCAGCCTCTAGCAAGAATGGTCATTAGTGAGGTAATCTTGCCAATATAGTAGGCCTACTTCTCTACTGCCAACTTCAGCCTCTAGCAAGCATGGTCATTAGTGAGGTAATCTTGCCAATATAGTAGGCCTACTTCTCTACTGCCCACTTCAGCCTCTAGCAAGAATGGTCATTAGTGAGGTAATCTTGCCAATATAGTAGGCCTACTTCTCTACTGCCAACTTCAGCCTCTAGCAAGAATGGTCATTAGTGAGGTAATCTTGCCAATATAGTAGGCCTACTTCTCTACTGCCAACTTCAGCCTCTAGCAAGCATGGTCATTAGTGAGGTATACTTGCCAATATAGTACTTCTCTACTGCCCACTTCAGCCTCTAGCAAGAATGGTTATTAGTGAGGTAATCTTGCCAATATAGTAGGCCTACTTCTCTACTGCCAACTTCAGCCTCTAGCAAGAATGGTCATTAGTGAGGTAATCTTGCCAATATAGTAGGCCTACTTCTCTACTGCCCACTTCAGCCTCTAGCAAGAATGGTCATTAGTGAGGTAATCTTGCCAATATAGTAGGCCTACTTCTCTACTGCCCACTTCAGCCTCTAGCAAGAAGGGTCATTAGTGAGGTAATCTTGCCAATATAGTAGGCCTACTTCTCTACTGCCCACTTCAGCCTCTAGCAAGAATGGTCATTAGTGAGGTAATCTTGCCAATATAGTAGGCCTACTTCTCTACTGCCAACTTCAGCCTCTAGCAAGCATGGTCATTAGTGAGGTAATCTGGGCCAATATAGTACTTCTCTACTGCCCACTTCAGCCTCTAGCAAGAATGGTCATTAGTGAGGTAATCTTGCCAATATAGTAGGCCTACTTCTCTACTGCCCACTTCAGCCTCTAGCAAGAATGGTCATTAGTGAGGTAATCTTGCCAATATAGTAGGCCTACTTCTCTACTGCCCACTTCAGCCTCTAGCAAGAAGGGTCATTAGTGAGGTAATCTTGCCAATATAGTAGGCCTACTTCTCTACTGCCCACTTCAGCCTCTAGCAAGAATGGTCATTAGTGAGGTAATCTTGCCAATATAGTAGGCCTACTTCTCTACTGCCCACTTCAGCCTCTAGCAAGAATGGTCATTAGTGAGGTAATCTGGGCCAATATAGTAGGCCTACTTCTCTACTGCCCACTTCAGCCTCTAGCAAGAATGGTCATTAGTGAGGTAATCTTGCCAATATAGTAGGCCTACTTCTCTACTGCCCACTTCAGCCTCTAGCAAGAATGGTCATTAGTGAGGTAATCTTGCCAATATAGTAGGCCTACTTCTCTACTGCCAACTTCAGCCTCTAGCAAGAATGGTCATTAGTGAGGTAATCTTGCCAATATAGTAGGCCTACTTCTCTACTGCCCACTTCAGCCTCTAGCAAGAATGGTCATTAGTGAGGTAATCTTGCCAATATAGTAGGCCTATTTCTCTACTGCCCACTTCAGCCTCTAGCAAGAATGGTCATTAGTGAGGTAATCTGGGCCAATATAGTAGGCCTACTTCTCTACTGCCCACTTCAGCCTCTAGCAAGAATGGTCATTAGTGAGGTAATCTTGCCAATATAGTAGGCCTACTTCTCTACTGCCCACTTCAGCCTCTAGCAAGCATGGTCATTAGTGAGGTAGTCTTGCCAATATAGTACTTCTCTACTGCCCACTTCAGCCTCTAGCAAGAATGGTCATTAGTAAGGTAATCTTGCCAATATAGTAGGCCTACTTCTCTACTGCCAACTTCAGCCTCTAGCAAGCATGGTCATTAGTGAGGTAATATTGCCAATATAGTACTTCTCTACTGCCCACTTCAGCCTCTAGCAAGCATGGTCATTAGTGAGGTAATCTTGCCAATATAGTAGACCTACTTCTCTACTGCCCACTTCAGCCTCTAGCAAGAATGGTCATTAGTGAGGTAATCTTGCCAATATAGTAGGCCTACTTCTCTACTGCCAACTTCAGCCTCTAGCAAGAATGGTCATTAGTGAGGTAATCTTGCCAATATAGTAGGCCTACTTCTCTACTGCCAACTTCAGCCTCTAGCAAGCATGGTCATTAGTGAGGTAATCTTGCCAATATAGTACTTCTCTACTGCCCACTTCAGCCTCTAGCAAGAATGGTTATTAGTGAGGTAATCTTGCCAATATAGTAGGCCTACTTCTCTACTGCCAACTTCAGCCTCTAGCAAGAATGGTCATTAGTGAGGTAATCTTGCCAATATAGTAGGCCTACTTCTCTACTGCCAACTTCAGCCTCTAGCAAGCATGGTCATTAGTGAGGTAATCTTGCCAATATAGTAGGCCTACTTCTCTACTGCCCACTTCAGCCTCTAGCAAGAATGGTCATTAGTGAGGTAATCTTGCCAATATAGTAGGCCTACTTCTCTACTGCCCACTTCAGCCTCTAGCAAGAATGGTCATTAGTGAGGTAATCTTGCCAATATAGTAGGCCTACTTCTCTACTGCCCACTTCAGCCTCTAGCAAGAATGGTCATTAGTGAGGTAATCTTGCCAATATAGTAGGCCTACTTCTCTACTGCCCACTTCAGCCTCTAGCAAGAATGGTCATTAGTGAGGTAATCTGGGCCAATATAGTAGGCCTACTTCTCTACTGCCCACTTCAGCCTCTAGCAAGAATGGTCATTAGTGAGGTAATCTTGCCAATATAGTAGGCCTACTTCTCTACTGCCCACTTCAGCCTCTAGCAAGAATGGTCATTAGTGAGGTAATCTTGCCAATATAGTAGGCCTACTTCTCTACTGCCAACTTCAGCCTCTAGCAAGCATGGTCATTAGTGAGGTAATCTGGGCCAATATAGTACTTCTCTACTGTCCACTTCAGCCTCTAGCAAGAATGGTCATTAGTGAGGTAATCTTGCCAATATAGTAGGCCTACTTCTCTACTGCCCACTTCAGCCTCTAGCAAGAAGGGTCATTAGTGAGGTAATCTTGCCAATATAGTAGGCCTACTTCTCTACTGCCCACTTCAGCCTCTAGCAAGAATGGTCATTAGTGAGGTAATCTTGCCAATATAGTAGGCCTACTTCTCTACTGCCCACTTCAGCCTCTAGCAAGAATGGTCATTAGTGAGGTAATCTTGCCAATATAGTAGGCCTACTTCTCTACTGCCAACTTCAGTCTCTAGCAAGAATGGTCATTAGTGAGGTAATCTTGCCAATATAGTAGGCCTACTTCTCTACTGCCCACTTCAGCCTCTAGCAAGAATGGTTATTAGTGAGGTAATCTTGCCAATATAGTAGGCCTACTTCTCTACTGCCCACTTCAGCCTCTAGCAAGAATGGTCATTAGTGAGGTAATCTTGCCAATATAGTAGGCCTACTTCTCTACTGCCCACTTCAGCCTCTAGCAAGAATGGTCATTAGTGAGGTAATCTTGCCAATATAGTAGGCCTACTTCTCTACTGCCCACTTCAGCCTCTAGCAAGAATGGTCATTAGTGAGGTAATCTTGCCAATATAGTAGGCCTACTTCTCTACTGCCCACTTCAGCCTCTAGCAAGCATGGTCATTAGTGAGGTATACTTGCCAATATAGTACTTCTCTACTGCCCACTTCAGCCTCTAGCAAGAATGGTTATTAGTGAGGTAATCTTGCCAATATAGTAGGCCTACTTCTGTACTGCCAACTTCAGCCTCTAGCAAGAATGGTCATTAGTGAGGTAATCTTGCCAATATAGTAGGCCTACTTCTCTACTGCCCACTTCAGCCTCTAGCAAGAATGGTCATTAGTGAGGTAATCTTGCCAATATAGTAGGCCTACTTCTCTACTGCCCACTTCAGCCTCTAGCAAGAAGGGTCATTAGTGAGGTAATCTTGCCAATATAGTAGGCCTACTTCTCTACTGCCCACTTCAGCCTCTAGCAAGAATGGTCATTAGTGAGGTAATCTTGCCAATATAGTAGGCCTACTTCTCTACTGCCAACTTCAGCCTCTAGCAAGCATGGTCATTAGTGAGGTAATCTGGGCCAATATAGTACTTCTCTACTGCCCACTTCAGCCTCTAGCAAGAATGGTCATTAGTGAGGTAATCTTGCCAATATAGTAGGCCTACTTCTCTACTGCCCACTTCAGCCTCTAGCAAGAAGGGTCATTAGTGAGGTAATCTTGCCAATATAGTAGGCCTACTTCTCTACTGCCCACTTCAGCCTCTAGCAAGAATGGTCATTAGTGAGGTAATCTTGCCAATATAGTAGGCCTACTTCTCTACTGCCCACTTCAGCCTCTAGCAAGAATGGTCATTAGTGAGGTAATCTTGCCAATATAGTAGGCCTACTTCTCTACTGCCAACTTCAGCCTCTAGCAAGAATGGTCATTAGTGAGGTAATCTTGCCAATATAGTAGGCCTACTTCTCTACTGCCCACTTCAGCCTCTAGCAAGAATGGTCATTAGTGAGGTAATCTTGCCAATATAGTAGGCCTACTTCTCTACTGCCCACTTCAGCCTCTAGCAAGAATGGTCATTAGTGAGGTAATCTTGCCAATATAGTAGGCCTACTTCTCTACTGCCCACTTCAGCCTCTAGCAAGAATGGTCATTAGTGAGGTAATCTTGCCAATATAGTAGGCCTACTTCTCTACTGCCCACTTCAGCCTCTAGCAAGAATGGTCATTAGTGAGGTAATCTTGCCAATATAGTAGGCCTACTTCTCTACTGCCCACTTCAGCCTCTAGCAAGAATGGTCATTAGTGAGGTAATCTGGGCCAATATAGTAGGCCTACTTCTCTACTGCCCACTTAAGCCTCTAGCAAGAATGGTCATTAGTGAGGTAATCTTGCCAATATAGTAGGCCTACTTCTCTACTGCCCACTTCAGCCTCTAGCAAGAATGGTCATTAGTGAGGTAATCTTGCCAATATAGTAGGCCTACTTCTCTACTGCCCACTTCAGCCTCTAGCAAGAATGGTCATTAGTGAGGTAATCTTGCCAATATAGTAGGCCTATTTCTCTACTGCCCACTTCAGCCTCTAGCAAGAATGGTCATTAGTGAGGTAATCTTGCCAATATAGTAGGCCTACTTCTCTACTGCCCACTTCAGCCTCTAGCAAGCATGATCATTTTGTGAGGTAATCTTGCCAATATAGTAGGCCTACTTCTCTACTGCCCACTTCAGCCTCTAGCAAGCATGGTCATTAGTGAGGTAGTCTTGCCAATATAGTACTTCTCTACTGCCCACTTCAGCCTCTAGCAAGAATGGTCATTAGTAAGGTAATCTTGCCAATATAGTAGGCCTACTTCTCTACTGCCAACTTCAGCCTCTAGCAAGCATGGTCATTAGTGAGGTAATATTGCCAATATAGTACTTCTCTACTGCCCACTTCAGCCTCTAGCAAGCATGGTCATTAGTGAGGTAATCTTGCCAATATAGTAGACCTACTTCTCTACTGCCCACTTCAGCCTCTAGCAAGAATGGTCATTAGTGAGGTAATCTTGCCAATATAGTAGGCCTACTTCTCTACTGCCAACTTCAGCCTCTAGCAAGAATGGTCATTAGTGAGGTAATCTTGCCAATATAGTAGGCCTACTTCTCTACTGCCAACTTCAGCCTCTAGCAAGCATGGTCATTAGTGAGGTAATCTTGCCAATATAGTACTTCTCTACTGCCCACTTCAGCCTCTAGCAAGAATGGTTATTAGTGAGGTAATCTTGCCAATATAGTAGGCCTACTTCTCTACTGCCAACTTCAGCCTCTAGCAAGAATGGTCATTAGTGAGGTAATCTTGCCAATATAGTAGGCCTACTTCTCTACTGCCAACTTCAGCCTCTAGCAAGCATGGTCATTAGTGAGGTAATCTTGCCAATATAGTAGGCCTACTTCTCTACTGCCCACTTCAGCCTCTAGCAAGAATGGTCATTAGTGAGGTAATCTTGCCAATATAGTAGGCCTACTTCTCTACTGCCCACTTCAGCCTCTAGCAAGAATGGTCATTAGTGAGGTAATCTTGCCAATATAGTAGGCCTACTTCTCTACTGCCAACTTCAGCCTCTAGCAAGAATGGTCATTAGTGAGGTAATCTTGCCAATATAGTAGGCCTACTTCTCTACTGCCCACTTCAGCCTCTAGCAAGAATGGTCATTAGTGAGGTAATCTTGCCAATATAGTAGGCCTACTTCTCTACTGCCCACTTCAGCCTCTAGCAAGAATGGTCATTAGTGAGGTAATCTTGCCAATATAGTAGGCCTACTTCTCTACTGCCCACTTCAGCCTCTAGCAAGCATGATCATTTTTTGAGGTAATCTTGCCAATATAGTAGGCCTACTTCTCTACTGCCCACTTCAGCCTCTAGCAAGCATGGTCATTAGTGAGGTAGTCTTGCCAATATAGTACTTCTCTACTGCCCACTTCAGCCTCTAGCAAGAATGGTCATTAGTAAGGTAATCTTGCCAATATAGTAGGCCTACTTCTCTACTGCCAACTTCAGCCTCTAGCAAGCATGGTCATTAGTGAGGTAATCTTGCCAATATAGTACTTCTCTACTGCCCACTTCAGCCTCTAGCAAGAATTGGTCATTAGTGAGGTAATCTTGCCAATATAGTAGGCCTACTTCTCTACTGCCAACTTCAGCCTCTAGCAAGCATGGTCATTAGTGAGGTAATCTTGCCAATATAGTAGACCTACTTCTCTACTGCCCACTTCAGCCTCTAGCAAGAATGGTCATTAGTGAGGTAATCTTGCCAATATAGTAGGCCTACTTCTCTACTGCCCACTTCAGCCTCTAGCAAGAATGGTCATTAGTGAGGTAATCTTGCCAATATAGTAGGCCTACTTCTCTACTGCCAACTTCAGCCTCTAGCAAGCATCATGGTCATTAGTGAGGTAATTTTGCCAATATAGTAGGCCTACTTCTCTACTGCCCACTTAAGCCTCTAGCAAGAATGATCATTAGTGATGTAATCTTGCCAATATAGTAGGCCTACTTCTCTACTGCCCACTTCAGCCTCTAGCAAGAATGGTCATTAGTGAGGTAATCTTGCCAATATAGTAGGCCTACTTCTCTACTGCCAACTACAGCCTCTAGCAAGCATGGTCATTAGTGAAGTAATCTTGCCAATATAGTACTTTTCTACTGCCCACTTCAGCCTCTAGCAAGAATGGTTATTAGTGAGGTAATCTTGCCAATATAGTAGGCCTACTTCTCTACTGCCCACTTCAGCCTCAAGCAAGAATGGTCATTAGTGAGGTAATCTTGCCAATATAGTAGGCCTACTTCTCTACTGCCCACTTCAGCCTCTAGCAAGAATGGTCATTAGTGAGGTAATCTTGCCAATATAGTAGGCCTACTTCTCTACTGCCAACTTCAGCCTCTAGCAAGCATGGTCATTAGTGAGGTAATCTTGCCAATATAGTACTTCTCTACTGCCCACTTCACCCTCTAGCAAGAATGGTTCTTAGTGAGGTAATCTTGCCAATATAGTAGGCCTACTTCTCTACTTCCAACTTCAGCCTCTAGCAAGAATGGTCATTAGTGAGGTAATCTTGCCAATATAGTAGGCCTACTTCTCTACTGCCAACTTCAGCCTCTAGCAAGCATGGTCATTAGTGAGGTAATCTTGCCAATATAGTAGGCCTACTTCTCTACTGCCCACTTCAGCCTCTAGCAAGAATGGTCATTAGTGAGGTAATCTTGCCAATATAGTAGGCCTACTTCTCTACTGCCCACTTCAGCCTCTAGCAAGAATGGTCATTAGTGAGGTAATCTTGCCAATATAGTAGGCCTACTTCTCTACTGCCCACTTCAGCCTCTAGCAAGAATGGTCATTAGTGAGGTAATCTTGCCAATATAGTAGGCCTACTTCTCTACTGCCCACTTCAGCCTCTAGCAAGAATGGTCATTAGTGAGGTAATCTGGGCCAATATAGTAGGCCTACTTCTCTACTGCCCACTTCAGCCTCTAGCAAGAATGGTCATTAGTGAGGTGATCTTGCCAATATAGTAGGCCTACTTCTCTACTGCCAACTTCAGCCTCTAGCAAGAATGGTCATTAGTGAGTTAATCTTGCCAATATAGTAGGCCTACTTCTCTACTGCCAACTTCAGCCTCTAGCAAGAATGGTCATTAGTGAGGTAATCTTGCCAATATAGTAGGCCTACTTCTCTACTGCCCACTTCAGCCTCTAGCAAGAATGGTCATTAGTGAGGTAATCTTGCCAATATAGTAGGCCTACTTCTCTACTGCCCACTTCAGCCTCTAGCAAGAATGGTCATTAGTGAGGTAATTTGGCAATATAGTAGGCCTACTTCTCTACTGCCCACTTCAGCCTCTAGCAAGCATGATCATTTTGTGAGGAAATCTTGCCAATATAGTAGGCCTACTTCTCTACTGCCCACTTCAGCCTCTAGCAAGAATGATCATTAGTGAGGTAATCTTGCCAATATAGTAGGCCTACTTCTCTACTGCCAACTTCAGCCTCTAGCAAGCATGGTCATTAGTGAGGTAATCTTGCCAATATAGTAGGCCTACTTCTCTACTGCCCACTTCAGCCTCTAGCAAGAATGGTCATTAGTGAGGTAATCTTGCCAATATAGTAGGCCTACTTCTCTACTGCCAACTTCAGCATCTAGCAAGAATGGTCATTAGTGAGGTAATCTTGCCAATATAGTAGGCCTACTTTTCTACTGCCCACTTCAGTCTCTAGCAAGAATGGTCATTAGTGAGGTAATCTTGCCAATATAGTAGGCCTACTTCTCTACTGCCAACTTCAGCCTCTAGCAAGCATGGTCATTAGTGAGGTAATCTTGCCAATATAGTAGGCCTACTTCTCTACTGCCCACTTCAGCCTCTAGCAAGAATGGTCATTAGTGAGGTAATCTTGCCAATATAGTAGGCCTACTTCTCTACTGCCCACTTCAGCCTCTAGCAAGAATGGTCATTAGTGAGGTAATCTTGCCAATATAGTAGGCCTACTTCTCTACTGCCAACTTCAGCCTCTAGCAAGCATGGTCATTAGTGAGGTAATATTGCCAATATAGTACTTCTCTACTGCCCACTTCAGCCTCTAGCAAGAATGGTCATTAGTGAGGTAATCTTGCCAATATAGTAGGCCTACTTCTCTACTGCCCACTTCAGCCTCTAGCAAGAATGGTCATTAGTGAGGTAATCTTGCCAATATAGTAGGCCTACTTCTCTACTGCCCACTTCAGCCTCTAGCAAGAATGGTCATTAGTGAGGTAATCTTGCCAATATAGTAGGCCTACTTCTCTACTGCCCACTTCAGCCTCTAGCAAGAATGGTCATTAGTGAGGTAATCTTGCCAATATAGTAGGCCTACTTCTCTACTGCCCACTTCAGCCTCTAGCAAGAATGGTCATTAGTGAGGTAATCTTGCCAATATAGTAGGCCTACTTCTCTACTGCCAACTTCAGCCTCTAGCAAGCATGGTCATTAGTGAGGTAATATTGCCAATATAGTACTTCTCTACTGCCCACTTCAGCCTCTAGCAAGAATGGTCATTAGTGAGGTAATCTTGCCAATATAGTAGGCCTACTTCTCTACTGCCCACTTCAGCCTCTAGCAAGAATGGTCATTAGTGAGGTAATCTTGCCAATATAGTAGGCCTACTTCTCTACTGCCCACTTCAGCCTCTAGCAAGAATGGTCATTAGTGAGGTAATCTTGCCAATATAGTAGGCCTACTTCTCTACTGCCAACTTCAGCCTCTAGCAAGCATGGTCATTAGTGAGGTAATCTTGCCAATATAGTAGGCCTACTTCTCTACTGCCCACTTCAGCCTCTAGCAAGAATAATCATTAGTGAGGTAATCTTGCTAATATAGTAGGCCTACTTCTCTACTGCCCACTTCAGCCTCTAGCAAGAATGGTCATTAGTGAGGTAATCTTGCCAATATAGTAGGCCTACTTCTCTACTGCCAACTTCAGCCTCTAGCAAGCATGGTCATTAGTGAGGTAATCTTGCCAATATAGTAGGCCTACTTATCTACTGCCCACTTCAGCCTCTAGCAAGAATGGTCATTAGTGAGGTAATCTTGCCAATATAGTAGGCCTACTTCTCTACTGCCAACTTCAGCCTCTAGCAAGCATAGTTGTTGCGAAGTATAGACAATTGTATTTTTCTTTCTCCTAACTCTGTTTTTTTTTAAATTTCCTCTAGTCGTAGTACTTGTACGGGGCGAGAGTGTCTTGTAGTTTTTGTTTTGAATTGTTTTGCTACGTCACAAAATCCGGTGACATCTATTGGTCATTCTTTTGTCTTGAGGCAGTTCACCCTCTTTGGTTGAAACGGACGGTGTGTTGGCCCGTAAAACGTTCTTTGTCTGTACTAGTTTCTCGGACTTATTATTCAGTAGGATTTTTGGGACCCCTGTTTAGGGTGAGTTATTCGTTTGTGATATCTATTATTGTATGTTGTATGAGGTTGTCACTATTTCTATTTCTAGTGTAGAAGTTGAGAGTATTGTGTTTATTTCGTTTATAGGGTGCCAGTGTTGGAGTTGTGGGCATCGCTTGCCGTCTCAGAAATATATATTACAGTTTTTCAGTGTCATTGTTCAATTGGCGATCATCTGAGGTCTAACTTTACTATTACCGAGGTTGGCAGTTTTGTGACGCCAGTCGGTCAGAGTCTGGTGGACTATGTAACCAGGGTGACAAGTTGATAGCCGTAGCAAAGGTGCTTAAATTAATTATTGAATAATATCTTTATATATACCTATTATATATATATATATATCTAATATATATATTGTCTATTTATCATCCTCATTGTACATACACATATATCAGTTTCATACAATTAAATTCATTTATTTTTGTTGTTATTTAAACTATTCACCTAGTTGGTTACTGTATGTACAACTGTGTGTGAGTGATGTTCTTGTCAGGTTGAACCCCGGGACCTTAATAGTATACGGTTAGTTAACAACCCAAATAAATCCTAAACCTGACAAATGGGGGCTCAGAGTCCGGCTGTGACTACTAGGTCATAGATTCATTTCTTATCTCGTCTTGTTATCTTATAAAATAATAAAAAAAAAAATATCTACTGCCTAATACCCCTTTATTTCATTTATATTTGATGTTTCTGGGTACAATTTGCTGAAGAAAAAAAATTGTTTGTGTACTTCTCATAATTGTTTGGACATGTACCGGTACATCAAAAGTAGCAGATGCTTGAAACATTGTTAAATTTATCATTAATTTGTTTGAATTCACCACTATATTAGTATATGTGTTGATTGTTGATATTGAGGATTGTACCAATGCTAAATTCATCATTGATGATTTTGAACTCATCATCATATGACTATAGGTGTTGGTATTGTGATTTATAGTCATTTATTTAATTTTTTCTTTCATGTAATTTTGTGCTTCACTTATGACCGAGTGACGAGTGTCTTCTCGCTCTCGACAACAGACAAGTGTGTGGGGATTGACCGTTGATACCGGTGTTAGAGGCCATCGTTCCTGTATTGGTGTGTTGGAAGTCCCTGTAGCAGCTGGCAGGACAGTCAGGGGATGTGCGGTACAAGAATATCTAGACAGGCTTGACAAGAGTTTCCAGGGAATGAAAGATGACGACGACCTCCTAGCTTACCTAACACACTTTGAGGCCGTTGCAGCAAGGTGCAAAATAGAGAGAAAAGAGTGGTCCTTGCTGTTGTCATATAAACTGACCACCGCACTCAGAAACTTCATGCTAAGGGACAGTCTGTTCCTTAGCGAGAATTATGAAGAGGTCAAGACTGCACTTCTTCGCCATGCAGATATCAACGCGGAAACCTGCCGCAAAAGATTCCATCTCGTGAGACCAAGCCAAAACGACTTTAGGAGATATGTAACAGAATTGAGAACAGCATTAGACAATTGGTGCAAGATGGCCGAAGTCGGTAAAACAGTGGAGGAGTTAAAAGATCTGTTGATCAAGGATAGGATCTTAGAAAGTGTTTCGAGTGACGTATACAGGCAACTAGTTTTGAGCAAGCACAGAACAGTAGATAATATGCTAGAAGTTATAGAAGGATTTAAGGTAGCTGGTTCTGATGTGTCTATTTGTAAGGAAGAAAGTGTGCATGTTGCGGCAGCGTGTCGTGAGCCTGTGAGAAATAGAAATCCAGGGATTGAGAGAAACTTAATTATTTGTTTTAAGTGCAAGAGGGGAGGCCACAAAGCGTCAGAATGCCCTCAACGTTCGCAACTTAATTCTAGTCCTGCTTCTGATGTTAGATATAGGAACGCACCCACAATCTCCACTAACACACAAAGGCCCAGTAGAAATGCATCACAAGGTCGCTACCAAAGGCAGTTTGATGGTAACGGTCGAAGAATCCGCGGCAATAGTGTTGGGAGACAAAGTTATGCTACATACGACAATTCTTACAATAACAGGCACAGTAGAACGGGTGGTACTGGGGCATACCAAAAACAGAGATCAAGGCCTAGGAGGTTCTTATAGATGACTGAGTGGTCCTCACAATATTCAAAATTGTGGAAATTGTACTTTAGGGAAAGGAGATGAGTATTTTTCCCCCTGTAAGAGAAAAACTTTTTCATATGTGGATAAGACATTACGTGATAAGGCTGTGGGTAAGCTGAAGTTTGAAAAGGGGAGAGTAAATGGGATGAGTGTGTCTGTTCTGAAAGATTCTGGTTCGAGTGTTATAGGAATTAGAAGTTCATTAGTTGGTGAGAAAGATATGATTCCTGGTACTTAAAATTAAAACTTGTTGATGGGACAGTGAGGGATTATCCATTGGCTTGTGTAAGTATTGAGTCGGATTACATTGTCGGTAAATATGGCGTAGCTTGCTTTAAAGATCCGGTTGCAGATTTAATTCTTGGGAATGTTGACAGTAATGTGAGTCGTGAGTTTAATTGCTCAGCAGTAACTAGGTCAATGACAAATAATGAGATTGATGGCGGCACTGTGATTGTGGAGTATTGGAAGAATGTCGAGATGTGTTAGGTACAAGCGAAGAATTTTTATGTGAACAGTTTAGTGACCCGTCTTTTAAAGATCTATGGGAGCGACATGTGGACAATTGTGTAGATAATAAAAAGAATGGAAGTGTGGAATATAAAGTGTTTGATAGACTATTGTACAGAGTGTTTAGGGGAAAGTTTGGTGATTAAGAAAGACAGTTAGTTGTACCTTCAGCTAAGAGAGAAATTGTGTTGAAAACTGCTCATGAGAGTTGGCAGGGCATTTGTCATTAAGAAAGACTAAAAGTAAAATCTACAAATATTTTTTCTGGCAAGGTTTAGATCGAGACATAAAAGAGTTTGTGAGGTCGTGTGATATTTGTCAGAAAGCTAGGATGCCACGTCGTTGTGACAGAGTGGAACTTGGTCGAATGAATGTTGTTACCATTCCGTTTTATAAAGTTGCAACAGATATTATTGGGCCATTGGAGATAACTGACAATAAGAATAGGTATATTTTAACAGTAGTAGATGTTGCTACGAGATGGCCAGAAGCAATACCTCTGAAACACAGAAACAGTTATCGAAGTACTAACTAGTATTTTTTGTAGAATTGGGTTACCGACTGAAATTTTAAGTGATCAAGGCCCACAGTTTACTTCGGAATTGTACAATCAGGTCTGTAATTTTTTCTGTCAAACCAGTGCATTCTATCATCTACCACCCGAGCTCTAATGGGATGGTTGAACGACTTAATTCTTCTTTAAAATCCTTTCTAAGGAAAGTGTATCAGGATAGCCCTTGTGATTGGGACCGGAAAGTGAATGCAGCACTGTTCGCCTACCGAGAGGTTTCTAACGAAACAACGGGAGTATCACCATTTGAGCTTGTCTACGGAAGACAAATGAGGGGCCCTTTGGCTATCTTAAAGCAAGTGTTCGTAAATAAAGAAGAGGAAAATGGGTACAAGAATGTATTCAGTTATTTACTGGATTTGAAGACAAGATTATCTGAGGTGACTGCTATTGCTAATTTCAACAGTAAGGCAAACAGAAATAAATACAAGAAACAATATGACAAATACTCAGCGAGGCGTGACATAAATGTGGATGACTGTGTTTTGGTCCTCAAACCATACAGAGACAGTAAACTGTCCGTGTTTTGGCAGGGCCCGTATAAGGTTCTAAACAAGATTTCAAAATTTAATTATGTTATCCAGAAAGAGAATAAGACAAAGATTTATCATATAAACAGACTTATGAAATACCATTGTAGGGTAAAGAAGGGAGATAACCTAATTGTTGCAGATGAAAATAGAAATGAACTTTTGTCAGCAAATATGGTTTCAGTTGTAGGGGAGGAAGACGCTGCTGAGCATGATGAATATAATGATGATATGCTACCTAACATTCCAACGCTAGAAAGTACGCAGAAAGAGAAGATTCACGAGGATGTCTTCACACAGGTCAAAATTAACCCAAATTTGAACCATATGCAAAAGATGCAAGTAAATGAAATTTTAACAGAGTATAGAGACATTATATCCAATGTTCCTGGCAGGGCCTCTGTCGAAAAGTTTAAAATTAAATTGATTGATAAGAAGCCTATAGCTCTGAAACCATATGCGGTGCCCATTCATATGAAAGAGAAAGTGAAGCAAGAAATCGACAACATGTTAGAATTGGGAATTATAGGGCCGACGGACTCCCCTTATGCAGCGCCAGTTGTTATAATTAAGAAGAAAGATGGAACACTCCGCCCTTGTATAGATTTTAGAAAATTAAATAATATTACTGAAATACCTGCTGAGGTAATTCCTGAACAAGAAGATTTGTTTAATATGCTGTATAAAGCCAAGTACTTTACATTGGTGGACCTAACAAAGGGTTACTGTGGCAAATTCCGATCAGTGAAACGAGCAAACCTTTCACAGCGTTTAAGAGTCCTTGGGGAGCATTATACGTTCCACTACTTACCCTTTGGGTTGAGCGGTGCTCCAAGTCATTTTAATAAGGTTGTTAAGAGTATGCTAAGGGGAGTAGAAAATGTATTGTTCTACTTCGACGACATTTGTATTTTCAGTGAAGACTGGGAATCACACTTGAAAAGTGTCAGAAATGTTTTTTGCGCTCTAAGAGAGAACGGCTTTACACTAAAACCAGATAAACTTGAGGTTGGCTACACTAGTGTTAAATTTCTGGGTCATAATGTGGGACAGGGAGTTATCAAACCTGATCCTAGCAATGTAAAAAAGATCATGGAGTTTAAAACACCCACTACAAAGAAAGAAATACGTAGTTTGATTGGTCTGATAAATTATTACAGCAAATTTATTCCGAGTTACGCGGATTTAGTATTCCCCTTTACAGAATTACTACGTCGGGGCAAGTCTATAAGAGTGGACTGGAACTATGAGTGTGCGGAGGCATTGAATAGAGTGCAGACTTGTCTGAGTAAGTATCCTATTCTTCGTTTACCTGACCCTTCTCCATCTTTTTTTCTTTAGACCGATGCTTCAGATAAAGGAATTTCTAATATATTCTCTGTCAGTGTATCAAAGGTGTGTTACATCCCATAAAGTACGTAAGCCGTAAGTTGTTGCCTCGGGAGCAGAAGTACTCTATTATTGAACGGGAAGGATTAGCCATAGTATATTCTGTTAAGAAACTGGACAGGTATTTAGCAGGTAAAAGATTTCACCTGCTGACTGATCACAAGGCCTTATAGTATCTCAGGAGCACAAACTTTACAAACGCACGCATCACAAGATGGGCATTGATGCTACAAAACTACTCCTTTGACGTTGCCCATGTAAAGGGAGAGAACAATCTGCTGGCTGATCTTTGTTCAAGATTGATATAGACTTCCATCCTCCATTTATATAATGTTTCTATGTGTTATAACATTTGAACTTGTGTTTTATATTATGCAAATGATTCTAATTTCAAGAATATAATATATATTTATTTACCATGATTATTATTTGGTATATTATATTAATGTTGTAATGTAAATATGATTTTGTAATATAACTTGGTTCTTGGCCCAAGTTGATATGGGTCACCTTAAAAGTCAACCAACTTTTCTTTGTTATTGGAATTTTTATCTTGTCGTGTATTGTCTCCTTGGTTCACTAATTGGTGACTCCCCGTCATTTTTTTTCTTCCATTATTACAATTTGAAATGTGACATAGAGGCACTTCTTTTTGTTCTTCCTTGTTCTTTCTACAAAGTTTTGTCTTCGAAAGGATTTTTGATTACTGGCATTTCTTTCAAAATTTCCAGTTCGTCGAGGAGGGGGGATGTCGCGTAGTATAGACAAGTGTCTTTTTCTTTCTCCTAACTCTTGTTGTTTTTTTTTATTTCCTCTAGTCGTAGTACTGGGCGAGAGTGTCTTGTATTTTTTTGTTTTGAATTGTTTTGCTACGTCACAAAGTCGGTGACATCTATTGGTCATTCTTTTGTCATGAGGCAGTTCAGCCTCTTTGGTTGAAACGGACGGTGTGTTGGCCCGTAAAACGTTCTTTGTCTGTACTAGTTTCTCGGACTTATTATTCAGTAGGATTTTTGGGACCCCTGTTTAGGGTGAGTTATTCGTTTGTGAGGTAATCATACTAACATAGCACTTCTCTACTGCCCACTTCAGCCTCTAGTAAGCATGGTCATTTGTGAGGTAATCTTGCCAATATATGTCCATTATTTAGCAAAGATACCTTTGATGGAATCGTTCGAGAAGCTGTAGTTGCCCCCTACCCAGGTCTCAGAGCCACGCACCAAGTGTGATGAGAACTACTGCTTTATAGACATGTATCTTCGTTAGCAGACGAAGAGCAAGAGACCTGCTGCCTCTTACTTGGGAGAAACCAAAAAAAGTTTCAATTCACGCAAGCTGAAGAACTATTATTTATTTTATGTTAACACACATACACACACACATGCAAAACATCAACATGCATAATCTATTAATATTTATTATTTGAACATTGTGCCTTGAGTCAGCAGAGTCAACAGAATTAAAATGTCCAGCGCCAAAACGTTGAAACGACCATTATGCCAAAATCGCGGTAGTAAAAACGTAGGCAACTGTCTCTTTTTAAACTGCACACCAATCTTTAGTTTATATAACTACTCGTTATAAACTGCACACCAATCTTAGTTTATAGAAGTACTAGCCAGATATGACCCGCGGCTTGCGGGCCTTAGTTTGGGTAGGCTTATTTAAAGTACTTTAGATTGATTTTAGATAAATGTAAAACATGGAGAATGCTCCCTTCACATTTTTTATTTTGCCACGAAAATAAAAGTAGAGTGTGAACGTGGATTTACCCGTTCAGACGACATATTCGTAGCAAAATAAAATACTGTGAAAACAGATTTACCCGATTTGTTGAAAAGTTTCGTTTTTTAATAGAGATACAATTCGGTACTTTTAGTCTATTTTTTTAGGGCCCTCCCGTTGTTGTAGGTACATTAAACATACACTACGGTCTCCACCATGATCTAAGGAACATTTATGCCAAGTTTTATCAAGATTGGTCAAACGGTTTTGATTTCTATGCGAAACATACATACATACATACATACATACATATATATATATATATATATATATATTGTTATGACTCTACATTGCGCACTGTCATTTGGCGCGACATTGTGTACCAGAGGACTCGCTAGAGAACAGAGGAAGGAAGATAGCCGATGATTAGCGATGTAAACAAGAAGGCCTGAGGTGTGATTCTAAGTTTGGCTCTAGATGTAGTTTATAATTGATTATTAAACGTTCTGTTTTATATCCCTTTCGTTGAGGTTAATTGCTAAGTTATATCAATTGGTGTCAGAAGTGGGATCCTCAACGAAAGTGGGAACAAGGTCTTGGTACACGACCGTTACAACATTTTCTTTTCGGATAACCCAACGTGAGAAAGATACGGGATGGCGTCAACAAAAACACTTGGTCAGCTTTCGTTGATAGAACTTAGACGAGAACTCAGATGCAGAGAGCTGAAGGTAAGCGGCAACAAAGAGGCGCTCATGGAGCGTCTGAAGCAAAGCATCAAAGATGATGAACAGGATCCGGATACCTATTTATTCGAAATAGAACCCGATACCGGGGAGATTTGGAAATCGATGAAAGGTGAATTAGGTAACAAACTTAGCTCTATAGAATCCGTTGTGTTTGGATTGAAAAAGGATATCGACGATTACAAACAGCAATTAAGAAATGAGGTAGCTGAGTTAAGGTCCCAAATGGTGGGAGATGTTGATTCTAAAATTCAACAATTACGAAATGGAATGAAGGCGGAGCTGCAAAAGAAACAAGATGCGGGGGCCACTGTGACTGAGATGACGGGAAAGGTTAAACCACTGGTGTTTGACGGCTCTGTGTCTTGGTCGGCGTATCGATTACAATTCGAGGCGGCAGAGAGGGCAACTGGTCTCATGTTGGCACTCAGAGGCAAGGCGGCCGAATTGTTACAGACTATGACGGATCGGACAGACTACGATGCCATGGTCAAAACAATAGAACTACGATACGGCAATGAACACCTGCAGGAAGTTTTCAGGATGCAATTAAAGAATCGACAACAGAAAAACGGAGAGACATTACAGGAATTAGCAGCAGACGTAGAACGTCTCGCCCGTCTTGCTTACCCATCGGCAACACAAGAATTTTTGGATGTTCTGGTCACAGATGCTTTCATAGATGGAGTGCGAGATTCGGAACTTAAGAAAGCCATCCGAATAAGCGGAAAACGGAAAATCAACGAAGCCCTCATCTATGCCCTGTCCTACGAGGCGGCCGAAGTTTCAGCGAGGAACATACACTATTGTCGGACGTTAAATGTGGCGGAAGAGGAGGATCTGCTAAGGCTGATTCGAAGAATGGTGGAAAAGACTTTAAATGAACGGGAACATTATCAGACCTCAAGGCGTAGTAAAAAGACCTTTTGTTGTTGGAATTGTAACACTCCAGGTCATTTACGGAGGAATTGTAACATGTTGTTCCAAGGCCAAGGCTGTGCATCGGAACGTCAACCGCTACGATTCTACGGGCTTAGAGAGCAAGAACTGGCTGCCCAGAAAATAGAAACTCCGAGAATAAAGACTCCTTTCAGAGTGTTAGAACAAAGCAGAACCTTGAGAGTGCAGGGAAAGATTATAGGTTCCTCTTGGACACAGGGGCTACGCGGTCGATAGTTGGACCCAGTCTGATTGGTGATCAGGAAATAATACGAGTGAATGGCTACACTATTAAAACGGCAGGTGGCGAACTGTTACCTATATTAGGACAGATACGTCTTAACTTTGAAATAGGAAGTGAACCATTTAGTCATGATTTTCTGATCGCTAATGTTGTCGACGATTGCATCCTTGGTCTGGATTTTATGCAGGAATTCGGTTTATCTCTAAACATTGGAAGTGGAACTGTACAATCTGGACACATAGAGTTCCCATTGCTTGATGGTGGTGTGGAAGGCGTTGAGGTGAAACGAATCGAACATACGACCATACCAAAATGGTCTAATCTGTCAGTAAACATGTATCATAAAAGAGACAAACTGAAATGGAACAAACTGGAAGGCCAGCTACATCCTAGAAGAGCGGAGATTGAAACATCAACCAATCATTGTTGGGGCTATACGGGTAGTTACAAGGAAAGTGTTGGTGGTGGCAGCGCCGTCGATGATCATAATGACAAATCAGATGCATCTAGCTTTCAAGATAAAGAAAGTGGCAACCTTTTCAACGATAAGCGCAGACCCGAAAAGAAAACGCTAGATGAAGAAACTAGAGGAGCGACCTATAGTGAAACTATTGCTTTCGATGTCCTTGATTATGAGTGCTTCAATGGGCATGATCTAATCAGACAACGTTGGGTCTGTGTCCAATACTCCTGTTTGGCTACCAGTACTAACTGCAGACAGAAATTTAATAAGAACTGTACGGGCGGCACCTCGAATGAACAATGCAAATACCAGAAAAACCATCAACAGGTCTGGACTTGACAAACGTGTGTATGTCTGACTTCACAAAGCAGAGTAAAAGATGAATCAATTCCAGCGGAAACTGGACACTGATGATGTGGTTAATGGACATGTGTAGAAAGGCTGGAGATGGCTGAGAATGACAGTGTGTTTATGACCTGACCTCCAACTTTCTTGCCAGAACTTCATCTGCACTGACAATTCTTCAGCCCTGTCGAAAATCTGGTCATGTTCGGGACGAACATAACTAAGGAGGGGGCAGTGTTATGACTCTACATTGCGCACTGTCATTTGGCGCGACATTGTGTATCAGAGGACACGCTAGAGAACAGAGGAAGGAAGATGGCCGATGATTAGAGATGTAAACAAGAAGGCCTGAGATGTGATTCTAAGTTTGGCTCTAGATGTAGTTTATAATTGATTATTAAACGTTCTGTTTTATATCACTTTCGTTGAGGTCAATTGCTAAGTTATAGCAATATATACATGCATACATTCTATTACATACATACATACATACATACATACATACTTATCTTATATAATACAGACGTTACTTCAAAAAAGATGATTACGCGTCATGCATTTAGTCATGCATATTAACCAATGACTTAAATTCTGCCAAGTCACTGGTTTTCCTGGCTAGCTCAGGCAACCCATTCCATGCTCTAATAGCACTAGGGAAGGAGTATTTGTACAAATTTGTCCTAGCATATGGGACGAGGAATGTGCCTTTATCTTTGTGTCTTTCTGAGTATTTTATTAAGTTTTGTTTTTGTATTTGAAGATTATGGTTCAGTGTTTTATGTATAATTGCTACTTTACTTTTGAGTCTTCTGTTCTGAAGACTTTCTAAATTTAGTGATTTTACTAATGGTGTTACTCTAGTCAAATGTGAATATTCATTTGTTATGAATCTCACTGCTCTATTTTGTGTCTGTTTCAGTTTCTTAATGTTTTCTCGAGTTGAGGGGTCCCAAACAGAGGATGCATATTCTATTATTGGCCTAACCAAGGTTAAATAACATTTTAGTTTTATGTTCTTATTTGATTTATAGAAATTTCTTTTAATAAATCCTTATGCTTTGTTTGATTTTTTTATAGTTTGATCAATATGTGGACTCCATGACAGTTTTTCATTTATACATACATACATACATGTACAAACATACATACATACATACATACATACATACATACATACATACATACATACATACATACATGTACAAACATACATACATACATACATACATGTACAAACATACATACATACATACATACATACATACATGTACAAACATACATACATACATACATACATACATACATACATACATACATACATGTACAAACATACATACATACATACATACATGTACAAACATACATACATACATACATACATACATACATGTACAAACATACATAGGCCTACATACACATTACTTTGTTCTCTATATTATAAAAAAAAAAGTTTTGCATGGCTTTTCGTTGTTGATTTTTTTTTATTTTTTGTGGTTATAAAATTCTTTCACTAAATATTATTTTACTTTTTTATTTAATTTACTATCGCTAAACGTTTTCATAGTGAAGAGCAATATCATAGGTATAGAGTCTCTACCAGAGCCGGATTAGAGGTATGGAGGCACTGGCGGATCCAGGGGGGGGGGGGGGGGGTAGGGGCGATCGAATTCACAAAATTTGTATGCGAATTTATTACTTATGTTAATAATATATACTAATTATTTATATTTCAACCTATTTTTAGATTATTTCGCCCCCCCCCCCTCTAGTATGTTGGCCAATTTGGTGGGGTCGGAAGGGGGCGATGGTATCAATCAGGCCCCCCCCTACACTTTCGAGTGTGGGGGGGGGGGGGGAGCGGTCCAATTTATTTGTAGAAATCACAGCTTGCTAACAGTATCAATTAAATATCTATATGATTATAACTTGTTATTGATATTTTAACCGATCTTTATATATTGCCGATTCCCCTATTAGCCGATTTGGTGGGGTGGGGGGGGGGATCGAATACCTCTACTGCCCTTCCAACCTAAACACTTTGAGTGGGGGGGGGGGGGGCGGTTCGTTTTTATGTAGAAATCATAGTTTGTGAACAAAATTAGTTGAATTAATATATACATTTTATATTATGTCGCTCCACTTCTGGTATCTTAGCCGATTCGGTGGGGTTGGGAGTGGGCGATTGCATGTACTGCCCTCCTCACTCTAGCCCTCTGAGTTGGGGGGGCGGTCCTATTTTTATGGAGAATCATAGTTTGTGAACAAAATTAGTTGAATATCTATATAATATAAACTACGAATTGATATGTGACCCATTGTATATTATGTCGTACCACACTCCAATCTCAAATTGTATCATTAGTAAATTTAAATGAAAAAGGGTTGTACCAGGTGGGAGGGGCGATACATGCAATTGCATTTCCCCCATCGCACAATTCAATACTTTTTCTTTTTGTATTATAGTTCAGAAATTACAAAATTTAAAAAATCTGTCACTAATATAATTTATATATACTATTAATTAAATTCTTATATCGAGTCTCCCCACCCCTATTCTTTAAAGCCAAATGCAAACTTTAGCAGAAATTATGAAAGGAGCGAGTATTAATGTTTTCACTCTACCGCCCCTCCCATTTCCAAACAGAGTTTATGTAATTCCACATGAATTTATCATAATTATTTTAAGAAGGACTTTGCATTGGAAAAGTTAGAATTCAAACGAAATTTTTCAGTATAAGAGTCATGATTGAAATGAGTTATAAACCCAAATTACAATTTCATAGTAGCCTTTTCCCAACCTTTACTCAATCTGATATTTTTCTAGTTAAATAAATTTGGGACTCACAATTTATACTTCAATTTTCTTGAATATTATTTATGGAATTTATTTTTTTCGGCGGCGATCCTCAAATCCAAAATCTAAATATTTGGGGTATCTTATCTTTTCAAGGAACACATCGGTTTTATTCGCAATGTATTAGGGTCCTATAAATTCATATTAGAATATTTTTCAAGTACATTATTCAAAAGGTCCTTTTTTAATAGTATGAATAGTGAGCTTTGGGGAAGGAGAATGCGTTTCTGCAGTAAAGAATGCAAGAAAATGCTTTTGGCGTCGGGGCTTCGCCCCGAACTCCATTGATGAATAATGAGCTGTAGATGTCAGGAGAATGCGTTTCTGCAATGAAGAATGCAAGAAAACGCTTTTGGCGTCGAGGCGTCGCTCCGAACTCCATTTATGAATAATGAGCTGTACTTGTCAGGAGAATGTGTTTCTGCAGTGAAGAATGCAAGAAAACGCTTTTGGCGTCGGGGCTTCGCCCCGAACTCCATTGATGAATAATGAGCTGTAGATGTCAGGAGAATACGTTTCTGCAGTGAAAAAAAGCAGGAAAACGCTTTTGTCGTCGGAGCTTCGCCCCGAACCCAACAATAGAACCTTATAGAGCTGCCCCAGTTTTGTTTTTCGTCGAAGGTTGAAAAATACTGCTTTTTTTATTCTCATATATATATATATATATATTACAAACAAATGATGGAGTACAAAGTTGAGTTCCATATTGACATGTTTATTCCCATGATGAGTCGTATTAGATCTCACGAAAAGACTATTCAAATAGTTGATAATAAAATAAGGTATTGGGGCTTAGAGCTTTTAGAATAACTTCAAATGAAGCCGCATACAAAAGCGTGCACTTGAAGTTAGTAGGGCACACATTTTTTCTTGTCTTCATTCAACATGTCATTATTAAGGATAGTTTTCTTCCTCATCTATCGATGACCCTGGGGAAGACGGCAAACTTGCCAAAGGCTTCTCTTGAAATGTGGTTCGAGAAATGGGAGGCAACTGTCGAAATGGGCGAGGTTGCATGAGTTGCGCCACTTTCGAAGTTTCGTTAGAGCCACTGCTCATAGGCGAATGTTTTTGCCTTATGTCACAAATGTTGGATACTATGATGTTGGATCTTGTTGGAGAAAAATGTATTTCGTTATCACTGGAGATTAAGTTACGGCTCGATGATTCAGTGTCCTCTACATCTAGATCTAAATCCGTCTTATAACTCTGAGGTATTTTTAAGTGAAAAGCTGATGTATCATTAGAGTGAGGACTGGTATTTTCGTCACCAGAGTTCTTTACGGCATCAACAGTTAAAACAAACTTATGGCCTGCAAATGTTTCGGGCAAATTCGAAGATCTCGCGGAGTCATCGAACTTGTCTTCTGCCGCCCTTACCGACTCGTTTTTTTCGCAGACGTCACCACTGCCGTGAATGCCAATGGCTGGCAGAACTGATCTCTTTTTGAGTTCCGCTGGACTCTGGTAGGTCATGTCATGACGCTGGAACTCTCGCACAAATCGTATTACCTCATCGGCGTTGGAGTCGCGGCGTTTTTGGCGCGGACCAGGCCTGAACGCTGGAGATATGGCTCTTGTTGGCTTAATAATGTCAGTGTAGTTGTCTCTCTTGGTGTTTGTCCTTTCGGACAACGGTTCCAGAGTTTTTCGAGGCTTCATCTGTATTAGCACTGGGGATTTTCTAATCTCAACTCTTATTGGAAATAGCTAGAGATGAATGTTTAGATCCCAGTATGAAGAAAAATTCATTTCTTTAAAAGAAAACGTCTCTCTTTTCTATAAACAAGCAATCTGGGGAAGAATAAATTTAATTTGTAAACAACCATTCTAGAGTTTTGTTGTATATATTTTTTATGTATCAATACTCATGCTTAGGCGTCTTCACAAATGAGAAAAAAATTAGTTTTCGAATAGCTTTTCTTATTTTATACATTACATAATTATATCTACATACGCTCCTTCATAGCTGAAGATAATTACGTCTTACGCGTAGCCATTTGTCAATCTAGTTGAGCACGTTTGAGACTTAAACTCTGCTAGATCATGTTTTAATGGCTGATTCATGCAACCTGTTTCATGCTCTAATGGCACTAGGGAAGAATTGTATGTAAGTGAAGTAATTTCCTAAGTGGTACTCGAGTTTCCTAGGTTTACATTTAATCTTTAATTTATGGTATAGTAATTTTGGGTCCCTGGCAAAACAAATCGTGATTTGAAGGAGATGTCTTGCAATAAGTTTTAGGTAACCAATCTTCACTGTCAAAAAAAGTGTTTAGGCTAGTGACTTCAGGACAAAGCTTCTCAATTCATGATGAACACTAGAATTTTAACCGCAAAATGATGTCCCTGTGTGCAGCTTTATTTGATTGCTGATATCATAGTAGAGAGAGTAAAGACTTGTTGTGATTGTGCTGGACACTGAACATGATCATTAACTTTCTGATTGTACTTGACACCTGAACATGTTCATTAACCTTTCAACCACAAAAGCGAATGAGCTTATCCTCGCCTGCCTTATACACTATACACTTCTGTTCTAGCCTATAACAAATAAAATGTTTTAGTTTTAACATTAGCTATAAATTATTCTGTTAGTAACACGCTCTGTGTTTGAACGTGACAAGAATATATATTCAGACTTCAAAGAGTATCATATATATATGATATGATATATATATATATATATATATATATATATATATATATATATATATATATATATATATATATATATATATATATGTCATGGGCGGAATTTAGTGACTGATTTTTTTGCTTTGATTCTGTTTATTTTAGGTGTGATTTTAATACTAAACCATCACTTGCCCCAGCGAAAATCAAATCCCCCTCATCTATAAAAAAAAATAATGCAAACGACAATCTCCAAATTCAAAGAGCATAGCCAAGGAAGATTTTGATTTTAAACCCCCCTCCGAAATCTACGATAAATCCCCTCTTCAATATAAGACTATCCATACATAGTCAGCAGATTCTATGAGCGTAGCTAAGAGGGGTTTTGTGTTTAACCCCCTCCTCCCCCCCAGCGGGGTTTAGAGCTAAAAATCACCTTTCAATTTAAAAAAATCAAATTACACACTCAAAATGCTATGAGCATAGCCAAGCCAAGAGTGGTTTTGAGTTTAAACCCTCCCTCCTCTAGAGGACTTTTTTTTAAAGTTTAAAACCCTTCCTGATGGTTTTGAATTTAAATACCCCCATGCAGAGAGTTTTGTGGTTGAAAACCTCTCTTCAAGTTTATTCTAAAGATAACTACAGTCACCAAATTCTATGAGGTTACAAAAGTTTACCAGTGGCTGGACTCCATTAATAAAGTGCTGTGAATAGTCATCTGCCAAAATTGAAAAAGACTAAACGTCGCTCAACAAAGGTGGCTAAGACGGATTTTAGGAGTCAGTTATAGCGATCGGGTCTCAATCAAAGAAATCCTATGCCGAACTGAGAGTCGACCCCTTAGTAAGGTTGTAACAGAGCGTCCCATGAGGTTTTCGGGACATGTTCTCCGAAAAAAGGAATTACGCATAAAATGAGTTGTGATGACATGGAAGCCATTAGGAGGAAAGCGCAAACAGGGACTTCCTAGTACAACTTGGCGCCACACTTTCATGGAGATCCTCAGAGAAGGTGGGAAGAGGCTTCAGACATTGCCAGTGACAGATTTTTGTGAAAGCAGCTTGCCGCCCAATGCGCCGAACGACGCGAGAGGATCTAAGTCAGTAAGAATAGCACATAAGGTTTTTGAAATAAAACTTTTGAGTAGCAGGATAATACACTGTAGATACATCAGAATATGCATTTTGTTGGCTTTTACTACCAGAAATTGTGCTTGGCGCCGGGGCTCAGCCCCGCGCTGGAAGAGCTCACGGCGCTCCCCCAGACCCCTTTGCTGGCAATGGCGGGGAGTCTATAATTTTTCCACATCTCCAGGAAGAACCCATTTTAGAGAACAATACACGTCTTCCGAAAGAATAAAGGGTCAGAATATAATAAAGATAAATTATGTACACACACACACGCTCACACATTTGCGAAAAAAAATCCTGGCTACGCCCATGATATATATATACAGATAAATTGACGTATAAAAAGACATTACTTCATTAATTGTCCGTGTCTGACCAAGCGCAAGCGTGACACATTCCTTAATGCCTTAGTAGATAGACTTTTCGCCCGCCCTCTCCCCCCCCCTTTTTTTTCCTTTCTAAAATGACAAATCTCTGTGAGAAGGGAGCAAGGCTCCGAAAGTGATTTCTGAAAGTGGGAAACACTGAACTGAATGTTGAGACCCCAGCGTGACGCAAAGTGATTTCTGAAAGTGGGAAACACTGAACTGAATGTTGAGACCCCAGCGTGACGCAAAGTGATTTCTGAAAGTGGGAAACACTGAACTGAATGTTGAGACCCCAGCGTGACGCAAAGATAAACATTGATTAGGGATAGTTGTGCTGGCATAGAGTTGGTATTCAGGGTAGGTTTTTTTTTTTCATATCTTTGGTACATAATGTCTATTGAAAAGTCCCACCAGAAGATTAATCTTACCTGGCACAGTGACAGTGAGGTTCAGGAGTTCTCACAATATTGTGCTACTAGGGGCATAGCTTATTGTTCGCATGTTTTATGTAGGTCAACTTACACACTAGCTAGAGGTCATTTTTCTATTTCGATTAATTTGATTGACTTTTTTGTGCAGCCATTATAAAACCATAAATAAATGTTTGGTCTATTGTTGATGTTAACTTTATAATAGTAATGATCTTATTTACTCCTTCGATTAAAGACTTTATCATTTACATAAAGATTGTCTGCTTTTATTTATTAAGTTTTATTTTCTCTCAATCTCTGACAGCACCTTCAAAACTCTCCCAATATTTTCGTTTTAATCGAAAAATTTTCTTCATTAAATTACATTATATTCATAAATTTAAAAAAAGAAAGCCTTAGCTCTGGAAAAAAAGCGTGCCAAGCGAACAACGGCTCCTCTACCACCAAAGCGAATGCCAACTTAACCTGCGTTATATGTGGATAGGAATGTCTTTCGAGAATATGACTTTGCAGTCATGAAAAAGTGCTCTACGAGATGGACCATAGGCGTTCTTTGACTGGAGGAGGCCAACAACTATATAACTTAACGGCCATATATTAAGACAGCTGACTATGAATGACTACGTTCCATGACTTTTATTTTACAATACTAGTTTCTGTTAATCTCATTCGAATGACTTAAAAATCAAGTTGAGGCCCAACCATCAGTAGGGAGGTTTGGACATCTTTACTTCGGGCAGCAGGTAGCTGATTGATCACATGAAATAAAGAGCAAGGGAAGTTTAGTTTTGTTAGAGTTATTAGACACCTGCATGCCTAAAAAAGTAAGTTCCCCTTTCAGACCTTGCGATCTATAGGACGGATGTTTCTTTTGCTAACGGTTAACGAGCAGGGTGTAATGTGGTCAGCACAACGACCAACCGTCATTACTTTCCCCAAACTAAAGTCAGGTAGGCCTACCCATTAGAGTTGGGTGGACTCAGGAGCGCCATAACAATCATAATATTCAAAATCCCAGTCTTCACCGAGATTCGGACGGGGTCATAAATAGTAGGACCTAAAGGGGGAAAAAAAAAGGCACAGAAAAGAGACTTTCAAAAACAAGTTTATGATGTATTTGAGAAAACTTATCTTTATAGTAGTAACTCAAAGAGCTAATTCATTCTCAAACATGCGCGTGGATTTCAATGCGCCGTTTCTTTGGAGCAGCCATCGATGTAAGATCGTCTGGTCATGAAGGTTCTTGTCGCTATGAATTTTATGTTTAGAACCAGAAGGGATGAAGGAATGAATTCGGTTGCAATTACAATCAACAACAGAGTGAATTGAGAAGATAATTACGTTTTAGACCAATGCCTGTCAAAACCGAGGACACGATCCCAGAAAGAGACTTCAGGTAACCCTAATGTTAATATATCTAATCTTATAAAATACAGACGTTACTTCGACAAAGAAGATGATAGCGTCCTTAGCGCGTCCCAAGGTCAATCGAATTATTTAAGATTTTAACATTTTGGTTTCTGCTCTGTTGTTGCTGTTTAAAAAGGTAACCGTGATCATCACATGACGAGACACTATAAACCACACTGCTAACTTGAAGTTATGGATCTACAGAATATTAAATAGAGTATGGACTAGGGAATTGAAGATGTCGTAGGTCTATAATACAAAAACAAGACATTCCAAGCAGACTGGCCATCGGATATATGTCCCAATTTCAGACCACGATTTTCGCCTGTAGTCAATCAAGTATTTTTATTTTTTGTTACTTTTAATTTGTTTTGAATGGAGGGAGGCTGGCAGGGTTCGAACCTGGGACCATCGAGAGAACAATCCAGAGACCAGGCAGCTATGAATGAACATTACCCTAACAATACTATATAATAAATATATGGTTATAACAATTTCATTATAAAGTGATAGCATTTTATAATATATTGACGAAAGTTTTGATACGTACATAGTCGAACTATTACAATAGGTAGAGATCGTAAATTATAAACAGTATTCTCCCTTTGTATGACACTGCGGTATTAGAACTGCCAAGTCCTCTTGACAAGATCAAAATGAACAGTGCCAGAACTGTCACTGTCAGCAGTCACTAGTGTGTGTGTGTGCTGTAGTAACATGTGTGCCTGTGTGTTTGAAAGATAGCGCACGGAGAAATTGCCAACTAAGAATGCAGGAGAGTTGTAGGCCTATACAAGAGAAATAGTGTTTGGGTGTTTGGGAGAAATCGCGACAACTGATCGATTTTTTATTTGATTTTGATGAATGGAACAGAACATAAATGACTTGATACTAAGGCCTGGACGGGTTAATACTGTCAGCACTAGTCATCCACATTTTACCCAAGCAAAGAGAAAATCGATTGAGGTCAAAGGTCACGATATGGCGCCTTATCCTTGAACTTAAGCAGTATTATTTATATACAGTATATTAACACACTCCGTCTGTTTGTCTGTCTGTCTGTCTTGTACACGTTATTTCTCTCACTTTCCATTCTCAGATCAATTTCAACTTTGCACAATTATTCATTGTCTATGACAACACATGGCACAATACAAGAAAATTAACCAATTAGTTGATCAATTAGTTGTAATTAATTTATTTTGTTTCATATAGAAAATGTACTACGCTTAGGGGAGATAAGCCTTGTGCGGAGAATAAGGTCGTTCGCTAAAAAAAACAAAAAAACTTGCAATAAAATAAAGCTCTATAAAACCTTCTATTTTTATAAGTACTTGAATAGCTTAGTGGTTAAAGACGTCGGTCTTACATCATGGGGGCTCGAGACATTAAGTTAGAATGCAGACTCGGGGAATTTATAAAAAAAAAGCTTTTGAAAAGCAGCATAGAAATATATATACATACATACATACACACATAATATATACATACATACAAACACACACACACATACATGCATGCATTCATACATACATACATACACACTAAAAATGCACTAAGAAATGGTTGATAAGGTCAAAGAGGCTCTAATGCAATCAGCTTCTCTCATCCCAGATCATAACACACATACACACACACACATCTTCACAAACAAGAACCCCCCTCTTCACTTCACGCTATACTGTGTATTTCAACAGTGCCTCTCTTATGACCTTGATTCCTTACCTCCCTTGGATTTTTAAAAATTGGAAAACGTTGACCGAGAAAGATCTATAAGTCACATTTGGGGGGGGGGGGGGGGGAGGTCTTGACCTCTTTAGGGGCCCCTGCATGGTGTATATACGCCTATTTCTAATTTCCTCTATGTATGTACGCCTATTTATAATGACTCTATGTATGTCACTAGCGGATCCAGAACTAGCGGATCCAGAACCCTAACCCTAACGCCCGATTTGTTCTTGAAAAGATAAGATACCCAACATATTTAGATTAAGACTTTGAGGATCGCCGCCGAAAAAAAATGTATTCGAAAAAATAATATTTTAAAAAAAAGCTCATTTGTAAGTGATACATTTTGTTCAATAGGCATGTTTGTAAGTTTGTTTTGTTACAGAACTATAATTCAAATCTCTAAAAAAAAACATTTCGGAAGTGGGAGGAGAAATTAATTGAACCAATTAGATTCTACCCTAATTTTTTTTTGCATTTTAGGATTGAAGTATAAATTATTAGTTATTGTCCAAATAATTTTTTATACAACAGAAAATTATCAGTATGAGTAATGGTTGGAAAAAGATGACTTGGAAAATGATATTTGGGTTCAGAACTCATCTCAATTGTTACTCTATAATGAAAAATTTCGTAAGAATTCTAAAGTTTCCATAACAAAGTCTTACTTAAAATAACTAAGATAAATTCGTATGCAATTACATAAACTCTGTCGCCATATTTGACTTTTCTGTTTTAAAACGTAATGTTTTCATCTGGAAAGGGAAGATAGCGGTAGAGTGAAAAAGTTAATTCTCACTCCTTTTTATAATTTCTGCTAATGATTGCATTTGGCATTAAAGAATAGAGGGTGGGGTGAGTCGATTAAAGAATTTAATTTATAGCATATATAAATTATATTAGTGACAATTTTTTTTTAGTTTGTAATTTCTTACATACAAAAAGAAAAAAGTATTGGTTTGTCCAATGGGCGGAAGGCGATTGCATGTCTCGCCCCTCCCACCTGGTACAACCCTGTTTAATTTTATATTTACTAATGATAATGTTTGAGATCAGAGTGTGTATACGACATAATATACAAATGGGTTAAAACATCAATATGTAGCTTGTATTATATAGATATTCAACTAATTTTGTTCAAAAACTATGATTTCTCCATAAAAATAGGACCCCCCCCCCCCCCCATTCAATAGGCTAGAGTGGGGATGGCAGCAGAAGCAATCGCCCCCCCCCCCCACCTCACCAAATAGGCTAAGATACCAGAAGTGTAGCGATATAATATAAAAATTATATTGTAATTCAACTAATTTTGTTCACTAACTATGATTTCTAATTAAAAGTAGGACCGCCCCTCCACTCAAAGGGTTTAGGTTGGAAGGGCAGTATATGTATTCGCCCTCCCCCCCCCCCCCCCCCCCCACCATCGGCTAACAGGGGAACGACATAATATAAATATCGGTTAAAATATCAATAGCAAATTTTAATTATATAGATATTTAGTTGATTCGTTAATAAGCTGTGATTTCTACAAATAAATTGGACCGCCAACCCACTCGAAAGTTTATGGTGGTTGGGGTGGGGGCGGGATTGATGCATTTGCCACCTCCCCATCCCACCTAATCGGCCAACATAGTAGAGGGGGGTGGGCGAAATAATCTTTAAAAATCGGTTGAAATATAAATAATTAGTATATGTTATTAACATAGCTAATTAATTCGTATACAAATTGTGTGATATCTTTACTAACATTCGTCCGGGGGTGAGGTCGCCCTTACCGCTCGCTCCTGGATCCGCCAGTGATGTATGTAGATATAATTCTAATGTACTCTGTGTATGTAAGCCTATTTCTAATGTCTTTTTGTAGTGTTTGTACTTTTAATTTCTTTTTTTGCATGTACTTCTAAAATGTGATTTTTTAAAAATAGTTTGCTATAGTTGATGAACAGGACAATGGCTACAGACAAGAACGTTCGATTAGGCCAACCCTCTGAACAGACTGTGTTAACTATCACCACAACGGAAATGCACACAGGCGGGGAGCCAGTGCGAATTATTGAATCTGGTTTTCCAAAACCTAGAGGGGAGATTATCCTGGACAAAATCCACGATCTACGACGAAAGTGAGTTATCTACTTTTTATTTCTCAGTTTAAAATGTCCTATTAAAAATCAGCACTACTGTTTGACAGGACAAAAAGTAACCTACGAATGTCTCAAAGTATTGGTCAAAACTGGGCTAACTGCATTTCCTAAGCAAAATGTAAGTCACGAAAAGAAGTGATGCGTCCTATTTCTCTACTCTATTTTAGTATCATATGCACAAAGTACTTTTAATAAAATATTTAGATGCGATATTAATTTTTTTTTAAAAGTGTTTTAGCGGCCAAGGCAGGAAAAATTCGATACGATTTTGTGCTGTCTGCCACACATGTTCGGAGGTAGATTGAGCAAATAGTCCCAAAAGTTATTGGGGATTTTCACAAACTAAACAATGTTAAGGACGCTAAATTATTGTTGTCAGTGTTGTCAATTAAATAAGAAACAAAATGAGCAATAAATGGAGAAGCGAAGAAAATGTTATCCTAAAGTGAAAAAAAATCTCATATACTTTTAAAATAACCTAGTTTACCAACACTTCCTTTATTCTGTACACCGGATACACCAAAAAGCTGGCTCTTTATAGTTTGTTTCCGCCGTAGAAGAAAATCTCTAATAGACCTAAATTTTTTATTACCACACTCAATTGTGTGTTGAAGGAAACTATTTTAATACGTCCACGTGATCATAAAGAGGAAGAAATTCAAATTTAACTTCCTTTTAAACATTTGATCGATTCTTTTCAATAAATACGTTGCATGCGCCGCTATTTAGTGAGAAGATTACTTGTTCTCCATCTCTCCCATCTCTTTTTTTTTTCTGTCGCCTCGAAAGTTATGTGGGATAACTCTAGTCTGACTTGCAGAAATAAAAATAGTTATCTTTCCATTACTTTTTCCTCGAGGGTTAGATAGTCAGCGTGCTTGCAAGGTGTCCCGCATGGCTGGGAGACGAAGAGAATGAAATATATATTTAGATGTTGTACTGACTAAAATGTGTAAAACTATCCAACACGCATTTTTCCTTAATAGAAATGTAAAGGCTTACTTCTAGTCTCTTTTACATTCTACGTGATAACACCACAGGGACATTGTGTCATTCAAGTTAGTGTGAACCATGGTTTGAACATACATGGATGAGGACAAAATTCTTCTCAATCCAAGATGATAAGGTTGTCCTTGTACACATTCAGATGGCATACACGCAGTCGTTCCAGTTTTCAGTGCATCATCAAAATTTACAGATCATGAAGAAATGTGGAAAGTCGTACGTAGACCGGATTGTGTAGGGTGATATCAGGTCCGGATTGTGTAGGGTGATGTCAGGGCCGGATTGTGTAGGGTGATGTCAGGAACGGATTGTGTAGGGTGATGTCAGGGCCGGATTGTGTAGGGTGATGTCAGGAACGGATTGTGTAGGGTGATTTTCGGACCGGATTGTGTAGGGTGATGTCAGGGCCGGATTGTGTAGGGTGATGTCAGGGCCGGATTGTGTAGGGTGATGTCAGGAACGGATTGTGTAGGGTGATATCAGGATCGGATTGTGTAGGGTGATGTCAAGGCCGGATTGTGTAGTGTAATGTCAGGACCTGATTGTGTAGGGTGATGTCAGGGCCGGATTGTGTAGGGTGATGTCAGGGCCGGATTGTGTAGGGTGATGTCAGGGCCGGATTGTGTAGGGTGATGTCGGGAACGGATTGTGTAGGGTGATGTCAGGAACGGATTGTGTAGGGTGATGTCAGGACCGGATTGTGTAGGGTGATGTCAGGAACGGATTGTGTAGGGTGATGTCAGGGCCGGATTGTGTAGGGTGATGTCAGGGCCGGATTGTGTAGGGTGATGTCAGGGCCGGATTGTGTAGGGTGATGTCGGGGCCGGATTTTGTAGGGTGATGTCGGGGCCGGATTGTGTAGGGTGATGTCAGGAACGGATTGTGTAGGGTGATGTCAGGGCCGGATTGTGTAGGGTGATGTCAGGGCCGGATTGTGTAGGGTGATGTCAGGGCCGGATTGTGTAGGGTAATGTCAGGATCGGATTGTGTAGGGTGATCTCAGGGCCGGATTGTGTAGGGTGATGTCAGGGCCGGATTGTGTAGGGGGATGTCAGGGCCGGATTGTGTAGGGTGATGTCAGGAACGGATTGTGTAGGGTGATATCAGGGCAGATTGTGTAGGGTGATGTCAGGTACGGATTGTGTAGGGTGATGACAGGACCGGATTGTGTAGGGTGATGTCAGGGCCAAATTGTGTAGGGTGATGTCAGGGCCGGATTGTGTAGGGGGATGTCAGGGCCGGATTGTGTAGGGTGATGTCAGGGCCGGATTGTGTAGGGTGATGTCAGGGCCGGATTGTGTAGGGTAATGTCAGGTACGGATTGTGTAGGGTATGGTCAGGATCGGATTGTGTAGGGTGATCTCAGGGCCGGATTGTGTAGGGTGATGTCAGGGCCGGATTGTGTAGGGTGATGTCAGGGCCGGATTGTGTAGGGTGATGTCAGGAACGGATTGTGTAGGGTGATATCAGGGCAGATTGTGTAGGGTGATGTCAAGGCCGGATTGTGTAGTGTAATGTCAGGACCTGATTGTGTAGGGTGATGTCAGGAACGGATTGTGTAGGGCGATGTAATGAACGGATTGTGTAGGGCGATGTCAGGAACGGATTGTGTAGGGCGATGTCAGGAACGGATTGTGTAGGGCGATGTCAGGAACGGATTGTGTAGGGCGATGTCAGGAACGGATTGTGTAGGGCGATGTCAGGAACGGATTGTGTAGGGTGATGTCAGGAACGGATTGTGTAGGGTGATGTCAGGAACGGATTGTGTAGGGCGATGTCAGGAACGGATTGTGTAGGGCGATGTCAGGAACGGATTGTGTAGGGCGATGTCAGGAACGGATTGTGTAGGGTGATGTCAGGAACGGATTGTGTAGTGCGATGTCAGGAACGGATTGTGTAGGGCGATGTCAGGAACGGATTGTGTAGGGCGATGTCAGGAACGGATTGTGTAGGGTGATGTCAGGAACGGATTGTGTAGGGCGATGTCAGGAACGGATTGTGTAGGGCGATGTCAGGAACGGATTGTGTAGGGCGATGTCAGGAACGGATTGTGTAGGGCGATGTCAGGAACGGATTGTGTAGGGCGATTTCAGGAACGGATTGTGTAGGGCGATGTCAGGAACGGATTGTGTAGGGCTTTTTCAGGAACGGATTGTGTTGGGCGATGTCAGGAACGGATTGTGTAGGGCGATGTCATGAACGGATTGTGTAGGGCGATGTAATGAACGGATTGTGTAGGGCGATGTCAGGAACGGATTGTGTAGGGCGATGTCAGGAACGGATTGTGTAGGGTGATGTCAGGAACGGATTGTGTTGGGCGATGTCAGGAACGGATTGTGTAGGGCGATGTCAGGAACGGATTGTGTAGGGCGATGTCAGGAACGGATTGTGTAGGGCGATGTCAGGAACGGATTGTGTAGGGCGATTTCAGGAACGGATTGTGTAGGGCGATGTCAGGAACGGATTGTGTAGGGCGATTTCAGGAACGGATTGTGTAGGGCGAATTCAGGAACGGATTGTGTAGGGCGATGTCAGGAACGGATTGTGTAGGGCGATGTCAGGAACGGATTGTGTAGGGCGATGTAATGAACGGATTGTGTAGGGCGATGTCAGGAACGGATTGTGTAGGGCGATGTCAGGGCCGGATTGTGTAGGGTGATGTCAGGAACGGATTGTGTAGGGTGATGTCAGGGCCGGATTGTGTAGGGTGATGTCGGGGCCGAATTGTGTAGGGTGATGTCAGGAACGGATTGTGTAGGGTGATGTCAGGAACGGATTGTGCAGGGTGATGTCAGGAACGGATTGTGTAGGGTGATGTCAGGAACGGATTGTGTAGGGTGATGTTAGGACCGGATTGTGTAGGGTGATGTCAGGAACGGATTGTGTAGGGTGATGTCAGGAACGGATTGTGTAGGGTGATAGCAGGGCCGGATTGTGTAGGGCGATGTCGGGCCGGATTGTGTAGAGCGATGTCAGGAACGGATTGTGTAGGGCGATGTCAGGAACGGATTGTGTAGGGCGATGTCAGGAACGGATTGTGTAGTGCGATGTCAGAAACGGATTGTGTATGGTGATGTCAGGAACGGATTGTGTAGGGCGATGTCAGGAACGGATTGTGTAGGGTGATGTCAGGAACGGATTGTGTAGGGCGATGTCAGGAACGGATTGTGTAGGGCGATGTCAGGAACGGATTGTGTAGGGTGATTTTCAGGGCCGGATTGTGTAGGGTGATGTCGGGGCCGGATTGTGTAGGGTGATGTCGGGGCCGAATTGTGCAGGGTGATGTCAGGAACGGATTGTGCAGGGTGATGTCAGGAACGGATTGTGTAGGGTGATGTCAGGAACGGATTGTGTAGGGTGATGTTAGGACCGGATTGTGTAGGGTGATGTCAGGAACGGATTGTGTAGGGTGATGTCAGGAACGGATTGTGCAGGGTGATGTCAGGAACGGATTGTGTAGGGCGATGTCGGGCCGGATTGTGTAGAGCGATGTCAGGAACGGATTGTGTAGGGCGATGTCAGGAACGGATTGTGTAGGGCGATGTCAGGAACGGATTGTGTAGGGTGATGTCAGGAACGGATTGTGTAGGGTGATGTCAGGGCCGGATTGTGTAGGGTGATGTCAGGGCCGGATTGTGTAGGGTGATGTCAGGGCCGGATTGTGTAGGGTGATGTCGGGGCCGGATTTTGTAGGGTGATGTCGGGGCCGGATTGTGTAGGGTGATGTCAGGAACGGATTGTGTAGGGTGATGTCAGGGCCGGATTGTGTAGGGCGATGTCAGGAACGGATTGTGTAGGGCGATGTCAGGAACGGATTGTGTAGGGCGATGTCAGGAACGGATTGTGTAGGGCGATGTCAGGAACGGATTGTGTAGGGCGATGTCAGGAACGGATTGTGTAGGGCGAAGTCAGGAACGGATGATGTAGGGCGATGTCAGGAACGGATTGTGTAGGGCGATGTCAGGAACGGATTGTGTAGGGCGATGTCAGGAACGGATTGTGTAGGGCGATGTCAGGAACGGATTGTGTAGGGCGATGTCAGGAACGGATTGTGTAGGGCGAAGTCAGGAACGGATGATGTAGGGCGATGTCAGGAACGGATTGTGTAGGGCGATGTCAGGAACGGATTGTGTAGGGCGATGTCAGGAACGGATTGTGTAGGGCGATGTCAGGAACGAATTGTGTAGGGCGATGTCAGGAACGGATTGTGTAGGGCGATGTCAGGAACGGATTGTTTTTCTCTTGACCAATGAAAAAACGATTAGAACGTTAGCAAAAAAAAAAAGAAAAAAGTTTCAGATCTTTCTGCTGTTTAGACTTATGTGTGTGTGTATAAGCTTGAAGATTTACCGCACTTAATTCTATTGATAAATTCCGGTCCTGGCATCACCCCACAAAATCTTAGTCTCTTCTTGGATTTACCAATGACTAAAAAGAACAGAAATTGAGGCTCGAATGTCAGAAAAGTCATTGGTAAATCCAAGAAGAGACTAAGATTATAGTCGCCCGACCCTTTTTCTAGGTCCTTTCTCGGTCCGGCTAGTTACCAACATTTACTGTGACTTTTATATGTTTGTATATTAATTTTCTTTTCTCAGCCTTAACCAAATTCTTTTGTCTGCCTAGCTATGTCCACTTAATGTTGTCTGCCTAACTATGTCCACTTAATGTTGTCTGCCTAGCTATGTCCACTTAATGTTGTCTGCCTAACTATGTCCACTTAATGTTGTCTGCCTAGCTATGTCCACTTAATGTTGTCTGCCTAGCTATGTCCATTTAATGTTGTCTGCCTTGCTATGTCCACTTAATGTTGTCTGCCTAGCTATGTCTATGTTGTCTACCTAGCTATGTCTATGTTGTCTACCTAGCTATGTCTATGTTGTCTGCCTAGCTATGTCCACTTAATGTTGTCTGCCTAGCTATGTCTATGTTGTCTGCCTAGCTATGTCTATGTTGTCTGTCTAGCTATGTCTATGTTGTCTGTCTAGATATGTCCACTTTAAGTTGCAGGCATGTTTATGTCCGCTTTATGCTGTCTGCTCAATTATTACCGAATTCTATTTTCTGCTTAGCTATGACCACCTACGGAAATTTGTGATTCTGGAACCACACGGTCATTTTGACATGTACGCCGTTTTGTTGGTGCCTCCTGACAATCCTGAAGCAGACATCGGCGCCATATTTCTCCACAATGAGGGCTACTCGACGATGTGTGGACACGCCTGCGTAGCTTTGGGGCGCTACGCGGTGGACAAGGTAAGCTTTTAGACTGCACTTCAGAATAGTTTTGACATCAAAACTCTCTGTAGGGGGATTTTAAACTTAAAACTGTCTGGAGCGGTTTTAAACTCAAAATCTTCCTTGGCTTGGCTACGCTCATAGAATTTTTAGTATGTAATTTCCTTCTTTTATATATATATATATATACACACTACACTAGGACTACATGTGTAGGCTCATTAAGTGTATTCAACCAGATTGTTACAATTAGTCGAACACAAAGTCTATTTATGTTGTGGTTTTTTTTTGGTACGGAGGGTGTGAATGAGTTGTTTTTTTTCTTCTATAGTTGATTTTCCTAATTTTCTTAGATCTATATAACAGTAGATATAAACATAGATATCAATATTATGCCTACAGACTACAACTAAATCTATGCTTCGCAACATTTAAGGCTCAGGCTATGAGTAGGTATATATATATATAATATATAATAGATGTTCCTGCTATTAATAAAATATCGTTTGCCGCAAATGGATTAATAAATATATGACCTACTACGCTTCAGATTCCAACTATTAACTAACAGCTATCAGTATTAAGCCCTTGAAGCCAGAACCAGAAGCAGTCTTTGGACTTAAAATTACAAGTCTGATGACCAGTTGTTGGTCAGAAATTCTTGAACACATACATCCAACCACCATACAAGCCAGATGAGAGATTTACATTAGTAACTAGTTAAATATATACTAACATAATTTATATTGACCCTCCAACACACAGCCTTTATAGTTGGTGGCCTCGTACATACACACAGGCACGCTCATGCTACACAGATAAATTTTTGTTTATGAATACTGTTAGCTTGAATAAATCGATCAGTAACAGAGTTTAAAACAATAAGGTATATAAAAGAAAAACAATAATTCCAACAAATATAGGTATGTTATTTAACAGTTTCGTAAAATGCTCAGCAATACAAGCTATTTACAAGACACTTAGGTATTCGGCTCCGGCTCCGGCCGAATATCAAATTTTACTATCCGGTCATATCCTGCTCCGGCCGGATATCAAAAAGTACTATCCGGTGCACCCCTAATATATTATATATATATATATTGAAGAGGTTTTGGTGCGTACCGTCACAAAAAAAGCACTGGTTCAAGCTATCTTAGTGAATTGTTGAACTCAAGTAATTCTTGATTAATTTTTCACAAGATTTCACAGCTATGGGTATTGCATGTAAAAATTAAGAATATTCTGATTGCAAAAAAAAGTAGTTTGGGAAGCAATGTATCTTTCATTAGTGGAGCTAAAATCTTTACCAGGGTTTGGGCGGTATTTGTTATCTCCCACATCTGATAGTTGTTAGCGATTAGCTGACACACAGCGCATCAACGACTGCTATATGGTATATAGTCAACAAGTCACAAATATATTAATCATCATTAGTTACAGTTTCATACGCATAATACATGATAATACTCTTCATTTCTTTATCGACCTTGTCTAAGCGTTGCCACGTGACAGTCAAGCTTGGGCGCTTTCTACAGTAATCAAAATTACTAGCTGTAAAGATGCCTTCTTTAATCTAAGCAGACTACCGGAAGTTCAAATGATTGTATTTAAGAGTGCATTTTTTTTTTCTTTCAGGGACTCATTGAGCTAAACCTCCACCAGGAGAGTACTACAGAAGTTCAAGTCAATATCCAAGTTCCTTGTGGTCTGGTCAAAACATTTGTCTCTGTTCAAGAAGATGGTGACGTGATAAGAACTGGACGTGTTCGATTTGAAAGTGTCCCTTCTTTTGTCGTCTGCCATGGTAAAGAACAAGATTCAAATTTGTTTTCTTTTGACAAAGACGTCCCTTCAGAAATAGTGCTCATCACGTCATAGTTTGAACCTCTCTCTCACTCACTCTCTCTCTCTCTCTCTCTCTCTCTATATATATATATATATGTGTGTGTGTGTGTGTGTGTGTGTGTGCGTATCCCATGGGCGTAGCCGGGGGGGGGGGGGTTCAAACCACACACACACACCCGATATGAAATCCCTCCTGCGAGGGGGGGGGGGTCGAAATTTTGTGACTGAATTTTTGCTTTGATTTTGTATATTTTAGGTGAGATTTTAATACTAAACCTTCACTTGCCCCGGCATAGCAAAGGGGGTTTTGAGTTTAAAATCCCCACAAGGGGGTTTTGCAGTTAAATCCCCCTCTTTTATAAAAAAAGACAAAACAAAAAATGCAAACGACAATCCCCCAAATTCCAAAAGCACAGCTAAGGTAGATTTTGATTTTAAAACCCCCTCCAAAATTTACGATAAAACCCCCTCCTAAATTGAAAAAAAAGCAAACTCAGAATTCTATGAGCGTAGTCGAAGGGGTTTTGAGTTTAAACCCCCCTCCAGTTGGGTTTGAAGCTAAAAAATACATCTTCAATATAAAAACAAGAAAATTACACACTCTTAAAATCTATGTGCGTAGCCAAAGAGGTTTTGAGTTTAAACCTCTCTCCTCCAGATGACTTTTTTTTTAAAGTTTAAAAGCCCTCTAGATGGTTTTGAGTTTAAAATCCCCCTACAAAGAGTTTTGAGTCTGAAAACCCCTCTCTTCAATATTATTCTAAAGCAAACTACAGTCACCAAATTCAATGAGCGTAGCTAAATGAGGTTTTAAATTTAAAAAAAAAAAACAACACCCGAGATTTTTTACTTTAAAACCCCCCAACAGATGATTTTGATGATAAAATTTCCATTTTCGATTTAAAATCTAAAGCAACTGCAGTCACCTTATTCCACGATCGTAGTGAAGACAGGTTACACATTTCTACCAGTCGCTGGGCCTTTTTAATAAACTGCAGTGAATAGTCATCTGCCGAAATTGAAAAACAGTAAATGTGGCTCAACAAAGATGGCTAAGGCGGATTTTAGGAATCAGTTATAGAGATCGGGTCTAAATCAAGGAAATCCTATGCCGAAACGGTAGTCGACCCCTTAGTAAGGTTGTGACAGGTCGTCGCATGAGGTTTGCGGGACATGTTCTCCGACAAAATTACGCATACTAAGAGTTGCGATGACTTCCTAGTACAACTTGGCGCCACACTTTCATGGAGATCCTCAGAGCAGGTAGGAAGAGGCTTCAGACATTGCCAGTGACAGATTTTTGTGGAAACAGCTTGCCGCCCAATGCGCCGAACAGCGCGGGAGGATCTAAGTCAGTAAGAAAAGCACATAAGTATTTTTGAAATAAAACTTATTAATAGCAGAATAATGCACTGTAGACATCTCAGAATATACAATTTGTTGGCTTTCAATACCGGAAATAGTGCTTGGCGGCGGGGTCCCCCAAACCCCCTTGCTGGGATTCTACAACAATTTTTCCATTAACTCCAGGAAGAATCTATTCTAGGGTATAATAAACATCTTCCGAAAGAATGAAGGGTCAGAATGTAATAAAGATTATGTACACACACACACATACATATGTATATATGAGAAAACATCCCCCAACCCCCACCCCCGAAAAACAAATCCTGGCTACGCCCATGATATATCTTTTCTATCTCTCACTCTCTCTCTCTCTCATTATCTCTCTTTCTCCTCTCTCTCTCTCTTTCTCTTACCTGTAAGAGGTAGAAGCGAGTTATGTTTGAACTCGGGCAAATCGCATATAACACGAACAGGAAGTATATTAATAAATTCATTCCACGGTCTTAGGTTTGCTAAAGAAAAGCTTTTTTTTTTCCCCCTTAAACTCTGCTACGCTATATTTTTTCAAAGGAACATCAATTTATGAGGGCTTCCGCCTTCCAGACAGGGTCACATATTCGCAGTAATAGGCCAAGAGGAACAACCCTGAAAATCTTAACTCCTTCTCTCGATACAAAAAAAATAAATGTAGATCTACGTTCAAAATACTTTCAGATGTCTGTGTACAAGTTGAAGGCTACGGAGACTGTCAGATAGATGTCGCTTACGGTGGGGCGTTTTATGCATTTGTGTCGTCTGCTGACTTGAGCGTTGATTTACAAAGTTCTCCAATTGCAGAAATAGCCAAAGCTGCAACGGCTTTGAAAGGTAGGACTTACACAATAAGAAGTGATAGGATCGCTGCAAATATTCTTCCATCTTCTTCTTTTCCTTCTTCGTTTTCAACTGCAGCCTCAAAGTGGTCAAAGCGCTAGCCATTATTTAAGATGAAGAAAAAAATAGCTATAGGCCAAACATTAATTTGACCACTGGCTAAACTTTAACAAAACAAGTCAAATATAAAATTAAATACTTAAAATAAAAACAAATCTTATATTGAGTGGAAATGGCATCAATAATTTGAAGTCAATCAATTAATTAATTTGTAATATATCTAGACTAACAATAATTTATTTAAAGAAAATTTTACAAATCAAACGAAAAAAAAGTAAATAAAATGCTATTTAGTTTTAGTTAGGCCAGTAATAGAATATGCATTTTCTGTTTGGGTCCCTCAAACCAAGTAAACATATAGAAACTAGAACAAATACAAAATATAGCATTGAGATATATAACAAACGAATTATTAATATTCTCATTTATTAGAGTAACACCATTAGTAAAATCACTAAACTTAGAGAGACTTCAGGTCAGAGGTATACATTGTAAATTAGCAATAATGTATACGACACTGAACATAATTTACAAAAACAAAACATTAAGGAGAGTGAATATCTCATTCCTTATTCCATACGCTAGAACAAATTCGTACAAGTGCTCTTTCTTCCCTAGTGCCTTTACGGAAATGAATGGGTTGCCTGAATCAACCAGGAAAACCAACGACTTATCAGAGCTTACGTCATTGAAGAACATGCAGGACTAGATCGACACATGAAAATAAAATGCGTAGGACGTAATTATCTTCTCTTTTGTTGTTTCAAGTAATGTCTGTGTCATCTCTAGGATTAGAGAAATGTGCGTGATTAGAAATATGTTATTGATTGTTTGTTTGTTTAGCGCAACGTTCTTGATTATAACATGCTCGGTGCAACTATGGGGTCCATTCACTTTTGTGGGACCATTTAGGGTAAGGGGGTATTTTCCCTAATAAAAATTACATTAATCAACTACGACTATTTGATTAACTAATTGGTTAATTTTGTATAGATTAATATATAGTCATCGCCCAAAAAAATTTTTTTCACAACTTGATCCGAGAATGTTAAGTGTTAGAAATCAAGTTTAAGAGAAATCTTAAAAGTTCAATGGTTTACTTTGAGAAGACAACAAGCAAACTATAACAAGAAAAAGTAGATTTGAAATAGCTTTTCTAGATGTTCAGAACTAAAAGTAACAGGCGGACAAAGAAAATACACAAAACTAGCAGGGGTGCTAACAAATAATTCAAAAGTGTTTCATTCACAGGGCTAACAATAGCTACATGTTTTATTAAAAAGAAAAACACTTCCTCTTCAGTTTCCTCTCCAACTTTCCGCTTTTTGTTGTTGTTGTTGTTGTTATAATCTCTGTTGGCCTAGTGCCTACCCTCTCCAGTTCTTTTCTGATTGCTAGTTTAAAAAACGAAATATAATATATTTCTTCCATGGTCTGCCAATGCTTGAGTTTCTGTATATTCCTTTATCAATTAAAGATCTGTATTCTTGTGATTTCCTGTCTAAACTATAAATGCTTAACAATGAATGTAAACAAACGTCTCCATCACGTGGTGACAGTGTAGGTCAATGTCGGATGTGTTGTTATCGTGTTGACGTCATAAACATGCACTTTACTAGTTTCTCTCCCGTGTCTAGTCAAGAATGTTGTGCTTTTTTTTTTTCTCTCTATTCATCCATCTCTATTCATGACGTCAAGATCTTCGTTTATCTCGTATAATTTAAATTTATATATTTATAAAAAAAATAAAAAAAAACGGACAACGTAATAGGCTCCAGGGGGAGTCGAACCCTCGACCTTCTGCTTACTAGGCAGACGCTCTAACCAACTGAGCTATGGAGCCATGTAAGTGTACTTCCTTATTAATTTTAGCCTAGACCGGATTTAAATGATAACGGTAGCGTATACTAATTATGGTATTATGTAATAACTTGTCTTCTAATATGGACAGAAATAGCGAACTCTGACAGTGATGTCTGAATCAATATTTATTGGCCTGGGGAGCGGACAGCTAAGTAAGGCTAAGGACTAACTAAGGCGTCACTAGATCTATTTAATTTATTATTTTGATATTTAGATCTAATATAGTTAATATAGTCATGCCCTCACCTTAGTAGGGCCGGTCCTAGCAGTTGCGGGGCCCTATGCGAAACGGATTGCGCGGGGGCTAGTCTGGGTAGGGATATGGATAATAAGTGAAAATAAAGGTTTTTAATTATAAGAAAATAAATTCATCTTTGCATTTTATTCATTCTTAACTAAGTACAAAAACAATCAAATTAACTTTATCTACTTTACCAGCCTTGCGTGTAGAGAAAACATACAGTATATCATCAAAATTGTTACCTACATAGATCACGCTCAATAGCAAGAATTACCAAATTGTTCAATCTCTCGTCGATTAGCTTGGGGCGCGAGAAGTTTCTTTCACTAGATTCCACAGTTACGGGTATTGTTAAAAAAAAATTCTGAGTGCAATAAAGTAGTTTGGGAAAGCAGTGTATCTTTCATTAGTGAACAGAAAAGCTAAAACTTCTACCGGGGTTTGGGTGGTATTGATAGAATAGGGCTACGCCTTAAAGATTCCATTTCAACTGCTAATTCTCGCCCACAAATATTTTCCGACTGGTCTGTTGATGACGTCAATGCTTGCTCGAGGTTCGCTGTAAACTTTTGTATGTTCTTACGCTAAAGGCTATTGAAGCTGAAAAGAAACCCAAGTAGATTGTGGTTTGATTTCAGCTGTTCAAATCTCGGCTGCAAGGATTGAATTGCAGTGTCCACAATTCTGTTGAAGCAATTTATCCTGTAGTCATTTTCGCATTTCCAGATGTGAAGTTTTCCACAGATATATAATACTGCCTTTTCCTTTGACGTTGGAAAGATTGCAACAACATCCATGTTTTCATCCAACTCTTTTGCTGTCACAAAAATCTGAACAAACCCATCAACTCTCAGTTTCTTTAGCCAAGTCATCAAGTTGTAGGAATCCACAGCAGTGCTCAAATGTACTGTTTCATATTGCAGTTCTTTACTTACAAAATTAACTTGGAAAAGCACGTCGTACCATAACACAAGTGACACTAAGACTTTGTACTGCTTCAATGTTTCATACAGTGTTTCTGCTACACTTTTAATTATCGCATCATTAGTCTCTTCAGCTAATTCGTCGAGTGAGTCACAAATTTCAGGCAATAGATAACGAAGTGCTTTGACACTATCTATTCTACACTCCCACCTCGTTTTGCACAGATGTTTTACAGACAGATTGGAAACATGTTTTTAGAATAATGACCATCTCTCTGTAGATGCTGAAAATATCGTGTACACGCATTGCATAGTTCCAAAAAAGATTAACGCATCAGGTCAAGTTTTGACCATGTCTGCTACCACCAGGTTGTAATTATGACACTACATGAAGACTCTGCTGTTAATATCTAAAAGCTGTTTTTAAACTTCAGAATTGACGCCTTTCATGTTCGCACCATTACCATCACCTTGTCCACGAATATTTTCAACATTTAATTCAAGCTTCTCCAGCTCATTCACGAGTACATCGTATCCTGTCCAGTTGTACTTTCCACGTTCATGTACGACCACAAGCTCCTTCACATTCTGATACATACAGGCGTCTTATGCGAAACCTAGAGGCCAAAGACACAGCGCGAACGGCTGCCCCTCTATAGTTCCCCAGAGGGCCCGTCTCTACGGTTACCAAAATGGCTGGCTTGTTGAATCGACATTTTGCTAAAATTAGCAAGTCCGAAAAGAAGACAGCCACGTCCAAAGCCCTCAACAAAGAACGTAAAAGACTCGAGAGGGAGCCAGATGAGCCTGAAAGCCAAGCAACGTGCAACGCGCCCTTCTGTCGTGCTGAGCTGGACAGAGCGATAGCTAAGTGTAAAAACCGAAAAGCTCCGGGGCCAGACAAGGTCACCCCCGAGATGGTAAAACACCTTGGGGGCATTGCAAGAGGTAAACTCCTGAAGTTTGTGAATCGAACCTGGGCAGAGTCCAGACTGCCCGGGGCCTGGAAGAGTGCTATCATTGTGCCAGTCCTTAAGAAGGGAAAAGACACGACTAACGTGGAGTCCTACAGACCCATTTCACTAACCTCAACGCTTGGCAAAGTTGCTGAGCGAATGGTTAACGAGCGGCTAGTTTGGCCTTTTGAGAGTGCCGGTATCCTGGCGCCAGAGCAGGCCGGCTTAAGGGCAGGCTTGAGCCCGATCGACCAGGTTACAACATTCGCACAGGAGGTGGCCGACGGGTTCCAGAGGTCCGAGAGCACATATGCAGTATTCATAGACCTAAAACAGGCATACGACCGTGTGTGGAAGCAAGGCCTCTATCTAAAGTTAAGAGCCATGTGTGTGCGGGGCAAGATATACAATTGGATACAATCCTTTCTGTCTGGGAGGAGCACACGTACAAAATACCAGCACTCCCTTAGCAAGCCAAAACAACAACTTAATGGCCTGCCTCAAGGCTCCGCCCTGTCCTTTACACTTTTCATGGCCTTTCTGAACGATTTGCCCAGCTCACTAAGGTCCAAAAAACTGCTATATGCTGACGACATTGTCCTCTGGTCAACCGGGAAGAAAGCCGACCAAATACAGGCGCACTTCAAGCAGACCTCCATACCATCTCCTCGTATTGCGACAAATGGCAGATTTTGATAAACATTGCCAAAACGACCTGGTCCCTGTTCAGCCTAGGGATCGACATTCTTAAGGCTCCACTCGAGCTTCAACTCGGTGGGCTGCGACTCCAACGTGAAAACACGCCAAAATATCTAGGGGTGACCCTGGATAGAAAACTGTCAATGCTCCAGCACGTCCAGGATGTTGAAAGAAAAGCCTCGGAGAAGTTAGCGTTATTAAGAAAGCTGGCCAGCACAAAGTGGGGTGCCAAAGCTGACATGCTACGCACATTGTACTTAGGGGCAGTCAGATCACAAATTGAATACAGTTATACAGTTCAAATATACGCTAGTAAAACTGCCCTCGAATCACTCGACCGAGTACAAGCACAGGCCCTACGGTTCATTAGTGGCACCTTTCGGACAAGCCCAACAAACGCTGCTGAAATTTTTACAAACGTGGCACCCCTACATTTTAGGAGGGAGAGGGCAGTACTCACGGCCTACGAGCGCTACAATAGGGGCGACTCTAGGCTACCCACCTCTATATTAGTGCGACAGTGGAGAGAGAGGAACCGCATCAAAATGCGATCGTTCCTCCACATAGCGGCCAATTTGTCTAAAACAGCTGGGCTCTCCACTGATAGAATACCTATTAGGAGAATAAGTACGTGCCCTCCGTGGAGGAGAAGCCGGCCCCACAAATAAACCTGTCCCTGTTAGGGCAAGAGGAAGCCACCAAAAGGCGATTAACACCTGCCATCCTACAAAATTTGGCATCCATAACTATAAAATCCTACCCATCAGATGCCATTTTCTGCTATACCGATGGGTCGGTAATGAGGGACCCCGACAGATCGGGGTATGGGGCCCTTTTAGTCTACCCCGACCGGACTGAACCAGATAGGCTCTCTGGTCCATGCGGCTATGCAGTGGAAGCCTTCACATTGCGGCTTAAGGGGCAATGAAACGGCAGACGTCCTCGCAAGGGAGGGTGCAATGGCAGCCACAAACCTCGAAGCACCAAGCACGTACTTACAAGCAACGGCACAAATCCGAGCACTCATTCATGAGAAGTGGTTAAAGTCCTGGGAGGAATCCGACAGAGCACGTGGTGTCTGGCAGCGCATGCGCCACCCAGATCGCGACGATCCATGGTGGCGACTGAGGAGGTCAGAGCAGTCAATTATTGCGCAGTGCAGAACGGAACACTGTCCTATTGGGGCATACTTTGCCCGGTTCCGCACGAACTTTGACTCCCGATGCCGCCACTGTGGAGAGAGCGCCGAAACAGTGACGCATGTCTTGTACGAGTGCCCCCAGCTCCGAGAGCTAAGGGGGGACCTGTCTGTGCAGTCACTCGACTTGTATGGTAGCTATGAGGCACTACGCGGACGGCTAAGTTTCTTGTCAGAGCACTACGGGAGGACTAGTCCTTCCTGCTCTGATTTTTCAATAGGAGTTCATCTCAGATACATACCGGATAGTTAAGGAAATCTGATGTTTGTGACTTATGTCTGGGGTACAATCCAATATCACTGAAAAATACTTTGCATTCTTGATGTTTCGAAGGATAGCATTCACAACACCATCAGCAACTATTGTAATGAGTTCGTTTTGAATCTTCTTTCCCAGCTAAAGATCGTGAATCTCTTCATTGATAACACGTGGAAGATGTTCCCCCATACGGGATCAAACTTTGCGAGTAATTCTACTAGACCCATGAAATTCCCATACCTTGGCTCTTCAAGTCTTTCAATGATCCATCTGAAAGTTAAACTCCGCTTCGCTAGAAATTGTACAATCGCAACTAGTCTTTGAAAAACTTCATTCCAACGTTTAGTCTCAGACTAAAGCATCTCCTGGGAACTTTGTCAATGCCTGTTTTTTTACTTAGTCCTGCTCCAGCTTCGCGGGGCCCACTGCGGCCGCATGGGTTGCAGTGGCTTACGGCTAGCCCTGCCTAGTAGGCCTATAGATGAAGTTTTAAACAACAAAAAACATAAAATACTTTTTTTCAAAAAGACAATACCTCCTTTATATATCCTATACAGCGATTACTTTGCTCTTAATAACTAATGACTGTTAGATTTTACATGCAGAAATACTGCAGACATATACATGTAGTTTGTTCAAGATAAATAGTTTTTCTAGTTCTCTACTTTGAACAATTATAATGGTCAAACTAGAGTTTTGACCATTGTGTAGCCAACAAGCTAGTGATTCTTTCCCTAAATATATACAGAAGCTGTCAAATTTCTAAGAAAATCGTAGAGCCGTTTTCGTGTCCAGGTTCCACCCAGGTTTTTTAGTTTTAACCCCACCCACCTATGTTTTAGGCTACCCATTTAGGAGAATGAAAACTCTGAATCCAAACCTCCGCTGCCCTGCGGCTATACCCAAACACGGGAAAGGCTTCGGGAGACAACCCTGAGGAAAAATCAGGAGCTGGTGACCCTTAGGCAGACTGTGGCACACCGTGCTACAGCCTGGCAGATCCTGCGGCGCTACTGATCCCAAACTGTATTGGATATTCCGTTCCTATGGTCACATCAGCTGCGCGGAGAGGGGGGAACTGCTGTGTGGGTGACATCGTTCCGACCATAAACAATGCCCAGGCTTTCATCTCACTAATCAAAGCCCGAATGATGATATTGCCCACGAAGTATGAGTTGAACAGATGTATTGTAAACAAGAAAAACATTTTTTAAAATACCTTTTTTAAAAAAGACAGTACCTCCATTTGGGGGGAGGGGCGAGAGGTTAAGCGCTAGTCTTCCAAACCTGGAGTCCTGGGTTCGAATCTCTGTTAAGACTGGGATTTAGAATTTTATCATTTTTCAAGGCACCCAACTCTTTATGGTACCTGTTGGGAAATTAAAGGTTGGTCGTTGTGCTGGCAACATGTCATCATGCCTATTAATAATTAGCCAAAGAAACAGATGACCTTAGCATCATCTGCCCTATAGATCGCAAGGTCTGAAAGGGGAAATTTTATTTTTACAAAACCTTCATTAAAGAACTTAGAGATTATTTTTTCTTAATAACAATGAAAAAAAAAAAAATTAATGAATACAAATAAAAACTATAGTTTTTATATATGAAAATTAAATGAAATTATTTTTCTTCTTATTTGTGCACCAGTTTCTATCCTTCTTACAACGAGTCATTCTCGAACCTTTAGCGATGCAGACCAACTTGTCATTTATTATCAAAATATACCATGCTCGATATCCAGACTGAATCACACAGTGCATGTATATAATTCGAGCACTCAATCATTCATTCAATCACTCAATCGACATCGCCAAGGCTGACGTTTCGATTCATCCCCAGCTGCGGTTTCTAGTGCAGTATCACTGCATCATCCCGAGACACCTGCGTTCCTGTACGGGATCATGGTTGTAGACTCACGGAAGGCGTTCGCAGAAGATGGTGTGTATCATCACACCTGCATATTTGCTGACTCGGAGGTAAGTAGGTCTACTCATAGGATAGGCCTATAGATTGCTCAGAGGCGGCTGAGCGGTAAAGCCCTTAACTTCCGAATCGTGGGATGCCGGGTTCAAATCCTGGTGAAGTGGTATTTTTTTTTATTTCAGCATCTCTAGGTCCACCCAGCTTTAATGAGTACCTGACATTAATTGGGGAAAGTAAAGGCGTGTGATCGTTATGCTGGCCACATGACAAACAGATGACTTTGACATCATCTGCCCTATAGACCGCATGGTATGAAAGCGGAACTTTACTTTTCTAGATTGCTTTCAAAAGCACACTAGTTACACTAGTAGATAGTGTTTGTGTGTATTATTGTGTGTGTGGGCCGCGTTCGTAGATTTCCTTGTCACCTTCAGCTTCGCAATCACGATCAGTTCTCATTAACTAGGATTTGTTACTCAATATTTTGGAAGTATTCCCGGCATCTATATGATTCCAATTACCATGCAAGCTCTTAAAATGACATTTTCGGTTTCAAATACCGTTCAGTTATGGTCGATTCTATGAGGCTATCATTGTTTAACAGTACACCTTGGCATCAATAAAAACAAGTGTCACAAGTCGAGTCTGTGACCTATTTCGACCAGTTTCTAGAAGCTCGAGTTCAAACCAGTGCAATTGTCCAGCGTAAACAAGTTAATTTTAGATATCCAATCGAAGAAAGAGGTTAAGGGAAAAAAAATAGCACACGTCAGCTTCTAGAAGGTCAAAGTTACTAAAATAATTATCGGAGAAGGTTCCAGGATTCTGGAACGTACGATCAAAGAAAGTATAAATTAAGGGAAAGTCAGTCAGACGGGGTCCTCGCATAGTAGTAGTTCTTGTAGAGCGTTGGTCCTCACTCAGTTATAAGTTTTATGATATTGGCGGGTCCATTAAGTAAAGTTTTAGTAGTTAAAGTTGAAGTTATACTAAGTGAAGTTTCATGTATCATTTAAGTTTTATTTATGAAGTATCAAGTCAAGTTGTTATTGAATTAAGACGTTAATTTGATGTGAAAGTTGAAGAAGTTATTAAAGAAGTTTGAAGAAAATACAGAGAGATGTTTCTTTCTTCATTTCATTGAATTGTCAAGTATTGATAATATAATCCCCGGCAAGTGTGATCGTCACAACAAGTAGCCAGAAGCAACCAATTAACATCGTTTATTTGGTAAAAGCGATATCCAATCGCATTTGAATAGGAAAACGCGTAGTGATCAAGTTTGAACCAGTTACGTCTATTGTGGTTATTTCTACATGAAAGAGTCATAGGTCAATTAAAGTATTGTAACATAAATACAACTTTCGAAAAAAAAATTTCAAATGAATATTAATAAAGAAATATAGTGTTAACTTGATTTAAGAGGGGGATACGTTCCGAAACCACCAACGAAATTAAATTTTCAGCGACATTTTGTTATCATACGTACACTATTTTTAAATACGAAACGTATCACAAGACAATCCCTTAACATTTTCATCTCCTAAATGACAATTGTCCATTCTCTTAATAACCGTTACATGTCAATGTTTATGACGTCACGACCTGTGACAGGGCAACGAGCTATTTGTCTACACAGGTTGCGACGTCACAGGTCAGTGTTGAGGCCTACTGTAACGACTGGTCTCGATAGAACTATATAGTTAATGTACTTTGCTGTTATTTCGGCCAATCAGCATTAAATTTAGAAAGCCTTCAGGACAGAAGGCTCAAAAGTAAAGTAGCAATTATACATAAAACACTGAACCATAATATTCAAATACAAAAACAAAATTTAATAGAATACTCTGAAAGACACAAAGATAAAAGAACATTTATTGTCCCATATGCTAGAACAAATTTGTACAAATACTCCTTCTTCCCTAGTGCTATTAGAGCATGGAATGGGTTGCCTGAGCTAGCCAGGAAAACGAGTGACTTGGCAGAATTTAATTGGTTAATATGCATGACTAAATGCATGACGTGTAGGACGTAATCATCTTCTTTTTTGAAGTAACGTCTGTATTATATAAGATAAGATAAGATAAGAAAGTTTGACGATGACGTTTTTTTTTCCCAATAGGCTACTTTGTACCGGTATATTATATATCGGGTGGCCGTGGGGAAACACTTGTTTTAAAAAAAAACAAGATAAAAAAATATTTTGAAAACCCATGGTATAGCTCTTCCGCGAAAGTCGGATCTGCGAACGCTAAGGGACAACTGCAGCTCCTATCGCACACCTTGTTCTTAAAGAACATCAATTTGGCTTCAGCATTCGTGCCGCGCATCGGTAGAGAAGATACATAATATTATTATTAGTGCAAAGCGACAAGCGATGAAAGTTCCGTGACTGAATCCGTCTGTGACCGTCTAAGCAACTATTTGGTATTGCAAGAGTTCTGGTTCTCCTTCATAATTAATAGTTACTTTCCGACTCCAGCTTGGCAGAAATTATTACTATCTAGTTTGTTGATTTTTCATGCGACGCCATGTTAGACGTAGACGGCCTTTTTAGAGGCCCCCGAAAGGGGAAAGACGCTATTAGTTTTGTGTGAAATGTCTCTCCGTCTGTCCGTTTAGATCTCGTAAACTAGAAAAGATATTGAAAAGCGCTTTGCTTCCGAACCGATGTTTAGCAGGGCGAGAATCTGTTCTGTGCTTGAATTGCCTTTCGGAAGCAGCTGAGAAACATTAGTATAATTTTAATCTTTGCCTTAAGGTGCTCTTAAATAATCTCTAACAAAAAATATGTTTAACTCAATGTTTCTAAATTCAATAAAGTTATATATACCCTAACCCGCATATGTAGGCTAGGTCTGTAGTTACTGACTCTAAATATAAATACTGAGACAAGTGTATATTAATATATGATAACTTTGAAATGAGTGCTACTGTGATGAAATTTAGCAGAGTATGATGAATCCTATCAAACATGTGGTTTCTCATTTAAACTCAAATGTGATGGCTACGAAATTTGATCTTCCCTTTGAGTAACTGTTTTCATTTGGGTAGAAGCCGGATCAGAAAACACATGGATAACGACAAGGGCATTTTTAAAGTTGTATTTCTATATAATTATATTTACTTTTTTAAATTATTGTTACTGGTGAATTTCTTGAATTCCTCCCTGAAAGCTAAACACTGACACTCTAGTGCAGCGGTTCTCAACATTTTAAGCTCGGCGACCCCTTTTTACAATCCCCACTCTGCGGCGACCCCATCCACACAGCAATAGAAGAATAGACAAAAACAACCCATATTTTCGATGGTCTTAAGCGACCCCTGGCAAATCGTCAATCGACCCCTAAACGGGTCGCGACCCACAGGTTGAGAACCCCTGCTCTAGTGCTAGTTTTTTTTAGATAGTGATTAAAACTGAACATACTTGTGTGGAATCTCAGGCGTATCATTCAATTATTGTGCTGTCTCTATGGTGATCTCCATCTTTTGTACAGTGCATGTAAACATCAAACTGTTTCTTTGATACTTGTAAAACAGTTGTCAACCTGACACAAATGTAGACATTACAGAAGAAGTTGTGATTTTTAGCGATTTTAATCAGAGGCGTAGTGAGCAAAATGTGTAAATGTGTGCCAGGGGCAAGGTACATTATCGGCGTTTCCCCCCCCCCCCCCCCCCCCCCCCCCCATTTTACATGAACATCACATGGAAATAAAGGCTGTGTGTGGAGCCACCAGATTGAAATATACTTTTTTTTTTTAATTTATTATTTGTCTTAAGACTGACAGGTCTCCCTGTGGCTCGGGATGTACTGCACGTGCGGCCTTGATGTTCCAAAGAGGTCAGTTGAAGCTGGGTCAGACGTGTACTTTTAGAAGCGGTGTCACAGGTTCCGAGTTCCAAGCAAGAGTGGTGAATACGTCCCGAGTGGACTTGACAGACGCTGTCGTCGTGGAAGTGGAAGGACAAGGGTACTACAGCGGCAGAAACATCCTCACTTTGGAAGAAGGCGACAGTCTGGGAAAAGGTTTTATTGTTCGATAACGCCTTGCATTACTTCTTGTGTTACACCAAACATAGGGGTGCATTAAAATGTAATCCTATCAAAGAAGGAAACTAAAAGAGATTGCTCGTTCGTCTGATAGAGTGGGTCGATTTTTTCTTGTTTTTTTTGTTTTTTTTTTTAATTTTACAATTCAAGTCAGATCTTCGTGGAACTTGAAATTTTTTTTTTTATTTTTATTTTTTTAAGTTTAATAATGGAGTTATTGTCTTTTTAAACAATATATTGTTTATGTTTTTCTTTATCTTAATCTGCATTTAGCTATTAAAATGATGATTAAAAACTAATACAGGCAACGAAATTTCATTTGCATGTTATCTATTTACAGCTTCAAGTGTTCACCAAAAACAAACAAATTATGAAAAAAATACTTTAAAAATAAACAAAGCTTACATTGAGTGAATGGAAGAACCGCCCAAACGCTGCCACATCTGTCAATATTGCAAGTTATATCTCCCATTTTAACTCTTCTTTCACTTGATAAAACTAAATTAATTTATCTACCATACAATTAGGTAGTTTTATGCATTGATTCAAAACTCGTCATCCACATGAATAATTTTACGAAATTTAAACTTGATCCCTGAATGGGAAGTGGGGGAGACAAAAAAGTGTAAAAGAATTCAGACAGACAGACGAAGTGAATCAATATCAGCTTTGTAATTAGGTAGCTTTGAATCCCATTTAGCAATAAATGAATTAAGTGAATGTGTTTTGTATAACACTGTTTAAACAATATTTCGTTGTGCCTAGATCTATATTATTTTCTGATATTTTAATAGATTATTTTGTTTTCAATTTTCTTATTCTTTTCTTATTCAATTATTTTTTCTATGATAATTATTGTTTCACGTAGGCTTTGCCAATGTACTGTATTGAAATGTGAATGTATGTAAGTTTTCGCGAGAGGCGTTAGCATCAATATTGATTCAAAACATTTTGAAGAAGACATTTCAAACTTCTCCGCTAAAGTGATTCTTCTCCAATGGTCAGAGTGGTCAATTTTCTCTCAAGTTTTAAACATCGTTAAGTTGACGAGCTGAATTTGAACTCATGACTAAAGCCGACACACTAAACACCTGCTAGTAGGAGACATGAAAAATAAAGATTGTATAGTTATACTAGTCGACCCAAGGCGTAGCATACGCCGTTTTTTTTTTTGTTTTTTTTTTTTTGCAGTCCGGCTTAAGGCCACTGCAACCTATGCGACCGCAGTGGGCCCCGCACTTTCATAGGACCCGCGCTAATTCTAGGTGTAAATTATTAAATTAAACCATTTTATAACTAATAACAGATTTCCCTCGGCCTCATGATTTACCAGGAGTTCCTTGAAATCTCCTGAAATTGCAAAATATACGAAAAAGTCTTGGAAATATCCGTAAATTATTAAAATCTTTTGAAAACTTATACAAATTTCCTTAAATATATAGACCAAAATTGTCATTTTGGGGTGTCATTCAATATGGAAAACGCCAATTCTGTCGCGATAAACAAAACGGTATTACGCAATACCCGTAATTGTGGAATCTGGTGAAAGAAGCTTCTCGCGCCTCAAACTTATGAAGAATTACTTAAGGTCAACAATTCTCGTAGATAGATTGAAACATTTGGTAATTCTTGCTTTTGAGCGTGATCAATGTAGGAAATAGAATTTCTATGATATACAGTGTGACTTCGCTACACGTAAGGCTCCTCGAGTAATTCTGTACGTAGTAAAGAATGAATAAAATGCATAGAAGAATTTATTTTCTAATACAAACTCTTAATTTTCACTTATTATCCGTATCCGGATAAGTTTGCAAAATCCGTTTCTCATAGGGCCTCACAACGCTTGAGTCTGGCCCTGCTATTTAGTAACGGGTGAATACAGAGTAGATTACTTGTTCTCCCCCCCCCCCCCCTTTTTTTTTATTCGTCGCTAAAGTTACGTGGGGGGGGGGGGGGTGTAGAAATAAATAAAAGAGTGATCTTTCCATGACTTCTTGGTCACAATGGTTGAATCCGGCCCTAATATTTAGTGATGGGTGAATACTACTTGTTCTCTCCATTCCCCTTTTTTTTTCGTCGGGTAACTCTAGTCCGACTTGCAGAAATAAAAGAGTGATCTTTCTCTTCCTTTGGGGCATCCAAACTGTTGGCCATGAAGAGAATTATATATAGAGATATTGTTTGTTTCAAACTTGCTTTGAAGCGGCAACCTATAAAGGGGACTAATTCAGCTGATACCACCACTTCACTCAAGTACAATGTCTTTCCCTTGCTCGAGATACCAAACAAAATAATTACCGATAACTAATTAACTAATTTGTTTTGATACTTGTGTTGTTAGGTAAAAGAAATAATTGTGCAAATTTTCAGCATGATCCGAGATTGGGTGCGGGAGAAATAACGTGTACAAACTTTTTTACCAGACAGACAGAATGAGTTGATATACGCTTTGTAAAAAGTTTGCAAGGCTTCTTACTTAAAACTTAACTTGTCTTAAGACATACGTGCGCTATTTGTACCTCGAAAATCCCTCGCATAATTGTAGACCCTATTGATCAATTGCTGACTAAGAAGACGCCAGCGTACAGTTTTTGGTCTAGATTCTAGATGGTAGTTATAACTTATACAGCGAAGCATAATGTAATACCTTCCGTATTAAAGTTTAAAAACTTAAACATGTTCAGATGATGTTAAGTCTCTTTCTAAATTTTAAAATACAGACATTACAAAATATACAATAACTATTGACTAAATGTCATAAACAATGGGAATTATATTATAAAATTGACACTCATTTTACATTTGTGTAACAATCAATGAAAGTAAGTAATCGGCTCACTGTATTGGTTCAAGAAAAATAACAAACTTAGTGTTTATTGGGAAATATTTGGAGAAAGTTGATTGGGGGGTGGGTGTGTTAACGACCCTAGTGACGAGTGACCTCCGTGTCAAAGGTGCCGAGTGACGCCACTGGTCTGGAGGTCATAAAATCTCTTGAGCCCTGTGTTACCCTTACCCGTTGTATGTCAACAAAGTCACGTGACACAATGCTACACATTGGTGGGAAAGCTAATCCTAATCTAATCTAAAAGAGCATCCATTGGGGTAAAGTTAAACAAAAAGTGTCACAGGAGAGAGAAACAAATCCAAACGTGTCCGAAAGTCTTATCTGGAGTGTGTGTCTGTCTACATTGAACAGAAGAGCACACTAACACACTCCAGCTCAGTGTCTACATTGAATAGAAGAGCACACTAACACACTCCAGCTCAGTGTCTACATTGAATAGAAGAGCACACTAACACACTCCATCTCTGTGTCCATCTAGCTGCTACATTAGTACAACGTTAAACAAAAAAATAAAATATGTGCTAGTGTCGGACTTAATATTGCAATGCGATTCTGTTCCCAAACATTCGTGCAGTGTGTCCAGAATGATGTGTGGACCAGGCTACTTATCGATGCCAGGATGCTTGTGCTGGATTAGACAAACATGTACTAAAAGCATTTGCTGGTTAATTCATTTTATTTTAAAAGAATATGCATACATCCTCCTCACCTAACCCAGAAGTGTTATTTGTATGTATTTTTTTAAAGCTTTAAAAGCTATAAACTTATTGCAGAACCCTAAAACCTCTCTCTTTCAAATTTAGAAACAAATTGCATTCTTGTGTGTGCGTTTTAATTTATGCAACTCTCTCTCTCTCTCTTATTGAAACTAAGATTGATAAGCACTTCAAAACTTATGGCTACCTTGTCATGTGGTATGCGCTCTGGACTGTGGTCTCGTTCGTCACCTCACGAGTTCCAACTTTCACTGATTTACCCCTCCCCCAATCGTCCTGCGGGAGGTTTGGTCTAGGATATAGTAATCCTCAATTCCGAACATTCAAAACATGTAAAATAAACGAACAAAACAAGACATGCTACAGTAAATAGAGAATTTAAAAAATATATAAATTACTAAATACAAAATTGCATCTTATTAATTTTTGGGTCTTATTTATTTAGCAATAGGTTTTATATAGATTACAATTTAGAAAGAAAAAAAAAACTTGTCAGGGAAACCCCTCTCTTGAATGGCTTCGAGATTGTAAAATGTTATTGTCCCTAAAACGCACATTAGTGAGTTAATATCTAAATAATTACACAAAATTTAGGCAAAAAAATTGGTATGCTTGTTTTTATAAGCATCACGATTCTAAAAAAATGCATTACAGTGGTTTTTGCGTTTAACCCCAAAACCTCCTCAGTTGGTCTCTAAATTAAAACAATCCAAACACCACCTTGGCGATCCAGCTTTTCAGTTGGTCATAATGACCTGCTTTCAATTCAGACGTGGCTCGCTGGACAAGCGTCAATTAGGTGTATCGTAATTGAGTGACCAAGCAATATCTATAAGAAAACCATTGGTGGATACCGTATTATTCTGTTCTGAGGAACATGGGACTTATGGGAGAGGGAAGGCCAGAACAAACATTGGCTAATGTTACGCATGGGTTAACACTTACAAAAGGACAATGTCATCTTCGAAAATCCCTCTTATGAGCGAGCCTATACATGTAATTGTCATTGCTTCTCATCCAAGTCATGACCTGACCTCAAATCTTAATCAGAGCAGAGGCCAGCATGTTCTTTTATACGCACATTGGTAACACACACACACACGTTATAAAGTGCCTCGTAAAAATGTCAAGAGTCTATTGCTTGTGGCACAGACAAAAATACGTGTATTGAGTTGGGGGACGAGGTGATTGAGACATTATTAGAAATACGATGGGATGTTTATGATTTGAGTGTCGAATTTCGCTGATTCTAGGCCAACGCAGTAAAATGTGTTAATATAACAATTTGAAGGATTATTTTTTTTTTAATGTGGGTCTAATTTCATGATTATTGAAAGTTTACTTTTGAATACAGTATACGTAGGGCATACTTGTTTCTCATTTTTAAAACCGTACAGGCCCTTATATTATTCTGGTTTTAATTAGATGGTTGTGAGATATTGGGTTGGTCGAGGAGAGGGGCTCAGAAGATTTGAACCCACATCTGCTGCTCTGAAATCTAACGTAACAAATGGTCCCAGTCTGGTGAATTTGATGAGGGCAATAGATTGCTGTGACAAAGCGTAGTTGACACCTCTGTCTTCGCCTTTTGAAAAAGATACTACATAATTTAAGTATGGGGCTAGCCATGATTTTTTTTTGGCGGGGGGGGGGGGGGGTAATTTTTTCTCTATATGTGTTTGTGTGCGTGTATAGACGTAATTAATCTTCATTATATTATTACCTTTCATTCTTTCTTTTCTTATCTTAGATAATTGGCTACAGACGTTACTTCTAAAAAGAAGATAATTATGTCCTACGCATTTCATGACTTTTTTGGTAGTCCTATCCTAGAATAGGTAGGCTACTTCTTGAAGTTAGTGTAAAGACAGGAGACAGACACCCCGCCCTTGTCAGCTAGGAGTTCTGATGTAGCGCTATGAGCAGCGAGGTACGGGTAACAGCCGCGACGCCAAGCATCAGCTTTTTCCGGTATTTGGAACTAAAAAAAAAAATGCATATTCTGAGGTATCAACATTGCATTGTTCTTATACGCTTCTATTTAAAAGTAAATAGGTCAAATTCAATTCTTCTATTCACTGTACTTTATCAATGATGCATAGCGACTGCTAGTAATTGATAACTCTAGTTTTGCTTTATTTATTTTTTTTATTGGAGAGGAAAGGGTAACCACAAAACCCCCTTTTAGCTACTTTGATTTTTTTAAATTTTAAGCCCCCACCCCTTAGGCAATGCTTACAGAATTTGGTGACTGTAGTTTGCTTTAGTTTTATATTGAAGAGGGGGTTTTAACGTAAAAAATACTTTGAAGGGGTGTTTAAACTCACCCCCCCCCCCCCCCACCGGCTATGCTCATGGAATTTGGTGTCTATCTTTTGCTTTATTTTTGGTTTTATTGAAGAGGTGGGTTTTAACCCTCATTTCGGGTGGGGGGGGGGGGTTCATCCGGTGGTTACGCCCATGAATTTAAGTCTATTGTCTCAACAAAGCGAACAAGGAAGAGATAGCCATCACAACACAAGGAGCCTGTTATGTTGAAAAATATATACTAAAGTTTGCCTTTTATTAGTGCTTCTTGATATTGGGCCAATCAGATGCACACTGGAGGGAGAAGTATTATCCACATTTTTTTCTGTTATATAGCAGGTGTAAACCATGCAACTATCACAAGTTACAAATAGGAACTATAGTTGGCAGCTTAACTAGCTCTTTAAACCCTTCCAGGAGAATAATCTATATGCATACAAATATTCCTCTGAGAGAAAAACAGTGCACTTCCTAGTGCTACGCTGTTTAATGGACATTGGAGTCACGACACCAATCATACCCTTCTTAAGGTATGCTCCTTTGCAGGAGAGTTTTGAGAATGATCTTCGACATGTTGTGATTGAAATATGTGTCGTTCACTTTTGATTTTAAATGAATCTATAATAATGCAAGACTTTGTAGAGGAAAAAAAACACACACATTAAGCTACACATTAATTAAAAGCAGTGGCGTAGCTATGGCGGGGGATGGGGAAGAATTTGAAAGTCCTCCCGGGTCCTCAAAAGGGGTGCCTCCAAATGAGTGTTCAAATTTTTTTACATTAAATATTAAATATCAGCCTACGCCATGTCATGATGTCGAATGTCAAAATGCAGGGGCCCCTAAAGAAGTCAAGCCCCCGGACCCCCAAATGATGGCTAATTCCTAGCTAGATCAGGGGTCGCCTAAGACCATCGAAAATATAGATTGTTATTGTCTACTCTTCTATTGCTGTATGTGTGTGTTTGGGGGGGGGGGGGTCGCGGCAGAGTGGGGTATTGTAAAAAGGGGTCACCGAGCTTAAAAGGTTGAGAAACGCTGATCTAGATCATCATCACCACCAGCATCGACAAAGGTGTGGATAACAAGATATTTGAGGGAGTATCCAACGCGGACGCTGTTGGTAGTAGATATTAGTGGTGACGTTGAACATTTTGGATTAGGCCTACCGCTAACATAATAATAGACTCAAATCCAGTAACATCCTAGAGACCTAGACCATCGTTTCGTAACCTTTATAGTTCTGCGACCCCTTTTTACAAATCTTGACCATAATAAACATTCATAAGCCGAATACATGTAGCCTGTGATTTATAATATGGTTATACTTATAGATAGTATGACCTAAATATCTGAATTGTAGATCCATATTGTATTTTCATTTTGAAATTGACAATTAAAATGTTTGAAAATGTGATTCAGTTGTATACATCTTACCTCGAGTGGCAATTGTAATTTTTAAAAAACAAACAAAACCTACCAAATAAAAAATATCTGTATAATGTCAGGCAAAATAAATAAATAAAATCCATGGTCTAGAGTGTTGTAAAGTGACACCCTGGCAAACAACCTTGACCGCCTGGGGGAGGATAGGGCGGCCCACCAATAGTTTGAGAACCGCTGTCCTAGACCCTGCAAAGTTTATTTCTTTTTCCTTTAAAAAAAGTATTCAAAATTAATAAAGGTTACAAGACATACACAGCATCGTGTAATTAACAAATACAACTTTGCACATTTTGGGGGGTTTGTTGACAAAATAAATAAAAACCAAAAACCAAAAAGATTCAGTTGAAAAGAAAAGGAACAGATAAAACTGGTTGTCTTGGCAACATAGAGTTATCTAGTAGGCAAATGATCCTCTGAGGTACAACACTGTGTCATCCATGGCTGTTGAATCATTCATCTGTGTCGGTAGTAATTGGGAAATGTTACATTCTACAAAGTTTGAAGAAAATATATGACTAAATAAAATTCATATGAGCTTGAAATAATGTATATATGAATGCTTGCAGTATTACAACTTTTTGAATTGCTAATTAATTTTGAACTTTACAAAAAATAATTTTGAAAACATGATAAATAGAATGTCAATGTATCTATCGGCTGCAGTAGCGTGATCACGTGATGTACTACTTCCGTTTTCAGAGCATCGTGCATCCCTCATCTTTTGGCTAGTGTCCATAAAATTTAACAAAGTTGGTAAGTTGCATTGTTTAGTTTATATCTTTGTTTACATTATGTAAATAGCTGATGATAGTATCATTTACCCTTTCCTAGTTAGTTGAAACACATCTTTATATTTTTAAAAGCATAATAAACACAACCAAAGCTAAATTTCAATTAAAATACATCATCTGTCTCTTCAATGTGACGCTCGCGGGAAAATGACGTTCAGCCACGTCGGACTTTACTGAGATGAACATGATCTTTGCCTTCTACTATGACCCTAATAATTAGTGATGTATATAGTTGATTAAGTTATCCAACATTTTGGTTATAATCTCCTTCTTTCTTTAATTTGCTTCCCCATTTGCAGCGTCCCAAAGCGAGGGCTTTTTTCTTTGTTTACACTGACTACGCAGTTTTCAATATGGCGACATTGATGATCAAAAGTAAAAAAAAAATCTCTGTAAACATTTTATGAATTGACACATTTTTATAAATTGTAAACTTGATAAGTATCACAGGAAGATCTAGAATAGAATAAATCTAGGTATATCAGTATTAGTTATGTAGGGCTGATTTAGTTTACTGTATAACTATAGACCTGTGCCTATATTCTATATTTAATATAATATAGATCTAGATGATATTATCATATTTTATATTTTGATAAGTACTTTTAAGTCTAGTTTAGATTAATGATAAGACACATAAGATCAAGAATTCTAGATCTAGTAATTATTGTTTAATAAAATCAGTTTATAATTATTAAATTAAAGTTTAGACTAGATGTCTAGATCTAGTACTATTTTTATTATAGGTGATAGTCTAGTATAACACTCACTCTATATAGATACTATTTAATTATTATGATGTAATCATGTGTTCATGTATTATTATTATCTATTCTAGATAGATCTAGATCCATATTCCATATAAATAATAATGTATACTTTTTTTTTTCAAATAATAATTTTAGATCTCTATATATCAGTAGATCTTATATAATTATATATTTAATATTAATCTCACAAGTCTGTCTAGTATTATAGTAATAGTAACATAGTCATATAGATTGAGCAATATTGGCAATAGTCTAGCTAGAATAATCTAAAATCTAGACTAGATCTTTTTAGAATTAGCATTTCTAGATAAACTAGAATGACTAGATCCACATAAGTATTACATTTACTGATTAAGATTTTATATCATTTTGGTAAATTTACTTCTCGACATATTCTTGGAGTCTAAATAGCGTTAGATCTGTCTTATAAAAGAGAATATAATTGCAGAAAATAAATAACAGAGGTCTAGATCTCTAGTCTTAAAATGTTTAAATTCTAAATTATATTCACCTTCACTTATCTCTTACTCTTAGTTTGCTAGACTGCTGGGGCACCACTCAAGATTCGTCAACTGTCTTTCTTCATTCCGCTGTCTTTTGCCTTGGATACATCCTCTTTCAATGGCAGGCCTGTCCATTTTTTTTATGTTGTCTGCCTTTTCTTTGTCCTGGTAATGTTCCCTGAAGTTAACTTATATAATAATAAGTGTAAATGAGTAAAAGAAAGATATTGGCCTTAGCCATAGTTGTGTTTCTGCTCAACTGAGAGTAAACAGGACTTGACATGCTTGTTGATTTTTTTTCATTGAATTTAATTATCAGTAAAAATGAGTTAAGTTTATTGGCATTAATATATTTTTAGACTTTATAAAGCTTAACTTTTTATTCTAGTATAAATGCTTTGCAGACTCTGAGAGGATGCTTGCTTGACGAGGCAATGGCAGTGGTCAAAGTTTGTCTGAAATAGGTCTTATTCTTATCTTCTTATCCTATATATACTACAGACATTACTTTAATAAGAAGATAATTACGTCCTATCCTACGCATGAGTCAATCTAGTCATGCATCTTAATCGATCACTTAAACTCTGCTAATTTGTTAGTTTTCCTGGCTGATTCAGGATTAATAGAGTACCAAAGATATGAAAATGGTTTTGAAGCAAGTTCATTCATTCACTTTTAATCTTTTTTTTTAAATTTTTTTTTCATGTGGGGGTTTCTGAAAAAAGGTTTCCTTACTGCTTGGATGATTAGCAAACTTTATATGAGTCATCTCAATCTGTCTGTAATCTTCATCAATTTTCAAACTTGAACCTCTCAGCCACATTTTCTTTTCATTCATTATGAATTTAAGCTGCAGAATAATTTTCTTTTTTATAGTCTAAACTGATAGATATTCACCCATATGTATCAATAATTTTTTATTAGGACATCATTTTCAAATGTCTAATTTATTATTTTATTTCATTTTTCAGATAATGTTCTTTGCATCTTATCAACCATTCAATGTGTTTTAAGTGATTGATTTGTTACATTTGAGGATTTGTGTCAGATAAAGAAAATGAACGACTCAGGTGTGTAAAAACATTGTTATTTTATCTTTTAGCGAAGTCTTTTTTTTTTTAACCACAAATTTAACATCACATGCTTTTATTAGCAATGAAATTCACTAAGGACAGGAGTAGTGTCGCGAATAAATATTTATAAATAATCTATTCAAAAACCTTACAAACAGCAATATATTTTTTTTTTTGCTATCTAAAAATGGTATAAATTATGGAGATGTTTCTTCTAAATAGACAATAATTACATCATAGGCATAAGTAATTAAAAGTAAAATGTACAAAGTGACATAATATTATAAATCACTGATTCATGATTCACTGATTTTCCCCTCCTGTTCAAAAACAGTAAAGAATTGCTAAAATTAGTAATGTTTAAACAGTAGAAAATTAAACTGAAGACTGAATGTCTCTAAAAAAAAAAAGATTTTTATTAGAAATCAAGATTTTATAAACTTTGTTCGACATCAATAATTAGATTTATAGAAGCCAAACTTTTATTTACCCCCTCTGGCATTATCATCAATTGTTGTTTTTGGAAAACTTGTAATATTGCTCTGTATACTGTAAACAATAGGAAATTTTATTTATTGGGAGGGGGGGTTGAGATAGTGTTCAATTATTTTTTTTCTTCATAAAGTTCCTGTCTTTACTACATTTTAAAAGATCTTATGTAAAAGTAAGCCACACCTCAACAGTGATAAGCAGACAAAACATGTGATTGTCAACACCATCAACTATACACACTACACCAGGACTACATGTGTAGGCCCACTACGTCTATCTCAGTTGAGGGTGTGGAGGAATTGGTTTCTTCTCTATTTGCCTTTTTTTTTTAATGTTCTTAGATCTATAGAACAGTAGTTTTAAAACATAGATCTAAATAATAGACCAGATTACAATTTAATCTATGCTTCCGCATCATCTAAGATCCAAGCTATAAATAAGTTAATAAAATATCGTTTACCGCAAATGAATTAATCTAAAATAATAAATATTGACCTACAATGCTTCAGATTCTAACTATTAACTAGAAGTTACTATCAGTATTAAGCCCTTGAAGCCAGAACAAGAAGCAGTCCTTGGACTTCAAATTACAAGCCTGATGACCAATTGTTGGTCTGAAATTCATGAACACATACAACCGAACACTATACAAGCCAGATTGCACTTTACCATAGAGAGATTTACATTAGTAACTAGTTCAATATATATTTACTAGATACTAGTATCTAGTCCTACATCCATTATTTAACAGTAAATAGATTGAATATATATTTACTGAACATTTCTCTGGCCTTCTAAGTAGCAAAGTAAGAAACCAGTACATCTTATTTTTTAATGCGTGAGCGGCTTCTTCTGATTAAACAAAGGCCATTCTAGTATCCAATTATCTTGGAAGCACCTTCATAGCTTTAGCCCAGTAGTTTATTTAAGGTAAATGTTGTGTTTTTTTTTAAAATTACTTGGTGCATTTGTTCAGCAAATTCTGCTGACGTTTGATACTCACATATATATGAAAACCTAGAAATGACTATCTAATTTCTATTTCTTTAAATGTTCCGTCAACGGAGATCACAGTATCAAAAAAATAATACGAATTTGATATCAACATTTTATTTGTTTTGAGCGCTGCCACCAATGAAAGAGACAATTGGTACAGAATTGATATCCTATAGTACCAGTATTTTTTTCAGAACTGCATTGCCCAACAGATCTATTATCTCGTTTTGAATCTGTTAGGCTTTGATTTCCTGTCAAATTTGAAAATTCATAGCAATTTTTTGGTGTTTTTTGTATAAATAGATGACGTTAAATTTAAGAGCAATGAACCAAGTTTTAACCAAATACTAAGCATTGGTCAGTGAAAGGCACTATTCCATGATCAATTTAGTTATCTGTCTATCTTTAAACATCTTGCTCCCCAGTTCGGTTACCTCCTTAATTGCAATAGCACAAGCATCTTCAACTGGAACAATTCCTATGTTAACACTCTGATGTTTCTTTGGCTTGCTAAATATTTAATATTATTTTGTTTAGATTTCATCTCTTTTTATTCTGATATAATGATTACATTAACATTTTGTATACAATACAGAAGACAACAAAACAATGCAATGAAGACTTTCGAGGACGCATTGTCTTGATTGAATGTCTTACACTATTTCACAATGTAAACTTCTTCGGATTCTATAGTTGTTGTTTTTTTATGTCAGTCTAATTTTCTTTATGTCAGACTACCAGATTAAACTTTCACTTACAATAACTCACAAGACAAAACAGGTTAACGCATCTACGTTGAGCAGTCAAGGTTATTGAGAAGTTGTATATAGTTCATGATCAAATACACTGTTCATTGTAATATACCCGATGGAGTTTATCAATTATAAAGTCATAGGAGCATTAGCGAGTGGTCAAAACAAGATCAGTTTTTTAAGCTCATTACAAAGAGCAAGATCCAAAATTGTTCATAGTTAAGATTTTGTTGGTGCGTTTACCAGCTGACAGATCAGCCTGAACACAAAGATTGGAAAAAAAAGACACATAGTTTAGAGTAAAATGAAATGATTATATTACATATTTTAAATACAAAACGAATGCAAGACAAGGGAAAAAAAGAATAGGATGATATGTAAACAATTGTCACCTCGAACAAACAATTAGGACTAGCCACCATTACAATTTACAAAACTTAATAGAAAGCAAATCCTTACATTAAAGCTTAAAACACATTTGAAATTAATATAAATTTTGATACAATGTTCAGGATATTTTGAAGGAGCTTTTTTAAATTCTATTTTTTAATTGTTTTTTACAAAAGTGAATTTATTTTTTTACTTTGGTGTCACCCCCAAATTCTCAACAAGTCAAGAGTCATGGGCCCAAGCGCAGTGGGTCCCGGGTTCATTGAGCCCCTTCATGCGATGGATGTTACGCCACTGCATGCCACACACCCCTTTACAGTTGGTGGACTCATACATATACACACACTCATGCTTCACAGATTAGTTTGTGATATGCATATCTGTTTATAAATACTGTTAAGCTTTAATTCATCAATCAGTAACAGAGTTTAAAGCAATAAGGTAATTTAAAGGAAAACAATTATTACGAATATAAGTATGTTATTTAACAGTTTGCAAAATGCTCAGCAACACAAGACATGTAGGTATCCGGCTCCGGCTGAATATCAAATTTCATTATCCGGCAATATTCGACTCCAGCCAAATATCAAAAGGTACTATCCATTGCACCCCTTGTAAAGAGTAGTGTGTTGGACATGTATGTATATTCTTCATCTTTTATTGAAAGAGGTGAATTGAAGACTCTTGGAGCTCTAGGCCTACAGGAGATCCCTTCCATCGTCTTTTCTGAACAGCTGTTATGTCTGGGAAAGATTCGGCCAGATGTAAATCCCTATTTTTGAAGGCACCATATCTAAAATGTTTACATTTATTAGTTAGATGCTAAACTCCCACATATATATATGAGATGTCCATCCTTGAAACGGCCAAGTATGGCTAATGACTTGTTACCTATTTGAATGGAGATACAAAGGATTATGAACATTGTGGCCAATGTAATGCAGTTGTCCACATACAAAGATTTCACAGATATGAAAACACTGCTGTTATTAGGCTTGCACTTCTTTGTCCTGAGAGGAGCCCCCACACATAGAAATGCAGCCGTAGTGTGGACCTAGAATTTAAGGATATTACAAGGTGCTTTTAGTTTTGATAGCATGAGAACACTGAGAATGGATCCTTGGAAAAATGCTGAGTTTGGTTAGGGCCAGCTGGATTAATGTTCTGATAGAATTTTAATATATAAATTGTTAATGTTAGTATCTCATGTACAAGTTTTACAATTAATAAGTAACACTTATCAAACACTTCGGTGAAGGAAAAAAAATGGTTTTAGGATTACAAAGCTCCTCTGTTGCTTCTCTCAACCCAATTGTTTCGTTTGTTTGTTCTGATTTCTCTTTGGTTATTTGTAATTTGTTCATTGGAAATCTTTTTTTTTTTTTAATTATAAAGTGTAATCTTAATTGACTAGCAATCACAGTTTTTTAAACATACATGTGGACCATATGTGCCCATTGACTCCTGTCCTATTATTTTATTGTTTTTACAGAGTTAATGAATACAAAGCATCTTCTAAAAGCTTAAAAAGTTGTTTCCTTTAGGACTTAACCTTTCTTCAGTTTTTTGCCGTCTTGCTTATTTTTTTATTTTTTTTTTCTAGTTGCCAAATGTGAAAGAAGTTGTGGTGGCCAGAACAATGATCATCTTCTTTTACTTTGGCAATGTGTTAGCTACTCATGACAGCTGGCTAAATTCATGCTATGTAATTTACCTAATTCCTAGCTTCCATCTTGATTCACTCTTGTAAATATACTTTTGAGCTATAATTCACAAGGTCATGTCATCATCAAGCTGCTCATATGATGACACAGTTAATTTGCAGTTATGACATAGAAATGGGTTTATTTTTTATTTTTTTTTATATTTCTTTCATTAGCATTATTTTAGCCGAACCCTTTCACCTAAGTCATTTACTACAGCCTTGGTTTTGTAGTCAAGTTTTCTTTATCTTTCAATCTATTTTCTATACTCATCTGTATATATTATATCTATATATTTATTTTAAAAATTTCTCGGTGTAATCTATGTTGTCTGTACGCCTGGGTTTGATGAAGTGCTGATGTCTACGTTTGAGATTGTCTCGATCTAGGTTGTCGCTTTGTTGTTTGAAATCAGGGATTTAATTGACACGAACAGCACATGTATCAATACATTGTTGGGGGGGGGGGGGAGGAATCCATCAGCAAGCGAGGCGTGCTGTCTAAAGGTCTTTAATTAAATGCCGGACTCCCCTCCCTTGATAAAAAAAATACACTTCAACTCCCCTGCACCCCACCGTTGCTGTTGGAGAAAAATGTCCAAAGAAGAGAAAAAGGAACATCAATGCGAAAGCTAGTATGGGTGCATCATCGTCACCATGGAAACGGACGGTTTCACGTCAAATAACACCCACACCACCACCCTCTCTTTTTTCCCACTCTTTTTTTCCCATCCCTGTCTTCCTGCCCACCCCTCTTTCCCAACAGACAACTTAGTTGGGCAATCGGTTCATGGAGCAGTAAGAGAGAGACGGGCATCTCGTTCTGGTAATGATTGAAATTGGGGCCCGCGTAGAGATCGCCCCTCCACAGGCCTAGGTACATTGCTTCTTGACCTATTTATTGTCAATGATAAACTATGGAATGCCTTAAATATATTAAGGCATTGTCTGCGTGTCCATTTTTAGCGGCCCCCGAAAGGGGAAAAGACGCTATTAGTTTTGTACGAAATGTCTGTCCGTCCGTCCCGTTTAGATCTCGTAAACTAGAAAAGATATTGAAAATCCGACATCACAATATTTTAGACCATTCAAAGTTCTGATGCAACGGCTAATTTTTTTTTCTAAAGCGAAAAAATCTAATTTTTAAAATCAGTTACGGAAGCAGTTTTTAAAAGAGAAAAAGCTAATTAGTATGCATTATAAGTTAGACCTAAATTAAAACGAATAGTAATCTTGTAAACGTCATTTTCGTAAACAATTTTTTTATTGATCCTTTTCAAAACAATTACTTTATATCTATTATAAGACTTTAGTTAGGCCAGGAGAGGCGCGGTAGCATTTAGTGCAGAGGTATAGTTTAAGAACACGAAGGAATCAGAACTAAAGAGGGCTCGGGGGTGAAGTTCGCGTTCTGATTGGGATTAGTAAAAAAGTCAAATCTCTTGCTCCTGCCCACTGAAAGGTCATTCCATTCAAGTGGCTTTGCACAACTAAAGCGGCTTACACCGTTGGCTTGCTAGCAAACGCTTACGTCCGCTGTAGTGGTGTTGTTTTTTTATGCTCTTGATCAGTTCAACAGTTGAAAGGGAGCTGTAACAAATACTGCTGTGACAATATCCTCTGGACTTGGGCAAGTCCTGCATTTGTTCCTTTTGTTTAGTTTTTTGTTTTTCTCAAAGCTGAACATTTGGAGGAAGTCATTGACTTGTTAAAGAAAAGTTAAAATATTAAAAGGAACTCAGCATTCACTAGTACATAATCAAAGAATTAATACAGTTTTTTGTCATGCGGCTTTTAGGTTTAGCAATGTTAGATAAATATTTTTGAGGTCGTTCAGTGATAAAAAAAAAACGATTGCTATGATTAGT